>NC_069402.1:85886107-86016107 GCF_026875155.1 Cherax quadricarinatus | reverse complement strand
GTGTGTGTGTGTGTGTGTGTAAAAAAATTTTGTTATTGCTTTAATCACTTGCAGCGAAAAAACTAATCATGTGGTTCTTAAGCCTATCAAATTATTTATCATAAGATAAAAAAACCTTAGGTGATAAAGAGTCAATAAGCTCGTCAAACCAAGTAGGCTTCTGAACTGGATTAAAAAAAAATAATGTTGGCAGTGTAATTAACATTTTGATTGAAGAGGATTAAACTTCAGCTTGTGTTGGTTCCCCAACACCGTCAGGTTCTGCTGTGAACCACAGGTTCAACGTTTGTTTTTATCAGTCTCTTTACGGGAGAATTAACTTCAACTCATGTTATATACAAGTGGTAAATCTTCCTCGTAGAAAACACGGGTTGAAAAATATTTTCTTCGGGTTATTAACCACTTCTAACATTAGGCGTCTTATTTCCTCTGGAATTATCTTTATTTTTTGCGAACCCTTGTCGCATGTCTTTGGATTTACATATATTGCACTTCGTGTAGGGAGGGTTCCACACTACCACTATTTATTCTAATTTTGGCCTAATGCACGTTGTCAACTTTTTATAACATATATTAGCATATAAATTAAGGTTTAATGTTCCAGTGTAATAATAACAATAATTCAGTATTACTGGAGTCCACCTCAGACATTTGATCACAAACTGTTATTTCCTTTATGTGAATATTTTCTCCTGTGTCCCTTAAAAGGAAACTTTAAATTCCCCAGCATCACCTGTAACTATATTTGCTTAAGTTATCCAGGTCTTCTTGTAAGGTATACAGTATTTTTTTAATGGGATTTTTTTCCTTATCTCCAAATATAATCGTATTGTTATAATTGGGAGAACCCCCTGAACCCCGAGGAATAAAAAGAAATTTAGTTTGATTAAAGGGAAAGGGAAAACGAGTTCTTTTCCTTTGGATCATGGTCCCTCCCCGATTAGAATTTCCACCGAAGTGGCTAGTTTTTGTGCACTCCAACCATCCTTGCGGTACGCGAGAGCTAGGATACACAAAAGGCCAGGAACCAACCCCCAAAAGGGTTAACAGAGTACAAAATGGTTTTTATCTCAACACATTTTCCTTTATCTTTAAAAAAATTTAGGAAATTTGCTAGTAATCGGTATCTTTTTTTCACTAATAAGAATCTTGACATTCACATAGGTTATTAATTGTTATATCTGATTCCCCAATAAGTGAAAATTTAAGCACAATGTCAAGACAGTGACCAAAAGGGCCTGATCACATTTTTTATTTTTTTTATTTATTTTTTTTTATTTATTTACAATTTGAGCACACATACAAGGTACAAAAAATACAGATAAGAGCACACCCAAAAGCCACTTTACTAGCATGCTTACGGCAAATTTTTCTTTTATTTTGATCATCACTGGGGTTTCCCAAACTGCCAGAAGTACTTGTAACCAAGCCAAAATTTGCGAGGGTTGGGGCGTGGTGAATGTAAAAAAAGCTGTTTTTCGGAATTTTGGCTTGAAGCCTTTAATATCCCCCCCCCCCCCCAGCCTTCTTACTGAGTCGGGAAACACGCCTCTGTTCCAAATTTCATTTGCCGAGTTTCGTGTAAAAGCAAATGGGGGGTTTTGATCGTTGCGGGAACAGGGTGAAAAAGGGAAGAAGGAAGTTTACTCTCTCTCCACCAGGGGCGAAAAATAGGGGTAAGGAGATTTTTAGTAATCCCTTTCTCCTATTTCTTACCGTTTTTCGAAAACAAGAAAGACGGCGAGAGGGAAATTTTTCCAGTTCTTTATCTTTGCTGGTTAAAGTTTTTACTGTAAACCACACACAGTAATTAGCAATTTGTACATATACCAGAAGGAACCATGTACTTTACTTTTAAAAAACCACCAATACGTCTTTTTCTATTTTTGCGCACTAACAAACCCTTTTCCTTCCCTCAGCGTGACTTCATAAACTAGGGTTTTTGCTGTGTTTGGTATACACGACGGGTTTTGGGCCTGCCGCTCCGGTAGGGTTCCCCCCGCGGGGGTTTTCGAACAAGGGGCCCCTCAAGTACTTCGTGTTGGCCGCCGTCGACGTGAAGCTAACTACCGGTGCTGAAGCTTACCAGTTAAAACCTCTGTCACCTCATCCAGGTAACTCACCCACCTTTTGCTTCATTAGCAAAACCCTTAATTAAATGTAAGCAAATTAAAAAAAAATTGGGGTAGATAAATGAAAATTTCAACTTTTTTGGGTAGGGGGAAATTTTTTTTTTCCTGGGGAGGCTAAACCTGAAGGGGTTCAGACGCCCCGGGGGGGCTGCGGGGCTTTCGGGTTCGATCCCGGGAAGGAGATAGGACCCCTTCCCTTGATCAAGAGCCCCTCACTGAATCAAAGCACTTCCTTTTGGGGCCCTTTTTAAACCTCACAGATTTTTTCACAGGCTTATGACCAAAAGATTTACATTAAAATAAATTTTTAAAAAAATTTTGATTTTTTTTTATCACACTGGGCCCAATTCCCCCCAAAGGGAGGGGGGCCCGAAAAAAAAAAACTTTCGCCATCATTCCTCCATCACTGTTCTTGCCATAAGGGGGCTTTTAACCCCAGTTTTTTTAAAATCAACATTAACACCCCCCCCTTTAGAGTGCAGGCACTGTACTCCCCCTCCAGGCTCAAGTCCGGCTTGCCGGTTTTTCCCCGAAACCCCCTTTATAAAGTTACTTTTCTCACCTCCAACAGCACGTCAATATTAAAAAAAAATTTTTCCCCTTCACTCCTATCAAACTCACATAAAATTATACCCAATAAAATCGCCAAAACCATGTTTCATAGATTTAAAAATAAACGTTTTTTTCAACTTTGTACATTGGCACAAAATATGTCAAAAATTTACAACAAGCTTGTGATGAAGGAAAAAAAGTGGCTGGGGAGCCTTGTGGGTATGACCCGGGCACTGGGTAGGACAGTGACTCAAAAGTGGTCCACACACTCTAGGCGCCAATGGTTGTTGAAGGTACGGTACCTCGCACCCCGGATAATAATATCTTTATTTTCTACAAGTAAGGGTTAGCTGACATCAAAACTACAACTATATAAAATCCTTTTTATCTGAGCATTTGGGCAAATTAGCCATTTTGTTCCCAGGGTGCAACCCACACCAGTCGACTAACACCCAGGGACCCATTAGACAACCGGGTAAAGAAACAGCCAATGTTTCTAAAACCTTCCGGGAAATGAACCCCCACTCCCCTGTGAAGAGAAGCTTTAAACCCCCAGACCACGGGATGAGTGGTAGGTTTTTTTGAATGCACCACCTCGCACCCCAGGAAAGAGTGGATAGGTTTTTAAAAAGAGAGCACATCCCTAAATTTTTAAAAGGGGGAAACTCGAAATCCATAGGGGCATACACCGCCTGGAGGAATGGTAACCACTCACGTCTGATTTAAAGAAATGAAGGTATATCCAATTCCTTGAATCAAGAGCCCTCACCGCATCAAAGAACCTTCCTTGAAGGTACCATCCCCATAATGTGGGGTTGGGGAGCACCCTTAACCCGGAGGTATACCGGGAGTAACGCCCCTGCGGCCCGACCATACCAGGCCTCCCTCATATATGAATCGACTAAATTTGGTTATTTTGAGCTAGTTTATTAAGCAGTGCACATACTTTCAGTAATATTAACAACACTTGGGCATCATTTATTGTGGAAACATTTCACCAACATTCTTTACTCGTACAAAAATCAGTGTGAAAGGGGGGGTTTGATTTATTCTTCACCGAAAACATATTTACTCCCACCATTTCCCTTTGGGGGTCCCCCCCCCCCTTTCCACCCCCAATTTTTTTCATCCTCTTTTCAAACTATCCCATCCATCCTATCTACAACCCAAACCACCTCAACCCCTCATCATTCTCCGAAACAAACCCCTCGGCACCTCCCCCATTGTATTTTAATTTTTACGCACAGAATTCCCCGCATGATAATTTTACACCTTTTACTTGCTCTCAAAAGGATGTCTCCACTCCTTTTACATTTTTAAGGAACTGATACAGAAGGGTTTAAATTTTTGTGAAAAAAGGTCATTCACATTCAGCTTCAAAGCAGATGTTTCTGTCCACATCTCCAAACAAGTATTCCCAAATGATAAATCACACCATCTTGTTTTCCCGTTTTCAAAAGTAGTTAATTTTGAATATTTCCAGCCACGGTGTTACGATTTATTCTTATAATTTTTCCCTTTAAAGTAAATACCAAAAACCCCATGCTCATTGTGTGGACCCTAACCTAAAAAAGCATTAGAGGCCAAGGTACTAGGGCCCAAGAGAGCAAGGGTATATTTGGTATAGTCGAAAGGTCAAATAAACTAAATTTGGAAATTTGTTTGGACCCTCGTGTGAGTTGTCTACCCCACAAGCTCTATTGACACCGAGCCCTGAGGGGGGTACCTCAGCCTTACAAGTGGCTTTTGCACATTTCCAAAATAACTGATTTGCAAAAAATCTTGCCTGCAAGACGAAAAGGACTAACTTAATTGGGGGGAAAATATTCCCTCTTCACCTCCCTAAGCTTTAGCCCCCTGACTTCCTCTTTAAAACCCCGTGCAGCCGGAACCTTAATTCCTGCAAAATTCTCAGTATTAGTGACCTGCCGCACCCAAATTCCCGTTTTTCCAAGGGGGGGGAAACCCCTAGTATAACTATGCAGGAAGTGACACTAGCTTCTTTAACAATGAGGGGATGCTGGTACATGCTGGTCTTCGGCCGTCCGACTACTCAAAGACCCACAGCTCAACTCACTTGCAATTTCCCCCAGAAACTGGCTAGAATGCTGAGAAAGAAAGGGAGGTCTTGTCTTACTGTATGGGCCTGACAGGAGGTCATCTACGGTTCTTCGAGGTGCCTTCACCAGATTTCCCACAGGGCCTAGTATGTGCAGACACATGGGGCGCCGCCCTGCTGTTCACGGTGGTGTGCCTCGCTCGGAGTTTCAAGAAAGAAGGAAGCACTGGTGTCTCAAACCCCGTGCCTCGATGTTCAAACTTGGGCTGCCAGTTCTCCCTAGCTAATATAGCCTAGTATTTGCCTATATAAGACCCTATTCCTACCTACATAAAGGTCTTAGGTGTACATTATTATTATCTACAGTTGCCTCAATAATCCTAATATTAGTGTGCCAACAGTATAAACTACCAACCTCTTCCTTGAAGGGTAAGTCTATCAATTAAAATGTACCTTCCAACCACCTTTGCCAACCCGGGTGTATGTGTTTTGGGTAGATGTGGATTTAATGGCAATCTATCTTCCTCTTTATGTACCCCATAAAAGTGTTTTCCCAAGGTGGCTGAGTGTCACTCCCTACCTGGCTCAGCTTACCTGGTGGTTCATCGTGTAGATTGATCCTCATTATCACTACTCCCCCAGCTACCATGGGACAGCTTCTTTCCTCTCTGGCATGGCATGGAATTCAGGTGGAATCCAGCCACCTATGATGTATCCTACTGGGGATCTGTATAAACCAATTCCTTCCCTAAACGTCCGTCGTGTAGACAGGAAGTCATCTATCTGGTTGGCTCCCACCAAAATACCTACATTTCTGGTGTGTCAGTGGTAATTCCCTGGTCTGCCAGCTTCACGCCAAGGTCTTTCAATCAATTGGCTGCTGCAGCAATACCTCTCGCTGTAATTGCCGTGGGTAACGTCTCTACCACCAAGGCTGTAATGTGTCTGCAATGTCCACCTAATTTTCAAATTCAAATTCAAATTCAAAGTTTATTCTCTATAAGGATTACAATGCTGAGTTTACAGAAATTTGGTTATTGTTTGGTTTACATGTAGTAAAATTGTGATTACAGAGTGTACCACTAGAACGCTTAGCATGGCTAGGCATTTCGGGCATACTTAGTTTTATTCTTAATTGTAAAATATTACAAATTATGAGGTAAGTTGGTCTTATGGCTAAGTGACTAAATACTAGTTTATGAGTTTAGCAATGTGAATGCTTTTGTTTTGGCACAGTATATAGTTTCAGTATTGGAGTATCACAGGATTCATTATTTTAAGACTGAGATTAATATTTCTGTTTATGGTCAAATGAGTGAGCGAGTGTAAGTGTGAACCACCAGGTGGTATTCGTGTAGTTAGTTGACGGGGTGTATCAGGGAGATAAGATGTTTTCTAATGGTAGTTTTGAAGGTGATGAATGTGTCTGCAGTTCTAGAGTTCTCGTGTAGATTGATCCTCATTATCACTACTCCCCCAGCTACCATGGGGACAGCTTCTTTCCTCTCTGGCATGGCATGGAATTCAGGTGGAATCCAGCCACCTATGATGTATCCTACTGGGGATCTGTATAAACCAATTCCTTCCCTAAACGTCCGTCGTGTAGACAGGAAGTCATCTATCTGGTTGGCTCCCACCAGAATACCTACATTTCTGGTGTGTCAGTGGCTGTGACATCCACAACATCGTAAGATTTGGGTGGGACCTGACTTATAGCCCCTCCCAATGTCATACTAACCTTTCTGGTGGTCTTCAACTTTAATTTAGCCACCAACTTCTTTAGATTTTGCCACCGAAGTGGCTAGTTTATTGTGCACCCCATATCCATCCTGTGGACGGTAGCGCAAGAGCGTATGGATACACAAAAGGCCTAGGAACTAGGCCCCAAAGGGTTAACAGGAATACATATGGATTTATATCTACATATCTATAGTTCAATTATTTGTTACAAGCAAATTTAGGAAATCTGCTTAGTATATCTGGTATCTTATTTTCATTAATAAGATATCTTAACATGTCACATAGGTTGTTTTACTGTCTATCTCTGTATTCCTCAAAAAGTGGACAATTAAGCACATAGTGTTCAAGACAGTGACCATATGCCTGATCACATAATTTACATTGTTTGATCATCATCTGTGTGTCTCCCAAACTGCCAGAAGTACTTGTAACCAAGCCTAAGTCTGGCCACTACAACATCAGTCAGTTTGTTCACATTGCACGTTGCTCCATAAACATACTTATCTATGTTCATATTATCATAGTGGGTTATAAATCTACTCAAGCTTCTAACTGCATTCCTATAACAATCATTTTCGTTATTTACTTCTCTCCTAATATTATTCCTAATGCTAGACACAGATATACCAAAGTTATATTCTACATTCTCCTGGGTACTCTTCTTGGCTAACATATCAACTTTATCATGAAGGAGTAATCCAGTGTGTGATGGGATCCATAGCAATTGTATATTAATTCCTTTGTCCCTGATTTTTGAGTATCTATACCTGGCTTCTCCAGTGAGCATGTTGTTGGAGTCTTTGTTATCAAGGATACTTGTGCTCCAGAGTCAAAGAATAATCGGGTTGTTTCGGACATGTGCCCATTCACAACCTCTGCCATGACTGTAGGTAGGGCAGCACCTCTGTGATTCTCACTTAGATTAGAGACTTCACTCCCGCTAATCACGTTGGATACCATTTCAGGCTCGGACTCACTTTCTATCTCTACCTGAGAGATATCCCTACTAGCCTGGGGTTCCTTTAAATTATTGGGACATAGTGCAGTATGGTGCTTACTTCTGCAACAGCCTCGACACTCACTGAGCTGGGCATCACAGTCTCTGGCAAAGTGTTCCCCACAACATTTGAAGCAGGATCTCAACTCCTTTAGTCTCCGTTGCCTACTGCTCAGTGCTGTATACTCAGAGCAACTCGTGCTAGTGTGTTCGCCTTCGCAGAACACGCATATTCTGGCATGAGTGCCTCTGAGGTTCTGCTTAGAGGTTCTTGCCTTAGACACTTCTTTGCCATAGTACACTCCAATGTTAGTCTAATGAGCTTTAGATTGATCTCCCGAGATCTTTGAGTAACTATCTGTGTTTTTATGTGGTGATGGTGGTGACTTTTCTCTCTCACCTATACTCAAATGAGAAACGAGATCTCCCAACCCCTCAACAATTTGTTGTATTGTGAACCGGTTTGTCCGATATTTTAAGTGTAGCTCATGCACTGTAGTGCCAGCCGGTTTCCTCTGAATCGCCTGACTGATGAACCATTCTGACTTACCCCAGTCATGTAAATCTTTAAGACTATTTGTCAAACTCATAACTTCGATTCGGAACTTCTCTAGGCTCTGACGGTCATGGTGACAAGCCTCTAGGCCCAACAATCGATAAAGTATAGCTACCTTTATCTGGAGTTTACCTGGAGAGAGTTCCGGGGGTCAACGCCCCCGCGGCTCGGTCTGTGACCAGGCCTCCTGGTGGATCAGAGCCTGATCAACCAGGCTGTTACTGCTGGCTGCACGCAAACCAACGTACGAGTCACAGCCCGGCTGGTCAGGTACCGACTTTAGGTGCTTGTCCAGTGCCAGCTTGAAGACAGCCAGGGGTCTATTGGTAATCCCCCTTATGTATGCTGGGAGGCAGTTGAACAGTCTCAGGCCCCTGACACTTACTGTATTGTCTCTTAACGTGCTAGTGACACCCCTGCTTTTCATTGGGGGGATGTTGCATCATCTGCCAAATCTTTTGCTTTCGTTGTGAGTGATTTTTGTGTGCAAGTTCGGTACTAGTCCCTCTAGGATTTTCCAGGTGTATATAATCATGTATCTCTCCCGCCTGCGTTCCAGGGAATACAGGTTCAGGAACTTCAAGCGCTCCCAGTAATTGAGGTGTTTTATCTCCGTTATGCGGGCCGTGAAGGTTCTCTGTACATTTTCTAGGTCAGCAATTTCACCTGCCTTGAAAGGTGCTGTTAGTATGCAGCAATATTCCAGCCTAGATAGAACAAGTGACCTGAAGAGTGTCATCTCCTCAGTGTTGCCAAACATGTCCTTTAATTGGTCTTTGGCATGTTGGTAATTAGTGTCAGTGGTTTGGTAATGCCGGACCAAGTCTAAGGCTTTACCCTTGAGCTGTGATCGTAAATACTGTAATTTGATGGCATCTGACAAATCGTCTCTGTCATCTGTCTGGGCTTTAAACTGATCCCAGAAAGCAGTGTACTCTGTTAAGGTTTCGTCGAACGTTTGTAAATTCAATTGGGGCAATCTGGGCAACACATCAACAGGCTTGCAGCTGTTCATGCTCCCTGAAATATTTGCTGCCCCTGCCATACCGGCCTTCAAAGTCTTTATTAACTGTTTGCAGAGTTTCATCTCTGCTTTACACTCTGCCCTTCGTTTGTCACATTCCTTCCGAGCTACCTCGACAGTATCGTCAGACTCACCTGCAGCAGAGGCCTCTGTCTCATAAAGGATAAATGATTTCTCAAAGGCCTCCAGCCTTTCCTCCAAAGGTTTCAGGCAACTCTCTAGCTCATCACTGTCTACATCCTGATCTTGCCTGGCAATACGGCACTCCTCACGTGCTTTGTTTAGGCGTCCCTTATAGGCTCCCATAGACCGCTTTAGATGACTTACAGCTGAGACAGCTGGTACTCCATCTTCACCCGCCATCGTCGAGGTTTAGTTAAGAGCACGGCACTAATTTGTACTTCAATTAGCCCACCCCACAGCACAAAGCGGTATTAAGCAAGAATGAACGAGTCTCAAGGCTCCTCGAGAAGCTTAAGGACTCCCTTTATTATATTGACTACTCTGAATTAAAATGCACACTGTTAGCTCTCAAACCCAACTAAAATGTATATCGATGTGAAAGCTTAACCTAGCAATTTCCTGTACAACGTCAGCAAATAATTACAGGACTTAAGGCTAGACTCTGGTACAAATCACAAATCGCACATTAAAATGTCAATGATAATGAAAATCACACAATAAAAATGCAGTCTTTACAAATTAAAATTCACTTGATCAGCACAAATAAATTCAACAATTCAAATTAGGAAACAGTAAATAAATAATGTGTGTAAACAGCTTGGCCTAACTGTGCCCAGCTTACTTAGTCTTGCGTGGTTGGTTGGATAAGGTAAATCCTAACCTAACTAGTATGCAGCTATAGACTAAACCTGGCTTTAGAATTCACTGTAAATAATAACTAGGCTAAATCTTGATCTAGCTACTATAACTGTTGTAAATATTGTACAAGCCTAGCATATCTGTGGCTACCTTGCAAATCCACTGTAAGTAATTAACGTACAAGTGATTACAAGTAAACCCTGGTTTACTTGTAATCACTGTAACTAATTAAATTCACAAGCTTCTCTAGCCTACCTGTAAATTAATGTAAATAATAACTTCTGTGTATAGTCAGCTTGGCCTAGCCTCTGTGTAAGTCTCTGGGCCTAGGTGTGCTAATTTAACCTAACTTTGTTAATCTCTGTGGCCTAGCTATGTTAACTTAGCTATTCCACATCACGGTTGCGAAGGACCACTGTGGAAATTTGTCTGGACTGCATCCGTGTGAGTTGTCTACCCTAGCAAGCTCTGTTGACACCGAGCCCTGAGGCTGGTACCTCAGCCTCACAAGTGGCTTATATGACACATTTCCATAAATGACTGATGATGCAAGGAATCTTGCCTGCAAGCACCAATATAGCCCCTCTGGACTTTCCCTCCAAATCCACGTGCAGCCGGGAACCTTAATTCCTGCAATATTCAGTTGGTATTAGTGACCTACCTGCACCTCAGAAATTCCTGTTTCCAAGGGGTGAGTATCCCCTAGTATAACTATGCTGGAAGTGACACTAGCTTCTTTAACAACGAGAGGACGCCGGTACATACTGGTCTTCGGCTGTCTGACTGCACAAAGACCAACAGCTCAACTCACTCGCAATTTCCCCCAGAAACTGGCCAGAATACTGAGAAAGAAAGGGAGGTCTTGTCTTACTGTATGGGCCTGACAGAGATCATATACGGTTCTTCAACGTGCCTCCACCAGATTTCCCCAGGGCCTAGTTTGTGTAGACACGTGGGGCGCCGCCCTGCTGTTCACGGTGGTGTGCCTCGCTCCGGGTTTCGACAAAGGAGGAGGTACTGGTGTCTCAAACCCCGTGCCTCAACGTTCAGACTTGGGCTGCAAGTTCTCCCTATCTAATATAACCTAGTGTTTGCCTAGATAAGACCTTATTCCTACCAACATTAAGGTCTTAGGACTACATTATTATCTACAGTTGCCTCAATAATAATAATATTTGTAGATGAATGGTTCAGAGAACCGACATGTTGATAAATTAGACACATGTGCAACTCTTGGGTATCTTTATTGAGGAAACGTTTCGCCACACAGTGGCTTCATCAGTCCATACGTAGGAGAAACTCAAGGTTGAGGGACTGATTACCTCATTCTTCTCCTGTTCTTCAAGTTTCTCCTACGTATGGTCTGATGAAGCCACTGTGTGGCGAAACGTTTCCTCAATAAAGATACCCAAGAGTTGCACATGTGTCTAATTTATCAACATGTCGGTTCTCTGAACCATTCATCTACAAATCTGTCAGACACTGCAACTTCTTGGGATCTTAATACTTAGGAATTCTTCGCTTGCCTAATTCTTGGGCACGACCTACTTCCACATTGAACAAATGTGACACCACCTATGACTGCTGCACCTCTCCTGCCATACGGTTTATAAGCTGCTTCTCCGCTGATATGCCGTATTCTATTCAAGATTGATGGACTGAACACATCGACTCAAGGTTGAGGGACTGATTACCTCATTCTTCTCCTGTTCTTCAAGTTTCTCCTACGTATGGATTGATGAAGCCACTGTGTGGCGAAACGTTTCCTCAATAAAGATACCCAAGAGTTGCACATGTGTCTAATTTATCAATAATAATATTAGTGTACTAACAGTATAAACTACCAACCTCTTCCTTGAAGGGTCAGTCTATCAATTAAAATGTACCTTCCAACCACCTTCGCCAACCCGGGTGTATGTATGTGTTTTGGGTAGATGTGAGGGTCCGCAGAACTCAGACGGCCTTTCCGTGGAATATTAGGGCCTTCATACTACGTATTTGCCTTGTGGAACTTTAGGACCGAATAAGTTTCCACACTAATGTAACAATTTAAATGGTGTGAGAAGATTTGAACCTGCAGTGTAGCTCAGCAATATAGTGCTGGGACAGTAATTTTAGGTTTGCTAGTGCTTAGTTTTGATTATAATAATAGTAATTAACTGACTCACGAAATCACAATGACATGATTGCAAACAAACCATACCACGGATGGGGTTTGATAGTAATTTTGTTAGGCCATGGATTCAAAATTTGTCATTCTATTTAATGAGGTGTGTGTGTATGTGTGTACTCACCTAATTGTGGTTGCAGGGGTCGAGACTCAGCTCCTGGCCCTGCCTCTTCACTGATCATTACTAGGTCCTCTGCTTCCTGAGCTCTGTCATACCTCGTCTTAAAGCTATGTATGGTTCCTGCCTCCACTACATCACTTGCTAGGTTACTCCACTTCCTGACGACTCTTTGACTGAAGAAATACTTCCTAACATCTCTGTGACTCGTCTGAGTCTTCAGCTTCAAATTGTGACCCCTTGTTTCTGTGTCCCCTCTCTGGAACAACCTGTCTGTCCACCTTATCTATGCCAAGCAGTATTTTGTATGTCGTTATCATGTCTCCCCTGACCCTCCTGTCCTCCGGTGTCGTCAATCCGATTTCCCTCAACCTTTCTTCATAGGACATACCCCTGAGCTCCAGAACTAGCCTTGTTGCAAACCTTTGCACTTTCTCTAATTTCTTGATGTGCTTGACCAGGTGTGGGTTCCAAACTGGTGCTGCATACTCCAGTATGGGCCTGATGTACACAGTGTACAGTGTCTTGAACGATTCCTTACTAAGGTATCGGAATGCTATTCTCAGGTTTGCCAGGCGCCCATATGCTGCAGCAGTTATCTGGTTGATGTGTGCCTCCAGAGACATGCTCGGTGTTATGGTCACCCCAAGATCTTTCTCCTTGAGCGAGATTTGCAGTCTTTGGCCACCTAGCCTATACTCTGTCTGCGGTCTTCTTTGCCCTTCTCCGATCTTCATGACTTTGCATTTGGCAGGGTTGAATTCAAGAAGCCAGTTGTTGGACCACATGTCCAGCCTGTCCAGGTCTCTTTGAAGTCCTGCCTGATCCTCATCTGATTTAATTCTCCTCATTAACTTCACATCATCTGTGAACAGGGACACCTCTGAGTCTATCCCTTCCATCATGTCATTCACATATACCAAAAATAGCACTGGTCCTAGGACCGACCCCTGTGGGACCCCACTCGTCACAGGTGCCCAATGTGGTACCTCATCCAATACCATGACTTGTTGTTGTCTCCCTGTCAGGTATTCTCTGATCCATTGCAGTGCCCTTCCTGTTATACACACCTGATCCTCTAGTTTCTGCACTAATCTCTTGTGAGGAACTGTGTCGAAGGCCTTCTTGCAGTCCAAGAAAATGCAATCGACCCACTCCTCTCTCTCGTGTCTTACTTCTGTAACTTTGTCATAAAACTCCATAAGGTTTGTGACACAGGATTTGCCTTCCATGAATCTGTGCTAGTTATCGTTTATAATCTTGTTTCATTCCAGGTGCTCCACCACTCTCCTCCTGATAATCTTCTCCACGACTTTGCATACTATACACGTCAGTGACATTGGTCTGTAATTTTGTGCCTCTTTTCTGTCTCCTTTTTTAAAAATGGGAACTACATTTGCGGTCTTCCGTACCTCAGGTAGTTGTCCTGTTTCAAGGGATGTGTTGAAGATCATGGTTAATGGCACACACAGTATATCTGCTCCCTCCCTGAGGACCCATGGGGAGATGTCTGGTCCCATTGCCTTTGAGGTATCAAGGTCACTTACCAGCTTCTTCACCTCCTCCTCAGTTGTGTGCATGTCATCCAGCACTTGTTGGTGTATTCCCTGTAGGTGTCCCCCCTCTGTCCTGTCTCCACTGTGAATACTTCCTTAAATCTCGTGTTGAGCTCCTCTCATACCTCTTGATCATTTCTTGTGAGTTCCCCATCTTCTTTCCTCAGCCTGATTATCTGATCACCTGTGTGTACTCACCTAGTTGTACTCACCTAGTTGAGGTTGCAGGGGTCGAGTCCAAGCTCCTAGCCCCGCCTCTTCACTGGTCGCTACTAGGTCACTCTCCCTGAACCGTGAGCTTTATCATACCTCTGCTTAAAGCTATGTATGGATCCTGCCTCCACTACATCGCTTCCCAGACTATTCTGCTTCCTGACTACTCTGTGGCTGGAGAAATACTTCCTAACATCCCTGTGATTCATCTGTGTCTTCAACTTCCAACTGTGTCCCCTTGTTGCTGTGTCCCATCTCTGGAACATCTTGTCTTTGTCCACCTTGTCAATTCCTCTCAGTATTTTGTATGTCGTTATCATGTCCCCCCTATCTCTCCTGTCCTCCAGTTTCATCAGGTTGATTTCCCTTAACCTCTCCTCGTAGGACATACCTCTTAGCTCTGGGACTAGTCTTGTTGCAAACCTTTGCACTTTCTCTAGTTTCTTTACATGCTTGGCTAGGTGTGGGTTCCAAACTGGTGCCGCATACTCCAATATGGGCCTAACGTACACGGTATACAGGGTCCTGAATGATTCCTTATTAAGATGTCAGAATGCTGTTCTGAGGTTTTCTAGGTGCCCATATGCTGCAGCAGTTATTTGGTTGATGTGCGCTTCAGATGTGCCTGGTGTTATACTCACCTCAAGATCTCTTTCTTTGAGTGAGGTTTGTAGTCTCTGGCCCCCTGGACTGTACTCCATCTGCGGTCTTCTTTGCCCTTCCCCAATCTTCATGACTTTGCACTTGGTGGGGTTGAACTCCAGGAGCCAATTGCTGGACCAGGTCTGCAGCCTGTCCAGATCCCTTTGTAGTTCTGCCTGGTCTTAGATCGAGTGAATTCTTCTCATCAACTTCATGTCATCTGCAAACAGGGACACTTCGGAGTCTATTCCTTCCGTCATGTTGTTCGCTAATGCCAGAAACAGCACTGGTCCTAGGACTGACCCCTGTGGGACCCCGCTCATCACAGATGCCCACTCTGACACCTCTCCACGTACCATGACTCGCTGCTGTTTCCTGACAAGTATTCCCTGATCCATTGTAGTGCCTTCCCTGTTATCCCTTCTTGGTCCTCTAGTTTTTGCACTAATCTCTTGGGTGGAACTTTGTCAAACGCCTTCTTGCAGTCCAAGAAAATGCAATCCACCCACCCTTCTCTCTCTTGTCTTATTGCTGTCACCATGTCATAGAACTCCAGTAGGCTTGCGACACAGGATTTCCCGTCCCTGAAACCATGTTGGCTGCTGTTGATGAGATCATTCCTTTCTAAGTGTTCCACCACTCTTCTCCTGATAATCTTCTCCATGACTTTGCATACTATACATGTCAGTGACACTGGTCTGTAGTTTAGTGCTTCATGTTTGTCTCCTTTTTTAAAGATTGGGACTACATTTGCTGTCTTCCATGCCTCAGGCAGTCTCCCTGTTTTGATAGATGTATTGAATATTGTTGTTAGAGGTACACATAGCGCCTCTGCTCCCTCTCTTACGACCCATGGAGAGATGTTATCCAGCCCCATTGCCTTTGAGGTATCTTGCTCACTCAGAAGCCTCTTCACTTCTTCCTCGGTTGTGTGTACTGTGTCCAGCACTTGGTGGTGTGCCCCACCTCTCCGTCTTGCTGGAGCCCCTTCTGTCTCCTCTGTGAACACTTTGAATCTCTTGAGTTCCTTACATACTTCATGGTCATTTCTTGTTGTCTCTCCTCCTTCCTTAGCCTGATTACCTGGTCCTTGACTGTTGTTTTCCTCCTGATGTGGCTGTATAGCAGCTTCGGGTCAGATTTGGCTTTCGCTGCTATGTCGTTTTCATATTGTCGTTGGGCCTCCCTTCTTATCTCTGCATACTCATTTCTGGATCTACGACTGCTCTTTTTATTCTCCTGGGTCCTTTGCCTTCTATATTTCTTCCATTCCCTAGCACACTTGGTTTTTGCCTCCCTTCACCTTTGGGTGACCCATGGGCTCATCCTGTGTGTGTGTGTGTGTGTGTGTGTGTGTGTGTGTGTGTGACTGATCAGTTAATTATCCAATCAGGTCATTAGCTGAATCCAATTCAAGAAGCTGCCATCCCATCCCTGGATATTCTGAATTAATTACCTCTCTCCTATATAGGAAAGTGTATATTCCCAGGTGTAGCTGTGTCTCTGGGTGAACTGAAGGACGGTGTTTATACTGTACTAAATATGGTTGTTATATTTACAAATTAGTCATTTTTTCATCTTTAACAAGCAGATTTAGGATTTGTACCCAGAATTTCTGGTATTCACAGATAACTTACAAATTTAGGAGAGGAAACTTACGAGTTAGATTTATTTGTGAATTTTAAGTTTCTGGTTTGTTTTCATTGATACCAAACTTTTCTGGTTGAGCAGCTGTTAGACTGCTTCGTGGTGCCAGTGGTGCTGGCACTGAGCTGGCTTTTCCTCAAAGTCCGCTATAAGCTGGTCCACGTCCTGGGTGTTGGCCTCTGTCTGCTGGGTGTTGGCTGCCTCGTCTGGGCCAACGTGGAGGATGGCAAAGCTGCCATACCCGGTAGGGGGCTCTCTCTCCTCTTATTGTCATTACACACTGGAATGAAACTTAGGCAAAGATTAATACATTTAGTAATAATCATTTAATAATAACTTTTTGCCATGAATGACTTCATTAGCATTATTAAATGTCTTAATGTGTGCATGTGTGTCTTCGCACAGACTAATTCAAGGCAAACAATATTTCTAATATAAATTATGTTTGTTTATTAATAAATATTCTATGTATATAATCATGGTGCCTTGGCAGGAGCTGAGCGGTTGTTAGGTGACATGCTATGTTTGGGCGGGGCGACGCTCTATGGCATCAGCAATGTGGCACAGGAGTATGTGGTAAAGACCTACGATAGTGTGGAGTTCCTTGGCATGATGGGGCTCTTTGGCTCTCTCATCAACGGCATACAGTTGTGTGTATCACCTTCACTCTTCACTTTGTAGTACTGCATATATAGTATTTCAGTTATCTTTTATAATCATAAGTTTTTTTGTTATTTAATCAGTGCATACAGTATATGCTGTATTAAAAGTTACAAATATTGTAAGGGAAATGTTCCCAAGTTTTTGCAGTGATTTTTCGTTGTGGCAAAAAAAAATCTCCAATTTGAAAACTACAGACAAAAATGGAATTGAAGCCAAAATACTCTCAGTTTAGTTTTCACAACAAATCCTCATTTTCTTTGTAAAAATTTTTCTTATGAATCTCTACATTAACTGGATTAGGTTGATATTTAAAGAAATAAACATCTGAAACATAAAAATGAGCTTAAATATGAAACAAAGTTCATTATATAGGCATAATTTAGTGGTAATCAAATTTTAAATGCACCACGACCTGTAGGGATGGTTCATCAGTACTCGAGACTTCTAACAGAGCTCCAGTAAATATTATATATTATCATAGCCTTACTAGTGCCACTTACAGAAACTTCCCCCACTGGCAGAGCAATACTAGAGCGTAACGATGTAGGATCTGTACGGTGGGACACATGGCCAGTGCTGGCGCTGGTAGGTGGCTTCAGTGCTGCTCAGTTCCTCTTCTACGTTGTAGCTCCTGCTGTCATCCGTGTCACCTCAGCAACTGCCCTCAACCTGGCCCTCTTCACGGCCGACTTTTACATCCTCATCACTGGTATCGCACTCTTCAGGTTCAAGGTGGGATGTGTGATGCTGTGCTATTTTCTTTTTCCTATTCTGCATCTTTTCTGCCTTAGGTATTTTTGGTGTTTTATTTTTCTTGTTTCCTTTTGCTTCTACATATACTGCTATATCTTTGGGGTTGTGTATGTTTTCCTTTTTTTTTTTTTTACCTCCTGTATTATACTGTGCTCATAATTTTTTTTTTTGTATATCTTCTGTTTTTCTAATTTATTTTGTTTTTTTTTTCCTGTTTTTCCACATCCGTTTTTACCCCTCCTACCCTATCTGTCTCTGTGTCTCTGTCTGTCTGTCTATCTGTCTATCTCTCTCTCTCTCTCTCTCTCTTTTAATTTTTTTTTACACAGGGTTTGACAAGGTTAAGGATCCCTAGCTTTATTGGCAAGCTAAGAGCTGTTACCTACATCAGCTCATTTGAAAGCATTTTTTATTATTATTATGAGACATACAAGTAGGGAACAGGATGAGGTTGGAGCCATCTGTGTGCCAGCATTTTCATTTGATCAACTGACTTTATCTCGTTGACATCATTATGCTGTACAAATGATATCTCTCTCTGTCTCTCTCTCTCCCCATATTATTTTATGAAGCATTTTATTAGAGCTTTTGCCAGTTTGAAGGTAACCAGGGAATAAAAGTGTATTTCAAAATGTCTAGGTATACAATAAAGTACAGTATAACCAAATTAATTTTTGCATACATAAGTTTACTTGTATGAATCAGAATGCAGAGCTGTTTATTAAATATCGAGAATATACCATAATTTGTCAAGATATGCTTTCATACTATGTAACTTTTGAGATTTACATTGTCAGTATGTTTTGATTTGTAACATGACTTTGTAAAATAAATAAAACAAAAACTTTTATGCTGTGCTGGTTGTGTTCCTGAAAATCAGTGCATTATGTAAATAGGATATGATTATGTTCCAGCCACCTCCATATTTGCTAATCACTTTTTTTAACTATTGTATCAGGTAAAAATTACTGCACTGTAACTTGTCTCCTGTTCTGTTAGTCGTTACTTTGAAGCTTTTGGAGAGAGTGGAGAGGGTTAATGTGGGCCTACTGCCCTGGTGGCCTGGTGGCTAAAGCTCCCGCTTCACACACGGAGGGCCCGGGTTCGATTCCCGGCGGGTGGAAACATTCCGACACGTTTCCTTACACCTGTTGTCCTGTTCACCTAGCAGCAAATAGGTACCTGGGTGTTAGTCGACTGGTGTGGGTCGCATCCTGGGGGACAAGATTAAGGACCCCAATGGAAATAAGTTAGACAGTCCTCGATGACGCACTGACTTTCTTGGGTTATCCTGGGTGGCTAACCCTCCGGGGTTAAAAATCCGAACGAAATCTTATCTTATCTTATCTTAACTGAAGTTGATCTGATGACACACTTGGTACATGAAAACATTGTCACAAAAGCCACATTCCCACTTATATCAGCCAGATAGGAACTTACTACACTTAATACCAAAGATATAGCAAAGATAAATGCATTTTATAAAACTAAAACAAAGGAAAGGTGATAAAAAATGTGGAAGGTAGTATTAGCCAGGCCCCTCAGTACATGTCACCACCATAAAAATGAAAGCCAAATTAACTTACCAACTTACACCAAACAGGTAAGAACTCACTACACCTATATCAAGTATATATGAATGGTAAATACAGCTTAAAAGCAATAATCAAGAAAAATACAATAATACAGTGGAAGAGGAAGCTATGTCCTGTAGGTTAGCAACTGACCCTGCCCTGAACTTCCAACATTACTGGTGAAATCACAGATTTCTTTAATTCTTCATTACATATCTGAATTGTGCACAGCTTTTATTTTGTATGATCTGAATGGGTGGCAGATAACAACATCTTGTTTAATGGAGGAGAAAGTAAGGAAGGAGTTGGCTACACCATACACTTTAGCCAGGGCAAAGCCAGAGTTAGTGAATGCCTGGTTCCACTGGACAGCAGCTGGAAGGAGACTTTCCCATACATTTTGCCTCAGTTTACTAGACAGCCAAATAAACACTATTTTGCCTGCCTAGCAAGTTGTAGAATGTGTGATGTGTTTCCGCAGTCAGCGACTTTAATGGCTGCACTTCATTGAAGACACACACACAGAACCTTCACTACTGGTGGCACCACCAAAGGTAGGCAGAAGCTTCCATGATCTCCAGCCCCCAAAACCTCCAAAATAATAATAATAATAATAATGCAAGTCCCCTAAGCTGCTCCTATATAGAAATTCTGGAGCTGCCCCTGTCCACTATACAGATAGGTTATTTAGAAATATTTTCACAATAATATTATGTCAACATGCTCATCAATTGTAGAAATATAGGGAGACACATCATTGTAAAAGACACAGGAATGTGTAATTACAATACTATCACACTATTATAATTGGGGAAGCAATAAATCAGTAGGATTCATAAAACATCTGAGGAATGAGAGAGAATCAGGTTCAAGCCAAACAAGAGGAAGATAGATGTTAACCTATGTATCAAGAGTCGTTCACTGGCCTGGCATCAAAGCACCTCTCTTCACAAGATATAATGCATGATCTTGAATTTTTGTTCATGATTTATCTTAATGCATGCTGAATATTCTCTTCAAACTTTTTTTATGCAGTGTTTTATATAAATTAAGAGTTTTAAAGGTAATATAATTTGAAAAACATTAGTTATAATAATAATAATATTTTTATATTAGCATGATACATGTTTGTACATAGGAGTGTAACAATTTGGTGAACATGCCAAAAGCCCCTTTATATGCAGAGCATTTCAGGCAAACGCAAGAATAATTTAAGATTAATAAGGCAATAACAGTGCTGCAATTTGAACTTATGGTCATTAGGCGAGTTACAATGAGTACAAGAAAACTGAATATTGTATTATTTCATGCTATATGGCTTTGATAAGTTAGGTAGAGAAGAATTAGGTGAAGAACAATGCTATCTAATTAATATTACTCTCTCTCTTAGTAAAAACAGTGGGAGGCTACATAGTTCGCAGCCATTTGGCAAGTACAGGTCGCTATCACTAATCTGGCATCATTGGGACCTGTAGTGTGCCAGATTAGTGAGTTTTGCTGGATTACAGAGTGGTTAGGTTAGAATACACTTATATTTTGGCCTTTGATTAATTTGTCCTGTAGCATGTAAACGTTCATTGTTTCTTGTTCACTTATAGAACTGCATTGCTCTAGACCTTTTAGCAGTTCACCTGTCAACTGAATTAACCTATCAATAGGGATTCTTTCTGCTATATCTTCCTCAATTTCATCATTGTTTTCTCCTCCACTGGCTTGTTGCTGTGGATTTACAACCATCTGCACTATTTCTGAGTTAGTATAATGATGAGATTTGAGTCAGTATGATGATGAAATTTGAAATTATGCTAGCCGAAATTAGTGCTTGATTACTGATGGAATCGGATAACTGATTGCCGGATTAGTGATGGCCGACCTGTAGATGGGAAAAAAAAATCTGAAGTACTACAGTATATTACCCAAATTTTGCATTACTTAATTGTTTTAGATTTATGAAGCATAGTACGTATTAAAATTTTTGGTTGCCCTTTTTTGAGTTGTGCTGCTATACAATTGAGATGTATGACAGCATGTTATAAGAGGGTTTACTGTAATACATATATTATGCTGTAGAAATAGCCCTTACTTTAATCAGAACCCCTTAATATATGTACATAATCAGCAACTCTAATCAGGTACACTTGGAAAAATCTTTTTGTCATTTTTGATGGTTCATGTTTTACTAAAATACAATAATGGAAATGGTTAAGAAAGTTACAATAAAAAAAAAGACTGAGAAAGTGTTACTTTTAACCCTTTCAGGGTTAGTGCCATACTAGTATGGCTTGCATGCCAGGGTTGGTGCCGTACTAGTATTCATAAATTCTAGCGCCTTCAAATCTAGTGAGAGAAAGTTGGTAGGCCTACATATGAAAGAATGGGTCTATGTGGTCAGTGTGCACAATATAAAAAAAATCCTGCAGTAAACAGTGCATAATGAGAAAAAAAACTCCAACCGTGTTTTTGCTTTAAAGCAGCGACCTTGCAGTGTATTTTCGTATGCGTATTTATGGTTGTATTCTAGTTTTCCTGGTCTCATTTTATAGAATGGAAGACATATTACAGAAATTGAGATGATTTTGATTGGTTTCACAATGAAAAGTACCTTGAAATTGAGCTCAAAGTAGCAGAAATGTTTTTATTATTGCCAAAGTTCAAAAGTAAACAAATCATGCCACGTGTCCAATACACGTCAACTGGTGAGTCTGATATTCTTTCACAAGTGCGTTGATATTATTTATACCATTTCTACATTAATGCAGTAGTCTGCATAGCAGTAAATCTTTTTTTTTTTGTGAGAATAAAAATTCAAAGTGGAAAGCACAAGAAATGTAAAAGAGGCCTGGAGACATGACTAATGAACAGAAAAATTTTTATTTTAGTGCCAGGAATGTCTGTCTTGTTTATTCTAGACCCTATTTGGAAACTGGCATCTTTTGAAATTTGTGTGAAATTGGCAAAATTGCTAATTTCTGACCACTTTATTGAATAGTTGAAATCGGTAAATGGGTGGTTTCTTGTATTCATCCGATAGAAAAAATGGAGTTCTAGCGAGATAGTTATAATTTTTGTTGACTGGTATATTGGAATTAGCGGAAAATAAGGCTCAAAGTGGGCAAAATCGCCGATGCGTAAACACCGTCGAGACTGCAAGAGCATAACTCCATAAGTTTTCCATAAAATTTCATGCTTTTGGTGTCATTATGATCGGGAAAATTATTATTATTATAATAAAAAAAGAAGCACTACACCAAAAGGGCTATACAGCGCTGCAGGGCAAGAAGGAAGCGGGGGTACCAGGTGGCAAAAGGGAGAGGGATGATTAGTAGGTTATGGAGAACAGTAGGGCAGTGGATAGTGCAGGGGTAGAGGGTAACAAGAGAATGAGGTAGAAAGGGTTGAGGGGAGTGCGAAAGGCATCATCATCAGAGTTTGTGGAGTAAATCAGTTGTTGTCAAGAAGTCAATGAGAGAGTCAAGATTAAAGGAGGGTCCATCAGCAAGAAGGGAAGGTAAAGAGAGAGTAGTAGAACAGAGACGACGATGGAGGTAAATTCTGCATGCTCGTTTATAGAGAGGGCAGTCTTAACAGAATGTGGCTAACCGATACTGGAACCTGACACTTCTCACAGAGAGGAATAGGGTGCCTCTCCATGAGATACCCATGAGTAAGACGAGTGTAGCCAATGCGAAGACAGGAGAGAGTAGTCTCCCAACCTTGACACGGATGACAAAAAGACGGCCAGTAACCTATACTCGGTTTAATAGAAAGAAGTTTGTTACCGAGTAGATTAGACCAACGTTGTTGCCAACGGGTGTGAAGGTGGGTAGCTATTATAGCAAAATAGTCCATAAATGGAACACCTCTATATGAATATCAAAATGGTATACAATACCGACAAGTTGGTAGGTAAGACACACAGGCAACATTTAGGCAACTTTATTCTGAAACGTTTTGCCTACACAGTAGGCTTCTTCAGTCAAGTACAGAAAGTAGGCAGGAGCAGTAGAGATGTGAAGACGATGTAATCAGTCCATCACCCTTGAAGTCGTAGAGGGACTGACAACCTCAAATCTATGACTTCAAGGGTGATGGACTGATTACATTGTCTTCACATATCTACTGCTCCTGCCTACTTTCTGTACTCGACTGAAGAAGCCTACTGTGTAGGCAAAACATTTCGGAGTAAAGTTGCCTAAATGTTGCCTGTGTCTTACCTACCACCTCTATATGAAACTGGTAGGTCATATACTGCTGAATGCACAGCATTGTCTGCCTGTTCATTGCCCTGTACGTCAACATGACCAGGGACCCAACAAAAAAAAATATCTTTATGCTTGGTAGAGATACGGCATAGCCAAAGTTGGATATGGAGGGCTAGGGGGTGAGGTGTATCAAATTTTCGTATAGCCTAAGGGAGTCTGAGATAGATTACTGGGATTTATATCAAGAAGTGTAAGCAACAGAAGTCCAGAGGTCATACTGCAGCTTTATACATCATTAGTAAGGCCTCACCTAGATTATGCAGCTCAATTCTGGTCTCCATATTACAGAATGGACATAAATTCGTTAGAAAACATTCAGCGTAGGATGACTAAATTAATACATAGCATTAGAAATCTTCCTTATGAAGAAAGATTGAAGACTCTTAAGTTACATTCACTTGTTAGACGAAGAATGAGGGGAGACCTGATCGAAGTGTACAAGTGGAAGATAGGTATTAATAAAGGGGATATTAACAAGGTCTTGAGGATATCTCTCCAAGAGAGAACCCGCAGTAATGGATTTAAATTGGATAAGTTTAGATTTAGAAAGGACATAGGAAAGTATTGGTTTGGAAATAGGGTAGTTGATGAGTGGAACAGTCTACCTAGTTGAGTTATTGAGGCTTGGACTTTGGATAGTTTCAAATTTAGGTTGGATAAGTACATGAGTGGGAGGGGTTGGATTTGAGTGGGACTTGCACATCGGAGCTTGTTTCTTGGGTGGCATTGAAAATTGGGTTCGTCAAATGTTTGTTAGTGGGATGAATTGTAAAGGACCTGCCTAGTATGGGCCAACAGGCCTGCTGCAGTGTTCCTCCTTTCTTATGTTCTTATGTTCTTATAACCACAAATGATGACACAGGCATAGGTGCAGTACGGATAAGTGCTGCAAGAGTGGCATACAATTCAGCTGTAAAAATGCTAGCCGAGGATAGTAAATGTCTTCACATGACACTGTCCGGAAACACTGCTGTGAATCTGACGCCATCAGAAGACTTAAAGCCATCTGTGTACACTGCGATGGCATGAGAGTGAGAGTGGAAGTGTCAAGAAAAAGAGAGCAGGAAGCTACCGTAGGCAGTTGGGTTTTCATGCAAGGGAGTCAGAAAGAACAGACTCGAACAGCTGGAACTTCCCAGGGGGGCAGGGAAAAGTGAGATGCTACATGAACATAGAAAGGTGGTAACTGAAGGGAAGACAAGAGCGAATGTAGGAGAAGAGAAAAGGGACGGAGCAAAAAGGGGCGACGAACAAATAATGTCTACTAACATCGGTGACTATTCTATATATGGAAGGATTGCAGAGATCATGAGAGCGAACATAGTAGCGAAAGCAATGGGCATCACAGCGATCAGACAAGGATGGAATATTCGCTTCTGCATAGAGGCTCTCAACAGGGGAAGAGCGAAAAGCACCAAGGCACAAACGTAATCCCTGGTGATGGAAGGGATTAAGGCTCGAGAGAGTAGTAAGAGAGGCCGCTGAATAGATCTGATCACCATAATCGAGTTTCGATAAAATGAGGGCTGAATGTAGGCGAAGGAGAGTTCGACAATCAGCTCCCCATGAAAGATGAGCAAGGCTCACGAAATCGTAATGACACGATTGCAAACAAACCATACCCCGGCCGGGATTGAACCCGCGGTCAGAGAGTCTCAAAACTCCACCCCGTCGCCTTAACCACCCGACCAGCTAGCCACAATAAGATTCGTCCAACTAGGTATATTTCTACACCATAGGAAGGTTAGCACAGGCACCACTGTGACCACAAATGCAAGTTTTTACAGACGAATCTCCAGCTAGCATGGCCGTGATGAACTCTAGCTCAAGTCCCTTCACTGCCGTCAACATTACTCACGAAATCGTAATGACACGATTGCAAACAAACCATACCCCGGCTGGGATTGAACCCGCGGTCAGAGAGTCTCAAAACTCCAGCCCGTCGCGTTAGCCACTAGACCAGCTAGCCACAATAAGATTCGTCCAACTAGGTATATTTCTACACCATAGGAAGGTTAGCACAGGCACCACTGTGACCACAAATGCAAGTTTTTACAGACGAATCTCCAGCTAGCGTGGCCGTGACGAACTCTAGCTCAAGTCCCTTCACTGCCGTCAACATGACTCACGAAATCGTAATGACACGATTGCAAACAAACCATAGTCCGGCCGGGATTGAACCCGCGGTCAGAGAATCTCAAAACTCCAGCCCGTCGCGTTAGCCACTAGACCAGATTCGTCTGTAAAAACTTGCATTTGTGGTCACAGTGGTGCCTGTGCTAACCTTCCTATGGTGTAGAAATATACCTAGTTGGACGAATCTTATTGTGGCTAGCTGGTCTAGTGGCTAACGCGACGGGCTGGAGTTTTGAGACTCTCTGACCGCGGGTTCAATCCCGGCCGGGGTATGGTTTGTTTGCAATTGTGTCATTACGATTTCGTGAGTCATGTTGACGGCAGTGAAGGGACTTGAGCTAGAGTTCATCACGGCCATGCTAGCTGGAGATTCGTCTGTAAAAACTTGCATTTGTGGTCACAGTGGTGCCTGAGCTAACCTTCCTATGGTGTAGAAATATACCTAGTTGGACGAATCTTATTATGGCTAGCTGGTCTAGTGGCTAACGCGATGGGCTGGAGTTTTGAGACTCTGACCGCGGGTTCAATCCCGGCCGGGGTATGGTTTAAGATGAGCAAGGGTTTTATAAGAAGGTTCAGCCGGCTGTGACAAGCTGCCTTCAGAGAGGTAATGTGAGGTTTCCAGGATAACCTTATCCTACAGTCAAATAGAAGGCCTAGAAACCTGACTGTATCACGTTCAGGGATACAAAAGCCATAGAGGTACAAAGGATGATCAAAGATGACAGAGCGTCTAGTGAAAGTAATTTGGTGAGTTTTGGTACTGGAAAATTTAAACCCATACATGGTGGCTCAATTGGAAACACGGTCGACCGCATGCTGGAGAGAAACTGTAATGAGGTGACAGTCAGCGCCTGCACAAGCTATAGCGAAGTCATCAACATAGAGTGATGACCAAATATTGGATGGAAGACTAGAGGCCAAATCATTTATAGCAAGGAGAAAAAGTGTTGTGCTCAGAACACATCCCTGGGGGACACCCTCAGCTTGGACAAAGTCTGGGAAGAGCACATTATTAACCCGAACATGGAAATGTCTGTCAGAAAGTTTTTAAGGAAGAATGGTAGATTGCCTCAGAGGCCTAAGGAGTGGGCTTGGGCCAAAATATTATACCTCCAAGTTGTATCATATGCCTTCTCAAGGTCAAAAAATATGGCAATAACTGAGAGGTTATTTGCAAAGGCATTACGAATATATGTATCCAAGCGTAGTAAGGGGTCTATGGTAGAACAGCCCTTAGGAAAGCCATATTGACTAGTGGAGAGACTGTTGTGTGTCTCTAAATACCACATTAAACATCAGTTTACCAGACGTTCCATCACTTTGCAAACTGCACTGGTAAGAGCAATGGGACGATAGTGGGAGGCATCATGTCCCGTAGTACCCAGTTTGCAGAAAGGTAGAAAATTGGCAGATTTCCACAGCTGGGGGAGAACTCCTTGTGACCAAATAAGATTGAAGAGACGTAAGAGGACTACAAGGGCTGACTGATGTAAATGTTGTAATATCCGAATATGAATGTTGTCAGGCCCAGCCGCCATTGATCGGCAAGCTGAGAGTGTCGCCTCCAGTTCCTGAAGTGTAAAAGGCACATGATACAGTTCTTCAATGAGAGAAGAAAAGTTCAAGGGTGCTAACTTTCTGGCAGACTTTGAGGAAAGAAACGAGGGGCATAGATGGAGCCCCTGAGAAATACAGACCAGATGATTGCCAATTTCACTGGCAACGCCAAGAGGGTTTGCTATATCAACACCGGCAACCTGCAGAACAGGAGCCGGGTCAGGAGAGCATTTACCACTCAGTTTCCGTACTTTTTTCCAGACTGCACTCATAGAGGAAGCCGAGGTGATGGTGGAAACATAATCTTGCCAGCAAGTGCGGTTAGCATCACAGATGACACTGCGAGCAACCGCTCGCTTCTGCTTAAAATCAAGAAGCCTCTCTCTGGTTCTGTTGTACCGGTACCTGCCCCATGCAGCTCATTTCAAATGTACTGCCTGAGCACAATCAGGAGACCACCATGGCACACACTTCTGAGAATGCCTGCCTGAGGTTTGGGGGATAGAATGAGAAGCTGCGGTTAAAACTGATGTCAAGGAGAGGTGTAAAAGTTCATCAATGGAGGATGAAGAAGGAACCTCACTAAAAGCAGTTAGCTGCGAGTAAAGGTCCCAACTTGCTTGATCAAATTGCCAGCGAGGGCTATGAAGAGGTGGTGAATATGAAGAAGTAAGAATGATTGTGGAAAATGATTGCTGTCATGTAAGTCCGGTAGAACAGACCAGGTGAAGTCTAGTGCAGTGGAGGAAGAGCAGACCGAGAGATTGATGCAAGAGAGAGTATGAGTACAAGGATCAAAATGGGTGGGAGTACCTGTATTTAAAACATGGAGGGGTGAGAAGTGAGAAAAGCCTCCAACTGAATGCCACGTGAGTCACAATGAGACCCCCCCAGAGGAAATGGTGGGCATTAAAATCGCCAAGTAACAGAAGTGGTGGCAGTAAGGATGAAACAAGAAAGGCAAAATCTGGGATAGATAATGCCCGAGAAGGAGACAGATACAAAGAACATATTATAAACCACTTACTCAAGTGGATACGGGCTGCAGTGTAATGCAGCGAGGTATGAACAAATAGTTGACAGTGTGGAATATCAATTCGTAGAAGAAGGGCACTTTCATTAAAGGTCCCATCTGAAAAAGGATCCGAAGAATACAATAAATTATAGCCTGAGATGGGTTGGAAAACAGCTGAGTGTAACTTTGGTTCTTGTAAGCAAACACCAACGGGAAAACTGGGAAAGCAACATCTGAAGCTCACCCCGATTACCCCTGAGGCTGCTGATATTCCACTGTAAATAGGCCATGATTAGCAACGAGGAAAAAAACAGGAATCCGCAGGTAAGGGCACCTACGGACTAGAGGGGTTAGAAAAGTCTACGTGTGGTGGCATCGGAAAACATTCAAGCAGTGAAGGAACGGAGCGTTACAAAGAATGGAGTTGTGGAGATGGAGGAGAGGGAAGAGAAGGAACAGGAGGTGGATCAGTGTCCATTGAAGGTTTAGTCTGCAATATATTCTGAAATAGCTTGAAGTGTTTCTGAATTCAAAGATGTTGTATGGGAGACAATATTGGAGATAGAAGGAGGAGGGTGAGTAAAGATTGGGACAGTAATGGACTGTACTAAAGTAGGGGGGGATGAAAGCGTGTTGAGAACTGGAGAAGAAGTGTGGGAGGGGACAGAAGAGGCAGAAACCTGGGAGGTGGCAGAAGAGGGAGAAACTTGGGAGGGGACAGGGAGAGGAAGGCACAGAATGAGGAGGAGGGTGAACCTCCACACTTGTAATAGAGCCATTGAGAGGGGAAGAACCAGGTACAGAAACTGGAAAGGTAAAATGTGGAGATGGAAGAAGGGAAGGAGGGGGCAAAGAAGATTTGAGCAAAGGGGATTTTTTGGACTTCTGAGAAGTAGAGGGGCGATTGGTAGAAGGTGTCGTACGAGGTCTTGTCGATACCAGGGCTTGTGAGGGAGAACAAAAAGATGTGAGAACAGACTGAGGTGTTGAAGTAGGGACATCTTAGCCCAGGACAGCAAAAGAATTAGATACAGGAGTGACTATAGTAGGGGTAACCACAGAGGAGGCCACAGAAGATGGGGCCCCAGAAGTGGGGGATGTTTAGAAACATGAGAATAAGAAACATTGGGCAGTCTCCCTTGGAGGTGGAGATGAGAAATGGCCATAGCATAAGGGAGACCTTCTGCCTCTTTGAGGCAACGGATTTCTCACTCATTCAAGTAGACCTGGCAACAACAAGAGTACGAAGGGTGAGCCTCATGACAATTAAGGCAAGAAGGAGGTCGACCACAAGACTTATTAGAATGGTCATCGGCACCACAGACTGGGCATTCGGCCATAGATCTGCAATATTTCGCTGGGTGACCAAATCGCCAGCAATTTCTACACTGTTGCAGTGTAGGGATCACCTTTCGAACTTGTAACTGATGTCCTTCTACATAAACAGAGGATGGAAGTTCATGGCTGTCGAAAGTTAATTGAGCCACATTGCGAGGGTAGCGTCTCCGCCCGTGGGCAGAAAGGATATAAGTGTCTACCTTGAGGATTGGGAGATCTTGGAGTTCCAGCTGTTCGAGAATGTCATTGCCACATGTCTGGAAATTCCGTTGGACTACTGTATAGAGCAAAATGACAGTACCACTACAAGTATTGAGGGAATGATGTTTTTCGATAGTGACAGGAATAGTATCAATATGTGAAAGAAGAGAAAGATCATGAGCTTGGGTAGCATTCTGGACAGTGATGATGTGAGTACCGCTCTTAAGAGCATGAAAGGAAATATCTCTACCAACATGGCGTAGGAGCGCTTTACCAATACTGTGGTCGGAAAGATAGGCAATAGAAAAAGTTGGTTATAAAGTAAAGAATTTAGTCCATTGTGCATTCCGAAACTGAGCGTGGAAAGGGAGCAAATGACGTGTCAATCTTTTCCGAGTAGAATGAGAAGGTGGCAAAGTATCATCATCAGGCAATTGTCATTGGCGTTTAGGAGTGGGACCGGAGTTGGTCCGATGTAGGATGGGCTGGCGATTCGAAAATTGCCGCACCATAGAGGGAGAGGCCAGAAGCATAGTCAAAGGAGAGTGGAGGTCAGACAAATCGAAGGAGCCAGTCGAAACCCCAGTACCTGAAGCGGGTGATGAAACAGCACCAGCAAGAGGTACAGGGGCATCAGGAGTGGCTGAAGAGTGGTCAAAAAACGAGGCAGGGTCAGAATGGGGTGTGGTATCAAGGAGGGGCCCGGGGGTAGCAGGTTCATGGATTAGGGCTTCCATGGTTAGGTTACTTCCTTCATTTTGTTTTTAAGAAAAAAAGAAGAAAAGAAAATAAAAAGAAAAAAGAATAAAAAAGGGAGGAATGGGAAGGGATAGTTCCTAGGAGGAATGAAAGGGCCAGAAATCTCCCCTCCACACCCAAGAGGACCTCAGCACTGCAAGTAGCGCAAATGCAGCATGGAACCCGTGCCATACCCTACCCTTCATGCCAGTAAACCAGCAGTCCGGGATAGCAACCTCACATCTGCCGAGCTACCTCAGTGGACAAAAGAGAGGGTGGCTGGATATCCGCCACAAAGCATACCTCCTTCGGCCACCACCCCCGAAATCCAAAAGGCAGCCTCCAGAGATACACCCGTCGCCTGAAAGACACCCAAAGCCACCCCCCCCCAGGAGACTGGAGAGGGATTGGGACAGCTCCAGGCGATCCAGATTCCTCGGCAAACTATAATCTTCACCAGCCAACTATAGTGATAACATAGCATTTGTTGTGGTGATGGAAAAAATCTAGAAAAGCTAGATAGAGTGATCTATAAACCTTCAGGCTGTAAATAAGGGTTGAGGCCTCGACCGTTCGTCATTGTAGGAGCTGCCAGCAATCACCGGTTCTTCAACACTCAAGTTATACTTTCGTATCAATCTAATCACATATTACTCGGTTAAATAATTTCCAGTAGTTCCTTCATGTGTTAGCCCAAATCACCGACCAGATATTTTTTAAATAAGTGATCCACTGATCAGATCCGACTGGTTTCGAACCCTTGACTGGTTCCGAACCCTTGACCGGTTCCGAACCCTTGACCGGTTTCAAACGGATTCGTTGGACAATAAAGAAACTATAAACAGACGGGATATTAGGTGCCCTTATCAAACACAAACAATAACTATAAAGCAGAAACGTAGAGTGGTAAGCTTGCCCTAATATACAAGTACAGTTAGAAATAGAAATACAAATAGCCAGATCTTCATGTTAAGGAGGCTATTAGTAGAATATTCAAGGGGTTACTAGTAGAATTACAGTAAATCAACCATTGTAATCACATTATGAAATTCTGTGTAGTCTGCAGTAAATCAAACAAACGGGCTTCCACATGGATTACATGCCACTTTTGTGAAAGTTGGTGTCACGCCCCTTGTGCAGATATCCAAGAATTATCTACAAGCATTATTAAATCAGGGAAGTGTTTTTGGGCATGCCCAAATGAGATCAATCTGTGGACTAAAATCACATTGGTATTAAAAGAGGATAACATCAAAGCAGCCTTCATAGAAAACCTGGAAGCATTCTGTAACAGATGGGGAAATAAAAAGTCTGGGCTGGATGGTACCGCCCTTGGTGCGGATGCTGTCCTGGCTGACAGTAACTGTATGACTGGAGGTGCTGGCCATGTAGTCAGAAACTGTAAGGCTGGAGGTGCTGTCCTGGTAGACAGTAATGGTGAGGCTGGAGGTGCTGTCCAGGTAGACAGTAATGGTGAGGCTGGAGGTGCTGTCCAGGTAGACAGTAATGGTGAGGCTGGAGGTCTGTCCAGGTAGACAGTAATGGTGAGGCTGGAGTGCTATCGACAAGTGAGTCGAGGCTGTCAGTATACAGTAATGGTGAGGCTGGAGGTGCTGTCCAGGTAGACAGTAATGGTGAGGCTGGAGGTGCTGTCCTGGTAGACAGTAATGGTGAGGCTGGAGGTGCTGTCCAGGTAGACAGTAATGGTGAGGCTGGAGGTGCTGTCCAGGTAAACAGTAAATGTATGCATGAGGGAATGCATATAAATGGCCTCGAGGGAGACAGGAGATGTAGTGGGGAAACTAAGTGTAGTCAAGGACAAGATAAAGCCAATATTACAAATTAGTAATACCACAGGAGATAGCAAACAAGGGGACTCCACTAGCAATAGTGAGGATATATTACCAGAAACAACTGGTGAGAGCTCCATTGTTAGTACTAGTGAGGATAGGAATGAGACAAGGAAAACATGCACCAACAGGTAATACAGTCACAAAAACCCAAGGCAAACGGAAACCAAGCCTGTGCACATATTATGCACTTGGTATCTGCAGGCATGGGAAATCTGGAAAAATAGATGGGACATGCAACTTTGACCACCCTAGAAAATGCCGTGCCCATATGACAAAAGGAAAATGCAAACTCCCTTCCTGCAAGCTTTTCCACCCTGAAATGTGTCCCTCTTCAGTACAGGAAAGACTGTGCTATAACTTAAATTGCCAGGCACACCATATAAAGGGGACAAAAAGATACAAAACATCCAGGCCATGGGAAAACCTGGGTAGCCACAGGCGCTCCCATTAAAGGCAACAGAAAAGAATAACAGAGCGGCTGAAAGAGGCCAATATATCTGAAATGCGTAGGGAGACACTTGTCAGAGAAATAGCAAACATCGAACTAAAGGTAAAGGAATCTTATAGGGGTCAGGAATTGTGGGAAGAACTAAAAACCATAAATGAAATCGAAAGAAACCCAAAGTATTTTTTTTCTTATGCCAAATCAAAGTCAAGAACAACATCCAGTATTGAGCCCCTACTTAAACAAGATGGGTCCTACACAGATGACGGCAAGGAAATGAGTGAGCTACTCAAATCCCAATATGACTCAGTTTTTAGCTAGCCGCTAATCAGACTGAGAGTCGAAGATCTAAGTGAATTTTTTATGAGAGAGCCACAGAATTTGGTAAACACAAGCCTATCTGATGTTATCCTGATGCCAAATGGCTTCAAACAGGCAATAAATGACATGCCAGTGCACTCTGCCCCAGGGCCAGACTCATGGAACTCCGTGTTCATCAAGAACTGCAAGAAGCCCCTATCACGTGCTTTTACCATCCTATGGAGAGGGAGCATGGACACGGGGGTCGTCCCATAGTTACTAAAAACAACAGACATAGCCCCACTCCACAAAGGGGGCAGTAAAGCAATAGCAAAGAACTACAGACTGATAGCACTAACATCCCATATAAAAATCTTTGAAAGGGTTCTAAGAAGCAAGATTGCCACCCATCTAGATACCCATCAATTACACAACCCAGGGCAACATGGGTTTAGAGCAGGTTGCTCCTGCCTGTCCCAACTACTGGATCACTACGGCAAGGTCCTAGATGCACTAGAAGACAAAAAGAATGCAGATGTAATATATACAGACTTTGCAAAAGCCTTTGACAAGTGTGACCATGGTGTAATAGTGCACAAAATGCGTGCTAAAGGAATAACAGGAAAAGTTGGTAGATGGATCTATAATTTCCTCACAAACAGAAAATAAAGAGTAGTAGTCAACAGAGTAAAGTCTGAGGCAGCTACGGTGAAAAGCTCTGTTCCACAAGGCACAGTACTCGCTCCCATCTTGTTTCTCGTCCTCATATCTGACATAGACAAGAATGTCAGCCACAGCACCGTGTCTTCCTTTGCAGATGACACCCGAATTTGCATGACAGTGTCTTCCATTGCAGACACTGCAAGGCTCCAGGCGGACATTAACCAAATCTTTCAATGGGCTGCAGAAAACAATATGAAGTTCAACGATGAGAAATTTCAATTACTCCGATATGGTAAACATGAGGAAATTAAAACGTCATCAGAGTACAAAACAAATTCCTTCCATAAAATAGAGTGAAAAACAAACGTCAAAGACCTGGGAGTGATCATGTCGGAGGATCTCACCTTCAAGGACCATAACATTGTATCAGTCGCATCTGCTAGAAAAATGACAGGATGGATAATGAGAACCTTCAAAACTAGGGATGCCAAGCCCATGATGACACTCTTCATGTCGCTTGTTCTCTCTAGGCTGGAATATTGCTGCACACTAACAGCACCTTTCAAGGCAGGTGAAATTGCTGACCTAGAAAATGTGCAGAGAACCTTCACGGCGCACATAACGGAGATAAAACACCTCAGTTACTGGGAGCACTTGAAGTTCCTGAACCTGTACTGCCTGGAATGCAGGCGGGAGAGACACATGATTATATACACCTGGAAAATCCTAGAGGGACTAGTACCGAACTTGCACATGAAAATCACTCACAACGAAAGCAAAAGACTCGGCAGATGATGCAACATCCCCCAATGAAAAGCAGGGGTGTCACTAGCACGTTAAGAGACAATACAGTAAGTGTCAGGGGCCTGAGACTGTTCAACTGCCTCCTAGCATACATAAGGGGGATTACCAATAGACCCCTGGCTGTCTTCAAGCAGGCACTGGACAAGCACCTAAAGTCGGTACCTGACCAGCTGGGCTGTGGCTCATACATTGGATTGCATGCAGCCAGCAGTAACAGCCTGACTGATCAGGCTCTGATCCACCATGAGGCCTGGTCACAAACCAGGCCGCGGGGGCATTGACCCCCGGAGCTCTCTCCAGGTAAACTCCAGGTAAACACCACCACCAAGAACCTCAACGGAATGGGATGGACTCCGGTACCCTTTCCCTACCTAGGAACTAGCGCGCCTGTGGGAAAAATCCCAAAGGCCAAAAAGAGGAAGGGCAAAAGGGAGGGGTGGAGAGGAGGAGGAAAGGAAAAAGGGAGGATGGGATAGGGAAGGGGGGATTGGGGGGGTAATTAGGTTCAGTCTGAGGAAGGAGACCAACAGGTCTAATTCCTCAGATTAAGAGCCTCCTCACCATGACAAGGAGCTCCACTTGAAGAGAATGATCGGAAAAGATTCTCTGTCATTTCATAAGAAATTTTTTTTTTTTATTCGAAAAATTTCTGACCCTGAGAACAAGTTTAGGACAGGGCCCGCTGACCCTGAAAGGGTTGATATTGTGTAGAGAGAGCTTACAAGGTATGAAAGGAAAAACTAATTTTAAGGGAATTTAAAACAGGAAAATAATTAATAGCTTGGGAAAAAAGTAACATATTTCACAGTCTTGTTTTGTATCTTTCAGTTCCATCCACTGTACTTCTTATCGTACATCCTGGTGGTAACAGGCGTCATAGTTTTTGTCATCAAACCAACGCCCATTGCCTCCACAAACAGAGGTTACTACAGGTGGGTGGCTGACATATAAGACTGCAGGTGGGTGGTTGCTATACAAGACTACATGTAGAATAAAGGTAGGTGGTTGCTATACAAGATTTTAAAGGTGGGTGTTGTGTAGTCACTATTTGTATAAATTTGTTTGATTTCATGCATGAAGGCATCCACTATGTCAGCAACACTTAAATACTGACAAAATTCTTAATGTCATTATTCATTTATCAGAATTTTATTCATGTTCCCTCTGAAAATTGGCAGCTCTTTATCCATCCTCGGTCATCACAACACAAGTTGTAGAGCAAACTTTTACTGGGACATTGTTTCCCTCTGATGAGCTCTACACAGAGTGAAACATCATCCCAATAAAAGTTTGTATTGTCCCAGTAAAAGCTTATTATGCAACTTTTGCCTTTGTCTTTATACTTGTCAGCAGTATGCTCTTCTCAGTCCATGATCATAATGCCAGTCAACAATATGCAGTAGTAAAGGCCATAACATGTCTTTCATATATGCTCTTTTTTATTCAAACATCTTGTGTTCTGTTATGTAAAATCCATTTCCATATTCACTGCTTGTCATAGGCTTTTCTATTTCTTTTGTTTAGCCCAGATTTTTCAAGGGTCATGTTAGGCATCACCTTTGCCTGGTGTGAGGGGTTTCAGTTTGTGGTAACCTAAAATGTCTCATTGTAATCCATCTTACATTTTGAATGAATTTAGCTATAAAATTGATAAGGAACATTAGCACTTAGTTATTCTTGCCAGTGATAAAAAACCACAAAAGAACAAATCTGGCCCTCTTTTTTGGCTCTATTTTTTTCTCTCTCTCTATTTCACTTAATCTTCCATACTTTTCTGTGTGTGTGTGTGTGTGTGTGTGTGTGTGTGTGTGTGTGTGTGTGCATGGTGTGTGTGTGTGTGTGTGTGTGTGTGTGTGTGTGTGTGTGTGTGTGCATGTTGTGTGTGTGTGTGTGTGTGTGTGTGTACTCACCTATTTGTGGTTGCAGGGGTCGAGTCCTGTGTGTGTGTGTGTGTGTGTGTGTGTGTGTGTGTGTGTGTGTGTGTGTGTGTGTGTGTGTGTGTGTGTGTGTGTGTATGCATGCATGCATGCATCTTGAGGTACTAATGCCTCTCATGTTACTCATTCCCAATATACATCCATGTTGCCCATTTCCAGCATATGGCAAATACTTCACTTTTAACAGCAAAACCAGTACTGTACAAGAAAATATTTTAAATGATTCAAGTGCTCCTGTAGACGTATTTAACACAGTAAATTGGTTTAGAAAGACACGAAAGCAAACACTATAACATATTTATTAGAAAACGTTTCGGTCCTGGGACCTTGATCACTTCTAACATACAGAGGTAGAAAGACATTATATATATAGGCGGAGAGTGAGATGTGACGCACGTGACCTCACTCTCCGCCTATATATATAATGTCTTTCTACCTCTGTATGTTAGAAGTGATCAAGGTCCCAGGACCGAAACGTTTTCTAATAAATATGTTATAGTGTTTGCTTTCGTGTCTTTCTAAACCAACTTGTCGGTATTTATTACCAAGGTTTATACCAACACAGTAAATAGCAGTTAAAGAAACTAGCAAAGAATATAAACAAGGTCTTGCCTGGAATAATGCAGTATAAATACAGACAAATCATCATTTGTTATTAAGATGTTAGAGAGCAATACAAAAAAATGGAATAATCCAGATTTTACTGGAGGTAAAGTTCCTTCAGATAGCTTATTGTAATTTAATTAGATCAGTTCTTTAGGTAAAGTTAACCAAAGTCTAAAATCTCATATTATTATTATCATAACTAAGCACTAAGCCCACTAAAATCTAAAAATAAGATTTACATCATCTTGAAGTACATCTGGTGGCTAGCAAAGTTACTGTTGATAACTGATATCATGCATTTTAACCTTTTAGGGAAATATCTGTGGGTCGTTCAAGTAGTGGTAATGAGGTGGAACTGACAACAACACCTGGTACAGCCACCAGCAGCATGGGTGGTGGTGCTTCCTTCACAGAGTGGCCGCCACTCCCACCAGAGGTTAGAGGGTGTCCAGACTACCCCTACCCACACTCTCATTCCACTGAATTCAGACAAGGTTAGTTTAAACTTTTTTTTTATGTATTATGTTAATTTGTAAACAAGAAATTCATCTGTCATACTATATATGAATAACATTTTACATATTAATTGCTTGTAGGTATCATCCTTCCTTGCATGTGACTATTAAGTAAAGGCAAAATGGGAATGTACCAGAATAGAAATTAAAAGACAATGTGGGGTTACTGAGGGTAAAATCCAGAGGGCTGAGGAGGGGTTGTTGAGGTTTGGGTAGGGAGAGAGGATGGAGAGGGATAGGATGATGAGGGTGCATAAATCTGGAGTGGAAGGCAGGAGAGGGTATATCTGGAGGGGGTTTTGGAGGTCAATGCCCCCATGGCCTGGTCCATGACCAGGCCTCATGGTGGATAAGGGCCTGATCAACCAGGCTGTTACTGCTGGCCACATGTAAACGGACCTATGAGCTACAGCCTGGCTGGTCAGGTACTAACTTTAGGTGCCTGTCTAGCTCCTTCTTAAAGACAGTCAAGGGTCTATGGTAATACCCCGTATGTATGCTAGGAGACACTTGAACAGTCTTGGGCCCCTGACACTTATTGTGTTGTCTCTTAACATACTCGTGGCACCCCTGCTTTTCATTGGGGGATGTTGCATCTCCTGCCAAGCCATTTGCTTTCATAGGGAGTGATTTTCATGTGTAGATTTGGGACTAGTCCCTCTAGGATTTTCAAAATGTATATTATTGTGTATGTAGCCTGCATTACAGGGAGTACAAATCAAGGGACTTCAGTTGTTCCCAGTAATTTATCATACTTATACTTGCCATGAAAGTTCTCTGTATGTTCTCAAGGTCTGCAATTTTGCCTGCTTTGAAAGGGGACTGTTAGTGTACAGCAATATTCCACCCTATAGAGAACAAGCGATTTGAAGAGAATCATCATGGGCTTGGCATCTCTAGTTTTCTAGGTTCTCATTATCCATCCTATAATTTTCCTAGCAGATGTGGTAGATACATTGTTGTGATCTTTGAAAGTGAGATTCTCTGACACTATCACATACTCCCAGGTCCTTATTAGGGGTCATCCCAGGAACAGTTGGAGGAGGTAAAAGAAGCTTCGAGTTTGAGGGGCTTAAGCAAATGTGTTAGATAGGCGAGAATGGAGAAAGTGGTTTTTAAGGGATGTGCTGTTAGTGTGTGAACAATGTAACTCTTATGGAGAGATTCAAGGAACCAGCCAGACTTGAGCCCTGGAGGTAGGAAGGGCAATGCCTGCATTCTGAAGATGGTGTGGGTATGTTGCAGTTGGAAGGTAATCTAATTAATGATGGCAGCACACTTCTGCAAGACAGTGATTGACTGAATGAAGGTGAATGCTTTTTCTGTGGGTTATCCTTCATTGGCAAGAGACAGCTGCTGAGGTAAAAAAAAATTACTAGTCATATTTTGCGATACAAATTATTTTGAAACACATTTACAGCTTTTAGTTGAATAGTGGATAAGGAAGCATTTGCTATAGCTCATATGAAGTACATGTACAGTATAACTTACCATTATTTTTTAAATGCAAGATGCAGTTTCTGATTTCAAAAAAAAATTTAGGGTCAACTCCGACTCCTGTCCCAACGGAGTATCCTAGCACGCCTCCATCGCCGCCACAGCAATTCAGATCACTGCCACGACCAGCTCGTCGTGAGCAATACCCAGGTGGTGCTATGGCAGGAGGCCAAAGGTCAGCAACTCTGCACCGCCCAGCGCGGGTACGTTTTCAACTTGAGTAAGGGTCGCCTCGCTTCTTGTTTGCTTTGGTGCAGTAGTGAACCCAGGAACCTTGCCTATTAAAGTAATTCATGGTAGCCACAATATATACGGTTTGTATGTGTAAATGTATATGTATTCACAGTCCTCCCTCCAAATTCGGTGGAAAGACATTCCCAAAGGTCCCAGAAAATCCAGTAAATGCAAAAACCACTGAATACTGTCCATATATTGAACTTTTTTTAACAGGATTTGTCTGATATGAATATACTTAAGAATTTTGTACTTGGGAAATTCAGTGAGCATATTTTAAACAGTTTCATGGACACCATACAAATTAAAAAAAAAATTGAATACTGAAACCTACTTGTGAGATATATTGTACCTTGAAAAAATCCTCAAATTTATAGGGAATACTGTATGTGTATGTGTTTTTGTCTATATACAAGTTATTCTGTGTCCAGTTAATTGCTAATAAATGGAGGTTTTCATTGATGTCACCTGATCTTTAGCATACTCCTGGATCCACATCTGTATTGGCTTTGCTTTATTATGTCGAGTGCACAATGATTTTTACCTGCAGTCAGCTCATGCTTTGTTTATTTTGCTGAAGTGCTGTTTAGACGATGTTTTTGTGGGGATGGTAAGAAGCTTTGTGCATTCGTCTTTTCCAGACATTACAGTCTTGCCATTCCAGTAAAGAAAATTTAGACCTATATGTGTCACTGTATAAAATGTATATTAGCCATGTTTCTGTGAAAGTCACTTATTTTTGCATCTATGTTAATTTATCAGCATATTTTTTGAATTTAAACTTCAATAATTCACATGAGAGGACATGCATGAGCTAATCACATTCTGTTTGTGTGTTGCTGATGTCTCATTCCAAAAACTTTTCAGAAGATGGCTGTAATAGAGAATACCCTCTATTGCTGGCTCCAACTATGCATTCTCTTGCAAGCTCACTTTGGGCAAGCTCACTTTGGGCTTATACTCAAACACTGCCTTTCTCCTAATTTATGCATCCCATTCCCTTGTTTTTTCCCCCATATCTCTCTTGTTGATCCTCTTCACCTGCTAATACAAATTCATATAAGAGGTATTAAATTGCAGATTTACCTTTCAGTGCTCTGTGGCTATTTCATATCCAAACCTATTAGTAAATTTTAATATCAAAATGTTTATATACTTCTCTTCCACTTTTTTAGCATTCCTGCTGAAACAATGGAATTCTTGTCACTCCACAAGTATTATATTTCAGCATTAACACTACCATTGTATATTTAAATACAGATTTGGGAGGTTAAAAAATTTAAAACGAGTTTTAAGTCTTATGATTTTGTTTAGCATCTAGGGATTTCTTCCACAAATTCAAGCGTTACCTTCCACTGTCTTGCATTTTATAGAGAATTCGACAAAATGCGCTTATTCATTCAGTTCCCACTTGATAACTATAAGCTGTTAACACAAACTTTGTGTTGCAATATATTTGGTAGATCAGAAGATGGCAATCATTTAGAGCTCATGACCCCGCCTCGGTGGGATACAGCCAGTGTGTTGAAAGAAAGAAAGATTTGCTCTAGGTAGGGCCTGGCTAGCAAAGCTCTCACTTCACACACTAAGGGTCCGGGTTCGATTCCCAGCAGGGTGGAAACATTTTTACATGTTTCCATACACCTGTTGTCCTATTCACCTAGAAAGTAGATACCTGGGTGTTAGTTGACTGGTGTGGGTTGCATCCTGGGGGACAAGATTGAAGACCCCAATGGAAAAAAGACAGTCCTTCGATGACACACTGCCTTTCTTGGGTTATCTTGAGTGGCTAACCCTCTGGGATTAAAAATCCAAACAAAATCTTATCTCTTTTCTCCCCTTCCAACCTTGGTTGGAGACAGCCATGTTAAAAAAACTGCAGTATAAAAGTTATCATTAGCTTCCTCATAAGATATGAAAGTACAGTGGTACCTTGACTTGCGAGTTTAATTCGTTCTGTGACCGAGCTTGTAACTCGGTTTGCTCGTACATGTATATCAAATAAATTTTCCTCATTGAAATTTACTGAAATACCATTAGTCCGTTCCAGCCCAAAAAAAACCACCCCATTCTTGCTTAATCGCTTAACTTACTTGGTACACTCTTCACTACTCCACCCATCTCTTTCACTACTCCACCCACCACCATCACTTATCAACTCACCACCATCACTACTACACCCACTACTATCACTACTCCATTCACCACCCTCAATACACCCACTACTCTCACTACTTCACCCACAACCCTCACTACTCCAACCACCACCATCTCTGCTCCATCCACCACCATCACTTCTCCACCCACCACCATATCTGCTCCACCCACCACTATCACTACCACTACCACATGCATTTGTGAATTTGTACATTCCACCCTATATGGCCAAGATGAGAAGAATGCTGGCTCTTCTTGTAGACAAGAACCAGCAGCTCCTGGACAAACTGTCAAAGCTCAACCACAAGCCAGAAGCATTATCTCTGTCTCTGGTTAAGGTATGGAAAAACTGGGTAGGGCTCCTGGGTCGCAGCAGTAATACCCTGGAGTTTACCTGGAGAGAGTTCCAGGGGTCAACGCCCCCACGGCGGTCTGTGACCAGGCCTCCTGGTGGATCAGAGCCTGATCAACCAGGCTGTTGCTGCTGGCTGCACGCAAACCAACGTACAAGCCACAGCCCGGCTGGTCAGGAACCAACTTTAGGTGCTTGTCCAGTGCCAGCTTGAAGACTGCCAGGGGTCTGTTGGTAATCCCCCTTATGTATGCTGGGAGGCAGTTGAACAGTCTCGGGCCCCTGACACTTATTGTATGGTCTCTTAACGTGCTAGTGACACCCCTGCTTTTCGTTGGGGGGATGTTGCATCGTCTGCCAAGTCTTTTGCTTTAGTAGTGAGTGATTTTCGTGTGCAAGTTCGGTACTAGTCCCTCTAGGATTTTCCAGGTGTATATAATCATGTATCTCTCCCGCCTGCTTTCCAGGGAATACAGGTTCAGGAACCTCAAGCGCTCCCAGTAATTGAGGTGTTTTATCTCCGTTATGTGCGCCATGAAGGTTCTCTGCACATTTTCTAGGTCAGCAATTTCACCTGCCTTGAAAGGTGCTGTTAGTGTGCAGCAATATTCCAGCCTAGATAGAACAAGTGACCTGAAGAGTGTCATCATAGGCTTGGCCTCCCTAGTTTTGAAGGTTCTCATTATCCATCCTGTCATTTTTCTAGCAGATGCGATTGATACAATGTTATGGTCCTTGAAGGTGAGATCCTCTGACATGATCACTCCCAGGTCTTTGATGTTGGTGTTTCGCTCTATTTTGTGGCCAGAATTTGTTTTGTACTCTGATGAAGATTTAATTTCCTCATGTTTACCATATCTGAGTAATTGACTGAAGGAACCTCCATGAGGCAGGTAAATATCACGGAGGCCTTCCTTAACCCTTAAACTGTCCAAGCAGATCTACATTCACATGCGTAGTGCTCCAAAAGTAGATCTATGTTTTTTTACACATTTTCAAATATAACAAAAAAAAAGTAGATCAAAGTTTTTCTTACACTTTTTCAAATGTAAAAAAAGAAAAGAAAATCTACTTTCTTTTACATACTTTCAAATGTTGAAAAAACGTAAATCTACATTTGGACAGTTTAAGGGTTAATGTTTCTGAAAAAACTGAGTGTTGAAATGGAGGTTACTTCTTCCCCGGATTTATACAAGAGCCAAACAAGGGACGAGGTGCCTCACTACAATCTGGGATTAGTGTGGGAGTATTATCCTTCTAGTTATGTCTTGGAAGAGGCATATGGGATGGGATGAAGTACCTGACATTCCTCTGGGTACAGAGTTGGATTTGACTTCAGATATGTCGCCAACTAGTGGCGGCGTATCTGAAGCTTGCTCGTAACTCAGATTTTGGCTCGCAACTCAAAGCAAAAAATCGACAGAGCGATGGCTCGTAACTCGGAAAACTCATAAGTTGGGGCACTCGTAAGTCAAGGTACCACTGTACTGATGTGTTAAATGTCAATGCTGAAAAAAACTAAGTTACTCCTATCTGTGAGGACTGAAAATATACCTCACATCTTAAGCCTAAGGATAAGCAAAAATCTAATAATAATTATTTCTATAAGTACATTGGGCTGTGTGCAACTAGTACTAACTGTCTGGTCAGTCAGGATAACTGGGAGGCCTGGTCTATGACCGGATTGTAGGGGCCATGACCCCCAGAAATCGTTTATAGATAATCTACTGATACCCCCCCCCCCTTCCTTTCCTTCCCTGGTTGAAGTATAGCTGGTAATATACAGCATCACTGTACAAATATCAGAATCACAGAATAGATGAGGAAAAAAGCAGGTGAAATATTGAGGTATAAAGAAGTTTATCAGTGGATGTGATGCATTTTTTTTTTTAATTTGCAATGTAGAGGAGGCTGGAGGCAGTGCATGGGTTTAGTACTTCTTTTTGATTATAATAATAATGGAGGCAGTGCAGATGTCATGTTTACAGTCAGAGTGTTGTGGGAATGTTATGTAGAGAATAAGGAGTGTAGAAATTAGAAGATGGTGTGATGGTATGAAAGATGTAGTGTAGAGTGGAGTTGAGATGGTATGGTCATTTACAAAAGGTGATGCAAGTAGGTGTATAAAATCTGGAGTGGAAGGTTATGTTATGTACAGTACTAAATTATTTCTACTCAAATAATTTATCAAGGTTTTTAAACTAGCCTTTTTCTTTATAACCTAACTATATACAGTATACAGTAGGGCCCCGCTTTACAGCATTTCACCTTATGGTGTTCCGCTAATACAGCAATTTCAACTTATGACCAAAACACACTATACGATGAGTGGTCTTTCTAATATGGCACGCACCACCCGGTTTGTTTACATTCTCTGTGAGCACATCTCTATTATGTTTGGAAACTTTCCTAAATTGCAAGTGTTTTAAAGTTATTGCATATTTTATATTATACTCTGATAATTATAATTATGTGTACCTGTACCTAAATATACTTAAACACTATGCTGGCATGCAGGTACACATTAAAATCACTAAAAATGTCCCTGTAATCTTAATGCCATAGTAATAATATTAATACGTAATAATAATCACTCTTGGGCACATTATATGTCTTATTTTATTTATTTATTTATTTATTTTATTATAGACATTTTCATTAACCCATCTATGATATTTTCTTCAAAATTATATAAGAAACACATTACATAGCACATAAACATGCTATGTTTATATGCTATGGAGGTGTGGTTGCCAGGCGGAGGGAAAACATTGTTTTCTCTGGACCAGCATGAGGGAAAACATTTATGAATCTGCGTCTGGTCTAGTCACTCCCCATAACACAATGCCTTTGTTTGCAATTCTCAGCATGAATTATTCATTACTTCTTCCTTCGTTTACGATGGTATCTAAAGGTAGTTGTTACAAATAATTAAACTCAATGAAAGAAGGTATGTCGATGATAATAATATGGCTCTGGGCCACATTAAATATTATATAGCTATGTAGGTAGGTGCAGCTATGTAGCCAGACAGACTACATTACTACATCTACCAGCTATCTACATCTGACTTCCTACAAATAAATACTGCTCACTTCTCATCCTACATTAAGACTACACATATTTTAAGGTAAATAATGAATGTACTGTATGTGTATTTTATCTCTCTGGGCTGCTTTAAATATCATATACGTACTATTAAGTTTGGGACGGGGAGCCAGGACTACCTATACCTGACTTCCATCAAATAAGTACTACTCACCTCTCGCCCTACATTAAGACTACAAATATTTTAAGGTAAGTAATGAGCGTACTGTGTATTATTTTACTTTTTATTGTGTTTTTAATGGCTAGTTCTATTACTAACTTAATATAAGTTAGTATAAACTTGTTGTCTGGCATTTATATGCATATATAAATGGAAAAAATGGCATTCTGCTTTCTAGCGATGTCTGCTTTTTGGCAGTAGCCTGGAACCTAGCCTGTCGTGTGAGTGGGGCCCTACTGTATTATTTATAATGGCTATTACTACAAACATTGTAGTTTAAACTATAATTTTAACTCTACTACCAATGCTACATAAGAACAGTATCAAGTTTGGTTTGGAGTAAGTACAGGATTAGTGGATGGAGGATTGAGCCACCACAAGATCTGAATAATCCACTAAGGCTTAAACATAAACAGATATGTAATTTAAATAATTATAATCTGTCCACAAAACTGTAATAATGTTTAGAAATACATGTACTATAATTTTTTTTTTATTTTTAAACCACAGTACAGTGGTACCTTGAGTTACGAACTTAATTCGTTCGAGAAGTCTGTTTGAGTGCCGATACCAAACAAATTTGTTCCCATAAGGAATAATATAAATTAGATTAGTCTGTTTCAGACCCCCAAAAATACACTTACATAACTGTTCGAGTTGGGAGCTGTTTGAAACTCAAGGTACCACTGTATTAGTAAATTTCTATATCCCATCATCTTAAGATGAAAGAATTCCACTTATTTTATTACAATTTTTTTTTTTTACTTTTTTTGTATAACCATTTTCTTTAATCTGTTTTGCTTATTTTTTCAAAAATTTTCTTTGCTTTATTTTTTGGTTTTTACCCTTCTGTTATACTTGTTTTCATATCACACAACCACTGCAGCTTTCACTGTACTATAAAAAAAATTATTCCAATATCCTTGTGAATTATTGAAGTTCTTTATTAACCATAAGTGTAACATATGAAGTTGTACTATATATCATTCATATACAAGAAGTTATTTCATTGGCACAATAACTAAAGTAATTAATTAACATTTCAAGCTTAACTTCAAACAATAATGAAGTAGAGTCTACAAAAGATTACTATTATACTATTTTTCTAACTATTTACCATTAAATATTCATGCTTTATATGCATGTATAGTGCTGTAATTGTAATGTGTTGATTTTTCATATATTTTTGTACAAGGAAATATCTGAACTCATTACTCTCATCTAACTTTCTCCCTACCACAGCTCTATAGAGCCAACGGTGCCTCATCCTCTACCCACGAGTTGGGAGATGTGAGGTGTTAAGAGACAAGATCACGGCTCCCTAACAAATTTTGAGACATCGTAAATAAATACTACATTTACAGTGTCAGTACTGAGTACAACGGTGTCTTCACTGAGCAGTGCGTCATCTTGTGTTCGAACAGCTCAGTTCTGAATACAAGATTACCATAGAGACTAGAGCATCTCTGCTAATTGTTGTCAAGTCTTCCCTGAGTCTCTGGAGATAATTACGATGGAACAAGTGACTGGGTTGATCGCTGAATGTATTTTGTTTGAATCTTATTTGAATATAAGATTAAAAAAAAACTGAGACTGCTTTCTCTAGTCATTACTCTAGAAAAGATGTTTACATGTTGAAACATCATTAAGACTCAGGCAGGCCCATACTGTGACATTCAACAGATTGCAAAAACCAAAGACAGTTAAACAAAACTATGAAGAATATTTTTTATAATGTTGATGTTTTAATGTACAGGTGGTATGAGATATAAGTACAGTATTAAACACATTAACCCTATTGACGACTAAAGTGTCAAGAGGTTATGCAAGCAAGGAACGGGTTTTTGCATAACCACTTGGATGCCCAGTACCCTCTTTATGCTCAAGGCTCAGTTGTGCATGATATATGACATAATTTGCAGGTTCCTGATTATATACAGAAGTAACCTTCTATGATGACAATGTGTATAGTATTCAGTATATTTGTAAGTTTTTTTTTTTTGGCCATGAATTGTGGAATCACGACCCTTGTGTTGCAAATGGGATTTTTAGTGTTAGTGGAATAGTATCCTGCAACAAGTTTATGTAGTCAGTATCAACTACAAGAAAAACCAGTGCTCAAGAAATCACAGTATAATTCTGGTCAAGTGAAGCATGTACTGAGTGGCTTTTTTTTTTTTCTTTTTTTTTTTTTAAGTAATACTTGAAACTTTTGATTCTACATTTTGTGATTTTTAAGTATGTATGTGACAGTTTTGAATAACAACTAGAATTTTTTAAATTTGGAAGTTATGACAGTAATAATGTATGTAGATTTTTTGCATGTTCTGTGGTTCCTCTTTTTCTCTCTCTCCCCCCTTCCCCTCTCCCTCTCCCTCTCTCTAAGAGATCCGTCAAAATAAGATAAGGTTGTCAAAAGATTGGATATTTAATTATGTAAAGGTTGGTTTTATCCCTGCTTTTATTGGTGATGTGAGTGTATCATGAATTCTGTGGTGTTCTAATTTTAATAACTAAAGTTAAGTACAAGAGGAACGCCCAGGAGGGATGCTAATATAAATGTTGTGTATGATACTTTGTTCCAGTCATAAACACAAATGATCTATTTTACTAGGAGGTAATGTATGGTAGGCACCTTAATTCTCCCCTGGAAGATATTTTTGCTGCGGATGTGAACGTATTATCAAATTTGTAATTGTGGCATAGCATGCTGTCCTGTCCTTTTATTTAGAATCATTGCATGATATTGTACAGTCTATATATATGAGCTAAATTATTGTGTAGTAGACACTTGTGAATTTCTTCCCAAATGTAGATAGATGAGAAATTATTGGTAGGTATTTTCAATATATGTCATGATCAAAATCTAAGGTAAAATTGACTCTGTTCCAAATGAAATAGGTACCTCATAGCAGATAGAAATAATATTTGGTAAAGTTCCCAATGTCAACTGTATTGAAACCGAAGTGGCCCTCTTAACTGGCACACTCATAAACTAAAAGATTAAGTGGCCTTATATCAGGCACACAAATTTAAATTAAAAATAAAATAATTAATCTACCACACAGTACTGAAAATTACAGTATATTATCTATTATTTGTTATAATTTATTTACTGTATGCCTATATTTTGACAGTGAAAAATTACTATTAAAGTATGTTATCATGATAAAACTAAAATAAGTTATGCATGGTTATTTCAGTATGTAAAAAAAAAAATATCAAGAGTACAGATTTTAGAATTATGTTTGTATCATAGAGGAAGTAGCTTTATTGCTAGCGCACTCAGCTCACACACTGAGGTCCAGAGATCAAATCCCTGGTATGGCTGGAAAACATTAGGACTTGTTTCCTTAAGACACTTGTCCATGTTCACCCATCAGTATAAAATGGGTACCTGGGTGTTAGTCGACTGGTTTGGGTCACATCCTGGGACAAAAATGACCTAATTTGCCCGAAATGCTCAGCATAACAAGAGGCTTTCTATATAGTAGCATGTCACTGATGTCAGCTAGGACTGTATACCTTGTACATGTACTTGTAGAAATAAAGATATTATTATTATTATTATGATACTGACATGGACCCTGCTTCATACTATGTTTTTCCTTAACAGCAATAACTTAGAACTTGGACCAATAGTGTTCATGTGATATTTTCTTTCACTTTCAAAGACATTGCCATAAGGTAATGAAATTTAATCCCTGATATTATGAAAAGATAAATATCGAGCAAGTTTGGTTGAATGAAAATGTAATTCAGACACATGACAATAAGCACACACACACAAAAAGTGTTCTTTAATAATTTATATTTACTTTTCTCAAATGATACATACTGTACATTATATTTCAACATATCATGTAAAATTATTATAGGTTGTTGAAATTTTCTTACACCCTGTTGGGATGAACTGATACCTTAAAATAAAAAAAATGCATGGGATGGAACTTATGTAGATATTCAAGATACTGGACAAGTTGAATACTGTAAACTCTGGTCATTTCTTCAAGAAGAGTAACATGATACAAACAAGAAACAACTACTTCAAGTATGTGGAACACAGTGCAGAACAAAAAATATATACACCTACCATCCGACTTACGACCAAGTTCGGTTCCGAGAAACCAGTCGTAAGTCGAATTTTACTACTGAATATCATTTTTTTAGTTAGTTTAATATGTTTATTATGCACCCAATACCCATCCTGTGGGCGGTAGTCAAAAGATTACAGAGGTACATAATTGGTCCAGGGACTGGACTCCAGAGTTTTGATAGCTGAGCAAGTTACAAAGGTAATGAACTAGATCTGGTCATAATCATAACCAAGTTACAAAGGTAATGAGCTCCAGGTAGAGCTGGTCACACTCATGAATAATTGCAAAGGTAATGAATCATAAACACATTAATCATGAGAATTTACAAAGGTAATGAGCTCCAGGTAGAGCTGGTCAAAATCATGACAAGTTTCAAAGGTAATGAATGATAAACACGTTATCACATGATTACAATCATAGACAAATTACAGAGTAATGAGCAGTTAACAAACATAGCAGGGAAATCATCCATTGCCCCAACAACAGATGTTGCTAGGTGCCTGTCTCTCCTCGGTAGACAGCCATTGCAAACAGCAGCAAGTTGCCCCGGGATCTGCTGCTTGCACGAGCACCATCGACCCTCCCCAAGAGGTCCAAGAAGCCAGTGACTCCGTTAGTAACAAAACGTTTTTGTAATGACTTTATTTTATTGTTTTATTTGGTATTTCATGTTTTACTTTACTTTTTATGCTATTAGTACTGTATTTTATACTGTAAGGTTTAGGATAAACACTGTGTACAACACAAATAGTTGTTTATTTCCCAGAAATTTGGCATAAAAAACACGGTCGTAAGTCGAGTGGTCGTAAGTCGGATGGTAGGTGTATTATTCTTTTCCCAGAGTAAAAACATATGGATCACTGAAGTTCTTGAAGTAAAAGATTACATTAATCAAAATTCACCTGGAAAACTTCGTGATGAAATTGAGGAAATTCCCCTACATCTTGTTCATCATTTACCGATTTATTTTATCATATATTGTTCCACTTCTTTTTATGTGTAAGAACTTTATCGTCACAGTTTTTTTTATTAACAGTACAATATAACAATTCAGCATTTTATATTTTTGTTGGTAAAAATTTAAATATGATTTTAAAGTTTCAGTTATGGCTTTTATTTTGGAGAGCGTGAGCTATCGTACATTTCATATTGTAGCTCTTATACCCCCATTGTAGTACGTACCTCTTACTTAGATTCAACAAAAGCATGTAGTTTATGAGGGTCTACTTCTGTTATGCCAAATGAATTCTTGCAATTTTTTAACTGTAGTACAGTTCATGCACTGCAGTTTGGCAGTGATGAAACATTCCTCTCATGTACATCACAGTTAATTCCTTTTAAGTAGTTGGGTTTTATATTGTTCAACTTGTGCAGCATCTTAAATGTCTCCCTAAGGTAAGTCTAGTCATTCTTCATTAGAGAAGTTATTAGTGCCATTTGTAGTCCTCTGCCTATTCTGGCAAGTGAGCCAACTTATTTCCAAGGTAATTTTTGTTGCCTTTTCATGAAGTTTTTCTAATGATGTAATATCCCTTCTCCATGTGGTCTGTATGCTTAAATATATTAGTCATTGTGGGGGCATAAGGAATTTGTGAAATCAGATAAGGTTTTCATTTCTTTGCATAGCAAGTTCCCAGCTTACAATGATTTAACATGTAATGATCCACACTTATGATCTGGGCACTGCACAACCAATTAACGATTTACAAACACAGATCTGCAGATCAATGCATATATTCAAACATATTATTTTCAATATTATTTTTACTCGGCTATTTTTCACTACATGCATTGATATTTTATGCATATGTGGGGAGTTCATTTTTATTAGGTAGAGACTGGTAAAGAACTGTAGTTATTATTTATGTAATTATCAACATGGGTGTTCACATCTAGCATGTCAGTGGTTGGCAGGTGAGGTAGCCAGGGGGGTGTCCTAGTTGTCTAGGAGGGAGGCCCTGGCTTCTGGCTAAAGACTATGGGGAAAAAAGACCAGGGCAGTGGGTTGTCAGTGTTGGGGGAGGGGAAGGCCCAAGGTTGGTGGCCATTGGAAGGAGGATGGGGTAAAAGAGTGAATGACATCCCCTTTCTCCTCTCCCTAACCTTGCTCGAGTTACTGTACTTGGGCATCAACCTACTTATGCAATACCCTTGCCACACCTTATGCCATATACAGTACCAAGACATACACTGGGAAAAATAGTGGAAGTTAATGAGAGAGTGAGAGGGAAGGAATATGAGACTGAGGAAGGTGAAGCAATAGAAGAGGGAATGGGAGTGAAGAGGAAAAGAAACAGGAAGGGAGGAGGAACTCATCTGAATAATATACTGTACATTGTTTTTAAACTCATTGTTAAAAATTATACTATACAGTGGACCCCCGAGTTTCATGATTAATCCGTTCCAGAGAGCCTGCCGAAAGTCGAAATTGCCGAATGGCGAAACCATTTTCCCCATAAGAAATAATGGAAATAAAATTAATTCGTTCCAGACACCCAAAAATATTAATTTTTTTTTTTTTCAAATTAAATAAAGATTTACATACTGAAAACAATGAGAAATCAAGTACATGCATATAAAAAATAATAATAACATTACACTTACCTTTACTGAAGACTTCTGGGTGGATGGAAGACGGGAGGAGGGGATAGGAGGAAGGTGTACACTATTGTTTGGAAGGAGAATCTCCTTCCATTAGGACTTCAGGTATGAAGGCCTTATCTGGGGTTACTTCCCTTCTTTGTTTTTTAAAGACACTGGCACTGGGAACAACTCGAGAGTCACTGGAACCCTGTCGCACAAAATATCTGTCCAGATAGCTCTGTTTCTGGCGTTTCTTTAAGATTTGTCTGAAGTGGGACACAACACTGCCATTGTACATGTTGCCAATACGGCCTGCAAGAGCTTTGTTAGGGTGAAGTTCATCCATAAATGTTTGCACTTCAGTCTACTTTGCACAAATGTCCTTAATCTTTGCAATAACAGCACACTTTATTTCCTTTCCTTTTGCCACGATCGAAGTGATGGTTGAATGGGGTTTGCCATACATCCTGGCAAGCTCTGTAACACACACACACCACTCTCATATTTTTCAATGATTTCCTTCTTGAATTCAATCGTGTTCCTCACATTCTTTACCAAAGGGTTTGCACTAGCTTTCCTTGGGCCCATGGTGACTTATTTAGCAGTTGCAATCACAAAAAAGAATGGATTATTACGTATGAACCCGCAGGGTGATGGTCACGTGTTGGTAAACAATAGCACACTGAGCGTGAATAGCGTGGGAGACTGGCTTTGTGTGAGCGGATGGGTACCAGACGGTTGCCGAATCACGAGTCTAATCACGAAATGCAAGGCCAAATTTTGCCGAAAAAACTTGCCGGAAGTCGGATTTCACTAAAGTCGATGCCGCCGAAACTCGGAGGTCCACTGTACATACAAAATTAGATATGGAATATTATAGCTCACTACTGCATCACTGAGTGTGATTTGAGTTTATGGAAAAAAAAAAAAGGTTCAGATTTCCCAACATTCAACTAATGAAAGATTTTTCCTAAACTGCTCCCACTTGCTATACTGTTTTTAAGGACTGGTGGACTATTGACTTTTTTTTTTTTTTGTGTTGGTAGGAATGTAGTGTTTTTCAGTATTTGCAGCTGTGATGGGTTGTATCTTACATGCAAGATTTTTAATTTCTCTACTGAAAAGTATTTAACCATAGGTGCTTTTGTATGGAAATGCCCTCTTTACTGTACAACTTTCTCCAACTCTTGGTACCATCTGCAACTGATGTAGTGTGATATACAGGTATTTTCTTTCTCAGTGTCAGAATACAGTAGAACTTCACATAGTGTGAGGTTTACATTCCTGAAATCGATAATTTTGAGCTATATAATGGAGGGAGGGGGTAAAGGAGATTTTGTGGGCAAGGGGCTTGGACTTCCAGCAAGTGTGCATGAGCATGTTAAATAGGAGTGAATGAAGACAAATTTTGGGGGGGACCTGATGAGCTGTTGGAGTGTGAGCAGGGTAATATTTTGTGAAGGGATTCAGGGAAACTGGTTACCCAGACTTGAGTCCTGGAAATGGGAAGTACAATGCCTGCACTTTAAAGGAGGGGTTTGGGATATTGGCAATTTGGAGGGACATCTAAACTATCATATCTGAATGCCTCTGCAAAGATAGTGATTATGTATGAGTGATGATGAAAGTGTTGAATAATGATGAAAGTTTTTTCTTCCTTTTTGGGTCACCCTGCCTCGGTGGGAAACGGCCAACATGTTAAAAAAAAAAAAATGTGAATAATATATTGGAAAAAAATAGGAGTCAGTATTTACTTTAGCTACTCAGCAAAATTAGGCGATTTAGTTTACAGTGTATAATAAATGGGGTTTGACAATAGGCATTTTTTTTTGTAGGCAAATTCTTAAAAAAAAAAAAATAATAATAAAAAAGTTTTCTTGAGTTTTGGTTAGTTATCTAAGCGGCTTATTGTTTCATTATTATTATGCAATAATAAGTGGTTGGGCAATGGAGACAGCTTTATTTTGGGCCTATGGGGGGGAATTATTTTTTTTTATAACCAGAAAAAAAAAAACTTATCCCAACCTAGTATTAACTCAGAAATCTAGAATAGGTTATCAGGCTCTATTTTTCCTTTGCCAAAAAAAAATTCTTCACATAGACCCAAAACAAAATCAAATTATAGTTGGAGAATTTATTTATTAAAGTGCATATTTTGTCACGGTTAATAATTTTTTTTATACCTTACATTGTAGCTGTCACTCCTTGTTGATCTAGAAATGTATGTTATGAACCCAAGACCTAAATACTGTATAAACTTACTAGATGAACTTAAGTGCTGGGCAAGCTGGTGTTTGATAGTGCAGGATACCAACTATTCCTTCCAGAGAAAATGAGTAAGATAAATATACCACATGTGACTTAGAAATTTAACAAAATCTTACCAGCTTGAAATATGTTAAAAGTAAAAAAAAAAATAATTGTACTCTAATTTCTTTTTTTTATTCTTGCTTGTTGATACAGGAGTGTTTGGAGATAGTTATGTAGCTTTACCAAACAGTAAACAGCTGTTGATCCTCTAACTGGCTGATGCCTCATTCTTTTCAGTATACAATTTTCTTTTTTATAATAGTGAGAATGAAGAATTTTATTCTCTCTCATTCCTTGGTCTTTTACTTGTTGATAAAGAAGTGTTTGGAGATGGTTATATGACCCCACTGAGTGGTAGTCACCAGATGTCATCGGTTGAGGTTTATAGGGCAACTACATGTGCCATAGTAAGTCTGGGTTGACAGCTGCTTGGTAATAGTATATGACTGCTACTCGGCCAATTTCAGTCATTAGTTATAGCTGTAGTTCAAATTGTAAAACAGTGAGTTGGTTTTGCAGCTGAGATAGTATTCTGTTGTGCAAATAGAAACAGCATAATCACACCTAGAGAAATCCTTCTCACATAGCCTAAAGTAATCTGACTTATTCTAACACTCCAACACTGGTATTTCACAATTTTGCTTACATTCACCTAGTGCATGACAAGACTCACTATTAAGCATGGATTGGCTAAAACACTGTACACCCAAAATTAATGTACTATTTTTGATAGTATCTCCCAAAATAACACTTTTCACAAGAAATAATTTTTCCAGAGGATACATAGGTTTCATGTATCATAAAATATAAATTAATGTCTGAGTTCCACCAAGTGGTTAACACCAGCTTTCCCCAGGCCATAGAAAATTCTTAAAACTTTTTCATGCCCAAGTCACTTTCTAAGACTTTACAGCACATGCACTAAGTAAAAACCACATACTGTACTAGTATTTAATGAAAAGATATATGAGCAATTCGCTTAAGAAAAGTGCTGCATAGACATGTGGTCTGAGATTTTACTGTCCATAACAAAAAAAAAAAATGGGTTGGCACTCTACTTAATACGTTAGTCTTGTGGCATTCTACTTCATTTATATGACTTCTTCCTATATTGTCTCTGATATTTTTTGCCAGTGTTTCCATGAGCTTGGGTGTTCTTAGCCAGTCTTTCATGTGGCACTTTGTTGAATGCCTTTGAAAAGTTCATGTGCAGAGTTGGTCACTGTGGTTTGTAAACAGTGCAAAAAATCAAAGCAGATTTATGCACAATTTGTTTCCTGTACTGTAAGTCCATGTTATGATGTTTTAATTTTGCTGTACATTAAGTGATCCATGAAGATTGCCTCCCCACAAAAATTCTCTTGGGGAGCTTGCAGGTACAGAAAGACAAGTGCATTAGGCAGCAGAGGTAGTTTTCTGTTGTTCCTCCCTGGCACTTCCCTGGTCTGCAGATTTTGCATTACAGTTTGGAGGGCAAATTGATTGGGCAGCAGTGGTAGTTCTCTCCTGTTCTTCCCATTACTTCCCTAGTCTGCAGATTTCTGACCACTGTTTGGAGGATACCTTGATTTAGCAACAGAGGTAGTTATCTGCTATTCTTCCCTGGCACTTTCCTAATCTGTGAACTCTCCGACTACTTCCATCATTTTAGACGGAATTTCATCCACCTATGGTGCTCGAGTTCTTTTTAAATGTCGTTATTCCTTATGGCTACTTCACATGCAGTGTTCAGTATCTTGCAATTTATTTTTAGATCTTTCAGCACATATTCTTGCTGCAACTGGAATTTTCTTGATTTTTATTTGAGGTGTCTTTTTGAATTTTTTTTATGCAATATGATTTTATATTGTTCATCTTCTAAGGATCCTACAATAACTCTGCCTCATTTACTTCTTACATGTGTACCAAAGGACTTGATATCTTCCTTGATATTTTATACTAGTTCCTTCAAATTATTATTATAATCAAAAAGAAGTGCTAAGCCACAAGGGCTATACAGAGTTCCTTCAAAGTCTCTTTTAGCTGCTCTGATTTTCGGAGTGGTCACATTCACTTTTCTCGTATGGTAGGTTCGTCACTACCATATATTTTGCAATAATTTGATATTTATCCAAAGATGGACTCTTGTTTTCATGGGTCACCTTCATTTGTTATCATTGGGTAATCTTCTGTTTCTTTTTTTCTTCCTAAAAACTAATTCTACAGTATTCAGAAGTTGTCTTATTATAGTTCAGTATCTTCTTTAATGTTGCCCAGATGATTATGGATGGAATCTATAATGAGTTTTATTAAAGAAAATTCCAGGAATTTTTGGTATTAACCATATGGTGAAACTCGCTGAATGGGCAGGATTCAAACTCATGACAAGCCAGTCCTGGCATGGTGTAGTGGTTAGTGCGCTGGCCTGCTAATTTTAGAACTGGCTTGCCAAGGGTTTAAATCCTGCCCAATCCTTGCATTGTTTACGATACTGTTATTACGATTTTGCAAGTCACATGATAATACGTTTGCCTAGTCTATGCTCTCATTATGAGAGCTTGTGCTTCAGGTGCTGCCTTTATGTAATTTGGAATATATCTGAAACTTCATTTATTAATGTAAATTTGCTTGTAGTACATTCCTACTAACCAGTTTGGTTACTACCATATATTGCACCAAACAGATTCTGAGCATCCCAGCTTGTTTAGTTCTAAATTAATAGTCAGTATCATCAGTTCATCAGTGGCACTGATGAACAAGAGACATGCAACACTGGGTAATTTTAATTTCAAAGATGCTTTGCCAACCAGTGGCTTTTTTCAATCCAATACATAGATTATATACTGGAGACAGTGTAAGAAGTGGAGAGGTCTTTCAAGGGGTTCAATCCTTCAGTCTTATTAGATAGCTCAGTTCCCTCTGTTTATCAGGGCTCAGGGACTGAATACTTCAAAATTACCTTTCTTCTGGTACTGTGGCTTGTGGCCACGAGCCACCATGTTCAATTCCTGGCGGGGGTAGAAACATTTTGTGTATTTTCTTACGCCAGTTGTCTGTTCGCCTATCAGTAAAGTGGTACCTGGGTGTTAGTCAACTGGTGTGTATCACATCCTGGGACAGAACTGACCTAATATGCCCGAAATACTCTGCATAACAAGCGGCTTACTATGTAGTAGTATGTCATTGATGTCAGCTAGGCCTGTATACCTTGTGCTGTAGAAATATATTATTATTATAATCAAAAAGAAGCGCTAAGCCACAAGGGCTATACAGCGCGAGTGTAGAAATATAGATATTATTATATAAAGCCCTATTGTGGCATGCAAAGAGTACATAACCTTTATTCGGGACATGTACACACCCTCATTTACAGGCTATCTCCCCCAACCAGCGAACCAGGGGACTAAGGGTTGGCTATGGGGCCCCGTCGTTCAACCAGTACCCAGGTTTCAGCCATTGAGAAGATGGTTTTGGCAATTGCAGAGGTTATGTGGATATGCCACTCTCCTGTCTGCCCTTGTCATTCCCATTCTAGAGCTGGTTGAAGCACGGTCTGCTCTCTAGTGGCTTCTATTCTGCCTTGCTTATCATGGAGTGCACTAATACCTATTGTTGTACATAGTGTATATAGTGTACATACTTCCATTCTAAATTGGTGAAGGATAATATAAGTCAAAAGTTTTCTGCTGTGTTTATTTTGCTCCCTTTACACCCAGGATAACAGGCCTTTGGGACTCCTTGGTTGTAATACCTATATTGGATTAAAAAAGCCAGTGGTTGGTAAAATGTTGTGATAAAGAAAAATACCCAACTGTTGCACGTGTCTTATAGGTAAGATTACTGTACACTTAGTGCTTTTGTTATTCTATCTTTTTTGAATAGGTAGCATCTCTGAAAATGGAAGTTACCTTTCATTATATACACATCTTTAAAGCTTTGTTTTGCTAATTCACATTTTATCAAGATTTTTCTGCATTCACACTTTCACACTGTGCATTGAAGCTATATTCCATACTAAAGAAATAGTTTTGATACCTGCAGTTCCTGATTTCTACTCTAATACATAAGCAATACTGTTATTATGAAATTCCAGTTGGTGGTAACAGTCATTGGAATACAATCATCTATGTTACCAGGCACCCAAGTGATACAAGGTATCAAATAAACTGTGGATATATGGCATCAGTGGAGCAAATCCCATGGACTTCAAACTGCTCACTTGAGCTAGGAAGAGGTAATCTCTGGGCTAGGGTTATAACTGGAGGGTTTGAACTGTCCTTAAAACAATCACAGTTTTAAAAAAATAATGAAATATGTACTGCACTTATCTTTGATGTTGATAATGAATATGCAGTGCAGATGACTGATTTGGTTTGATGCAATTGATGGTGGATGGAAAACCAGAAGGCTATGTAGGGTCATACCCCCCAGAAAATATGTTCATTGGTTCTACTTTGACTGTTTCAATGTATCTTTTTTTCCTGTTAAGAGAAGACTTGCACTCCTGCCTTTGTCTAGCTTAACAATCCCTCACAGCTTCTCTTATTAGTTCACACCAGAAGAGATGGGAATCCTTGCAGATGGATAGAAAGTGAGACTTGTTCCATAGCTCTATGTTATTGTTTGGGTTCACAAAAGACTGTTTTTGCATTTGTTCCAACTTCACTATACTGTTTTACCTTGGTCAGCATGAGTTCCAAAAGGCCAAGAGGAACAGTGTTACTTTAAGCTATTTCACTGTATCATTTTGATGAAGGTTTACAGATTATGAGGAAATGTAATCCATGCAAAGACTGCAGCATGGACTTGGCTGCTGCTGCAGTCAACAGTGCCTTAAACTGATACAAGACACTATGTAGGAAAATACCGCTAAACAAAACAGTCATATTAGGATATTTTAGGAGTCGTATTAGTAAAAACACACAACAGTCATTAAGGTGACACCACAATAGATACGGTACAGTACAGCCCTCTACAAACTACATATCCCCAGCAGCAGAACCCCAACTTGTGTGCACAGCTCCAGTATTCCTAGCATATGCATCTGGTTACTGATTTAAGACAGATAATCCTGTCCCTTGCACTAATTTACTTGCGTAATCTCTTAATTCTAACTCCCTCCATTCACCCATATGCTTTGCATCTTCAAGAAATGCCATTATTATTATTATAATCAAAAAGAAGCCCTAAGCCATCAAGAAATGCCAGCATGCCTCTTTAAGAAGAGACGTCTTGGTGGTAAGTATAGTACAGTATACTTTATTTTATTTTGCTTCAAATGTAAAAGGAAAAGTATGTAAAATATGTTCCAATTACAATAGGTGTCTATGGAAAAAGGGGTTTGCTTAACACAAAATCTGCTTATATCGATTTCTCCAGATTGCTAGAGAAGTAAATTACTATAGTATTATCAGGGGGGGGAACACTAAATCCATAGGGGTCATACAGTGCATGGGGAAAATTAAGGCAGTCAGGTTTGAGCCAAGGAATGGATAGCTCCACTTCAATCAAGTGTCTCTCATCAGCATTAATGCACCTCCTGGAGGGAAGTAAATAACTACACTTACATGAATATAATATGATTCTAACAATAACTTGCATGTTATACTGATTGGGACATAAAACTGCCATTGCTAAAATAACTTTTACGAAATCCCTGACGTTTCTCAGTGTATAGCAACATTAGATCATACTTGTCACACTTTTCTTTGCAAAAGGATATTTTAAAATAGTACTGTATAATTAAAGAACAAATTAAAAAGGAGTATTGCATATCTAAACTGGCAACCACACAGGTGTGGGGCAGAAGCACTAGCTACAGTTCTTCAGAATACAGTGGACCCCTGGTTAACGATATTTTTTCATTCCAGAAGTATGTTCAGGTGCCAGTACTGACCGAATTTGTTTCCATAAGGAATATTGTGAAGTAGATTAGTCCATTTCAGACCCCCAAACATATACGTACAAATGCACTTACATAAATACACTTACATAATTGGTCGCATTGGGAGGTGATCGTTAAGCGGGGGTCCACTGTATACTAATGGATTCTAATAACTTTAAATAGTACTATACATTAGATAATACACAACTGCTGTAGCTTGAATTAATTTTTTAATGAAAACCTCTATTGGATGCACGGTAAGATTGATTCATTATACAGTACAGTTTATTATTAACTCTACTCTATATTTGAGTTTCCATTTTTGCTGTGATCCCATATTTGTACATTTAGTTACAGCAGCAGAGCCACTGCATGGTCAGTGTTTTGTTTCAGTGTTAAATTTGCCATATAATCTTCCCAGTGGTTGCATCACATCCTCCTCTTGGGTCCTATTTTGGTATTCTACCACTGAAGAAAAACTTTTCATTATTCCTTTAGCACTTTCTTTTTTCCCCAAGTTTATATCTGTTGTGTACGAATGGTATATAATACCGACAAGATGAGAGTAAGACACATGTGCAACATCTGGGTATCTTTATTGTAGACGTTTCGCCATCCAGTGGCTTTATCAATACAAATTCCAGGACATAACTTGAAGACAGTAGAACTATGTACAGAAGATGAGGTAATCAGTCCCTCAACCTAGGAGTAGGTGCGAACAGCACCATAGTCGTGGAGATTCGTGGAGAATCTCCACGACTATGGTGCTGTTCGCACCTACTCCTAGGTTGAGGGACTGATTACCTCATCTTCTGTACATAGTTCTACTGTCTTCAAGTTATGTCCTGGAATTTGTATTGATAAAGCCACTGGATGGCGAAACGTCTACAATAAAGATACCCAGATGTTGCACATGTCTCTTACTCTCATCAAGTTTATATCTATTCCTCTTATTCTCCCTGTTGATATCAAGATGCCAAGAAGTCTACTGTATTGTAGTTTCTCATTCTTTTATGCCATTATTTGTATGTTGTTATCTCATCTCATCTTCCTGTCAACCAGTGAGTATTTTTAGTGTTTCCAGCATTCATCACTAGAAAAGTTTTTTCTATGAACCATTTTAAGCTGATTGTTGGACTTCTACCTTGTCCACATTTTCATCATCACATACAGTGTCAAGTTTTTTCTCAAGATTTAATTTATGTACTTTGATATTTGTTTTAATATTCTTGGATCATCCTCTCTCTCATATTTTTAATGTTGTATCACAATCTATTTTTTTCCCTCCTATTTCCATTATGTGACACCTATCATCATTTAATTCCATCATCCATTTACCAACCCCTTGTTCACCTATCAACATCTTCCAGCAGGGACTCCGTCATTTTAATTTTTTATTTGCATAAGAGTGTTGCATCATCTACAAACATAACACAGTAGTGGAAAAGGATCCTTCCTCCGTAAGCCATGCATGTCGTAAGAGGCGACTAAAATGCCATGAGCAAGGGGCTAGTAACCCCTTCTGTATAAATTACTAAATGTAAAAAGAAAATCTTTCATTTTTCTTTTTAGGTCACCCTGCCTTGGTGGGAGACAGCTGGTGTATCACAACAAAGCAAAAACATACTTGTGGCAAGTACTGGTTCTTGTAAGAGCTTGCTAGTGACATCCACTCTAGTGCATATTTTGACAAAGTCGATACAGATTGGTAAATAAACTCTTGGCCTGAGTAAAGGTCTTGAAATAGTCACGGGTGTGACTAAATTTTAATGTTTAACCCCTTGGCTGTCGCAACCCCAAATCCTGAGGTGTCTCCTGGTGCCGCAAAATCCCCCCCCCCCCCCCCCCCAAAAAAAAAAAAAAAAAAAATCTTGTGAAATGATAGAGAATCTTTTCCCGATTGTAATGACACCAAAAGAATGAAATTTTATGGAAAACTGATGGACTTACGCTCTCACGAAGTTAGCGACCTCGGCGATATTGATGAATAAGTGACTTTGCCCACTTTGAACCCTATTTTCCGCTACTTCCATCATTCCAGCCGACCAAACTCATAGCTATTTCCTTAGAACTCCATTTTTTCTATTGATTGAGTACAAGAAACTGCCCATTTACCAATTTCAACTACCCAATAACGTGGTCAGAAATTTGCAATTTGGCCAATTTCAGGAAAATTAAAACATGACAATTTCAAAATAGGGTCCAGAATGAACAATGCAGACATTCCTGGCTCTAAAATAACATTTTCTTTGTTCATCAGTCACATCTCCAGGTCCCTCTGATATTACTCTTGCTTTCTATTTTGAATTTTTATTCAAACAAAAAATAGAAGATTTACTGTTATGCAGACTACTGCAATATTGTAATAATTGTATAAATAATGTCAACCCATTCATGACTTCATATTAGAATGGCTACTTGGACATTTACTGGAAAATGATATCATTTGTTTACCTTTGAACATTGGCAAAAATCAAACATTTCCCCTACTTTGAGCTCCATTTCAAGGTTCTTTCCATAGTAAAACCAATCAGAATCACCTCTATTTCTATAATATGTTTTCCATTCTATCAATTGAGACCAAGAAAACGAGAATACAACCATAAATACTATACGAAAATAGACCACAAAGTCGGCATTTTAATTAAAAAAAAAAAGTCAGAATTTTTTTCTCATGTACTGCGTGCTGCAGGATTTTTTTTTGTATGGTGCACACTGACCACACAGACCCATTCTCTCACATGTAGGCCTACCAGCTTTCTCCTCCTTGATTTGAAGCCTCTAGAATTTATGAGTATATATATATGTCAAACACGGTGGCTCGTAAGACGTATATATACGACTGAAACAGTCAAAGAGTTAAGCAGAATGTGAAACTATCAACAATACTGTACTGTTAATATTTTTATTAAAGAGCACTTTAACCCTTTGAGGGTATCGGCCGTACTAGTATGGCTTAAGACCCAGGGTTTTTGACGTACTAGTACGCCTAAATTCTAGTGCCCTCAAATCTAATGAGAGAAGGCTGGTAGGCCTACATATGAAAGAATGGGTCTATGTGGTCAGTGTGCGCAGTATAAAAAAAATTCTGCAGCACACAGTGCGTAATGAGAAAAAAAAACTTTGACCGTGTTTTTGGAATAAAACAGCGACTTTGCACTGTATTTTCGTATGGTATTTATTGTATTCTAGTTTTCTTGGTCTCATTTTATAGAATGGAAGACATATTACAGAAATTGAGGTCATTTTGACTGGTTTTACAATGAAAAGTACCTTGAAATTGAGCGCAAAGTAGCAGAAATGTTCGATTTTTATCAAAGTTCAAAAGTAAACAAATCATGCCAAGCGTCCAATACACGTCAAAGGGCGAGTTTAATATTCTTTCACAAGTGTGCTGATATTATTTATACCATTTCTACACTAATGCAGTAGTCTGCATAACAGTAACTCTTCTATTTTTTGTAAGAATAAAAATTCAAAGTGGAAAGCCAAAGAAATATAAGAGAGGCCTGGGGATGTGACTAACGAACAGAGAACTTGTTATTTTAGTGCCAGGAATGTTTTTTTTGTTTATTCTGGACCCTATTTGGAAATTGGCATCTTTTGAAATTTGTGTGAAATTGGCAAAATTGCTAAATTCTGACCACTTTACTGGATAGTTGAAATTGGTAAATGGGTGGTTTCTTGTACTCATTCGATAGAAAAAATGGAGTTCTAGCGAAATAGTTATGATTTTTGTCAACTAGTACATTGAAATTGGCCAAAAATAGGGCTCAAGGTGGGCAAAATTGCCAATATGTAAACATCGTCGAGACTGCTAACTTCGCGAGAGCATAATTCTATAAGTTTTCCATCAAATTTCATACTTTTGGTGTCATTATGATCGGGAAAAGATTCTATATCTTTTCATAAGAAATTTTTTTTTTTTTTTTTTTTGAAATTTAGACAACCCTGAGAACAACTTTCGGAGAGGACCTGTCGACCCTGAAAGGGTTAAGCAACTGAATTCACTGTGTAAACAATAATGTAACATGCTCACTCAAAACTCCAAGGCCCAGTCCCTGAACCCATGATATACCTCAGTAATCTTTAGACTGTTACTCACAGGATGGGTATTTGGGTGCATAACAAAGTTAACATATCAAACCAGTCTTACTTTATCAGTATTGGGGATGATGGCATGAATGTTAAGATAAATGTTACTTGCATCATTCATGTTGTAAATGTGTTTTGATGAGGATGAAAGAGAGAGCATAGGTAATTGGGACACACACCCTGCCCTGTACCTTCTCACAAAGTGCCTGATTTACCCAGTTTAATTTATTTCCCGAGTTGTATATCCTCACTTAACAGCCCAAAACTAAGTGAAAACAAGCTCCAGATATCTACACTAAAAGCACCCAATCTTACCCTAAATAGATGGACAGTGGGCTCAAACTAAACTTCAATATACGTACTTTATGGACTATTATTATAGCTACTAGAAGGTGCTAAACTGCACTCAAAAAAATAAGTGTCTATAGTAACAGATTGTATTACCTGCTTTCCTGTTTGTCTGGTATTTAGAAAGCCGCAAAGATTTTTCCAGGGCACCTCAAAAGCAGGGTTGGACTCTCAATCCTAAATTCATTGAGAGCCAATCAAGGGGATACTCTTGCAGGTGCCACAACTAGACCAGCCTTCTCAAAGATCACAGTCCCAGCGAGATAGCTCTTTAACGGGGAACATGGCCTAAATACTTGAAAGCACACCTGAAAAGTAATGAGCTCACTGCCTTGCAATAAGAGCTTTGCATGCAGCAATTTTCTACTGGCTGTCTAATTTATCCATAGGAATTTGTCTCTATCCTCAGATCATTACCATTGGTGTAGCCTTGCACCATGCTGCACCCTATCTTCAACAGACAGGTACATTGGCAAGCAGTATGATTTTATCTTAGATCAAAAAAAATTGCTAGATATAACCTTTAAATGCCTCTCATTACCTCTTACATACTTTTAACCTCTCCTTAGCCATCCCTTTACCTTCTTCCAACCATTTAAAAATTGATTGACCTATTCTTTTTACATTATCATATCTTTATAATCCCTCTTTCATTCTTTATACCATCTAATTTCTTCATTCCATCACATTGATTTCAGACATTTCCACTGCTTCCAACCTTTTCATGCCAACTTCACACCTTCCCTCAATTCATTCAACAAAAATCTTTCTCCTGCCTGTTTTTCAATTTACCTCATCTTGGATGCATCCACTCCCAAGGCCTGTATTAACACATTCAATTTATTAATGTTCCTCCCATATCTAATACAAAATACTTATTTTCCATCAACATTTTTTTGCCTGTTACTGTACACACCCTTCTAAACTCTACAGTTTTTTAATTTTTCAAAATCTCCAGTAGCACTACATCATCTTCAAATAGCAACTCTGACAAGTCCTTCACATCAAACTACTGTAAAGTACAGTACAGTATAGGAGGGCCCCGCTTATACAGTAGGTTAGGTTCTGGGCTACTGCTGTAAAGTGAAAGTTTTTTTTTTTGCTTTTAAATGCACATAAAAGCTTGATAATGTTTACACTGTCATATATTAAGCAAGCAATAGAGCTAAGCCTAAAAAATGCGTATACAGTACTTAGTATGTGGCCTGGTGGTTAAAGCTCTTGCTTCACACTGCACGGGTCCGGGTTCAATTCTCGACAATGGTAGAAACATTGGCCGTGTTTCTTTACACAGGTTGTCTATGTTCCCCATCAGTAAAATGGGTACCTGGATGTTAATTGGTTGGTGTGAGTTGCATTCTGCGGCAAAACTGACCTAATTTACCTGAAATGCTCTGGATAACAAGTAGTAGTGTGTCACTGATGTCAGCTAGGCCTGTAAACTTTGTACATATACTTGTAGAAATAAAGATATTATTATTATAGCGAGTGGTGAATATATTTATTGTAGGAAGTATGAATAAATTAAGAATGGGTATATAATTGAAAACTGCAAAGGGCTGTAAAGCAGGGCCCTCCGGTACTTGAGTTTGAAGACTACGCCTCTCTTTTCCTTCAATGGAAAATGCCTTGATGCTGGAGAGCTCTTTATCCAAGAAATTGGAACTACTATCTTCCTCAGCTCAAACCTGCTAGCATCTCATATCCCAGGCACTGCACGACTCCTACGAGTTTAGTGTTTCCACATGAAAATAACGGCAGTCCCTACCACTCCAGCATTCACTGCTCTTACAGTATCATTCACACTGTTTTAAAATAAACCAAAGTAATGCCACACTCTTGTTTATGATTCATTTTACTGTAAAACATTCCTTTTCTTTCTTGGGCACCTACTTCATGCCTCACTTTCCTTATAAATACCCAACACAAGATTTCATTAACTTACTTATTCCATATATTTACACCACTTGCCATATCACCTCATCTTTTTCAACCACATGAATGCAGTAAATAATTTCTTTACCTTATCTCTGCAATTTTCTTACTGTGTACACCATTATCCTCAGACAGGTCGCATGACCATACTCATGGTTTCATGCAACATAAAACAACATGCATACATTTATAACTAATTAAAATTAGTTGTCTGTGTGTTTTTAATGTTCAATTCCACGTTCTTCACTAATTTATTTAATGTAAGACATTATTTTAAGAGTTTTGTCTATCTGCATATTCAAACAGCTTGCCAACTTCAAATAATACATAACTGTTTTCAAAAAATACATATGGTAATTGTTATAATAGTGGATGAACAGTACAGTATTTTGACTTTCTTGGAAAGTCCAAGTTATGCAAATCATTTTGTGTAGTTTAAAATTAGAACCAGCTGTACTAATTTAGCTAATGTAAAATTATTTGGATGGCTGATTAATGACCCACAATTTTGATACATTTTTGCAAACCTTCATACAAATATATAGCTGTCAGACATGTGCTATTGCAATATTTCTTTCATCTGCACTTCCACTTTACTATTAATATCCTTAATTCTTTTGCTACGTGTATCTCACACAAGTGAATACATTTTAAGCCACTCTGAATCAGTTTCCTCATGCTTTACAATACTGTACTAACTTCTGTTTCTAGGCCCCCTCTTTGACTGTAGGTTATCCTGGAAACCTCACATTACCTCTCTGAAGGCAACTTGTCACAGCCGGCTGAACCTTCTTAAAACCCTTGCTCATCTTTCATGGGGAATCGTTGAACTCTCCTTTGCCTACATTCCACCCTCATTTTATCGAAACTTGATTATGGTGACCAGATCTATTCATCACCAAGGATTACGTTTATGCCTCGGTGCTTTTCGCTCTTCCCCTGTTGAGAGCCTCTATGCAGAAGCGAACGTTCCATCCTTATCCGATCACCGTGATGCCCATTGCCTTCGCTACTATGTACGCTCTCATGATCTCCACAATCCTTCCATTTATAGAATGGTCACTGATATTAGTAGACATTCTTTATTTGTTCGCTGCCCCTGTTTGCTCCGTCCCTTCTCTCTTTGCCTACATTCGCTCTTGTCTTCTCTTCAGTTACCACCTTTCTATGTTCATGTAGCATCTCACTTTTCCCTACCTCCCTGGGAAGTTCCAGCTGTTCGAGTCTGTTCTTTCTCACTCCCTTGCTTGAAAGCCCAACTGTCTACGGTATCCTCCTGCTCTCTTTTTCTTGACCACTTCCACTCTCATTCTCATGCCATTGCAGTGTACAGTGGCTCTAAGTCTTCTGACGGCGTAGGATTCGCAGCAGTGTTTCCGGACAGCGTCATACGAGGGCATTTACTATCTTCAGCTAGTATTTTTACTGCTGAATTGTATGCCATTCTTGCAGCACTTATCCATATTGCATCTATGCCTGTGTCATCATTTGTGGTTGTCTCAGACTCCCTTAGTGCTTTACAAGCTATACAGAAATTTGATACACCTCACCCCTTAGTCCTCCGTATCCAACTTTAGCTACGCCGCATCTCTACCAAGCATAAAGATATTGTTTTTTGTTGGGTCCCTGGTCATGTTGACGTACAGGGCAATGAACAGGCAGACACTGCTGCGCTGTCAGCAGTACACGACCTACCAGTTTCATATAGAGGTGTTCCATTTACGGACTATTTTGCTGCAATAGCTACCCACCTTCACACCCGTTGGCAACAACGTTGGTCTACTCTGCTCAGTAACAAACTTCAATCCATTAAACCGAGTATAGGTTACTGACCGTCTTCTTGTCACCAGTGTCGAGGTTGGGAGACTACTCTCTCCTGTCTTCGCATTGGCCATACTCTTCTTACTCATGGATATCTCATGGAGAGGCGCCCGGCTCCTCTCTGTGAGAATTGTCAGGTTCCATTATCGGTCAGCCACATTCTATTAGACTGCCCACTTTATCAACGAGCACGCAGAATATACCTCCGTCGTCGTCTTCGCTCCGCTGCTCTGTCTTTACTTTCCCTTCTCGCTGATGGACCCACCTTTCATCCGGACTCTCTCATCGACTTTTTGACAACAACTGACTTACTTCACAAACTCTGATGATACCTTCAGCACTTTCTACCTCAATCTCTTGCTGCCCTCTACCCCCGCACTATCCCCTGCCCCGCTGTTTTCTGTAACCTATTGATCATCCCTCCCCCCTTTTCCTGCCCAATACCCTCACTTCCTTCCCTACCCTGCAGCGCTGTATAGCCCTTGTGGCTTAGCGCTTCTTTTTGATTATAATAATAATAATAATGTACTAACTTCTATTTCATTTTGTTTTACATAACAGACATGAAAATATGGGAAATGTGTTATGATTAGGAATTTCATTACAGTATATGAACTGAATGCATAATCTACTGATCAATATTTCTACACCATGAGTGTATACTAGCAATAGGCATAAATGCTTAGATCTTTCATTCATCGAAACTTGAAACCATCAATGAGCAAGTAGTATCTGTATACTATTCCCACAATCTTAGCAAATAATGTAAGAGTATTATTTTTTTAAATTTTCTTCCTGAGACAGCAGTATAGAATAGTGTTGAATTCCAGGGATTTTCTTTTTCTCAACATTATTGTAGATGTTCTAATTTCTGTGTGCAGATACCTGGAGAAACTTCTTTCTCTCTGTTGTTTATAATATTAAAGATAATTTTAGTTCCCCCATATACACTGTTTTGTATATAACCACTCTGATTTTGCAATTATATTTATATCGGGTTTTTGTGTATTAACTTTGTAGTCAACACACCAATAGTACTGGTAAACTTTTGCCCCCTTTTATATAGATGTAATAGATTTTTGTATCTGGTGCATAGTAAATAATTAATGTTAACTATTTTTTATATTAAAATAAGAAAATGTGTTGCAGTATGACCTCTATTATCCAAAAATCCATTAGCCGACAAGAATCTTAACATAAAAGTTATCCATTCCTTCCCATGATGCTAACCAAGAAAATCCACTCAATCCAAAATTTGTTTTCATTTTTACCCACATGCCCCTGTGTGTAAGTTTTGGATTGTATACATCATACTACATTTGCACAGTATTGGCCAATCAGAAGTGATATTTTACATCATCAGTTTAACTGATTTAAAAGGTTTATTATGGATCCCCATTGCCATTGTGTGGGGCAACAGTCAAGATTAGCCCACAGTGGCAAATGAAGGTTTAAGAGGCAGTGTTAAATTAATCATAATTTCAATACTCATATGCAACTTGAGTTGCCATTAGTATTAACAGTAGGCAGAGTTGGGTTAAGTGGCTAGAATTTTTGGCAGTGTCATAGATTTAATATTTAAACATTTAGTGAATATTTATGAAGTAACTGTCTCTAAAAAATTCTACCTGCAAGTAATGTACATTATAATACATTGTGAGATAATTCTGCTGGCAAGGTTTACATCTGATTAAGTTTTACATTAGTAGTGGTACAAACTTCCAGAGATATTTGTATTATATTATATTCAGAGGGAAGTACCATAGAGGTTATACAGCAGATATATATTTGTAGTCTAGCCAAATTCAGACAGCATAATATTTAAGAGAAGCCTTGAGACAGGTGGTTCTTGCATGATGGTAGATGGATTGAACAGTGTCAATGTGGCTCTGACTCATGTTTACGAATTTCACCGAATTCTTTGTACAGCATTGCCCTCGAGTTTCTTGTAGATAGTACAGTCATAATTTACGTCTTTTGAATAATGTGTGAGGGAAGCCACAGGAGGTAGTCTATTCTGTATCTGAAATTTTGTTATACCTGTGCCTAACTTCAGACACAACCATATTACAGTCGTGCCTCAGGGAGTTGAGAGCATTTATGGATGATAGTTAAAATGACTGTGTTAAGTTTGGATGTGTGTAAACATATGAGTATAAGGCATATACAAAATGATTATTCAGGGTTCAAATGGCAAACTGCTGACTATAGTGAAGACGACAATGCATAACAAACTGTTACCGATTCAGTGTTTCATTCTGTGGAGAATTTAATAAAGTTATGATGACAGCTCTATACAAAATATTGTCCCAATGAAAGTTTGTTCTGCAATATGTCTTTCAAATAAACAATTCAAACTGGAGAGTGGAATCCCAATTATTTGTCACATCCATTTTCAAAAAAAAAAAATAATTTACCCAAAAAACCTTTCAGAAAAATCATTTCAAATAAGAGGTCATACTGTAACTATACATTACCCATTTCCTTGCAACAATATGAATGTGGTAAATTAGACGCAAGTGCAACACTTGGGTATCTTTAATGAGGAAACGTTCCCTCATTAAAGATACGCAAATGTTGCACATGCATCTAATTTATCAACTTGTCGGTTCTCTGAACCATTCATCTACAATATGAATGTGTGTCGGTTGTGATGTCTTAATTACCTTAGTAACTGTGTATAAAAATAAGCATGTGTTTCTTACTGTGTTTGTCTATTGTGTGACAGTTCTGTGTAGAGAATGGCAGAAAGCATTGCTCCACTCTTAAGTGGAACCTAGGTGAATTGTGTTCTTCCCTAATTACAAATGCCAAGGAAAATGGTGCTATTTACTTTGTATAGTAAGCACAAATGTTTAAGAGTTGAGCTTTCTAAATGCACATAACACATGTTGAACTTGTCAGAAATTGTCTATAACTATACGATATAGAATGTAACAATTATTAGTAAACTACTTTGCAATCTTAGGACTTAAATATTCGTACAGTTGTATATAGTAGTATTGAAACACTTGTTTGCATTATGAGTAGGGTATTATAGAAAGAATTTACACATTTTGTACGGTATTAAATTTGTACTAATTAAATTTTTGCAAAGGTTTAACTCTGAGTCCATAGATGATTTGCTATGTTACTGTCTAGCCTTCTTTATTTGCGTACTTTTGCAGTTGTAATAAATTTAGTTTCATAAATAATATAATGAAATTACCCACTAATTATATTATAAAATGTTCTTGTTTTTCTGAAAGACATAATTTCTACTTGTGTATATAGATTGTATTTAAAAAAAAAAAAGACTTCATTTTAGGTAACAGCTGACATTATTATGGATGGATAAATTAAAAAAAAAGTTTAATTATAATTAATTTTCTTTACACTGTATATACATTGTTTAACTGTTGAAAAAAAATTAGTTATACTGTATTTTCACCATGTACTGTATTTAAGATACATTTTTTAAAGTTAAGTACTGTACTTCGTACAGTATATACATTTTCAAATTAAATCAACTTTTTCTTTATATTGTAATAAAAAAATAGGTTTACTGCATGCATATATATATATATATACATACATATATATATATATATATATATATATATATATATATATATATATATATATATATGTATATATATATATATATATATATATATATATATATTATATATATATATATATGAGTATATACTTGTTATTAACACATCCATCTCCACCCTTGGATTTTTTTTTTTGTACAGTATGACTTAGTTCTTTCTCCCATTTCTTTAAAACAAGAGTTGGGTGGATGGGCAGTGCTGAGCCTGAGGCAGCAGGGACCAGTGAGAGCTAGCACATCCATGAGAATATGTAAGTTTCAGTCTTAATAAACCCTGGTGTTTCCACATTGTGTATTCTTCACCCAGATTCCACACCAAGCACAGTGGGTAGAATTCCAAGCCTACAGAGCCTGCTAGCATAAATGCTGGTATAGCCAGTGGTTATCATGATAAACTTACACATTACCACAAATGTGCTAGCTCTCACTAGCGCCTACCAACTTAGGGACGGCAGCTATCATTCATCAGGCTCATTTGCTCCTTTACAATGCAGTACATTCACAGACCATACAGCATATGATATAATCAGTTTGAAATGATACACAAACATGTTTGAATGCAGTGCAAGTATCTAAGAGAATATAGTACATTATATTTAGCATCAAGAAATGGTTGTTTATAAATCAAATACAGTACGTACAGTAATTTGGATAATGCCATCACTCGTATTATGGTTATTTTGCATGTGATGATACTCAGTGTTTTGTGGCATTTTGAATTAAGAATTTGCATTCTTAATTCATGTTCATAAAGAAATAAGAGTATACATCCTCATACAGTACTTCCTTTTTTTTTTTTTTAATAGCAACCATAAATGACCTAGATATTTGCCAAACTGGTTTCTTTCTTAATCTCCCTCTGACAGGACCTTTCCTGTTCACAAAAGTACAGTAATAATTTCAACCACAAACATTTTTATTACCTGGAAATAATTAAAAGGTAGTTTGTTCATTTTTCCTAAAGAGTATTATTTCTTTTTAAGATTAATGTAAAATTTATACACAATATGTATATATTTTCAGCACATCAGCCATTTAAATAACATAATGTAATCAGTCATAACCTCAGTATACCAAATTCCTTAGGGTTGATGCAGTGCAAGTTGATACATGATCTGTCACTATCTGAAATGGGCCAAATTATCAGCTGATACAAAGTATGTATTAGGTACCTGTGGGTGACCCTTCCATTTACCTTTTATACTTGGCAGCCTAGGCGTCTAACTTGTTATGGGCCCTGTGTCACTCATTCTAACCACTGTAAACTCTTGTGTGTTGTACTGCAGAGGAGGAACTGTGTACAAGAATAAAAAGAAGCTCACAGATCCCCACTACATACATAAACATTTGTGATCAAAGGCATCTGCTGGAACTTTTTCAGGGAAAAAAAAGAAAAGCAAGGGTTTCCAGAGGAAAGGTGGCAAAGGATAAGATGTCAGTGGGGATTTTTTGCTTAACACAAGCCTGATCTAGCTGGAGGGGACTTAGTCCTCGTGTCATTTCCAACAGATGCCAGTGCTCATCATCATTTTGTGATTCAGTATACACTGAAAGTGTATACTGTATTAAAAATCTTAGTTATCAGACTTGGCTTATTTTGCTTGGTTGATACCAAACAAAAGTGCACCAGGAACAGCTATCATAATTTATTCACTAAGTGCTAGTGTTAAACACAAAAACTGCCGAGGCATTTCATATTTAAATACTCTTGTTTTTTCTTATTTGGCATTATGTCTCTTTTTAGGTCCTAGTTGAAGATGCCAAAACAAACACACACACACACACACACACACACACACACACACACACACACACACACACACACACATACAAAATCATCACTGCCATAGCCAGCACAGTGTTTTCTGGCTCAAACGAAGATTGTGGGAAATACACCACAGAAAACACCCTCTGTTCTTAGTAGCCACAGTTGTTACCACAAGAATCCTCTTAGTATTTGAAATGTATATGCTTAAAATGGATGCAGTTAGTCTGCATTCAATGTTTTAGCCAGCTAGTGGATAGCATCATTAGACTATTTTCCAGCATATGTCAGTCTTAAAATACAAGTTATATACTGTAGCCAAAGACCTTCGTCTTTCAAGAAATTTTGTAGATATTTGGTCTTGAAAGCAACATAATAATTCTTTGTACATATGACAGACTATATATATTCTTAATTATTATGTAATGTGTTCAGCCAGAATCAAAGTCGTGAAACTATGCCCGGAATATTAATGTATAGAAGCAGAAGGGTCCGTCTTGTTACACTGCCATGTACAGCATAATGATTTGGTTTACCTGTTTATAGTATCAGTATATTTTGTACAGAAGTAATTACAAGTGTGGCAAGCTTACAAAATGGAAAAAAAAAGGCATAATATATACAGTATATACTGTATTCATGAAAGGCACAAGTTTTTTTGTTTTAAATATATTCAGTTACTCGTCAAATTTTGAGCAGCCATTGTTTCCCTTGTTAAAAATCAGATTCGCTCTTCAGTATTTCTTTTTTAATTTTATGCTATTTGTATATGAAATTGTTTCAATGTAAAAAAATTTAATTACTGTATTGCCTTCTTACATTTTTTTTTTTTTTACACAATTGCAAGAAAATTAGTCTGAAAAATAACCACTAACTGTTCAGCAAAAACTATAAAACTGAATTAAAATAAGATCTTATTTAGGAAGTAGTTGCCATGATTTTTACAAGAAAACTGAATTAATAATTTGTCTTTGATATGAAATACATATTAATTTCTTCAATAAACAAAATGCATTTCTAATTTCAAAAACTTTTATTTCCAAATTATTTTGTTTGCATCATAACAGAAATTTCATTCATTCATGCACACACACACACACACACACAGTGATCACTTTATTAGATACACCTGCTCATTAATGCAAATATCTAATCAACCAATTATGTGGCACCACCTCAATGCCTAAAAGCATGCAGGCATAGTCCAGAGGTTCAGTTCAGACATCAGAATGAGGAAGAAATGTGATCTAAGCGACTCTGACTGTGGAATGATTGTTAGTTCCAGACGAGGTGGTTCCAGTATCTCAAACTGATCTCCTGGGATTTTCACACACAACTGTGTCTAGAGTTTACAGAGAATGGTTTGAAAAAATGCAAAGCATCCAGTGAGTGGCAGTTCTTGTGGGCAAAAATGCCTTGTTAATGAATGAGGTGATAGAAGAATGGCTAGGATAGTTCAAAATGATAGGAATGCAACAGTAACTCAAATAACTAAGCATTGCAAGAGTGGTATCTCTGAAAGCACATGTTGAACCTTGAAGTGGATGTGCTACAGCAGCAAACCAGCATATTGGCTTCCACTCCTGTCTTTTAAAACAGGAAATTAAGGGTACAGTAGGCACAGGATCACCAAAAATGGACAGTTGAAGATTGGAAAAATGCTGCCAGGTCTGACAAATCATAATTTCTGCTGTGACATACAGATGGTAGGGTCAGAATTTTTCGTAAACCTTTGGAATGTGGTGGAATGGGAGATGTGTGGCATGAATGTGCAGTCAACAATTCAGCAGGGTAATCATGGGTCAGGATCTCTTAAGGACTGTTTCTGGCACCTTGTTGAATTCAGGCTGTGGTAAAGGGCAGGGCCTATTAAGTACCACAAGGGTGTACCTAATAAAGTGGCTGTTGCCTGTGTATGTATGTTATATATATATATATATATATATATATATATATATATATATATATATATATATTATATATATATATATATATATATATATGCAATAAGATCACAGTAAACAGGTGATTTCAAAATATGCAAAACAACCACTCTGAAAGAATAGAGAAATTCCAAGCGCTTTCGTGACTACTCACATTATCAAGGAACTATCAAGTTCCTTGATAATGTGAGTAGTCACGAAAGCGCTTGGAATTTCTCTATTCTTTCATAGTGGTTGTTTTGCATATATATATATAATATATATATATATATATATATATATATATATATATATATATATATAATATATTATATTTTTTTTTTATATATCATACTATTCCCACAAGTCAGGTTGCCGAAAAAAAAATTCACCATCATTCATTCATCACTGTCTTGCTAAGGTGCTTTACCTACATTTAACTGCAACAGTTCCACCCCCCTCGAGTGCAGGCACTGTACTTCCCATCTCCAGACTCAAGTCGCCTGCGTTTCTGAATCCCTTCAAATGTTACTTTTGCTCACACTCCAACAGCACGTCAAGTATTAAAAACCATTTGTCTCCATTCACTCCTATCAAACACGCTTAAACGCAGGCTGCTGAAGTCCAAGCCCCTCGCACACAAACCTTCCTTTTCCCCAATAACTCACAACCCTTCCTATGCCTGCACCCTACCCCGGAACTCCTTCCACTAGACTGATACACTCTGAAGTCATTCTGATTCGCTTCCATTCTACTCTAATGTCCAAAAACAACTAATACCAAACTATAGACCTCTGGACAACAAATTGAGGAACGCAAGCACACTCCCCAACTTCCAAACCTATTCGAATTCTCTGCATTTATTAACTACGAACATTGCCCCAGAATTGCAGCTCAACTGCTCAGCTTCCAGCCTGTCAACATTCAACACCAAGCTTCACAACTATAAAGAGTGAGTAAAAACAACTCCTCATGACATTCAACTCTTTGCTCCAGGACAAAGTTCTTTGTCCACAGACTCCTAATGCACCAACATCACTCTTATTATCTCATCATTCTATGATTCACTCTCATTTTAAATTAGGAACGACTCTATCCGCTGAATAATAATACTCATTCCAATATAGGAATACTATCAGGCTCCTCCATACTCTTCCCATCCAATTGAATTCAATTCGGGATCAGCTTAATCATTTGGTTATCTCATAACCTTACTCTTCTGTATTACACCTTTAATTTTCGTTCTTTTGCACCCTTGCCAAAATTTGTCCATAGTCTGGGAACTTTCGTATCAGAATCTCCAAGTTCACATGTCTCAGCAAAGAGCAGCTGTGAAACCCCACTTGGTGTGATCTTACTTAAGCCACGCTATGTCCAAGACCCTCAGGCATTTACTTGCTGTGATCAACCCCATATAAATTTATTAAAGCAACACGGTGACATACAACACCTTGTCAAGGCCTACTTTATGGAAAAAATTTCCCTCTTTCCTACAACTCTACATGAGCCTCACTATCCGAAAAACTCTTCAAGATGCTTTCAGTAACCTACCTCCGGTAACCGATACACTTGCAACATCTGCCAGAAGTTGCCCCGAGGACCCTGTAGTATTCGCTTTCCAATCCATGAATGCCACACAAGACCTTTAGCCTTTCTAAATACGTGTTCACTTAATAATGTTCATCTGTAAACCTGGTGCCACACCCCCTTATCATTTCCAAAGCTCCATTTTCAAGGCTATCGTATTCTCCGCTTACTCTTATTCTGTGCAATTATAACTGCTACCTAAAGGTTTACTGTACACTTAAAACTTACCCCCTATGATTATTGCACCTCTCTAAATTATGATCACCTTGCCTTTGATACAAAGGTATTCTATTTGGGCATCCTGCCTGTGCCAATCCCAGGTGACCTTACCTCTAATCCATAAAATTTATGTAAACAATATGCATCCAACCACTTCTTAATAACTATTATCCCACTGGCTATTTAACATTTCTATCTTTATCATCAATCCGAGCTCGCCTAACCCCGATTCATTTTATTACTGCCTCCGAACTTCCCCATTAACATGTCATTGGTGCTCATCACATCTAAAAATTTCATTCCTCTCATGCACTACAGTCGGAATCGCCACCGCTTCCCTATCTTCATCACATTAACAATTCCTCAAATTGTCCGCTTCCATCTTCCAAAGCCTGTCTTCTCCATTTTTATAACTTCCTATACTATACTTTATTCAGATCTGACACCCATAGCCTTATTGTTGCTGAATTACTTTAAGAGGTATAGCACTTAATCTTAGAATTACAGAGTAGGATTGTGTAATGGACGAGAGGTATTAGTAGATGGCTAGAACTATTTTGAGGAACATTTTAAGAACATTCTAGGCAGTAACTCTTCCCTCCTTGCATCACTTTTTACTTTGTAAAAACTTCTCAATGCTAACTTTTTCCCCCTTACAAATCTCTTTACATCATATTCCCCCAATCGCTCCTCTTCCCTCCTGCACCCACTTTCCTGTAACCACAAACTTCTGCTGAACACTCTAACACTACATTTTAAACCTACCCCATACCTCTTCGACCCCATTGCCTATGCTCTCATTAGCCCATCTATCCTCCAATAGCTGTTTATATCTTACCCTAACTGCCTCCTCTTTTAGTTTATAAACCTTCACCTCTCTCTTCCCTGATGCTTCTATTCTCCTTGTATCCCATCTACCTTTTACTCTCAGTGTAGCTACAACTAGAAAGTGATCTGATATATCTGTGGCCCCTCTATAAACATGTAACCTTGACTTAAGAGTTTAATCCGTTCCAGGAGCTGGCTCATAACTCAATTTGCTCGTATATCAAATTAATTTTCCTCACTTAAATTAATTGAAAAGTCATTAATTCATTCCTGCAATCTGGAGAGACGAGAAAAAATACTTGAATATGACGCTATTATCAACTGTACGGCTTATTTATCTATCACAATTCATCTAATATGACATAATAAACAATATAATTAGCACAGAAACATGATATATACTCTAGAATGAATAAAATAGGAGGCAACGGCAGAAGCAGCAAGCATCCGCCATTTCTGTCCCAATTTGACTGTAGCATCTTCCCATGTTCTTACTGTAAGAGAAAACAGAGTATTTTTGAGGCTAACTGCAGTAGATCACTAAGACCATGGTTAGAAAAAAGAAAAATGACCAAATGACTGTAAAAAATGCAAAAAAGAACTGCCCCCACAGGGATGTAAACATGTTTACTGCTTACCAGCTGTGCCATCAGCTGTGCCAACTAGCAGAAGCAATCTGAATTATTATTACATATGTATTATGCATAATTATTATTAATATTAATTTAGGAAACTGAAGCTCTATTGTTATAATAATAATAATATTATTAGTAGTAGGGAGAGAGTATGGAGGAGGTGAACGTATTCAGATATTTGGGAGTGGACGTGTCAGCGGATGGGTCTATGAAAGATGAGGTGAATCATAGAATTGATGAGGGAAAAAGAGTGAGTGGTGCACTTAGGAGTCTGTGGAGACAAAGAACTTTGTCCTTGGAGGCAAAGAGGGGAATGTATGAGAGTATAGTTTTACCAACGCTCTTATATGGGTGTGAAGCGTGGGTGATGAATGTTGCAGCGAGGAGAAGGCTGGAGGCAGTGGAGATGTCATGTCTGAGGGCAATGTGTGGTGTGAATATAATGCAGAGAATTCGTAGTTTGGAAGTTAGGAGGAGGTGCGGGATTACCAAAACTGTTGTCCAGAGGGCTGAGGAAGGTTGTTGAGGTGGTTCGGACATGTAGAGAGAATGGAGCGAAACAGAATGACTTCAAGAGTGTATCAGTCTGTAGTGGAAGGAAGGCGGGGTAGGGGTCGGCCTAGGAAGGGTTGGAGGGAGGGGGTAAAGGAGGTTTTGTGTGCGAGGGGCTTGGACTTCCAGCAGGCATGCGTGAGCGTGTTTGATAGGAGTGAATGGAGACAAATGGTTTTTAATACTTGACGTGCTGTTGGAGTGTGAGCAAAGTAACATTTATGAAGGGATTCAGGGAAACCGGCAGGCCGGACTTGAGTCCTGGAGATGGGAAGTACAGTGCCTGCACTCTGAAGGAGGGTGTTAATGTTGCAGTTTAAAAAACTGTAGTGTAAAGCACCCTTCTGGCAAGACAGTGATGGAGTGAATGATGGTGAAAGTTTTTCTTTTTCGGGCCACCCTGCCTTGGTGGGAATCGGCCGGTGTGATAATAAAAAAAAAAAAAAATATAATATATATATATATATATAATATATATATATATATAATATATATATATATATATATATATATATATATATATATATATATATATATACACATATTAAAATATATACAGTGGACCCCCACATAACGATCATCTCCGAATGCGACCAATTATGTAAGTGTATTTATGTAAGTGCGTTTGTACGTGTATGTTTGGGGGTCTGAAATGGACTAATCTACTTCCCAATATTCCTTATGGGAACAAATTCGGTCAGTACTGGCACCTAACATACTTCAGGAGGAAAAAATATCGTTAACCAGGGGCCACTGTATATATAATTATGGACCGGTTTATTATAAGTATATTTCATTATATAAGTATATATATATATACTAAATTATATTACATAAAATTTTTTTTATTTTCATTTTTTTCACAATCCGCCCCACATCCGAGGCAAGACCAAAAATGTCGCATTCGATACTTATGCGGGGCCACTTCACAATTCATACATATAACACTTTATTGATATATTGTTTAAAATATAATTTAAACATATACGTAATAAAATAATAACATATATATCCATAATCAAATATCCAAACCCCCACTTAACGATGCATTGTATGCCCATTTCCATGACTCAAGTGCCACTATATGTAAGTTGTACGTTTCCCTGAATGCCCTTAATGATATTATCCCTGCTCCACTCCAACAGACTCAGGTCCCAGTACTCGCCACCATTACTCCTATTAAAATACTCTTACCGGGAGTCCACATGCCCTATGTATAAACCTGTATGTATACTTTATCAACTATTATACTACCCTATCTTCTATTATCCATTAATTATATATTTCATTATTTATTTATAAATTTTTTTTTTTTTTTTTTTCAACAGTCACACTCTCCCTCGAGCGGTTGACCTAAAAAAGAAAGAAAAACTTTCATAATTCACACTTCACCCATTCACACATTATCACAGCTTTTGCAGAGGTGCTCAAGAATCAACAGTTCACGAAGTATACGTAAAGATTACCAACTACCCTCCAAATGCAAATATCCCAAACCCTCCTTTAAAGTGCGGCATTGTATTTCCATTCCAGGACTCAAGTCCGACTATATGAAAATAACGGTTTCCCTGAATCCCTTCACTAAATATTACCCTGCTTCACACTCCAACAGATCGTCAGGTCCCAAGTATCATTCGCCTTCCATTCACTACTCTATCTAATACGCTCATGCACGCTTGCTGGAAGTCCAAGCCCCTTAGCCCACAAAACCTCCTTTACCCCCTCTTTCCAACCCTTACGAGGACGACCCTACCCCTCTTCCTTCCCCTATAGATTTTATATGCTTTCCATGTCATTCTACTTTGATCCATTCTCTCTAAATGACCATACCACCTCAACAACCCCTCTTCTGCCCTCTGACTAATGCTTTTATTTACTCCACACCTTCTCCTAATTTCCACACTCCGAATTTTCTGCATAATATTTACACCACACATTGCCCTTAGACAGGACATCTCCACTGCCTCCAACCGTCTCCTCGCTGCTGCATTTACCACCCAAGCTTCACATCCATATAAGAGTGTTGGTACTACTATACTTTCATACATTCCCTTCTTTGCCTCCATAGATAACGTTTTTTGACTCCACATATACCTCAACGCACCACTCACCTTTTTTCCCTCATCAATTCTATGATTAACCTCATCCTTCATAAATCCATCCGCCGACACGTCAAATCCCAAGTATGTATGTGTGTGTGTGTGTATATATATATATATATATATATATATATATATATATATATAATATATATATATATATATATATACATATATATATATATATTATATATATATATATATATATATATATATATAATATATATATATATACATATATATAGCCAGTGTGCCATTGTTTTACCAGTGAGTGATGGTCCCCTCACTTGTTCATACGAAATATTTCATAATACTATTCCATTCATTTTAGTGCTTGCAAGTGCTAAATAAGCTACCATGGCTCCAAAGAAAGCTCCTAGTGCCAAGCCTTTGGTAAAGAAGGTGAGAAATATGATTGAATTTAAGAAAAACATCATTTAGCAATATGAAAGTGACATATGTGTGGCTGAACTGGCCAGGATGTATAACAAATCCCGTACAGCCATATCTTCCATCATGGCCAAGAAAAAGGAAATCAAGGAAGCTGTTGTTGCAAAGGGGGTAAATATGCTGATAAAAATGAAATCACCAGTACTCGAATAGTTGAGAAGTTATTATTGGTGTGGATAAACGAGAAACAATTAGCAGGAGATAGTCTTATGACGTCGATTATTTGTGAAAAGGCTAGGCAGTTGCATGACGATCTGGTAAAGAAACTGCCTGCAACAAGTACTGATATTCATGAATTTAAGGTCAGCAAAGGTTGGTTTGAGAGATTTAAGAATTGTAGTGGCATACACAGTGTGATAAGGCATGGTGAGGCTGCCAGTTCGGACAAAATTGCAGCAACAAAATTCATAAGTGAATTCAAGGAGTACACAGAGGCTGAAGGACTGAAACCTGAACAAGTGTTCAATTGTGACAAAACAGGCCTCTTTTGGAAGAAAATGCCAAAGAGGACCTACATTACTCAGGAGGAAAAGGGACTGCCAGGACACAAGCCTATGAAAGACAGCCTGACACTCATGTTCTGTGCTAATGCTAGTGGGGATTTCAAAGTGAAGCCGTTACTAGTGCACCATTCTGAAAATCCCAGTGTTCAAAAAAAAGCAATGTTATGAAGAGTAAATTGTGTGTGTTTTGGAGATCTAATAATAAGGTATGGGTCACGAGGAAAATTTTCGTTGAGTGGTTCAATGAAGTGTTTGGCCCTAGTGTGAAGAATTACCTCCTGGATCTCAAGTGCCTCCTAGTAATGGACAATGCACCTGCTCATCCTCCAAACTTGGATGACCTAATTCTGCAGGAGTTGGGTTCATCACAGTAAAGTTCTTGCCCCCGAATACCACTCCTCTCCTCTAGCTCATGGACCAGCAGGTCATTTCAAACTTTAAAAAACTCTACACCAAAGCAATGTTTCAAAGGTGCTTTAATGTGACCTCAGACACTCGCTTGATCCTAAGAGAGTTTTGGAAAGAACACTTCAGTATCCTCCATTGCATAAGCCTTATAGGTAAGGCTTGGGAGGGAGTGACTACCAGGACTTTGAACTCTGCTTGGAGAAAATTGCGGCCAGATTGTGTCCACAAGAGAGATTTTGAAAGGTTTGTGGCTGACCCTGATGAGTCTATGTCAGCTGTGAACTGGGGAGTTCCATGGGGTTGGATGTGAGATTGGAGGATCTGGAAGAGTTGGTGGAGGACCACAACGAAGAGCTAACCACTGAGGAGCTGCAAGAGCTTCAGCAGGAACAGCAACAGATCGCAGCTCAGAATCTTGCTGCAGAGGAGGAGGAAGAGAGATGGAAGAAGGTGACTTCTTCAGAAATTAAGGAGATTTTTGAAATGTGGGGTAGGATGGAAAGATTTATGGAGAAACATCACCCTGAGAAGGATGTTGCAAGCCATATCAGCAACTTGTACAGTGACAGACTCTTGGCCTATTTTAGGGAAGTTTTAAAGAGACACCAGAAACAGAGCTCTCTGGACACTTTTTTTGCGAGACAACTCCAGTGACTCTCAAGCTGGTCATAGTGGCATTAAGAAACAGAGAAGAGAAGTAACCCCAGAAAAGGACTTGGTACCTAAGGTGTTGATGGAAGGGGATTTCCCTTCCAAACAGTAACTAATCCAATCTCTCTCTTCCTCCAGTCTTCCATACACTAAGAAGAATCACCAATAAAGGTAAGTGTTATGCTGTTACTGTTTCATTCATCATGTCCCACTGTATTGCTTATGTAATACATCTATATTTCATGTAAAAAAATTTTTTGTTTCAATACTTCTGGGTGTCAGGAATGGATTAATTGTATTTACATTATTTCTTATGGGGAAAATTGATTTGAAAATCGCCTTTTTCGATAATCGTCGCACTTCCAGGAACGGATTAACGACGATAAACGAGGGACCACTGTATAATGTATTATAAAATACACATGCATACATACATCCTGTAAAATTATATAAAGACATTTTGTTCATCATTTAATTTCAGTTTTAATCAGTGTTCCATTTTTCATGCAAACTGATAAACTCTAGTGACAAGATTGGTATTTGTTGTAGTATATTTCAGTAAAAACAAAATCACTCGAAAGTTACATGATAAAGAAACGTAATGAGAATTATGAGTTAAGTGGTGCAAGTATGGCATTACAGCTAGCCCTCCACTTTCGTGAGTTCCACTTTCGCAAGCTTCAAACATTCACAAATACCCAGCCACCCAATCATATTTACCAAACAAATGCGGGGAAAAAAGTATGCGAAAATGCTTCCTGCCGCGTCCCTTCTACCCTCCCTCTTACCCCTTCAACTGGCAGCCTGCCAGTCCGCCACTCACTCGCTCAAACATTTTTTTTACGATATAGACCCATCGATGTTGAGGGCTTTGAAGATGATGAGCAATATTGATAGGTACATAATTCCCTACAAAACTCTGTTTGTAGATATGAAGAGGAAACAGTCACAGTTGGCCGTCACAATGTTCTTCACAAAGAAGCCTGCCACTACACCTGCTGCTACCCCTACTGCCTCACCTGAGCCTCAACTCGTGGCAGAATTTGACTCCGTTTCTAACTCTAACTCTAGTGATGTTGGCAGTGACGCTGGCAGTGAAGAGTTAGAATCCACACACTAGACTTATCATGCTATGCAGTTACAATCCACATAATCACCTACATTCAACTGTCATCAGTACTTGCATGGCTATCATCACCATCATCATCATCACAAGTCGTCAGTTAGTCTGCCTAACCTAACAAGTGGTGAGTGTTTTGCTTATTCATTATTTGTTATTAAACCATAACATGTATATAAAATATTTTACGATGTTTTCATGTGTTTTATGATTGTTCATGATTCAATAAGTTAAGTTAGGCTAAGTAAATGCTATTATTATATTTCCCTACATCATATTTGCGCACCAAACATTCGCAAATTTTCAAGATTTGCAAGGTTCTTTATCCCCTAACCCTGGCGAATGTGGAGGGCCTCCTGTAGTAAGATAGAAGTTTAGACTACTATGGTCAAAAAGTACAATAGTATAACATTAAGAGGGGTGCAGAGGAACGTTTAATGGTTGATTAAGGACCAAGATTTTTATGAAATATGATGGTCCATATAGTAATTAAGATTGCTTTTTATTAAAACTTTTTTTTTACAAACCATAATAGAAATTATTGTTTGATATCCGCATTAGTATAGGAATCTTAAGAATGAATGCATATGGAGAATTCTCAGGCAACTATCAATGTTTGGTTATCACAATATAAATTTCATAGTTTATATTTACTGTATAGGCTTACTTGTTTGAGAAGTACTCTCAAGGGTAATATTTTAAGAACCAAACCTTAAAAATTTTACTTTCTAAGCAATACGCCCAACAAGTTGTTATTCATGCCTCTATATGTAAAAATACTTATTATATTATAGGTTAAGGCTTTTGTGAGCTAATTACTGTATTAGACTATCTTTTTTTAATGAACCATTTACTCAGTATTATAGAAATATGTCCTTAATTACATATATATCACTATCACTGAGTTTTCAGTCTAGAGATACTATAATTAGTTATTGCGGTGCTTATAGTATATTTAAAAAGAAGAATATAATTTGCAGATGTTGGATAACACCAGAAAATTTAAGTTTCATTAACTTTCAATACAAGTACATTGTACTATGAATCTGTTTCGATGCCCTGGTACTACCTGCATTACTATTTTTATATTAAAGGGAAAACTAAAGCTGAACTGGGTAACAGGAAATCGGGTTTGTTTCAGTTCTTTCGATCAAGAGCTTCCTACCAGTATCAATTCACCCCCATATTTCCCTCTAAAGGGACTACCTATATTAAAATATTACATGTCAACAAATTTTGGAATAAAAAAAAAATACTTAAAGATTTATGGACAACACTGCAATGATCACTGTTTGTATATAATTCCTTAAGATTTATCATACATTATTATTCTCTAGGGAACCACTTCTTTACAAAACTAGTCAAATTATTTTTCCCTTTTGTGAGCTTAGGTGCTGCTACATTCCATATCATTAAGTGGGCACTTTATATTACCCAGCTACCAATAGCAGGTAATGCCATAAAATCTTTGACCAAATCATCATTTATTTTTCCTTGTTACAGATTTTCAAATGTTGAAATACTCATACTATTTATAAATATGCTGTATTTTAAATTTAAAAAGACCTTTCATCTAAACATCAATAGCCTTCCTGACATTTTGTTAACATATCCTGGAAACATGCAAGTCTTGTTTGAAGTATCTTGTTTACTGTATCACCTTTGAATACTGCTTTATGTATTTTAATATAAGGACTAAGGAATTTAGGCCTCATGGACTTCAATTAAAGATCATTATAGGCTACTTGGTTCCAGGTTTTGCACATATATTATGTACAAAACTGTACTCACATTCCTGTGTTTGCAGGGCTCAAGCTCATTCTGAGTTGATTCAGTTTTATCATTCAAGAATTTTTTTTTTTCCTCCTGGTCAGTCTCCCATCCAGGTGTGGTATCTCAAAAAAAAATAAAAAAAATTAATTTACCAGTGTTCATTCAAATCACTATCTTTCCAGAAATGCGCTCATATTGCAATTCAGATGCTTCTCCAACTGCAACATCCTCAGCCCTCCAGAATGGAGGCATTGCCCTTCCCACCTCCAGGACTCAAGTCTGGCTAATAAGTTTTCCCTGAATCCCTTCATAAATTTTACTTTTTTTTTCACACTCCAGCAGCACATCAGAAATTAAAAAAACACTTCTCCACTCTGATCTAACATGCTCACAGAAGCCTGCTGAATGCTCAAGACCTTATTTAGCCCCTCCACCTAACCACTCTTGGAACAGCCTTACTCCTCCTCCCAGCCACCCCAGATTTATTCACCTTTGTCATTTTATTCCTCTCCATCCTCTAGAAATGCCTAAACCACCTCAACAATCTCTTCTCAGCCCTATTCACATAAGAACATAAGGAGCACTGTAGCAGGCATACTGGCCCATGCTAGACATATCTAACCCTCATCCACTCGTGTACTTGACCAACCTATTTTTAAAGCTACACAAGGTTCTCACATAAATAATGCTACACAAGAGTTTGTTCCACTCATCTTCAAGTTAATTACTAAACCAGTGCTTTCCTATATCATTTCTAAATCTAATTTTTTTCCAATTTGAATTCAATGCTGCGAGTCCTGTCTCAATTAGATATTTTTGATACATTATTTATGCCTGTTTTCCTTTCCATATACTCAGCCTCCAATACAAGTGGCTCTCTATAAAGCTTTTTTATATAGTGCAGTTTTTCTAAATGCAACTGAAAACTGAATACCATATACAAGTGCTATTCAGTTTTGGAAGTACTTTCTTCAGTCACATTTACAAAAAAATGGACTATATAGAGGAGCAGCCTAAGAGCTAACTGTATACCATTACCTTTTAGAAACCTCTCATCCATTAAATTTCTCACCTACCAATCCTTTTTATCTCTTCATTCCACCTATCCTTCCTCATCCTACATGCACCTACCCTCTTATACCCAGAAACTTCTGTACACTTCAGTACTGCATTCTCAAATGTGCCCCATCCATGTTTCTTCAACCACCTTACTTCGTATAGTCTCTCTCTAGCCCACCTTTCTCCTGATAGGTGCTTACATCTTTCCCTATCTCTTGTTTTCATTCATTCACTTTAATTTCTTTGTATACTACCTACCCTCATACTCCTACTGTTGCTACCAGTAAATAATCTGACACACATCACTCTAAAAACATGCACGTCTATAAATCGACTCAATCTATTTATTATTCATATTATTATACATGAGGAAGTGCTAATTCTGTATGGGTCGTACTACACCATGGCTCAGTTGGTAACGCACACACCTCACATAATGAATGTCTGTGGTTCAGTCCCCGGCATGGGTGGAGACATTGGATATGTTTCTTTACACCTGTTGTCCCTGTTCACCTAGTAAGTATGTAGGTACCAGGGTGTTAGTTGACTCATGTGGGTCACATCCTGGGGGACAAGACTGAAGGACCACAGTGGAAATGCATACAACAGACAGACGATCCTCGTTGATGCACTAAAAACTTGTAAACTTGCAAGAAAATAAAGGAATTTTAATATAAATCCTGGGTGGCTAACCCTCCCTCAGGGTAAAAATCCAAACAAATCTTAGCTTGCTTCTCCTTACCTAGCTATAAGGAGGTACCTGGGTGGGGTAACGTCTTGGATGTGACCCCCACAACAGAGTTAAAGGTCCCCAATTTCAGTATCGTTAAGCCAGACAGTATTATGATAGTGACTTTACAGGGTTATTAACCCTCCAGGTTAATTATTCTTCTTCTTTCAACAAACCGGTCGTATCCCACCGAGGCAGGGTGACCCAAAAAGAAAAATTAAAATTTCTTTTAGTTAAATATACATGTTAAGACCTGTTATTCTACCTTAGCTCATTTCAGAGCATACTGTCCTTAGGAAATAGTACCGCCTCCAGGATGCAAACCCAACAGTTGACTAACATTAGGTAGGTTATGTAAGATTTGTCAGGAAACGGGATGTTTCGTGATGCAGGACTTGGTCATAGGATGGCCCGGAGCTGGAGGTTTTGGTCATCTGGTCAAGCCCTTCCACTGGTTTACCCCTCAACCCCATTTAAAAATTATGATTATAATTATAACCATTCTGTTTCACTAACATTATCGTACCTATTTACTAAATGTTAGATGAACAGGGACAACAGCAAGCAGGTGCAAGAAAACACGCCATCTCCACCTCTCCCAGGATCAAACCCAGGTCCTTAGTTGTGAGCTACAACTACGAGCCATATTTATATGGGGGGAGGGGAAGATTGTGCGGATTATACTTAGGTAACCAATGTCTACAAAGTATAGACCATGGCGGTTTTATTTCCTCATGAAAATTTTAGCCCCGATCTTAATGAGTTTAGCGCTTGTTAAAATTTAAATTTAGATGTTCATCACTATTGTGATATTCTAACATTGTTATTAATTCATCCAAAACGAAAGGTGCTTATGATTTAAAATTACATATACTGATGCTTGTTAACTCAACATTTAAAATAGTTTATATTCTGTTTTCTATATCCACATAGCAACACAATCCTTTTGTTACATAAAGAACATTATTTGTGTTATATAAAGAACATTTCTCAGCAAAGATTTCATATTCATTATCAAAGGCTGTTAGGTTGTGTGGTCAGCGACAACCTCTGCTCACTGAGCAAAGAAACTTCAAATTAAAATACGTATATATATATATATATATATATATATATATATATATATATATATATATATATATATATATATATATATATATATATATATATATATATATATAAATTATAGTTACTACGCAACATTATTACTGGTTTTCTTTGCTTCCGGGCCATATATTTTTCCTCCCAGTGTTCAGCAGCCTTTTATACACCAAAATGTACTATATAACATAGATAAATTTGTATGTTATTTACATTTCATCCTATTATAAAGCATAACTATGGAGGTAGTCTAGTTTCAATATACACAAAGTTTGTAGAGGACAGTGTCCACTGATCATCAATTATGGTATAATGAATTAAATGATAATGCTACTTCTGATGTATAGTATAATACGCTAAGTATTCCACCAGGTAACAGGATGTATAGCCTTGTCATGCAGGTATTTACCATACTTGCAGTTGTAATTCTTTAGTATATACTGAGCACAAATGCCTGCATAAACTCTGAAGCAGCTTCTCGAGTTTAATTGTAAATTATTTCTTTTAGTTAAAAGTGTCTAGTCTTTGGTGTGAACATAATGTAAAACTAATATCAAGTGTGGTGAACTGAATCGACTTTTGGAGTTCAGGTGTCTGAAGTGTGACCAGGTTGTTGACCGCCTGGGTACTTCCCTCTCCCATGCTGACTTAATACAGCAACCTTGCTGACTTTTACCTTCCTCCTGGTGACCACCCTTGCTCTCCTTACATCTTTCCACTACAGACTGGTAAAGCTCCCCCCCTCTCCTCGTAACCATTTGCCTCTTACAGATGTCGCCTTAAGCTTCCCCAGTCCTACCTTTGTTTCCCTCCCACTTGTTTCACAATCATTGGACCATATATCAGGATGCAGCTAGCTGCATATTTTCCATTGCTACCTAGGTTTCTGTGACTATTGTTTCTGTGGGCATTTTTTTACGGCTGTCTTTACTCCACCATACCCGTCTCTAAAGCATTTTTTGGTATCTTCCCATACCCCATTTTTTCATAAACTAACATTTTTCAATAAATTATCTGTAACAGTTATGATTCCACAGCTTCCATTCTGTAATGTCCTTCCATAAGCACTCAGTATCCATATCAACAACATTTACAGAAACCTAGTTAATATCTTTAATTTATTGAACCTTTTTTTTTCCAAACTATACCTTATTCATAAACCACACGTTTTATAACTCTTATTTCTGTATTTTGTACTTAAACCTTTAGCTGGTTTCAAAAGTATTACACAAAAAAATGTTAATCCTGTATTTATGTATTAATATTGAAGGCAGCTATCGAATTGTTGGATCTGATATATGTACATTTTGTGGAAGTTCTGCCCGGGAGCAAGAATCATCAGGGTCCTGTAGATATTAACCAACTTTTGCTGAGCTGTTAAGCGAGATACACAAATTTGTCACATATTCCACAGAACGAAATGAAAAAAAAGAACAGCTGTAAGTAACAATGTATTGTACAGTGTACAGCTCCGTTTTGTATTTTCAAAATGTTCTCAATATATCTTTGTTGTGAACAGTGTTGTTGTGTGTTTTATTGGCCAATTTCATGCTGGCTATTAGCATAATTAGTTAATTAGAACTACTGTGCTATGAGGATACCCTGATCTATAACTTTTTATAAACTTTTTACAAAGTTAAAGCAAGAGATAACTATAGTTAACTAACACTCATCAAAGATGTTTCCAACTGCAGCACTCTGGACATTCATTATGGAAACATTTCGCTCACTGGGAGCTTCTAATGAAGTGAAAATTTTCCATAATAAATACTCCAGCTGGGTACCTGTCTTATTTACATACCTGTCAGTATTTGATCAACTCTTTGACCAAGATGTTTTATGAGTGTCACTTGAAGTCATGAAGTGTCTCAGCTTAAGCTGAGACACTTCAGGAGGAGGATGATAGAATCATCATAGCTGAAGTTTTTCTCAAATTCGGGTACTAACTCTCCTAAAACTGCGCTTTTATCTTGGCAGATTTGCATTCAATGTTACTCCCTGTCAAGACAAATAAAAATGGTTACAGAACCATCAGCACAGCTGTGTAATATCAGCCACATAGTGTACTTAAAGAAGTATCTTCTACCCTGTGATTAGAATACGCCTGTTTGAAGTAAACATGCGGTTGAGCTGCCTACCCATACGGGTTTACCATTAATGGAAAAATTATATTTTTGTTTATTTTTTTTTTTAATTTAACCACAATTTACCTTTTTTGTCCACCCATATTCCCTAGGTGGTTCTCAGACACCGGTGAGAGGCCCTTGATCCAAGGAAGTGGACCTGACCTTCCCTTCCTCAGATCGAATCTGACTGCCTTCCATTCCTCAGGCTCTGACTTCTATGGGTTTAACGCTCCTCTCCCCCTCCACAAGATTAAACTTTTTAAAATATTAAACAGAATTTAAGTGAAATGTAGGTTACTGGTACGGACTCATGGGCACTTTCCTGGAGAAAAATATAGACTTAAGTATGAGGCAGAAGTCGGGAAAAACATTACGAATATTTCCAGACTGGATTAGCTGCAAGTTTTTGCCACATTGCAATCTAAATTTTATCGAATCATTCCATTTCTATGTTTTTATTGGCAGTAATTCAGAAATTGAATAGATCAGTTTGCATTCCTTTCTTTACCTCTTTCAAATATACAATAAAAGGCAATATCAATTAATAACAGTGAATTGTGACCAAAATGACAAATCAAACATCAAGTCCAGATTAAGGAGCAACACAAAACTAATCATGTAATAAGTAAAAAGGAGTCAGGAATAAATTCCTAATGAAATGGGATTGTTAATGTATGGTTGTCTGGTCAGACCGATGTAAAAAGTACACAAGAAGGTGCAAAATAGATTTGCAAAACACTGACCTAAGATGTCATTCAGCACTCGTGGTAGTTATATGAATACACATTAACACATGTCAAAACCATCAAATAAAAAAGTAAAAATCAATAAGATAAGATAAGATTTCGTTCGGATTTTTAACCCCGGAGGGTTAGCCACCCAGGATAACCCAAGAAAGTCAGTGCGTCATCGAGGACTGTCTAACTTATTTCCATTGGGGTCCTTAATCTTGTCCCCCAAGGATGCGACCCAACGCTAACAAGAACACACAAACTAAATACTGTGCCTGGACATACCTGTTGTGATAGAAATACTACCATGCAGCTTCTGAAAGTCCTGACCAAGGATAACATCAGAGCACAGTTGTGGCAGAACAGCTAAATGTACATCTTGATAGTCCTTTCCATTAACTCTCAGATTTACCTTACAAAACCCTAAGGCCTGAATAGAGAAAGATGTTGATGCATGGAAACGGTAACTGTGAGTGATGTACAGTCAAGAAGTGCGTTTAACCAAGTCAGTTATGAAACCTCGAGCTGCACTATCATAAGACCATCTACTTCTGTTCCTTGATGAATACTTTCACAACTGCTTGACAGTGAATTGGTAGCCGCAGAAGTCACGTTGCATCATATCACCGAATGTGTGGAGCCTAGCCTTGTGATGAATTAGCACGACATACTTTAGCAAAGTGACCTTTCTTGTGGCATTTATGGACATTGCTTCACGAGCAGGACACTTTGGACGTGGATGTCTTGAAAAACCACAAAAGAAACACACCGTACCTGCTGCTGCTATCACTGAGGCACGTTCCACAGTAACTTCATTGCAAGAGTCTTGGTCAGGAATTGCAGCACTTACCACTCGAGAAGGCTGGGTGGTACTGTATACTTCAGAATTTCTGGGCTGAATCTAGAGCTCTTGCCTGGTCAAAGGCAGTGGCTAAGTCGAGAGTTTTATTCTCCAATAAACGCTCCCTTATTTTTGGGTGTTGCGGGCCACTGATAAAAGCATCCCTGAGGACTTTTCAAAATACTGAGCAGCTGTCACGCTTGGAAGTGACAGCCCTTTTTCCAAAAACCCCTTCAGGGGCTTGAAGGTTTTCCTCTAAGAATTCTAAATCTGCTGGGGGCGAGGGGGCAATAGCGTGCAAAGATTTAAATTTGTGGGTTTTAATATTCCCGAGACTTGGGGGTTTTGATAGCATCTTCATGGGTATTCCCTCAAAATAGCTTCATATATTTTAGTGACAAAAAAATTGATGAAACTTAGTTTACTAGATCTTCCCCCGGGAAGGGCTCCCAAAATTTTTCGAAAGTTTTAAAACCCAGTTTTTTCCATTCCAGCGCACCCCGTTGATAAGTTGGGGTCACAGTCTAGCCTTCGGGTTTTCAGTAAACCCCTCCATTTTGTGATGTAGTCAAGTCCCGGATCACCACCGGGTAGCCCGGGATTCTATGTTCAAAAATTGTGATAGAAACACGGGCCCTTATCTTTTGGTTTTAACTAAACCCGGAATCTTCAAAGTTTTTTCTGCAACAAAAAATATAATGACAGTAAAATCTAATAACTGCTTCTAAAGGGAGGGTGGGTGTCTTCCTATGTCAAAAAGAAAAGTTTTTAACTAAGGGCCCATATTTAAAATCGCCATGTAACTGCATCACTTTAAAAATGGATATAAGAGAAGATTTTTATTTTTATTAAATCAAGGGGGAAGCGCAAAACCGGGGGATTATACAGCGCCCGGGGGGGGGGAAGTGGAAGGGATTCAGGGTTTAATTTGGGGGAAATGGGGGCAAGATCCAATTTCCCAAAAACAAGACCCCCACCAAAATCAAGGAACCTTTTCCCTTGGGGGGATATAAGAGAAGAGAATCACACACCATGTGTTTGGGGCCCATGCAAACCCCAAGCTTTTTTGTTGTTTTTAAGGGCCCCCAAGGTTATGCCTATTATCCTGGGTGCTGCTCCCCACAGAGCAAAAAAATCACAAAAATACCTGGAGAGGGTTTTCGGGGGAGGGGGCCCCCCCCCACGGCCTGGTTGGACCAGGCCCCCCTGGGGGATCAGGGGCCCGATCAACCAGTCGTTTCTGTTGGGTGTAAACCCAAACCCACTAACGAACCACAGCCCAGCTGGGCAGGTACTGACTTTAGGTGCTTGTCCCCGTCCTCCTGAAGACAGCCAGGGGGCGGGTTTGGGAATTTTCCCTTATTAAGCGGGAGGCAGTTTTAACATCTTTGGCCCCCGACACTTTCTGTGTTGTCTCTTATCGTGGGAAGGCGCCCCTCTTTTTTTATTGGGGAATGTTTTCATCGTCTTCAGTCTTTTTCTCTCATATTAAATTTTTATTATTATAAAGGGGAACGCTAAACCCGAGGATTTTACAGCCCTGGGGGGGGGGGGTTGGAAAAGGGATTCAGGGTTAAAATTTGGAGAACTGGAGCACAGATTCAATTCCTTTAAAACAAGAGCCCCTCACCAACATCAAGGGGAAACCTTCCCTTTGGGGGGTTTTCTTTTCATAGGGAGTGATTTTCGTTAAAAAGTTTAAAACTAAAACCCCCTAGGGTTTTTTTCCCGGGGTATATAATCATGTATCTCTTTTGCCTGCGTTCCCAGGGGGTACAGGTTTAGGAACTTCAAACATTCTCAGTAAATTGGGGGTGTTTTAGTGCAGTTTGTGTGCCTGGAGTTTTTTCCGGGGTTTACCTGGGGAAAAATTCCGGGGGGCCCAACGGGGGCCCCCGGCCCGTTTTGAGACCAGGCCTCCTGGGATTTAAGCCGGGTCCCAAACCCGGCTGTTGCCCGCTGGCTGCCGCAAACCAACATCCGGGGCCACAGGGCCCCGGGCCCCGGTTTCCGGGAACCTTTACTTTAGGGCTTTTCCAAATGCCCGCTTGAAGACTGGGCCCGGGGGCTTTTTGGTAATCCCCCTTATGGTGCTGGGAGGCAGTTGAACAGTCTCGGGCCCCTGACACTTATTGTATGGTCTCTTAACGTGCTAGTGACACCCTGCTTTTCATTGGGGGATGGTGCATCGTCTGCCAAGTCTTTTGCTTTCGTAGTGGGTGATTTTCGTGTGCAAGTTCGGTACTAGTCCCTCTAGGATTTTCCAGTGTATATAATCATGTATCTCTCCCTCCTGCGTTCCAGGAATACAGGTTTAGGAACCTCAAGCGCTCCCAATAATTGAGGGTTTTATCTCCGTTATGCGAGCCGTGAAAGTTCTCTGTACATTTTCTAGGTCGGCAATTTCACCTGCCTTGAAAGGTGCTGTTAGTGTGCAGCAATATTCCAGCCTAGATAGAACAAGTGACCTGAAGAGTGTCATCATGGGCTTGGCCTCCCTAGTTTTGAAGGTTCTCATTATCCATCCTGTCATTTTCTAGCAGATGCGATTGATACAATGTTATGGTCCTTGAAGGTGGGATTCCTCCGACATGATCACTCCCAGGTCTTTGACGTTGGTGTTTCGCTCTATTTTTGTGGCCAGAATTTGTTTTGTACTCTGATGAAGATTTAATTTCCTCATGTTTACCATATCTGAGTAATTGAAATTTTCTCATCGTTGAACTTCATATTGTTTTCTGCAGCCCACTGAAAGATTTGGTTGATGTCTGCCTGGAGCTTGCAGTGTCTGCAATGGAAGACACTGTCAAGCAGATTCGGGTGTCATCTGCAAAGGAAGACACGGTGCTGTGGCTGACATCCTTGTCTATGTCGGATATAAGGATGAGGAACAAGATGGGAGCGAGTACTGTGCCTTGTGGAACAGAGCTTTTCACCGTAGCTGCCTCGGACTTTACTCTGTTGACGACTACTCTCTGTGTTCTGTTAGTGAGGAAATTATAGATCCATCGACCGACTTTTCCTGTTATTCCTTTAGCACGCATTTTGTGCGCTATTACGCCATGGTCACACTTGTCGAAGGCTTTTGCAAAGTCTGTATATATTCCCTCTGCATTCTTTTTGTCTTCTAGTGCTTTTAGGACCTTGTCGTAGTGGTCCAATAGTTGAGACAGACAGGAGCGACCTGTTTCTAAACCCATGTTGCCCTGGGTTGTGTAACTGATGGGTTTCTAGATCGTGGTGATCTTGCTTCTTAGGACCCTTTCAAAGATTTTATGATATGGGATGTTAGTGCTATTGGTCTGTAGTTCTTTGCTGTTGTTTTAAACTGCCCCCTTTGGGGAGTGGGCTATGTCTGTTTTTTTTAAGTAACTGTGGGACGACCCCGTGTCCTGCTCCCTCTCCATAGGATGGAAAAGGCTCGTGATAGGGGCTTCTTGCAGTTCTTGATGAACACAGAGTTTCCATGAGTCTGGCCCGGGGGCAGAGTGCATGGGCATGCCCATTTATCGCCTGTTCGAAGCCCATTTTGGCGTCAGGATAACATCGATAGGCTTGTGTTAATCAAATTTTGTGGCTCTCTCATAAAAAATTCATTTTGTCTTCGACTCTCAGTCTGGTTAGCGGCTTGCTAAAAACGATCATATTGGGACTTGAGTAGCTCACTCATTTCCTTGTTGTCATCTGTGGTAGGACCCATCTTGTTTAAGTAGGGCCCAATACTGGACGTTGTTCTCGATTTTGAATTTGGCATAGGAAGAAGAAAATTTGGGGGTTTTTTTCGTTTCATTTATGGTTTTTTAGTTTTCCCGGGGATTCCTGCTCCAAAAGGATTCTTTTGGGCAAAAAGGTTCGTTTTGCTTGCTTTTTCCCTGCCCAGTGCCCCTCCCTACCATTTCAGTTTAAAATTGGGCCCTCTTTTAGCCGCCTTTTAAATTCTTTTCCGTCGCCTGAAAAGGGGAGCGCCTGTCTCTTTCTTTTTTTAACATCTACTCCTCCTTTTTTTAGGGAAAAAACCCCTTTTTGTGCTTTACACCCGAGTCTACCAGTTAATCTTTTCTGGGCATAATTTGGGGTCTGTGTTGCTTAGTAAAATCTTCCCAGCTTATATGGTTAGGATTTTGGGTTTTTATTTGGGTTTCCCAAAATTTTTAAATGTTTTTTTTTAAATTGAAGTTAAATTTTTGGTGAATGCCCCCCTCGTGACTAACCCTCATTATGTCCCCCTGGGGTTTCCGCGCATAATGACAAACCCTTTAAAAATTTTGTTGTGACCCGGGAGTATATTTTTTTTGATATGGTGATATTTTTTATCAGATCATCTTTGTTAGTGAAGATGGGTCTAGTGTATTTTCCAGTCTATTGGTTTCTATTATTTCCCGGTTTAAATTAAATTTTTGCAGAGATTTAAAAGCTCGCGTGAGTGTGATTTTCATCAAGCTGCCTCCGGGTTGTTATTATTTTGCAAAAATATTTTTTGCTAAAATTCCTCCTTTTTAAAGGTCCCTTTAATTTGGGAAACCCCCCAGGAGCAAGATTTGGGTGAGGAGCGGGAAATTTTTTCCAACAGTGGTAAATTTTTTAAACAGCTTTTCCCGGGAATTTTGCTGGGATTTGCATCCGGAGGTTTTGTAGACTATCACAAGGACGGGTTTTTGGTTTTCTCGACCTTTACTCCCTTAAAATTTCCCATTTACATCTTTTTGAGGCATTTAGAAATTCTTTTGCAAACAAGTAAACCGAAAAGTACGGGCCCAACCCCCCCCTTTTGCCTTTCCTCTGTCACATCTGTATGGGTTGTCCCCTGGGATCCTATTTCGTTGCCTAAGTGATTTTTTTTTGTGGGCCCTCAGTAAAAGGGCCGGAACATTGCCTTTGCCTCTGCAAGAAAGTCCAGGTTTAAAAAGGGGTATTTTGTTGTTTGTTGCTGGCTTTTTGACCCTGTATTTTTTGGGAAAGAAGAAATTTTTTCGGGCTGGTGGTATTGTTGGGACTGGGGGGGGGGGGTTTTTTTTTTTCCCGGGATTTAATCTGTATCTTTGGTTTTTTGGGGGGAGGCCATCGACCCGTGGTTCCACTCCAGGAATGACTGGATTTGGTTTTACGATTTCTGCCAATTTCCTGCCAGTTTTTTTTTTCCCTTCCGGGGACTAAAAAACCTTTTCCCTCTTGAGTGGCTGTGGGTTAAAACCCCGGTAAAGGTTTTTCGTAATTTTCTAAAGGGCAACAATTTTCCCCGCCTTGAAAGGGCTGTTAGTTTTCAGCAATAAATTTCCCGCCCAGTAGAAATGCGACCTGAAAAAAATGTCTCAGACTTTTGGGAACCCTAGGTTTTGAAGGTTTTCATTTTTCCATCCCCGTCATTTTTTTAAGCAGATGCAAATTGATTTCAATTTTTGTGGTCCCTTTTTAAAATGGAAAATCTGACATTATCATCCCAGGTTTTTTTAAAATTAATTTTTTTGCTCTACTGGGGGGTTGGGAAATTTTTATCTTGAAAATAGTTTTAATTTCTTCCCTTTTCCCTATTTGGGGGGAAATTGAAAAAACTCATCACTGAACTTCATTTTTTTTCCCGCGGCCCCCAAATTTTAAAAATTTGGTTGATGGGCCGCCCGGGGTCTTGCAGTTTTTCTTCAATGGAGGACCCCTGTCCCTGCAGATTCGGGTGTCCCTCTGCAAGGGAAAACACGGTACTGTGGCTTACATTTCCCCGTTACTTCTGTTAAAGAAGGTTTAGGAACAGATGGATGCGAGTACTGTGCCCTGTGGAGCAGAGCTTTTCACCGTAGCCGCCTCAGACTTTACTCTGTTTACTACTACTCGGTGTTCTATTTGTTAGGACCCCTCAAGGAAGGTTTCTTGATGTTGGTGAGGGGCTCTTGATCTAGGGAAAACTGGATCTGTGCACCAGTTCTCTGAATTAAGCCTAAATACCTTCCATCCCCCCCTCACAGGCACTGCATAATCCTCCGGGTTTAGCGCTTCCCCCTTGATTATAATATCTGTTAGGAAATTAATGATCCATCTACCAACTTTTCCTGTTATTCTTTTATCACACATTTTGTGCGCTATTACACCATGGTCACACTTGTCAAAGGCTTCTGCAAAGTCTGTGTATACTACATCTGCGTTTTGTTTGTCTTCTAGAGCATCCAGGACCTTGTCATAGCAGTCCAGTAGTTAGGACAGGCAGGAGCGATCTGCTCTAAACCCGTGTTGCCCTGGGTTGTGTAACTGATGGGTATCTAGATGAGTGGCGATCTTGCTTCTTAGGACCCTTTCAAAGATTTTTATTATATGGGACGTTAGCGCTATCGGGCTGTAGTTCTTTGCTATTGCGTTACTGCCCCCTTTGTGGATTATTATAATAAAAAAAGAGGCCCTTTGTGGAGTGGGGTTATGTCTGTTGTTTTTAGCAGCTGTGGGACGACTCCTGTGTCCATGCTCCCTCTCCATAGGATGTTAAAAGCACATGATAGGGGTTTCTTGCAGTTCTTGATGAACACGGAGTTCCCTGAATCTGGGCCTGGGGCAGTGTATGGGCATGTCATTTATGCCTTTTCGAAGTCGTTTGGCGTCAGGATATCAGATAGGTTTGAGTTTACCAAATTGTGTGTCTAGTTCATAAAAAATTCATTTAGGTCTTCGACTCTCAGTCTGGTTAGCGGCTCGCTAAAAACCGAGTCATATTGGCACTTGAGTAGCTCACTCATTTCCTGGCTGTCATCTGTGTAGGACCCATCTCGTCTAAGTTGGGGCCCAATCCTGGATGTTGTTCTCGACTTAGATTTGGCATATGAAAAGATATATTTTTAGTTTCTTTCAATTTCATTTATAGTTTTTAGTTCTTCCCGACATGAATTTAAAAAAAAAATATTAAATTAATCCAAAAATCAGATCTCAAATTTTCCAGAGCCCCTACAAGCACCCCAGTATTTATAACAATCACAATTTTGATTTAAGAAACTGGACTTATCCTCCCCTTCCTTGGATCGAACTGGTTTTATCCCTAATGCGTTTAGCGCTTCCCTTGAGTATGTCATAGGAGAAGAGCGCCTTGGTTAATGGGAGACATTCTAATGCGATCCAGGGAAAGGGGGATAGCTCCAATTCTTTGAATCAAGAGCCCTTCAACAGCATCAAGGAACCTGAAGAAAAATGCAGGGAGGCATTTTATTCAGACGTTTTCAACATTTTCTTCATTTGTCTTAACGTCATTTGTCTCCGTCAATGCATCGGTCACCCCCCCCCCCATTAAATTTAATAAAATAGCCACTGCTCAAACATTTTTTTTTTATATTTTATTTAAAGCAGTTCATACAATATACATAGATAGTTACGTATATAAATGTGATATAAATATATATAAAAAGAGGCATTATCAGTGGCTCTGTTCCGGTCCACTAAGTAACACTGTTCATAATGATTCTGATATGCACCTAACTACATAACTAACACACTACTGCAAAATATACAGTGCTTCCATTACTGTTTTTTTTTTCATAATGTAAAATGACACTAAGCGAAACACCAACGTCAAAGACCTGGGAGTGATCATGTCGGAGGATCTCACCTTCAAGGACCATAACATTGTATCAATCGCATCTGCTAGAAAAATGACAGGATGGATAATGAAAACCTTCAAAACTAGGGAGGCCAAGCCCATGATGACACTCTTCAGGTCACTTGTTCTATCTAGGCTGGAATATTGCTGCACACTAACAGCACCTTTCAAGGCAGGTGAAATTGCTGACCTAGAAAATGTACAGATAACTTTCACGGCGCGCATAACGGAGATAAAACACCTCAATTATTGGGAGCGCTTGAGGTTCCTGAACCTGTATTCCCTGGAACGCAGGAGGGAGAGATACATGATTATATACACCTAGAAAATCCTAGAGGGACTAGTACCGAACTTGCACACGAAAATCACTCACTACGAAAGCAAAAGACTTGGCAGACGATGCACCATCCCCCCAATGAAAAGCAGGGGTGTCACTAGCACGTTAAGAGACCATACAATAAGTGTCAGGGGCCCGAGACTGTTCAACTGCCTCCCAGCATACATAAGGGGGATTACCAACAGACCCCTGGCAGTCTTCAAGCTGGCACTGGACAAGCACCTAAAGTCAGTTCCTGATCAGCCGGGCTGTGGCTCGTACGTTGGTTTGCGTGCAGCCAGCAGCAACAGCCTGGTTGATCAGGCTCTGATCCACCAGGAGGCCTGGTCACAGACCGGGCCGCGGGGGCGTTGACCCCCGGAACTCTCTCCAGGTAAACTCCAGGTAAGCACTTACAATACTGGTGACTCACCCCCCCCCCCAACATTTACGTTATTGTTATTATTATACTCAAAAAGTTGCGCTAAACCACAATGGTGAACATGTACTTTATATACTCCATACATTCTCATTTTTAGTTTAAAACATTGCAATGCATTAATAAATAAAAGAAGCCTTAGCAGGTCCTCCACAGAAATAAATGAAATTACATATTTGCAATACACTTACACGTTTATCTATGAGCTGACATGAAACAGACTCCACAACATCTTAAAACTATTCAAAGAACTTTTAAAATACTGACAACTATTATACTTTATGACAATATATGTATAATAACACTACTTTACTATAGTGAACAATGTCAAACAATATGATAACTGTACACTGGATATTGAAATACACACTTGTATTACATATACCAAGAATGTATATTATTAAACAGTTTTGGGTCTTGTTCAACAAAATTCTAATGTTTATTGACATGTTTCAGAGCAATTTTAGACTTGCTCTTTCACACACTATGGTTGATAATACAACATTATAGCCCCTAATCGAATTGATAAGCCCTCTCTTGCTTTTCAGGAAAACAATGCTTAATAATCATGATATTCTATATCCATGTAATTCATTTTTTCCTCCCCCCTTTTACAGAGACCATCCACCCAGCCATTACAACACTAATTCGCTCAACCCTCTCACAGTTCATACCTTATACGATCCCGGGAAAATCTATAGCCCATCTACGTCCATACACTACCTCTTTTTATACACTTCGTTTTATAGAAATGTCCTCCCTAAAGCCCTTTTTTCTTTCCCTCCCCCCCACCTCCCCCACCCCCCCCCACCTCCTCATCACCCACGATATATAGACATTAATCTGCCACAAAATTTACATGACGGCCCTCCTCACCACTTCCCCCCCCCCCCCCTCACTCTATATCCAAACTCAGTGCCCTTAATACACTAACCTACTCCCACCCACCATATCCAACACTCTGCGAAACCATAGACGTGCCCTCTCGATATGCTCACGAAATACACCACTGATTTTGCTGTTTCCTCCCCCTCCACACAAAACACAACATTGAGACTGCAAAATTCCCATCTGAACAGTCGTACTTTAGTTGGCAAAATCCCATGTAAAAACCTATTACAAGTTTCCCTCACCCTTGACTTCACCCGTAACTTACTGAAGTCTCCCCAGATGCGTGTCCAATTATATAATGGAAAAACAGTTTCCCCTTCCAACACCTCTTGACACCTTACCAACCTCCCCAAAACACACGCCGTTACATTTTCCGGATTTCTTACTTGTAATAAGTATCTAAACATACTCAAACACTCCTCTAAGTCCCTTCCCCCCCACCACCGCCTCACATCTTCCATCACATCCCTCACTCTGACACCACGTTCACCACCCAATCTCAGATAACAATGCTTCACGAACATGCTCTTCAGTCTGCTATCCAAAGGAATTAAACCTAAACCCCCCTTTGCCAGCGGTGTCATTACAACCGTCTGCCTCAGCCAATGACAACCACATCCCCATATAAAATTCAGTATTTTCCTTTGCACTTGCCGTACATCTTTCGCCAACAAGGGGTACACTACAGCCACGTGCCACAATTTAGGATAAATGAGTGTATTAACCACAATGACTCTCTGTTGTATAGTCAAACCACTCGTTCTTATTCCCCCTAACCTAAGCAAGACCCGTTGCACTACCCTTTTAGAATTTGCCTCTCTAGCCCCCTGCGCTGCCCCTCTGTACAATACTCCACAAATTTTTATCTGCTCTACTACCTGCCTGGAGTTTACCTGGAGAGAGTTCCGGGGGTCAACGCCCCCGCGGCCCGGTCTGTGACCAGGCCTCCTGGTGGATCAGAGCCTGATCAACCATGCTGTTGCTGCTGGCTGCACGCAAACCAACGTACGAGCCACAGCCCGGCTGATCAGGAGCTGACTTTAGGTGCTTGTCCAGTGCCAGCTTGAAGACTGCCAGGGATCTGTTGGTAATCCCCCTTATGTGTGCTGGGAGGCAGTTGAACAGTCTCGGGCCCCTGACACTTATTGTATGGTCTCTTAACGTGCTAGTGACACCCCTGCTTTTCATTGGGGGGATGGTGCATCGTCTGCCAAGTCTTTTGCTTTCGTAGTGAGTTTAATTTTCGTGTGCAAGTTCGGTACTAGTCCCTCTAGGATTTTGCAGGTGTATATAATCATGTATCTCTCCCTCCTGCGTTCCGGGAATACAGGTTTAGGAACCTCAAGGCTCCCAGTAAAATTTAGGTGTTTTTTTCTCCGTTATGCACGCCATGAAAGTTCTCTGTACATTTTTTTAGGTCGGCAATTTCACCTGCCTTGAAAGGTGCTGTTAGTGTGCAGCAATATTCCAGCCTAGATAGAACAAGTGACCTGAAGAGTGTCATCATGGGCTTGGCCTCCCTAGTTTTGAAGGGTTTTCATTATCCATCTGTCATTTTTCTAGCAGATGCGATTGATACAATGTTATGGTCCTTGAAGGTGAGATCCTCCGACATGATCACTCCCAGGTCTTTGACGTTGGTGTTTCGCTCTATTTTGTGGCCAGAATTTGTTTTGTACTCTGATGAAGAGTTAATTTCCTCATGTTTACCATATCTGAGTAAATTAAAATTTCTCATCGTTGAACTTCATATTGTTTTTCTGCAGCCCACTGAAAGATTTGGTTGATGTCCGCCTGGAGCTTTGCAGTGTCTGCAATGGAAGACCTGTCATGCAGATTCGGGTGTCATCTGCAAAGGAAGACACGGTGCTGTGGCTGACATCCTTGTCTATGTGGGATATGAGGATGAGGAACAAGATGGGGAGCGAGTACTGTGCCTTGTGGAACAGAGTTTTTTCACCGTAGCCACCTCGGACTTTACTCTGTTGACTACTACTCTCTGTGTTCTGTTAGTGAGGAAATTATAGATCCATCGACCGACTTTTCCTGTTATTCCTTTAACACGCATTTTGTGCGCTATTACGCCATGGTCACACTTGTCGAAGGCTTTTGCAAAGTCTGTATATATTACATCTGCATTCTTTTTGTCTTCTAGTGCATTTAGGACCTTGTCTTAGTGATCCAATAGTTGAGACAGACAGGAGCGACCTGTTCTAAACCCATGTTGCCCTGGGTTGTGTAACTGATGGGTTTCTAGATGGGTGGTGATCTTGCTTCTTAGGACCATCCATACTTTTTTCCCAGTTCCCCTCCCACCCATGACCCCACCTCCAGTAATTTCGACTTTTCACTATTAACACTCATACCTGTTGCTCCACTAAATATTTCAACAATTCTACTTACATTCTTTAACCCCTCCTCTCCCCCCCCACTAAGACCGTAGTGTCATCCACATAACCAACTATACCCGTAGCACCCCTAAGTCTTACCTCCCCCTCACTTACTCCTACATTTATCAACCTATATAATGGGTCTTGCATACATGCAAATAGGATCTGAGACATGGGGCATCCCTGCCTCAGCCCCCTACCCATACTAACCATCTTCCCCACCCTTCCATTTATTTGCACTCGTATTTCTGCACCTCTATATAAAGTTTCCGCCCACTGCACAATTTCCTCACCGAACCCAATCCTCCTCATAATCATCCACAATGTCTCTCTCTCTACAAAATCATAAGCCCTTCCAATCCAAGAAAGAACACCACCATCCATCCTACGCTCCTCTATATAACCTTTTATCCTCCATGCCCACTAAACATTGTTCTCCCTGGCACACCCATCTGTCCCCCATCTAACCTTTCCCCAATTACTTTACGCAATCTATTACCTAACACCCTGGCAAACAATTTATAATCCCCACACACATTAATGATAAACCTCTATAATCTAGGATGCTATTCTGTACTTCCCCCTTTTGGGAAAACCATAACTTACTAAAACCTTTTCCTTTGTGTTAGACTCATGCTTCCCTTACCTTCATTACATTCATCAACTGCACCAAGAATTCCTTCTGACATCCCAGTTGCTCAAATAAAATTCATTTGGGGATTCCATCTATCCCAGGTGCTTTCCCGACACCATCCCTTTTAAGCCGTCCACACTTTCCTCTTCATCTATAGGCCCTTCTATCATCGCTCTATCTGCTGACTCTAGGTTTCTCTGTATCCCCTTCTCTAAAATCTTCATATCTGCTATCTTCCTTTTTCCCCCCTCTCATATATACCCTCAAACCACTTATCAGCATAACCACTCATACTTTCCGTAGTTACTAACCTCTGTCCCATCGTATATCCTCCCACATCCGTATGTACGTCCAACTTCATCATAGTCATTGTCTTCTGTCGCGTCTTGAATCGCCGCAATGCACAGGCGGATGGCTTATCTCCCCATAAAACATCTTCCAATTCACCTCTCATTCTCTCACCATCAAATCTTGCATTCTGCATTTCCATTAATTGCGCTTTGATGCCCTCAATCTCTTGTACTGGATAAAGCCCACTAAAACCTTCATAGCACTGTTTCAGCTGCCCCTCCAAATATCTCTGTAAGCCATATTTCCATTGACTCACCTCCTTTCCTTTCCTCATATAAAAATTTTTGATTCCTGGTTTGGCATATTCCTCCCACCATCGTAGTATATCACCCCCTTTTTCCCTCCACTTGGTCCACTCATTTGTCCCCCACTCAAAAAAAACTATCACCGCCCCCAGCTCATCTAACAACTCACATTAAGTTTCCAATAACTCATGTAACGCTTTGGTAAACCTCCCCACCCCACATCCACGACCACTCCTCTTTTGATCTGAAAACACTACATTTATAGTTTCTGTATTAGCCACCTGTAACCCGGGAGAAGCATAAATAGGGGATCTAGTCGTGCCGCTTTATCCTCTCCTCACATAAGTATGCTCCACGTTCCTCCCCCCCCCCTCACTACATCCGCGAAGCCAGCTCCTCTAAAATATCTCGTGGGAAACCCCCAAAACACACCCTGCATCCCTCGGCTCCACATCTTTTCTACGTATCACACCATTCCAATCCCCTCCAAATAATGAATAACAGGTAAACCCCGCATATGATAAATTAGTGTGTCCTTACAAATTCCTCTTTAACACGTCTATAACTGTCCGCCGGCATGTATACACTCACAAAACACACACGTACCCCACCCCATGTCCCATCCCCCTCGCACTCTCCCATCTCCCCCTTCTTCCCAATGTAACAATTGGAAAGGACTGGTCTCAGCTATTAAAACAGCAGCACCTCCCTTAAGCTTCCCATATACCGAGCATAAACTTTATATCCATTCCCAACAATCCCTTCCATACCTAAAATTATGCTCTTGTAAAAATATTCTTGTATGCCAAGTCTCTTTAAAAAATCACTAAATATCTTACGCTTTACATCAGCCCTTAGGCCGTTAACATTTAAGGTTAGACACTTAAAAATGCTATCGGGGGCTTACCAATCGCCGATATCCTTGCGTTTCCTTACGTTTTTGCTGAACATTCTTTTCCCCATTGTCCTTTCTTTGCCTCACCTTTCCTCTGCCCATTTCCCCCCCTTGTTACTTTTTCTTGCACATCCACTGATAGTTTCTTACCAGTTCGTTGCGCTGGGTGAGGACATCATCACTATCAGAAGCCCCTGCCTCTCTCTACGTGATGCCTCTACTATGTGCATTCCCTCATCTTTTACATTCTACGTTGTGTACTTCAACCACAACCTCACTAATCCCGTTTGATTGCATATCCCCATCACCCACATTACTCACCTCTTGAATTCCTTCTCACCTATAAGTTTCCCATCTTTACACCATGCTTAGTGTCCCGTCCTCATTCTGATTACCTAAGAATTCTTGAATAACAGTGTCTATTGTAGCCGTAACCTGACTACCCAATTCCACTCGTCTCACCTCATCCTCCATACGCATATTCTCAATAACCTGAGAGACCTCCGGTAATGTTACACATCTTCCGGATTGTCCTCCACGATTTTACTCCATGTTCTATGATCTTGAAGATGCTCCCCTGTAGACTGGGTCGTCACCTCTCTCTCCTTCCACACACCTTTTCCTCTCCATATTTTCGGTTGTCGATCGACGAGGACACATTGCTGCCATATGATCAAAGGCTCCACACAGTCTACAGGTTCGTCTTTGCCCCGCATATGTTACATATATCCTGTATTCTAAAGTCACTCAGGGTCACATATGATGGTATAAAATTTGCGCAAAGACATTTTGAGGGTAAAGGAGCCCTCACGCAGTCCAGCTACATATCATCAGACCACCTTCCAACTGATGACTGATTATAACCCATATCGTTGAATGTTGCTTTTATATCTTCTTCACCGCTTCAAATGGGACATTCCGTAACTTTACCCAAGTATAATACTTGGATACGTCCCTCATTCGTACTTCCAACCAGATTAACCTTCATACACACGTCTTGGTATTTTTCCACCATCTTGTCATATGTCGCAGCCGTCACAAATTTCACAAAGATCCTTGTTGCTCCATTTAAGGCAATACCATACAGATCGTCTTTGTTGACGCAGTAGGTATCCCGTAGTATGGCAGGCAGCATAACAGAAGCATTGGTTTGATAAACCGCTCCTTTCAACACCTCAGTACACACAGTGTTGATTCTCCGCCTGATAGCCTGCGCCATTTTGTGAAAATCACTCAGTGCTACCAACAGATGCTAGCTCAACCGCCAACGTCCGTCCTCCACCAAGGCTGAGTGACGAATGCAGGAGCAAGGCGCAGCACAACCTCACGGCCCTAGAGCGATGAGGTCAATGTCTGCTCAAACATTAGGTGAGAAAGTGTGGCCATCCTAAGAGGCCAGATACAAGACCGGACCCGTTGTAACCGTCATGTTGAAACAAGAGTTGGAAAAGTGACTACAAGGTCTCGCGACATATTTTGCATTTCTTAGATACAACGTGCACATTATTAAAATCTTAAAGCGGTAAACCCACAACCCATGTACAAATACCCGTTTTTATTTTACAGCTATGAATTTTAACCAATACGTTAATGTTTCAAGATGTCTGGAATTTTTTGTACTGGGATTTTTTTCCAAGAAAAAACTCCAGCAAAGGGCTGGACTTCGAAGCAATGTGCCATGCTATTGAAACTAGGCTGCATACGTTTTCTGTGAACTTAGGCGCACACTTGTTGCTGTGAACTAGACTGCACGACCGTGTTGCTGTGAACTAGACTGCACGACCGTGTTGCTGTAAACTAGGCTGCACGACCGTGTTGCTGTGAACTAGGCTGCACGACCGTGTTCCTGTGAACTAGGCTGCACGACCGTGTGGCTGTGAACTAGGCTGTATGACCGTATTACAAGAATCTACGCTAGATGTGCATACTGCTAGAGCTGAGTGATGAGTGGCCAGTGTTTATAAGAGCTTGGCTGGGACGGCGAGGAATCAAAGAATACAGTGTGGAAGCAAGTGGAGCGTGTTAAGAGCCAGGTGTTGGTGTCTCAAACACCCGCCAACACCACCGGTAGCTCTTTATAACTCAAATTCACTTTTATTCTAAATTTTACACATTAGATGTGTGAAACACTCCAGTTCGACTGGAAGTCGTACCCTGGACAAAAATGTCAATGTGTAATAAAAACTCCAGACCTGGAATGTCTCCCAATATGAAGTTCAACGATGAGAAATTTCAATTACTCAGATATGGTAAACATGAGGAAATTAAATCTTCATCAGAGTACAAAACAAATTCTGGCCACGAAATAGAGCGAAACACCAACGTCAAAGACCTGGGAGTGATTATGTCGGAGGATCTCACCTTCAAGGACAATAACATTGTATCAATCGCATCTGCTAGAAAAATGACAGGATGGATAATGAGAACCTTCAAAACTAGGGAGGCCAAGCCCATGATGACACTCTTCAGGTCACTTGTTCTATCTGGCTGGAATATTGCTGCACTCTAACAGCACCTTTCAAGGCAGGTGAAATTGCCGACCTAGGGAAAAAGTACAGAGAACTTTCACGTGCGCATAACGGAGATAAAAACCTCAATTACTGGGAGCGCTTGAGGTTTCTAAACCTGTATTCCCTGGAACGCAGGAGGGAGAGATACATGATTATATACACCTGGAAAATCCTAGAGGGACTAGTACCGAACTTGCACACGAAAATCACTCACTACGAAAGCAAAAGACTTGGCAGACGATGCACCATCCCCCCAATGAAAAGCAGGGGTGTCACTAGCACGTTAAGAGACCATACAATAAGTGTCAGGGGCCCGAGACTGTTCAACTGCCTCCCAGCACACATAAGGGGGATTACCAACAGACCCCTGGCAGTCTTCAAGCTGGCACTGGACAAGCACCTAAAGTCAGTTCCTGATCAGCCGGGCTGTGGCTCGTACGTTGGTTTGCGTGCAGCCAGCAGCAACAGCCTGGTTGATCAGGCGCTGATCCACCAGGAGGCCTGGTCACAGACCGGGCTGCGGGGGCGTTTACCCCCGAAACTCTCTCCAGGTAAACTCCAGGTAAACTCCAACTGATGGTACAAGATAGCCTCACACACCGGATATCTTAGGATAATTAGATGCACATAAAAAAAATCCTTGGAAATAAATGGTGAAAAATTGCTATTTTATAATCTTTTTAGAGACAAGCATATCGATCAATAAGAAACTAGACTTCAATTGAATGACAATGAACCGGCTCTTAAGAGTGCCTTCCAAAGCTTTATTACACGTAAACTACGTTATTTCTACCACATAAAGAAATAAAGAATCATACTGTATATATTTCAACTATATTTTCACGATCGTCATTGGACTTCACGGGTGACTGCTTGTGTAATCAGAGGTTCCGGCCAACAGGCACATGAACTTTATTCACTGACACTCCCAGACACAAATTGGAAAAGGGACACGAATCTCCAGTTATCAAGGTGAGCTAAATCAAGACAGGAAAACAGGAAATATTGATATGAACATATTATTATTATTAATTATTATTAAATATTAGCCGGTATTCTCCCGGCCCGGGCCTTTTCCAAGTGGTGGCCCGGCCTTGGCTCCCTCTTTAGGGAGTGTCTGAGACCTAAGTCTCCCATGGGAGGAGGCACAAGTACCTCCTCATCCTTTGGGACCAACTGTCCCCAGGCCTAGCCACAAGCTAGGCCTCTCTGGTCTGCCATCCCCGCCCCAAGGGGACAAATGGGAATGAGTCTTATGAGCTAAAGGCTCGGGCTCAGGCACCTACTACTAGAAGGGTTAGGCATGGTGTCGATGATATATATGAACATAATCCTGCTGAACTCATTTGCATAATTATGAAATCTAAAGTGTAGGTTTTTCATACATTTTTTTAATTATACAAGAAAATGAAAACGGCTTTATACTAAAGTCTACTAAAAGGCGTCATTTTTCTAATGAAAGTTAATTAACGGAAAAAAACGCGTTATATAAAGAAATACCAATAATTAAGACAAAAAAAAAACCTACATAAAGAAAAATCAATTAGGATAATTACTGTATATTTCGGCTCGACACTCACGTAAACTGGATGAATTCGAAAAAAAATATATATAGTATATAATTAGATTTGGAGCGACAGCAGCTGCAAGAAGCCGATAAAAAAGACGCTTAATAAACAGTCTTATTTTTAGAAGTCTCACTAGTATAAAAGACAATAACAATCAGCCTTTTATTTTGCGACGTTTCGCCCGTTGAGTCACTTTCAAGTACTGTGGGAATATGACATGCACACATTTACCAAAGATGTTTCGCCAGTGGTGGCCCTGTTGATACTAATCCTCTTTTCAATCGACAGCCCCACGGTGGGCGAAATGTCGCTAATTAATAATAATAATAATAATAATAATAATAATAATAATAATAATAATAATAAATAATAAATACCTGGAGTTTACCTGGAGAGAGTTCCGGGGGTCAACGCCCCCGCGGCCCGGTCTGTGACCAGGCCTCCTGGTGGAACAGAGCCTGATCAACCAGGCTGTTACTGCTGGCTGCACGCAAACCAACGTACGAGCCACAGCCCGGCTGGTCAGGAACCGACTTTAGGTGCTTGTCCAGTGCCAGCTTGAAGACTGCCAGGGGTCTGTTGGTAATCCCCCTTATGTATGCTGGGAGGCAGTTGAACAGTCTCGGGCCCCTGACACTTATTGTATGGTCTCTTTTAACGTGCTAGTGACACCCCTGCTTTTCATTGGGGGGATGTTGCATCGTCTGCCAAGTCTTTTGCTTTCGTAGTGAGTGATTTTCGTGTGCAAGTTCGGTACTAGTCCCTCTAGGATTTTCCAGGTGTATATAATCATGTATCTCTCCGCCTGCGTTCTAGGAATACAGATTCAGGAACCTCAAGCGCTCCCAGTAATTGAGGTGTTTTATCTCCGTTATGCGCGCCGTGAAAGTTCTCTGTACATTTTCTAGGTCAGCAATTTCACCTGCCTTGAAAGGTGCTGTTAGTGTGCAGCAATATTCCAGCCTAGATAGAACAAGTGACCTGAAGAGTGTCATCATGGGCTTGGCATCCCTAGTTTTGAAGGTTCTCATTATCCATCCTGTCATTTTCTAGCAGATGCGATTGATACAATGTTATGGTCCTTGAAGGTGAGATCCTCCGACATAATCACTCCCAGGTCTTTGACGTTGGTGTTTCGCTCTATTTTGTGGCCAGAATTTGTTTTGTACTCTGATGAAGATTTAATTTCGTCGTGTTTACCATATCTGAGTAATTGAAATTTCTCATCGTTGAACTTCATATTGTTTTCTGCAGCCCACTGAAAGATTTGGTTGATGTCCGCCTGGAGCCTTGCAGTGTCTGCAATGGAAGACACTGTCATGCAGATTCGGGTGTCATCTGCAAAGGAAGACACGGTGCTGTGGCTGACATCCTTGTCTATGTCAGATATGAGGATGAGGAACAAGATGGGAGCGAGTACTGTGCCCTGTGGAACAGAGCTTTTCACCGTAGCCGCCTCGGACTTTACTCTGTTGACTACTACTCTCTGTGTTCTGTTAGTGAGGAAATTATAGATCCATCGACCGACTTTTCCTGTTATTCCTTTAGCACGCATTTTCTGCGCTATTACGCCATGGTCACACTTGTCGAAGGCTTTTGCAAAGTCTGTATATACTACATCTGCATTCTTTTTGTCTTCTAGTGCATCTAGGACCTTGTCGTAGTGATCCAATAGTTGAGACAGACAGGAGCGACCTGTTCTAAACCCATGTTGCCCTGGGTTGTGTAACTGATGGGTTTCTAGATGGGTGGTGATCTTGCTTCTTAGGACCCTTTCAAAGATTTTTATGATATGGGATGTTAGTGCTATCGGTCTGTAGTTTTTTGCTGTTGCTTTACTGCCCCCTTTGTGGAGTGGGGCTATGTCTGTTGTTTTTAGTAACTGTGGGACGACCCCCGTGTCCATGCTCCCTCTCCATAGGATGGAAAAGGCTCGTGATAGCGGCTTCTTGCAGTTCTTGATGAACACAGAGTTCCATGAGTCTGGCCCTGGGGCAGAGTGCATGGGCATGTCATTTATCGCCTGTTCGAAGTCATTTGGGGTCAGGATTACATCAGATAGGCTTGTGTTAATAATAATAATAATAATAATAATAATAATAATAATAATACGCATTAAACCCGTAGATCATACCGGGTTTGGCCTCTTAATTTACCATGTTTGCCTTTTGACGTCTACTAACATCAATAGACATGTCTCTTAATTTCAAGAATTTACTTTTGTATGACGACCTGGAGCAATACTAGTTTATTTTATATATAATATGAAGATTGTCTAAATGCTTTTTCCAAATAATATACAGAATTCGACTTCAGTGATAAAGGATCTTGCTAGCTGTCTGTGTTGGTATATTCTGGCGTATTTCTTCAGTTTATTGAACTATAAATTTTTAAAGTGGTGGAACGGTGTAAGCCAGTGGAAGGTCTCTGTCAGATGCCCGAAAGCTCCAGTGGTGGTGTATTACTCACTAGTGTATTATCCACTGCTGTGCTCAAAACAACCGATGTACAAAAATCTTGATTCGAGGGGAAGTACTAAACCCTAACGGACCATACAGTGCCTGGAGAATGGGAGGCAATGAGGACTGACCCATTAAAGGGGAGCTCAAATTCCATGGATCAAGAAACCTTCAACATTAAGGCACAACTTCCTCCCTTCCTCCCATACTTTCAAAAGTCAATTTACACTCGCAATAAAACAATACATGAAATGCCAGTATACAATTCATTCTCAAAATAAAATATAGGTGATAAAAAAAAGTTTGCATATTTCGGACATAAATTAAACCTTTGAACTGGTCAGAGAAACTATACGTAGCCAGAATAAAAGTAAAATATATTCCCAAATATGGGCTTATTGGGATTTACGTAGACCTTAAAGAGCATATATACACACACTGAGATATACACCTCTTCACGTTCGCCCACATAAAGTGAGATGAAAACAAGGATGGTCGAGTATGCTTCAATTTAAGCCGCCTATTGACCACACGAGGGTCATTTTTAAGACTGCATGTCATCTACTCACCAACAGTCAGCAATAATCCCAAAGATATGGATCAAGGTAAACTCTCAGCGTACATACAATGAGACATTCCAGCGCTGGAAAAACACGCAACACCCGTGATAAGGAATTAGAGTTGATAGTGATGAAAACTGATAAAGATAACTAATGATGATATATCTAACAATGCTATTCTGGAGCCGGTCCTTCCTCCATTTACAGCTCATTAGAACGAGTTAGTTTCTGCAATGAGCCGATATTAAGCACTATTAGCGAATATAATATACACATTTTCAACCTTCCAATCAACAGATGCAAACTTTACGTTCTTAATTTAGAGGACGCGTTACCTTATTTATGATCCCGCTGGTGGTGGCAGCCACGGACACTCCCGCTGGTGGTGGCAGCCACGGACACTCCCGGGTGGGGGGCAGCCACGGACACTCCCGCTGGTGGTGGACAGCCACGGACACTCCCGCTGGTGGTGGCAGCCCGGACACTCCCGTGGTGGTGGCAGCCACGGACACTCCCGTGGTGGTGGCAGCCACGGACACTCCCGCTGGTGGTGGCAGCCACGGACACTCCCGCTGGTGGTGGCAGCCACGGACACTCCCGCTGGTGGTGGCAGCCACGGACACTCCCGCTGGTGGTGGCAGCCACGGACACTCCCGCTGGTGGTGGCAGCCACGGGGCACTCCCGCTGGTGGTGGCAGCCACGGACACTCCCGCTGGTGGTGGCAGCCACGGACACTCCCGCTGGTGGTGGCAGCCACGGACACTCCCGCTGGTGGTGGCAGCCACGGACACTCCCGTGGTGGTGGCAGCCACGGACACTCCCCCTGGTGGGTGGCAGCCACGGACACTCCCGCTGGTGGTGGCAGCCGGACACTCCCGCTGGTGGTGGCAGCCCCGGACACTCCCGCTGGTGGTGGCAGCCACGGGGCACTCCCGTGGTTGGTGGCAGCCACGGACACTCCCGCTGGTGGTGGCAGCCACGGAACTCCCGCTGGGTTGGTTGCAGCCACGGACACTCCCGTGGTGGTGGCAGCCACGGACATCCCGCTGGTGGTGACAGCCACGGACACTCCCGCTGGTGGTGACAGCCACGGACACTCCCGCTGGTGGTGACAGCCACGGACACTCCCGCTGGTGGTGACAGCCACGGACACTCCCGCTGGTGGTGACAGCCACGGACACTCCCGCTGGTGGTGACAGCCACGGACACTCCCGCTGGTGGTGGCAGCCACGGACACTCCCGCTGGTGGTGGCAGCCACGGACACTCCCGCTGGTGGTGGCAGCCACGGACACTCCCGCTGCTAATCCAAAACATTCTGAGAACACGAATAATTTGTGCTGAACTTCTCGTGTTTTTTTTTTCCACAATGCCTCGATGCCAGAGGGCTGTTGATCCAAGGAACTGGACATATCCTGTCATAAATGTCTCCTATTCCCCAGTCGCTACGTGACAAAAACAGATTTGACTCTCCTTCCTGATTAAAAATAAATAAATCTTGACTATGTCCAACCTTCGCGTTCAGGGACGTGTCATGCCTTTTTTTTTTTTAAATCTGCATGGCCGTGGTAAAATATATGATTTTATATGCTTATGTAGCCTAACAAATCCTAACCAAGCCTAACAAATCCTAACATATCCTAACCAAGCCTAACAAATCCTAACCTATGCTAACGAAACCTAACAAATCCTAACATAGCTTACAACATAACTGTCTTTAACTACAATATCAGATTTTTAAGCAAACATTACGATGACCGCATAGCATTACTAAATTCCCTGCATGCCAGTATGTCCATCATTACTCTCACCGAAACCTGGCTAAAGCCTGATACTACATATGTCTATGCCATTCCTGGTTACACAGCCATACACAACTGTAGGCCAGACCAACAAGGGGGTGGCACAGCTATATACTACTCAGATCAACTAGAATGTGTCACTAATACTTGCACAAGGAATGAACATGGGGAATATATAATAGCTAAATTCAAATCCAAATACCTACAAAAATCTCTCACAGTGATAAACATCAACAGAGTACCACAGTCAAACATTAGCCGTTTTAGTGAAAACCTAGGAAGTATGATAACTGATGCACGCATGAACAAAGATCACTTACTACTCTCAGGTGACTTCAATATAAATCTCCTGCAAGACCAGGACCCACACGTTACTGAATTCACAAACATTATGAGTAACTGCATGTTGCTACCAACAGTAACAAAACCTAGAAGATTACAGGGCAAAGTTTCCCTACTTGATCCACAAATTCTCGACCAACTTTCGTTTTCAAACCATCATACCCACTTTAACAAACTCAAAGGGCAATATTCCATCACATGGGAAAATAAAAACCACAGACACAACACTACCCTACCTTCCTCATAACTAATCTAGGCAAATTACCCCAAGACACTACTAAAGTCACCTTCAGACTTCACAATGAGGCAGCCATTAGTAACTTCACAGCAGCAGTGACAAACATTGACTGGCACACTGAGCTAGAAATCTATACAGATATTGACGAAAGTATTAATAATTTTCTAAAAAAGACCCAATACCTCTATAACAAGCACTGCCCTAAAAAAAACTAAACAGATGACAGCTAAGAGACTGAACAGTCCCTGGCTAACACCCAGCATCCTCAAATCCATAAATACAAAGCATCTATACGAAAAACAGTACAGAATGGGTCACATAATCAGAGACCACACAAAACGTTACTCGTTAATCCTAACCAGCCTGATAAGAAGGGCTAAAAAAACTGTATTATGAGAACAGATTATCCAACTTAAAAGGTGATATAAAAAAGACCTGGAAAACCCTATCAGAAATTCTAGGAACAAAAAAGACATCACAAAACAGTGCAATTGAACTAACAAAGCCAGATAAGCCCCAACTTCCATCAACTGAAACAGCAAACAGACTTAATGATTTCTTCTCCACCATAGGATAAAAAACCTTGCCAATAAAATCCCAAGCTCAAATACCCCACCCAATGACTACCTCACTGGCAACTACCCGAACACACTGTTCCTAGCTCCGACTAACCCGACAGAAGTCTCCCTTTTTATCAACACACTAAAAAACAAGACAGGAGATTTAAATACCTTACCACCCTTTATATACAAAAAGTGTCGCAAGAGCTATCACCAATCATTGCAACACTTTTTAACAAATCCGTCGAATCCTCTACCTTCTCTACAGTTCTCAAAATAGCGAGAGTCACCCCGATCCATAAAGGAGGAGACCAAACAGACCAATATCCAACTTACACCCTCTCTCTAAAATCTTCGAAAAATTTATTCATAAGCGAATCTATTCCTACCTCATCTCCCACAACATACTCAACCCCTGTCAGTTTGGGTTCAGGCCTAATAAAAATACGAATGATGCTATTATACACATGCTAGAACAAATATACACTGCACTAGAGAAAAAAGAAGTCCCACTGGGAATCTTCATTGATTTACGTAAAGCTTTCGATACAGTTGACCATGACTTGCTACACATAAAACTGTCGCACTATGGTATAAGAGGGCACTCCCTCAACTACCTAAAGTCTTACCTCAGCAACAGAAGCCAATATGTTTACACAAATGGAGCAAACTCTTCCGCACAGCCAATTACAGCTGGTGTCCCACAGAGAAGTGTCCTTGGCCCTCTTCTCTTCCTCGTTTACATAAATGACCTATCAAATGCATCGCAACTACTCAAACCCACACTATTTGCAGATGACACTACATACGTCTTCTCTCATCCGAGCCCAGTCATGCTAGCCAATACTGTGAATACCAAATTACAGAAAATATCTACCTGGATGAGGACAACAAACTTACACTAAACATTGACAAAACCTACTTCATTCAGTTTGGTAACAGAGCTACAGATGTCCCTCTTAACATAATGATAAACGGATCACCTATCACAAAGCTAACAGAGGGAAAATTCTTAGGAATCCACCTTGATAATAGACTCAAATTTCAAACACATATACGACAAATTTCCAAGAAAATTTCCAAGACCGTAGGTATACTATCGAAGATACGGTACTATGTTCCACAGTCAGCTCTCCTGGCCCTATATCACTCACTTATTTACCCCTATCTCACCTATGGAATTTGTGCATGGGGCTCAACAACAATTAACCATCTCAGACCATTAATTACCCAACAAAAGGCTGCAGTCAGAATGATAACAAATTCCCACTACAGACAACACACTCCACCAATATTCAAAACTCTAAACCTACTCACCATACAAAACATCCATACTTATTATTGTACCTACTACATACATAGAACACTTAACTCGGATATAAATTCTCCCCTCAAACATCTCTTTACCAACCTCAACAGAACACATGACCATAACACAAGGCACAGATCACTCTTTGATATTCCTCGTGTCCATCTCACGCTATGCAAAAACTCAATGCACATAAAAGGCCCCAAAATCTGGAATTCACTGCTTGTGAATATAAAAGAAACAGTCTGTTCATAAATTCAAATCTCTTCTTAAAAATCACTTACTCACCCACAACCAAATAAATACTAAATAATTGTATCTCATAATGTTTAACCTGTAACCCAATCAAACTTTATTTTTAATTATATACCTAAACAAGATACTCGTCTATGATTGCTTCAGCACACAGAAAAGATCAAAGACCTGTTGTAATATCATTTGTGCTAAATTGTAATGTTTACAAAATGTTACCACTGAATAATCATTGTTTATTAACCTTAGTAATTAAGCCTACAAATACTCTGCATACTAGGCTTGGCATGTTACACTAACCACTGTATTCTTGTACTTATATGTACATTCAATTTATAATAATATTATGTAAATTCGCATTAACTAGCTTCAACAAATCATGTTTTTGCAGAGGTGCCCAGAATAAACATTTAGAGCTTAGTATAAAGTACCATACATTATTCTCAGAGCCAATATCCCATAATCCTGCACTTAAAGTGCTAGGCATTGTACTTACCATGTTTCAGACTTCAAGTCGTTATATAAAATATCCATTTCAATGTAATCTCACTAAATATATACTTTCACACTCACAGCCTCAGTCACCAAATCCATTCGTCTCATTCCTGGAGTTCCGGAGAGAGTTCCGGGTCAGAACCCCACAGTTTAGAAGCATATCGTATAAAGATACACAACATATTCCTCCAGACTGCCAATATCCCGAACCCCTCCTTTAAAGTGCAGGCATTGTACTTCCCATTTCCAGGACTCAAGTCCGGTTATATAAAAAATAACCAGTTTCCCTGAATCCCTTCACTAAATATTACCTTTCTCACACTCCAACAGCTCGTCAGGTCCCAAATACCATTCGTCTCCATTCACTGGAGTTTACCTGGAGTTTACCTGGAGAGAGTTCCGGGGGTCAACGCCCCCGCAGCCCGGTCTGTGACCAGGCCTCCTGGTGGATCAGAGCCTGATCAACCAGGCTGTTGCTGCTGGCTGCACGCAAACCAACGTACGAGCCACAGCCCGGCTGGTCAGGAACCGACTTTAGGTGCTTGTCCAGTGCCAGCTTGAAGACTGCCAGGGGTCTGTTGGTACTCAGAACACGCTCACGCACGCTTGCTGGAAGTCCAAGCCCCTCGCCCACAAAACCTCCTTTACCCCCTCCTTCCAACCTTTTCAAGGACGACCTCTACCCCGTCTTCCTTCCCCTACAGATTTATAAGCTCTCCATGTCATTCTACTTTGACCCATTCTCTCTAAATGACCAAACCACCTCAACAACCCCTCCTCAGCCCTCTGACTAATACTTTTATTAACTGCACACCTCCTAATTTCCACACTCCGAATTTTCTGCATAATATTCACACCACACATTGCCCTTAGACAAGACATCTCCACTGCCTCCAACCACCTCCTCGCTGCAGGATTTACAACCCAAGCTTCATACCCATATAAGAGTGTTGGTACTACTATACTTCATACATTCCCTTCTTTGCCTCCATAGATAACGTTTTTTGTCTCCACATATACCTCAATGCACCACTCGCCTTTTTTCCCCTCATCAATTCTATGAATAACCTCATCCTTCATAAATCCATCCGCCGACACTTCAACTTCCAAATATCTGAAAACATTCACTTCTTCCATACTACTACTCCCCAATTTGATATCCAATTTTTCTTTATCTAAATCATTTGATACCCTCATCACCTTATTCTTTTCTATGTTCACTTTCAACTTTCTGCCTTTACATACACTCCCAAACTCGTCCACTAACCTTTGCAATTTTTCTTTAGAATCTCCCATAAGCACAGTATCATCAGCAAAAAATAACTGTCAATTCCCATTTTGCATTTGATTCCCCATAATTTAATCCCACCCCTCTCCTGAACACCCTAGCATTTACTTCTTTTACAACCCCATCTATAAATATATTAAACAACCATGGTGACATTACACATCCCTGTCTAAGACCTACTTTTACCGGGAAGTAGTCTCCCTCTCTTCTACACACCCTAACCTGAGCCTCACTATCCTCATAAAAACTCTTTACAGCATTTAGTAACTTACCACCTATTCCATATACTTGTAAACATCTGCCACATTGCTCCCCTATCCACTATCATATGCCTTTTCTAAATCCATAAATGCAATAAAAACTTCCCTACCTTTATCTAAATACTGTTCACATATATGCTTCAATGTAAACACTTGATCTACACATCCCTTACCCATTCTAAAACCTCCTTGCTCATCCGCAATCCTACATTCTGTCTTACCTCTAATTCTTTCAATAATAACCCTACCATATACTTTTCCTGGTACACTCAGTAAACTTATTCCTCTATAATTTTTACAATCTCTTTTGTCCCCCTTCCCTTTATATAAAGGGGCTATGCATGCTCTCCGCCAATCCCTAGGTACCTTCCCCTCTCATACATTTATTAAACAAAAATGCCAACCACTCCAACACTATATCCCCCCTGCTTTTAACATTTTTGTCGTGATCCCATCAGTTCCAGCTGCTTTACCCCCTTTCATTCTACGTAATGCCTCACGCACCTCCCCCACACTCACATCCTGCTCTTCTTCACTCCTAAAAGATGGCATACCTCCCTGGCCAGTGCATGAAATTACCGCCTCCCTTTCTTCGTCGACATTTAAAGTTCCTCAAAATATTCTCGCCATCTACCTAATACCTCCCTCTCCCCATCTACTAACTCTCCTACTCTGTTTTTAACTGACAAATCCATTCGATCCCTAGGCTTTCTTAACTTGTTTAACTCATTCCAAATTTTTTTCTTATTTTCATTAAAATTTCTTGACAGTGCCTCTCCCACTATCATCTGCGCTTCTTTTGCACTCTCTCACCACTCTCTTCACCTTTCTTTTACTCTCCATATACTCTACTCTTCTTATAACACTTCTACTTTGTAAAAACCTCTCATAAGCTACCTTTTTCTCTTTTATCACACCCTTTACTTCATCATTCCACCAATCACTCCTCTTTCCTCCTGCACCCACCCTCCTATAACCACAAACCTCTGCCCCACATTCTAATACTGCATTTTTAAAACTATTCCAACCCTCTTCAACCCCCCCACTACTCATACTTACACCAGCCCACCTTTCTGCCAATAGTTGCTTATATCTCACCCGAACTTCCTCCTCTCTCTAGTTTATACACTTTCACCTCCCTCTTACTTCTTGTTGCCATTTTCCTCTTTTTCCATCCATCTACCTATTACTCTAACTGTAGCTACAACTAAATAATGATCAGATATATCAGTTGTCCCTCTATAAACGTGTACATCCTGGAGCCTACCTATCAACTTTTTATCCACCAATACATAATCTAACAAACTACTTTCATTACGTGCTATATCATACCTTGTATATTTATCATCTTCTTCATAAAATATGTATTACTTATTACCAAACCTCTTTCTACACATAGCTCAATTAAAGGCTCCCCATTTTCATTTACCCCTGGCACCCCAAATTTACCTACTACTCCCTCCACAACATTTTTACCCACTTTAGAATTGAGATCCCCAACCACCATTACTCTCACACTTGGTTCAAAACTCCCCACGCATTCACTCAACATTTCCCAAAATCTCTCTCCTCTACACTTCTCTCTTCTCCAGGTGCATATACGCTTACAATAACCCACTTTTCACATCCAACCTTTATTTACTCCACATAATCCTTGAATTAATACATTTACATTCCCTCTTTTCCTGCCATAACTTATCCTTCAACATTATTGCTACTCCTTCTTTAGCTCTAACTCTATTAGAAACCCCTGACCTAATCCCATTTATTCCTCTCCACTGAAACTCTCCCACCCCTTCAGCTTTGTTTCACTTAAAGCCAGGACATCCAGCTTCTTCTCATTCATAACATCCACAATCATCTCTTTCTTATCATTTGCACAACATCCACGCACATTCAAACATCCCACTTTGACAATTTTCTTCTTCTTATTCTGTTTAGTAATTATTACAGGAAAAGGGGTTACTAGCCCATTGTTCCCGGCATTTTAGTTGACTTTTACAACACACATGGCTTACGGAGGAAAGATTCTTATTCCACTTCCCCATGGATATAAACGGAAAAGTAATATGACCAAGAACTATTAAGATAAAATCAAAGAAAACTCAGATGAGTGTGTATAAATAAACATGTACATGTGTAGTGTGAATTAAGTGTGTGTATATGTATATATATATATATATATATATATATATTATATATATATATATATATATATATATTATATATATATATTAGAGATATATATATATACTGTGATGGAAAAGCAAACTAGCTTAGGGTGACGCCTGCTGGAGACGTCAAACCCACCCAGCGGCCATCACTGTGAAAAAAAAAATATTCTGCTGAGTGTGTTGAGAGCGAAGTGCTCGCCTATTTGTTGAAGCATTATCAGTTATTCTTGCCGCTAAGAAATTATTATTGTTATTACTCACAAAATCTCTAAATTTACCATTAATAGAGCTCACTGTTCCTCTCCTCCCCTTTCATATTTTTTTTCTTTCTATCTCTCATAATTTACAATAATCTTTATAACACGATGGTGTTATAATTACACAGAAAAACCTCTAGTTAGCATTGCCCACTACAACTCGAAGCAAATATGAAATACAAACCGTTTAAACCAGTGGTCCTCAACTTTTCTACGTAAGTGGGCTACATTTGACAGCAAATATATGATGAAGGTCGCAATGGTTTTATTGACACTGCAGTGTGCAACTTGCATAAAAGTGAATTCATAATTTCATGTGAGGGCCGCATTCAATTTCTAGAAGGTCCACATGCAGCCCGCGGGCCGCGGGCCGCGGGCTGGGGACCCCTGGTGCAAAGTCACTTTAAACCATTCAGCACACATCACAAATTCTATTGCACGTAGCTTCATGTTATACTTTTAGACCGGTACGTAAATACGTACAAGATAGAACAGAATGACACAAACGAAGGAACTTTACATACGATGTTTTGCTACGATGTTTCGCTTGTTTTACAAGCTTATAAACTCTTGTAACTCAAGCAGCAGTGTTGTCATGTGCCAAGTCTCAGCACTGCAATAAAGTGTTTCATTTTATTATTTCAGTAATTGAGAAATATTAATCTCGCGGTGTAACAACGCGGAGGAGAGTTGATCCAAGTAAGAAAAGCTCCAACTCCTTGAATCAAAAATCTTTCACCAGCATCAAGATAATCTCCCCCTCCTTGTAGGGACACAAAGTTTAAACAGGACACGTTAACGAACAAGGTATTATTCTCAGCTATCACTGCACATTCTGAAGGTCGGTTGTATATCTACGCATCGAGCAGCAACAGTATATATTTCGGTACTGGATATTATTATAATCAAAACTAAGCGCCATACCCACAAGAGCCATACAGCGCTGCGGTACTGGATATATAAACCGAATTTATTTTAATCTTAATTTTCGGGATTATAAAGGAGGTAAAGCGGATTGCCTTAAAGCAACCTACGGCAACACCGCCTGCTGACTTACTCTTCTTGATAGACTCGTTAGTATGTGTTACCAACAGAAAGAAAACTTATACAGGTAGATAAGTGAGCCACACAATAAAAAAGATAACTGCAGGAGCCCTACCGGCAAGGGGGATAAGTGACCTTACACAACAATTGATGATAATGTATTCGTCAGGAACAATGTCCTGACACTGTCTCCCGAAGAAAGATCGATGACGGGGCCCCAGCGATTCCATTCATGTGGCCTGGGATGACTTAGTGAAGTCCTGCAACCGTAGTGCACGCCCTATGGCAGGAGCGAAGCAAGTCTTCTTGTGCTCGTGTGATATAGCGGTTAGCTAAAGTCAGTGATTAGTAAGTAGTGTTTTCACACCGGTGTTCTCGATGGTGCTGGCCGATTCTCAGGGTCTACCGTGATTTTGGAGCGCCGGGATAACTAGGTGTGGCTACCACCACAACTGGCTTGCAGGAGTGGTCATCCTCTGTGTGACGATTTGGCACAGCAGTTACAGATATCCCAGCTTGACTCTACTGGTCAATTATCCTTCCCAACATTTTCATCACTGACAGCCATGAAGTCACTAACTTGCAAGGCTGTCACCATCCAATGCCATTAAACCAGGACGCAGCCAAAAACTGCCGCTCTGTATATTCCCAGGGGGTGAATGACTTAGGAATGCCTATGGTTATTTCAACAGCATGCCCACCACCACTGCAATATAGCTAGGAGAGACAAGGGTTCAACCACACTTAAGTTTGTCTGAAGTGATCTTGCGATATCATTACACAAGTAATCAACGTCACAATGGAATATGAAACTCTTAATGGATCACTGAGTGGATCATCATTGGATCAGGACCCTCCAGGTGATTTTTCAGTGATAAACTAACAAAACTTGAAATATAACCTTAAGAGAGTCTCTACTGTTAAACAGCCTCCCAGCATACATACGGGGGATTACCCATAGACGTCTAGCTGTATTCAAGAAAGCGCTGGACAGACACCTAAAGTCAGTACCTGATCAACTGGGCTGTGTTTCGTACGTTGGTTTACGTGCGGTCAGCAGTAACAGCCTAGTCAATCAGACCCTGATCCACCAGGAGGCCTGGTCTCAAACCGGGCCGCGGGGGCGTTGACCCCCGAAATCCTCTCCGAAAGTATTTGAGGAATTTTCAAACCGTTATACGTTTAAAGATATATTTTTGTCATTTATGTTAATGTAAAAATTAATAATTTTGTACCAAAAGAACCTTAGAAAACTTACCTAACCTTATTATAACAAGAACAATTTAATTGAGCCTAATCCAGCTAAATATATTTTAAGTAAGTTTACAATAATTTAATAAACAAACAAAATGAAATATTTTTCCGTTACGATCAAAATTTTTGCGAAATTATTGCATACACAAATTTTCGATTGCCTTATTCAGCAAGAAGAGCGTTGCTATTTAAGTCAAAATTGCAAGTTTTACCTATTCGGAACGACATAATATTATATATATATATATATATATATATATATATATATATATATATATATATTATATATATATTTTATATATATATATATTATATAATATATATATATATATATTACAAATACATATATAGTATATAAATCGGGTAGAAAAAGTTACTGGCATGACAGGTGTTTTTCACCGTTCAGAGAAACGACTGCAAAACAGCCTCCGTATAAAAAAAATAATAAAAACGTGTTCATCCAGCAGGAACGATCAGATAACTTAAGTTTAGTTCTGCTGAATAACATAACCAAAGCGTAAAAAAACATATTTCAATCGGAGTACAGCTGTCAGCTAGCAGTCAGCTTTCATTACGGAAGGATAATGTTTAAAGCCATGTACAGACGGTGGGCGTTATGGTGCTGGAGTGTGCTGCAGCAGCAGTAACAACAGCAGCAGTAACAGCAGCAGCAGTAACAGCAGCAGCAGCAGTAACAGCAGCAGCAGTAACAGCAGCAGCAGTAACAGCAGCAGCAGTAACAGCAGCAGCAGTAACAGCAGCAGCAGTAACAGCAGCAGCAGTAACAGCAGCAGCAGTAACAGCAGCAGCAGTAACAGCAGCAGCAGTAACAGCAGCAGTAACAGCAGCAGCAACAGCAGCAACAGCAACAGCAGCAGCAGTAACAGCAGCAGCAGTAACAGCAGCATCAGCAACAGCAGCAGCAGCAACAGCAACATCAGCAGCAGTAACAGCAGCAGCAGCAGCAACAGCAACAGCAGCATCAGCAACAGTAACAGCAGCAGCAGCAGCAGCAGCAGCAGCATCAGCAGCAGCTAGGATAGATGGATGCTACGCTTCACCTAAGTTTCAGGAGATATGTCAGTGGCAACTTCTAGATGTATCGTTCTAGTTGCTGCACTGCTAAACAAGATGTAAACCTTGAGACTGGAACTTTGTCAGCTGTTGTAGTTAAAAATCACTGGCCCAGCAGTCTAGTTACTCTGATGGTATGGTTTACCTACCTGGAGTCTACCTGGAGTGGTGTCCCGGGGGTCAACGCCCCCAGGGCCCAGTCCTTGATCAGGCCTCCCGGTGGTAACTCAAGGCATCTCACTCTCTGAATTTAAGGGCATGATAACACAACGGCATCTGCTGGAAACAAACCATTTCTCTTCCAGGATTCACTGAAACCCAAGTGTTGCACGTATCTCATTCCGGAGTCTTCGACTGGAGAAAAAAATACTTTGGACAATTAAAGTAACAGACCTTTTAAAAGTCAGAGAATTAAATTTAATACCTTTTATCTGTGTAAAAAGGAAACAGATGGTGGGAGGTTGGCTCCAACAGATGGTGCGAGGTTGGCCACCAACAGATGGTGCGAGGTTGGCCACCAACAGATGGTGCGAGGTTGGCCACCAACAGATGGTGCGAGGTTGGCCCCAACAGATGGTGCGAGGTTGGCCATCAACAGATGGTGCGAGGTTGGCCACCAACAGATGGTGCGAGGTTGGCCAGCAGATGGTGCGAGGTTGGCCACCAACAGATGGTGCGAGGTTGGCCACCAACAGATGGTGCGAGGTTGGCCACCAACAGATGGTGCGAGGTTGGCCACCAACAGATGGTGCGAGGTTGACAGTAAAAAGGCGGTAATGGGTGAATTCGACTCCGGCACCAAAAATCCTAGCTATGCCGCTGTGTATGTGGGGTGGAGGTGAAGGGGGGAAGGTTATGGAGGGGTGGACGAAGGAGGGGGAAGAGGATTGCAGGAAGTTCTGAACGGCTGCACGAGTGTGTGTGTGTGTGTGTGTGTGTGTGTGTGTGTGTGTACAACATCTGCAGAGTGGAAAGGAAGATGGCAGAAGTGTAAGCCCGCTGAGGAGTGGAGAAGTGGGAAGGGGAGGGGGAGAATGGTTTTCCGTCTGTCTTCATGTCCTGCCCCCCCAAAAAAGTGTGTGTGTGTATATATTTGTTTGATAAGAAAAATGATGGAGGGGTAGGGAAAAATATTGTGGTGGGAAAAAACTGTGGTGGGGGAAAAGGAATGGGACTAACCTTTCAACTTTCGTAATGTATGTAGTAATGTATGTACTGGTGTAATAACATACTTGTACAACACTACTGTGCAACACTGTGCAACACTGTGCAACACTGTGCAACACTGTGCAACACTACTGTGTAACACTGTGCAACACTATTGCGCAACACTGTGTAACACTATTGCGCAGCACGTCTGGTACACCGGGTTCCCTTCCCCCGTCTGGTACACCGGGTTCCCTTCCCCCGTCTGGTACACCGGGTTCCCTTCCCCGTCTGGTACACCGGGTTCCCTCCCCCGTCTGGTACACCGGGTTCCCTCCCCCGTCTGGTCCACCGGGTTCCCTCCCCCGTCTGGTACACCGGGTTCCCTCCCCCCGTCTGGTTCACCGGGTTCCCTCCCCGTCTGGTCCACCGGGTTCCCTCCCCCGTCTGGTCCACCAGGTTCCTTATCCCCGTCTGGTCCACCTGGCTCCCTCCCCCGTCTGGTCCACGGGGTTCCCCTCCCCGTCTGGTACACGGGTTCCCCCCTTCTGGTCCACCTGGTTCCCTCCCCCGTCTGGTTCACCAGGTTCCGTCCCCCCGTCTGGTCCACCTGGTTCCCTCCCCAGTCTGGTTCCACCGGATACCTCCCCCGTCTGGTACACCGGTTCCCTCCCCCCGTCTGATCCACCGGTTCCCTTCCCCCGTCTGGTCCACCGGGTTCCCTCCCCGTCTGGTACACCGGGTTCCCTCCCCTTCTGGTCACCGGTTCCCTCTCCCGTCTGGTCACCGGGTTCCCTCCCCCCGTCTGGTCCACCTGGTTCCCTCTCCCCGTCTGGTCCACCGGTCCCTCCCCCGTTCTTGTCCACCGGGTTCCCTCCCCGTCTGGTACACCGGGTTCCCTTCCCCCTTCTGGTCCACCGGTTCCCTCCCCCGTCTGGTCCCCACCAGGTTCCTTATCTCCGTCTGTCCATCTGGTCCCTCCCCCCGTCTGGTCCACCGGGTTCCTCCCCCGTCTGGGTCACCTGGTTCCCTCCCCCCGTCTGGTACACCGGTTCCCTCCCCCGTCTGGTCACCGGGTTCCTCCCCCCCGTCTGGTCCACCAGGTTCCTTATCCCCGTCTGTCCACCTGGCTCCCTCCCCCGTCTGGTCCACGGGGTTCCCTCCCCCGTCTGGTACACCGGGTTCCCTTTCCCCCGGTCACTGGTTCCCGGGTTCACCTCCCCCCGTTGGTTCCCACCTGGTTCCCTCCCCAGTCTGGTCCACCGGGTTACCCTCCCCCGTCTGGTACACCGGTTCCTTTCCCCGTCTGATCCACCTGGCTCCCTCCCCCCGTCTGGTCCACCGGGTTCCCTCCCCCTGTCTGGTTACACGGGTTCCCTCCCCCGTCTGGTTCACCGGGTTCCCTCCCACCGGTCTGTGGTCACCAGGTTCCTTCCCCTTCTGGTCCACCTGGTTCCCTCCCCCGTCTGGTCCACCGGGTTCCTTCCCCCGTCTGGTCACCGGGTTCCCTTCCCCCTTTGGTCCCCAGTTCCTTCCCCGTCTGGTTCACCGGTTCCTTTTCCCCCGTCTGGTCCACCTGGCTCCCTCCCCCCGTCTGGTCACCGGGTTCCTCCCCCTTCTGGTCCACATGGCTCCCTCCCCCGTCTGGTCACCTGGTTCCCTCCCCGTCTGGTCCACCGGGTTTCCCTCCCCCTTTCACGTCCTGGTATCCACCGGTTCCCTTCCCCCTCTGGTCCACCGGTTCCCTCCCCCCGTCTGGTTCACCGGGTTCCCTCCCCCGTCTGGTTACCGGTTCCCTCCCCCGTCTGGTTCACCGGGTTCCCTCCCCCGTCTGGTCCACCGGGTTCCCTCCCCCGTCTGGTCCACCAGGTTCCATCCCCCCGTCTGCTCCACCTGGCTCCCTTTCCCCCGTCTGGTCCACTGGGTTCCCTCCCCCGTCTGGTCACCGGGTTCCCTCCCCCCGTCTGGTTCACCGGTTCTCCTCCCCCGTCTGGTCCACCGGTTCCCACCCCCCTTCTGGTCCACTTTGGTTCCCTCCCCCGTCTGGTACACCGGGTTCCTCCCCCGTCTGGTCCACCGGGTTCCCTCCCCCGTCTGGTCCACCAGGTTCCTATCCCCGTCTGGTCCACCAGGTTCCTATCCCCCGTTTGGTCCACCGGTTCCCTCCCCCGTCTGGTCCACCTGGTTCCCTCCCCGTCTGGTCCACTGGTTCCCTCCCCCGTCTGGTCCACGGGTTCCCTCCCCTCCACCGGGTTCCCTGCCCCCGTCTGGTACACCTTGTTCCCTCCCCCTTCTGGTCCACCTGGTTCCCTCCCCCGTCTGGTTCCCCGTTGTTCCCTCCCCCGTCTGGTCCACCTGTTCCCTCTCCCCGTCTGGTCCCCGGATACTCTCCCCCGTCTGGTACACCGGTTCCCTCCCCCTTCTGGTCCACCTGGTTCCCTCCCCGCCTGGCTCCCTGTTCCCTTCCCCCGTCTGGTCACCTTGTTCCCTCCCCCTTCTGGTCACCGGTTCCCTCCCCCGTCTGGTCCACCTGGTTCTCTCCCCCGTCTGGTCCTACCTGGTTCCTCCCCCCGTTCTGGTCCACTTATTTCCCCGTCTGGTCCACCAGGTTCCTCCCCGTCTGGTCCACCGGGTTCCTCCCGTCTGGTTCCACCTGGTTCCTACCCGTCTGGTTTCACCTGTTCCTCGTTTGGTTCACCTGGTTCCTCGTCTGGTCCACCTGGTTCCTACGTCTGGTCCACCGGTTCCCTGTCTGGTCCCCCTGGTTCCTCGTCTGGGTTCCCTGGTTCCCGTCTGGTCACCTGGTTCCTCCCCCTCTGGTCCACCTGGTTC
>NC_069402.1:85798607-85881107 GCF_026875155.1 Cherax quadricarinatus | reverse complement strand
AGTAATTGATTACAGTGTATAACGTACACTATAATATAAGACAGAGTAGGATAGATGAACAAGGAGGCTTAGGTAAGGCTGGGGGTGTGTAGACCAGGTGTTTACAGTGAAACACATAGGTGAAGAGTATTTAGATAAGGCTAAAGAGGTTTTTGTGGCATTTATGGATTTGGAAAAGGCATATGACAGGGTGGAGAGGGGGGCAATGTGGCAGATGTTGCAGGTGTATGGTGTAGGAGGTAGGTTACTGAAAGCAGTGAAGAGTTTTTACGAGGATAGTGAGGCTCAAGTTAGAGTTTGTAGGAAAGAGGGAGATTATTTCCCAGTAAAAGTAGGCCTTAGACAAGGATGTGTGATGTCACCGTGGTTGTTTAATATATTTATAGATGGGGTTGTAAGAGAAGTAAATGCGAGGGTCTTGGCAAGAGGCGTGGAGTTAAAAGATAAAGAGAAGGAGGAGATGAATGTATTCAGATATTTAGGAGTGGACGTATCAGCAGATGGGTCTATGAAAGATGAAGTGAATCATAGAATTGACTAGGGGAAAAAAGGCGAGTGGTGCACTTAGGAGTCTGTGGAGACAACATTGTCCATGGAAGCAAAGAGGGGAATGTATGAGAGTATAGTTATACCAACGCTCTTATACGTGTGAAGCATGGGTTTACCTGGAGAGGGTTTCAGGGGGTCAACGCCCCCGCGGCCCGGTCTGAGACCAGGCCTCATGGTGGATCAGGGTCAGATCAACCAGGCTGTTACTGCATGGCCACACGCAAGCTGACGTACGAACCACAGTCCGGTTGGTCAGGTACTGACTTTAGGTGCCTATCCAGTGCATTCTTGAAGACAGCCAGGGCTCTATTAGTAATCCCCCTTATGTATGCTGGAAGGCAATTGAACAGTCTTTGGCCCCGAACACTTATTGTGTTGTCTCTCAGTGTACTCGTGGCGCCCCTACTTTTCATCGGGGGAATGTTGCATCCCCTGCCGAGTCTTTTGCTTTCATATGGAGTGATTTCCGCGTGCAGGTTTGGTACCAATCCCTCCAGGACCTTCTCAGTGTATATTATCATGTATATCTCTCGCCTGCGTTAGAGGGAATACAGATCAAGGACCTTCAACCGTTCCCAGTAGTTTAGGCGCCTTATCGCACTTGTGTTTGCCGTGAAATTTCTTTTTACACTCTCCAGGTCTGCAATGTCGCCAGCCTTGAAGGGGGCAGTTAGTGTACAGCAGTATTCCAGCCTAGAGAGCACAAGCGATTTGAAGAGAATCATCATGGGCTTGGAGTCCCTAGTTTTGAAGATTCTCATTATCCATCCTATCATTTTCCTAGCGGATGAGGTAGATACATTGTTGTGGTCTTTGAAGGTGAGATCCTCTGATTATCACTCCCAGGTCCTTCACATTACTTTTCCGCTCTATTGTATGGTTAGAATTTGTGGTATACCCTGACACATTTTTAATTTCTTCAAGTTTTCCTTATCTGAGTAGTTGAAATTTCTCCTCATTGAACTTCATATTGTTTTGGGTGGCTCATTCGAAGATTTGGTTGATGTCCGCTTGGAGTCTCGCAGTGTCTTCGATGGGAGCGAGTACTGTGCCTTGTGGAACAGAGCTTTTTACTGTGGCTGCCTGTGACTTTACTGTTTACTATTACTCTTTGTGTTCTATTTGTCAGGAAGTTGTAAATCCATCTACCAACTTTCCCCGTTATTCCTTTATCCCGCATTTTGTGTGCTATTTCACCATGGTCACACTTGTCGAAAGCTTCTGCAAAGTCTGTGTATACTACATCTGTATTTTATCCTCTACAGCATCCAGGACCTTGTCATAATGGTCCAGTAGCTGGGACAGGCAGGAGCGACCTGCTCTAAACCCATGTTGCCCTGGGTTGTGTAATTGATGGGTATCTAGGTGGTTGGCTATCTTGCTTTTTAGAACCCACTCAAAGATTTTTATGATATGCTCTCGGTCTGTAGTTCTTTGCAAATGCTTTACTGCCACCTTTGTGGAGTGGGGCTATGTTGTTTTTATTGTGTGTGGGATGACCCCTGTGTCCCTGCTCCCTCTCCATAAAATGCTGAAGGCACGTGATAGGGGATTCTTGCAGTCCTTGATGAACACGGAGTTCCACGAGTCTGGGCCTGGGACAGAGTGCATGGGCATGTCATTAATTGCCTCTTCAAAGTCTTGTGGAGTTAGAATAATATCCGAGATTTTTGGGATGACTAGATTTTGGGTTTCGTTCACAATGAATTCATTTTTATTTTGGATTGTCGAAGCCTTAGAGGGCAGTGGCTCGCTAAAACACCGAGTCATATTGGGACTTTAGTATCTCGCTCATTTCTTGGCCTATTCATCTGTGTATGTCCCATTCCTGCCTTATAGCAGGCGGCCCCCCAATTCTGGATGTTTTCCCTTAGAATTTGGCATAAGAGAAGAAGTTATTTTTTTTTTTTTCAATTTCCTTTATGGCTTTTAGTTCTTCCTGTGATTCTTGTCTCCTATAAGCTCACTTCAGCTTATGGCGTTTATTTGCAGTTTCTTTGACTAGTGTTCCTTCGTATTTCAGATATATTGACCCACTCCCAGCAGCTCTGTGACTCCTTCGCCTTCGTCTGTATAGGGAACGTCTCTCTTTTCTAGTTTACATATTCTTTCTTTTTCTTAATGGAATGTGTCTTGAGCAGATCTCAGAACCACATGATTCCATTTTTTTCAAGGCAAATGTTCGAACGTGTTGTTTAGGGATATTTCTCCCAGCTGTTTCATTTAAGGATCATGGTTTACTTGATCTCCACATTTGTTTGTTTTTGTTATTGAAATTGAATTTCGTGAAGTGGACTTTCATACGGCCTCACATTTTGTGGTCAGGATCCCTGTGCATACATGTCTGTACTCTCTTTTATGTGTGATCTGTGTGTATTTGTCTTTGATTCAGTTATATTACGTATCATATATGCATAGTTAGTGAATGATGTGGTCCAGCATTTTCTAGTCCTGTAGGCTCTACTATTTGCTGTGGTTTAAGGTGTGAATTTGTTGGGGCCAGAGATTTAATAGTTCGTGTTGTGTGCAAATTTTCCATCTGGGCTGCTCCCGGGGTGATCTCTGCTGAATCTTTATTTTTGCTTACTCCTCCTTTTTATGTGTCTCAGGTTGTGAAAATCTCCTAGTAGTAAGATGTTTGGGGTCAGGATAGTTGGGTAGGAGATTTTCTAGACAGTGTTCAATTTTCTCAAGTGCTCCTGTATTGCTGGTAAGTTGCTAATCTGGAGGCTTGTATTACTACCACATTGACATGTTTTTGTTTTCGATCGTTACTGCCAAAATTTTCAAACTACATCATTGGAGGGTGTTTAGTAGTGGGTGATGAATGTTGCACGAGAAGGTGGAGGCAGTGGAGATGGGTCTGAAGGCAATGTGTGGTGTGTAACGTAAAATATTGTGGAGAATTCGGAGTTTGGAAAAAGTAGGTGGTGTGGAATTACTAAAATATTTTCCTGAAGGCTGAGGAGGGGTTACTGAGGTGGTTTGGACAGTTAGAGAGGCTTGCATAACGAGCATAAATTGTCTTCGAGAGGTATAAATTGTAGTGAGGAAGGCGGGGATGGGGTCAGCCTACGAAAAACTTGGAGGGAGGGGGTTTAAAGGAGGTTTTGTCTGCGAGGGGGGCTTGGACTTCCATCAAGCATGCGGAACGTGTTAGACAGGATGTGATTGGAAACAAATTGGTTTTTAGAACTTGAGTGCTGTTGGAGTGTGTGCAAGGGGTACATTTATGGATGCCAGCGGAAAACCGGCAAGCCGGACTTGAGGTGGAGATGGAAATTCAGTCTCCACTCTGAAGGGGGATGTTATGTTGCAGTTTCATATCTAGTGTTAAGCATGACTCTGGCAAGGCAGTGATGGAGTGAAATAAGGTTGAAGTTTTAACTTTTCGGGCACCCTGCCTTTGGTGACAAAATGGCTGATGTGCTGTGTTGTAATATATATAAATATTTATATAATATATTATTAAATATAAATATTATTTATATATGTTGCCCCCCCCAAACATCCACTCTGAAAGAATAGAGAATTCCTATGCGCATTCGTGACTACTCACATTATCATAGTTCCTTGATAATGTGAGGTAGTCACGAAAAAGCGCTTGGAATTTCTCTATTCTTTCTGAGTGGTTGTTCATGACTATTCTGATAATCACCTGTTTAATGTGTTTATTGCCTGCATGCAATATATTATATATATTTAATATATATATATTATATTTATATATATTTATATTTATTATATATATGGTTTTGAAAGTCACGTAAGCAAACACTGACATTGATTAGGAAAAACGTTTCGGTCCTGGGACTTGATCAAGGTCAGGCCGAAACGTTTTCTAATAAATATGTCATAGTGTTTGCTTACGTGTCTTTCTAAACCAACTTGTCGGTATTTATTACCATGGTATACCATATATATATACACCACACGGTCAAAGGGCTTCGCTACAGAGCAGAATAACAAAGATGGTTGCATCACTGGATGACTGCAAGAGGACCACCAGACAGTGGTCAGGCGGGGCTGTGGATCGTCCGGTCAGAGTTAAGCCATTACTCGCGGCGATGATGATGGTGTGGATGATGATTATGATGGAGGGTCTGCGCGAGTCAGCAGCAGACTAGGGAGGGGTGGGAGGGGGGGTGGAGCCAAACGTTTAGTTCGCGCCCCTGCCACGTGCCATGACCGCAATTACGCACAGCACGGCGTCCTCCTCTAATCCCCCCCCCCGCCTGGGTATCAGACCCACCCTCTCCGCCTTGCCCACTGGATCCCACATCACCCCATCCCCTCCTTATATACTTCTGAATGCTTTACGATATCCTCATCACAGTACTGAAGTCTGCCTGCTCAGCCTGACACTACTGAAGTCTGCCCGGTCAGGCTGACATTTACACACTGCATCTGACCCATCAAGTGTGACAGAATCCAACTGGGAAGCAATTTTTGTTCCCACTGTGTAATTATCACACAGAATAGTGTAGCCGCACACTGCTGATGTTCCCACTGTGTAACTATCACACACAATAGTGGAGGCGCACTACTGCTGATGTGCCCACTGCTGTGAACTTTCACTCACAATAGTGTAGCCGCACACTGCTGATCGTTGCCCACTGTGTAAATATCTCACACTATAGTGTAGCCGCACACTGCTGATGTTCCCACTGTGTTAACTATCACACACAATAGTGTAGCCGCACACTGCTGATGTTCCCACTGTGTAACTATCACACACAATAGTGTAGCCGCACACTGCTGATGTTCCCACTGTGTAACTATCACACACAATAGTGTAGCCGCACACTGCTGATGTTCCCACTGTGTAACTATCACACACAATAGTGTAGCCGCACACTGCTGATGTTCCCACTGTGTAACTATCACACAATAGTGTAGCCGCACACTGCTGATGTCACCAATTTTTCAAAGTGAAGATCAACACCTGAGATGTGTTTTGTTGTAGCAGAACTGGATACATCAGCAGTGTGCTGCTACCCAAACATTCTATGCGATGGTTACACACTGGGTATAAAAGCTATGTTTGCCCCCTTTCATTTTCCTTACGGGGGAAAGATTTAAAGTAAAGGTGCTGAATGTGTCAGACTGAGCTGGCCACTTCAGTGGGTGTCAGACTGAGCTGGCCACTTCAGCATTTGTCAAACTGAGCTGGCACACTTCAGCAGTGTAAAGGGATGAGCTGGCACATTTCGGGCGTGTAAAGCGGGTGGAAACTTCAGCAGTTAAAAAAACTGAGCTGGCACATTTCCCGCAGTTTTCAGACTGAGTTTTGCACACTTCGCATTGCCCAAGACTGAGTGGCACACTTCGGGCAGTGTCAAGACTGAGTGGCAAACTTCAGCGTGTAAAGGATGGCTGGCACATTTTCAGCAGTGTCAAGACTGATTTTTTGGGGCAAATTTCAGCATTTGTCAGGACTGAGCTGGAACACTTCGGGCAGTGTCAAGACGGGAGCGGGCAAAATTCAGCAGGGGAAATTTGGATACCGTCAGGTTTTCCGGGTAAGGGGTAATAGCTATGGCAACTTAAAAAGTTTCGCTCCAGCAGCATGGAGTTACTACCCATTTGGGGGAATTTAAATTCTCAAGGGGGGGAAAAAGTTCTAAAGGCCCGCCTGAGGGGGGGTAGGTGCCCCTCGTCCACCCCCCTCACCTCCGGGGTGGTGGGGGCCTGCCCCCCCCTTGAAAAAAAGAAAAGGGGGAGCTCAAAATCCCAAGAAAAAAATTTAAATAGAGCCTAGGTTCTTACAGTAGCGATGGAAAGCTCTACTCACTAAAAATTTTTTTGAGGGGGGGGGGGGGGTTTGGGGGAAAGGGTTGAGGGGTTTGAGGGGGGAAAAGTAGCTGGGGGGGGGGGGGGTAGTTTTTGGGGGGCTCTGCTCGGGGTACAATTTGTCTGGGATGGCGGGAAATTTAATTTCAAAAATCAAAACGGAGAAAGGGGGAAAGGGGCCCGGGGGGGAAGGGAAGGAGGGGGGGAAGGAGGGGAGGGGGGCATTTTTGTTAAAAGGGGGAAAGGGGGGGGAAGGAAGAAAAAACCCTTGATTTCTTAACGGAGGGAGGGGGAGGGGGGCCCAAAAGGGGAAAGGGAAGGGGGGAAAACCCTTCGTTTTTTAATGGAAGTTAAGAATGACCCTTTTTAAAACCCCCTGTGGGTCCCTACCAAGTCCCCCCTTGGGGCCTCCCCCCCCCCAAACTAATTAAAATTTAATCATAATTAATTATTAAGTAATTTGTACACAAAAACACACATAGGTTTAGAAACGGGTTTTTGTATGGCAATTCAAAAAAGTTTTTTTTTACAAAATTTCCCCCAAAAACCCCAACACCCCCTTTTAATACAACACACACCACACACCACACAAAAGGGCGTCAGTTTTGTGAGGCTTGATCCTCAGATAACAACGAAACGCGCGTAACAGGGGCGATTTTCTCAGTGTATTATAAAAAACGTAAGGAGCATTACAGTGGGCCCAAAGGGGCCCAAGCGGGTTCCCCCTTGTGGGGAGAGTTGAAAGATGCTTATGCTTCTTGTAGCGCGGGGCCCGCTTTTGTGACGAGGGGGGGAAAAGGGTAGCGACGCAGTGTGACAAAAGGTGGGCGGGGGTAGCGCCCGCAGTGTGAAGAGGGTGGCGAGTGGGCGACGCAGTGTGACGAGGGTGGTGGTAGGACCCCAGTGGGGAAAGGGGGGGTGAGTAGCGACGCAGTGTGAAGGGGGTTTGGTGAGTAGCAAGGGCATGGGGAAGAGGGTGGTGGGTAGCAACGCAGTGAGAAGGGGGGTGGCGGGGTAGCGACCCCCCTTTGAAAAAAGGGAGGGTGGTGAGAAAGAAAAACGCGTGTAAAGGGGGGTTGGTGAGTGAAACCCGCAGTGAAAAGAGGGTGGTGAGTAGAAACCCGCAGTGGGGAAGGGGGTTGGTAAAGAAACCCAACCCCAGTAAAGAAGGGGGTTGGCGATTTAGCGACGCAGTAAAGAAGAGGGTGGGGGATTTAGCAACGCAGTGTAAAGAGGGGGTGGTAAGTAGAAAACGCAGTGAGAAGGGGGGTGGTGAGTAGAAACGCAGTGAGAAGGGGTGGGGGAGTAGCAACGCGTGAGAAGAGGGTGGCAAAGGGGTTGCAAACGAAAGTGAGAAGAGGGTGGGAGAAAGAAAACGCAGTGTAAAGAGGGTGGGGGGTTTGGGAAAAAGCAGTGAGAAGAGGGTGGGAGTAGAAACGCAGTGAGAAGAGGGTGGTGAGTAGAAAACGCAGTGAGAAGGGGGTGGCAAAGTGGGCGACCCCAAGTGAAAAAGAGGGGTTGGTGGGTAGCGACGCAGTTTGAAGAGGGTGGTAAAAGTAGGGGACGCAGTGTGAAGGGGTTTTGGTGAGTGCAAGGGCAGTGAAAAAGAGGGGGGTTTGGTAGGAAAGGGGCAGTGAGAAGAGGGTGGGGGTTTTAGCGACGCAGGAGAAGGGGGGTGGTAAAGTAGCAAGCGTGTAAAGGGGAAGGGGTTTTGGTGGTAGAAAACCCCAGTGAAAAGGGGGTTTGGGGGAAGTAGCACGAAAGGGGGGAGAAGGGGTGGTGAGTAGCAAACGCAGTGAAAAAAAAAAGGGGGGGGGGGGGGGGGGGGGGGTGGCGAGTGGGAAAGCAGTGGAAGAAGAGGGTGGGAGAAAGCAACGCAGGGGAAAAGAGGGGAGGGTGGCGTGTAGAAAAGGGCAGTGGGGAAAGAGGGTGGGGAGTAGCAACGCAGTGAGAAGGGGTGGTGATTTTGGCGACGCAGTGAGAAGGGGGTTTGGCCCGAGTAGCAAACCCCATTTGGAGAAGAGGGGTTGGGAGAAAAAAAACGCAGTGAGAAGAGGGGGGCGGGGTAGCAAACCGCAGTGGGGAAGAGGGTGGTGAGTAGAAATCGCAGTGAGAAGAGGGTGGCGGTAGCAACGCATTTGGAGAAGAGGGTGGCGGGTTGTTGCGACGCAGTGAGAAGAGGGTGGGTGAGTACGACGCATTTGGAAAAGGGAGGGGGTTGGGGGTTTGCGCGCAGTGAGAAGAGGGTGGTGAGTAAGCGACGCAGTGTTGAGAGGGTGGCGGGGAGGGGGGACGCAGTGTGACGAGGTGGACGCGTGTGACGAGGGTGGGGGGTTTGGTAGCGCGCAGTGTGACGAGGGGGGTTTTGGTAGCGACGCAGTGTGCGAGGGGGGTTTGGAGTAGCGACGCAGTGGGGACGGGGGGTGGTAAAGTAGCGACGCATGTGACGAGGGTTGGTGAGAAAGCGACCCCAGTGGGACGGGGTTGGGGCGGTAGCGACGCAGCGAGAAGAGGGTAGTGGGGGGACGAAAGGGCCCAGGGGGGGGTGGTGAGGACGCCCCGTCAGGAGGGTGGTGAGGACGCACCGTCAGGGGGTGGTGAGGACGCCCCCGGTCAGGGGGTGGTGAGGGGAAACCGTCAGGAGGGTGGTGAGGGGCGCCCCGTCAGGGGGTTTGTGAGGGGGGCACCGTCGGGGAGGGTGGTGAGGGCGCACCGCCCAGGAGGGTGGTGGGGGCACCGTCGGGGATTGTGAAGACGCACCGCCAGGGGGTTTTTGTGAGGGGGCACCGTCGGGGGGTTTTGTGGGGAAACGCCCTCGGGAGGGTGGTTAAAGGGAGAAACCGTCGGGGGGTTTGGGTGAAGAGCCCCGTAGGAGGGGGGGTTGAAAAACGTCCTTCAGGGGGTGGTGAGGGCGCACGGGTCGGAAAGGGTTTTGAAAGGGCCCCACGATTTTTGGGGGTTTTTAAAAATTTTTCCTCGGGTTTTTAACAGAGCGTGGGTGGGGACGTCAGTGGAAACTATGTGGAGGTTCACGGGGACTGTTTTTAAAACCGCGAGACGACAACCCAAAAAAAAAGTGCCCCCCTTTCGAGGATGGGCTTCTGATCCCAAAAAAATTTGGCAACCCCTCCATTTCCTTGGGTTCAAACCCCATTAGGTCCATCCCCCCCAGCTAACATTCCTGGGAAAATACCGTAACCCCGTTTAACGCGGCTTTTGGTTGCTACAAAACGGCTTTCATTCAAAAAAATTTTTCCATTTTAAAAAAACCCGTAAAACCCCAAAAGGGAAAACTAGCCATCAGGGGTTTACTTCAATAACCCCACATCACCAAAAACCTGCGTGCTCAGTGACAAATGCCACCATTCAGGGATTTCACTGCCCGAAATCCAAAGGAACCCCTGGGAAAGCCCCCATCGACCTACGGGAAAAAACCTGTTCGTACGTCTTAAGAACCTTTGCATGAAGTGTGTCGGGAAAAAGGGAAAAACAAAGAGAGGGAGAGAGAAACATAATTCATAACAAAAATAAGTTTTAATACGTGCTTTGTGTTTGAGCCAGGTTCAAAAAACCCGGGTGGCCGCTGACGGTACCCCGGTTTGGGGTCAGCTCAAGTACCCAGGGGGTTTTAGCTGAGGGAGTTCCCCTGTAGGAATGGTTTCAAAAAAGTTGAGGGAAATTTGAAACTTGGGTATTATAAATTTTGGGGAACGGTACCCAGGTGGCCCGCCAGTCGCCGGGGACCCGGTTTGGGGGGCCCGTCCCCCCGGTACCCAGGTGGCGGCCCGTCGCCGGTACCCCCCCGGTGGCGGCCGTCGTGGTACCCCGGTGGCGGGATTTGTCGGTACCCGGGGCGCCAAATCCCCCGGTTTCCCAAAAGGGGGCGGCCAGTCGCCGGTACCCAGGTGGCGGCCGGGGGCGGACCCAGGTGGCGGCCGGTCGCGGGGACCCCGGTGGCGGCCGGTCGGGCCCGGGACCCAGGGGGGCGGCCCGGCCCCCGGTACCCAGGTGGCCCGGGCCCGTCGCCGGAACCCCGGTGGCAGCCCGTTTGCCCGGGACCCAGGTGGGAAAACCCGTCGCCGGTACCCAGGTGGCAGCCAGTCGCCGGTACCCAAAGGGCAAGTAATGTAAAGGGGCGAAGGAGATTACTGTCACAAAATTTAAATTTTTAAGTGTTATTATACAGATACCAAAAGGGACTGAATTACACGGTCCCAAAGGGGACTGAATTTTTAAAACTGACACAAAAGTACCCAAAAAAAGGGAAATTTTTTTTCCCCGCACAAACAACCCTTAAAAATAAGGTTCTGGAATTTTGTGTATATTTATTCTGCCGAAAAAGGTTTAAAATGGGCAATTAGCCAGAACTCTTAAAATTTGTCCTAAAATTTTTTTTTATACGTTTAAAGATATTTTTTTTTAATTTTAAAGGGAATATAAAATTTAAAAGATTTTGTACCAAAAATTATAAAACTTACTATATTTAAAATTTTGCTTAAAACCAGTTAAAAACATTTTATACAAGTTTACAAAAAATTATTTAATTATATAATTATATTATATATATATAAATTTTAAATAATTTTTTATATATATATATTTAATTATATATAATATATTTATTTTAAAAATTTTTTATAATTATATATATATATTTATATTATATATATATATATATTTTATATATATAAATATATATTATAAACTGGCCCATTTCCCACCCAAGGAGGGTGGGGCCCCAAAAAAGAAACTTTTTACCATCATTCACTCCTTTTCCTTTTCTTGCCAGAAGGGTTTATTTACACTAGTTTTTAAACTGCAACAAATTTAAATTTTAGCAACGTTCCGCCCAGCCAGTTTACTTCGTCAGTCCAATACAGCGAAGAATGAGGGACTGAACATATCTCCAGGCTGAGGGACTGAAGGTTCACCTCAATGGGTTTGGGGGTGAATGTGAGGTGGATCTAATGGTGGAGGGGATTGAGGCTACCAGCAGTGAGGTGCAGTCCAGCACCTGCTGCAAGTGGCAAGTGGTTCCCAGTAATGGGAAGAGCATCAAAATAAGGAAAGTTAAGAGAAGATTTGAAGGTAGGAAATCGCTTCTCTGTTCTTCAGGATGAGTGTACTTCAGTGGTCAGTGAAGGTAAAGGTACTACTTCCCCTGGAAATAGAGATTAGCGCATCCTTGTGGTTGGCGACTCACAGGTAAGATATATGGACCGTGCCTTCTGTAATAGGAATGTGAAGGTAAGAGTGTGTGCTTCCCTGGAGCTGGTGTTAGTGGCATAGTCAACAGGTTGGATAATATGTCAGGTAATGGGAACAAGCCCATTATCTGTCTCAGTGCTGGTGGAAATAATATTGGGAAGGGTCGGAGAGAAGAGCTGCTAGATTAGTACAGGTCAGCTATAGATTTAATTAAATTTAAGGGAGGGGTCCCAATCATGTGTAGCATCTTGCCTAGAAGGGGAGTGGGCAATGAATGGCTGTCTAGAGCAATTGGTGTAAATTGCTGGCTAGACAAGGAACTTTCAATCCCATTCATTGACATCTGGAACAACTTGAACGGAACCTGATACCATACCCTCGTTGAATGGAACCTAATACCATACCCTCGTTGAACGTAACCTAATACCATACCCTTTGGGGCAGGGGTGGTAGCACTTGCAAACTTGATCGAGAGGGCCACTGCTGACATGCCTAGGATTTTAAACTGATAGAAGATAGAGGTATGGGTGTGTGTGGGAAACAGTCAGGTTGCAACACTAGGGTTGAAAACAGTAAATGTATAAAAGACATTCAGCATGAAGGTATAGATAAAGACAATAGATCAGATCAGCAAACAAAGAAACAGCAGAGGGCAGCAAGGGACTAGCTCCCTTAAGGTCAACTATACTAATAGCAGGAGTAAGAAATAAGATAGATGAGCTAAGATTAATCGCAAGTGCAGGAAACGGATATTTTTGCTATAACAGACCTGGCTCAATCTGAAAGATAGGGAGATGCCTTCTGAATGTCACATACAAGGCTATAAATTATTCCACACTGACAGGGTCAACAGGAAGGGTGGTGGAGTAGCGATGTATGTCAGAGACAATTTAAATTGTTGTGTTAGACAAGATATAAAATTAGAAGCGTCAGCCACTGAATCTGTTTGGTTACAGCTTCTCGAGGTCCTTGAAAAACTAACTTTGGGTGTGATTTACAGGGGCTCCAAATCTTGATAGAGAGTGCAGTAAACTTCTATGGGACGAAATTCGTAAGGCATTTACATACGAAAATGTTGTGCTAATGGGAAATTTCAACTATATAGACAGATTGACTGGAGCAATTTGACGGGAAATTTAGAGTCAAGTGACTTTCTTGATACAATTCAGGATTGTTCTTTAAAACAGTGTGACAGAACCAACTAGAGGAAATAACCTGCTTGACTTGGTTCTTGCCAGCAGGGAAACCACTAATAATCTTGAGGTTAATGATGAGCTTGGGGAAAGTGATCACAAATCACTCAGTTTTAATATATCATGGAATTCCCCTAATAAGGGCAATCAAGTATCTGTCCCTGACTTCCGCTTGGCTGATTTCATAGGACTGAAAAATTACTTGGGTGGGCTGAACTGGAATGACCTGACTATGGGTCAGGTAGGTGGTGGTGATTGCCGATATGACGTTTTCTAGGGCATAGTTCCAGCTGCTCAGACAACTTGTGTTCCAAATAGGGAAATTAGATCAAACAAAAATTATCCTAAATGGATGAACACTAGATTAAAACATCTCATTGGTCAAAAGAGGAATATATAGGCAAATCAGAAGAGGAGAGGGGCAATTAAGAAATCAATATATTCAGTTAAAGAGAAATAAAAAAGGGAATAAGAAAAGCAATAAGAGATTATGAGGTTAAAGTTGCAAGAGAATCGAAGACTAACCCAAAAGGATTCTTTCAGGTATACAGAAGTAAGATCAGGGACAAGATAGTTCCACTCAAAAGTTACTAGGGTCAGCTCACTGACAGTGATAAGGAAATGTGTAGAATTTTTAACACACACTTCCTCTCAGTTTTTACACAGGAAGATACAAGCGATATTCCAGAAATAATAAATTGTGTAGAACAGGATGATAAACTGTGCACGATTAGGGTCACAAGTGACATGATCCTTAGGCAAACAGATAAATTAAAACCTAACAGATCCCCAGGCCCTGATGAACTGTATGCAAGGGTTCTAAAGGAATGTAAAGAGGAGCTTGACAAACCTTTGGCTAATAGTTTCAATATATCACTACAAACTGGCATGGTGCCAGATAAGTGGAAAATGGCAAATGCGATACTATTTACAAGGCAGGTGACAAGTCCTTGGCTTCGAACTATAGATCAATAAGCCTTATCTCCATAGTGGGAATCTGCACTCTAGAAAGGCGTAGAATTAGGGCAGATGTGATTGAGGTGTATAAATGGAAGACAGGAATAAAAAAGGGGATGTAAATAGCGTGCTGAAAATATCTAGCCTAGACAGGACTCGCAGCAATGGTTTCTAGTTGGAAAAATTCAGATTCAGGAAGGATATAGGAAAGCACTGGTTTGGTAATAGAGTTGTGGATGAATGGAACAAACTCCCAGGTACAGTTATTCAGGCTAAAACATTGTGTAGTTTTAAAAATAGGTTAGATAAATACACGAGTAGGTGTGGGTGGGTGTAAGTTGGACCTGACTAGCTTGTGCTACTAGGTCAGTTGTCGTATTCCTTCCTTAGTGAATGTGACCTGACCTGACTAGGTTGGGGCATTGACTTAAGCCGGTAGGAGACTTGGACCTGCCTCGTATGAGACAGTAGGCCTGCTGCAGTGTTCCTTCTTTCTTATGTTCTTATGTTCTTAAATGTTGCACAAGTGTCTCATTCTAGGATAGGAGTTCTTTGACATACCCTCGTTGAACGTAACCTGATACCATACCCTCGTTGAACGGAATCTGATACCATACCCTCGTTGAACGGAATCTGATACCATGTGTTACGGTTCAAATCTTAATCTTTAGCCAGGTTAGTGCACTCCGTAACACACTTCATAGAATGAAAGGATATGTTTCCAAAGTTAGAAATGTAAGGCACAAATAATAGTTACTCAGTCTTTTCAAGTTTTTTCAATTTAAAAGCTTAAATACTTTAGATATTCATAAATATCTATTAAATATCACTGTCAGAAACTTTCCTTCACACAAGAAAACTCTTAAATAGAATGTACATGTCAATATGGTCACTACACTTGATAATGATCAGAGGAATATTACCGCTTCCTCAATAGTAACTTTACTTGTGTGCAAGTACATATATTGAGAATTAACACTTTTTCTGAGTAACTCCCTGGCATAAGGAATATATCACAAAGTTCTAAGCTTGACACTGGTCGTCACATCGTAACCTGAAGATAACAGTATATGCTTGTCAGAAGACTTCACAATAAACCACAAGCTGGATCAGGAGTTTCTATAACCCAATTCTCTATCCAAGTGAGAATAAGGCGGAGTACTAGGAGGGTAGCTCAGTCAATGTACACTGAGTCAGCAGAGAGAGTGAACTGCCATATACAGTAAATTCCTTCATGACATCAACTCGTCAAAAGGGGGAGAGGGTAGAGCAGTGCAAACTACCCACCAATGGAGATACCTTGTTATAAACCTTAGCCAGGTGTACCTACCTAACACATTACTCAAGATATATATATATATATGGTTTAGAAAGACACGTAAGCAAACACTATAACATATTTATTAGAAAACGTTTCGGTCCTGGGACCTTGATCACTTCTAACATACAGAGGTAGAAAGACATTATATATATAGGCGGAGAGTGAGATGTGACGCACGTGACCTGAGGAATGTCATAAGAACATTAGAATGGAGGAACACTGTAGAAGGTCTACTGGCCCATGCGAGGCAGGTCCTTATCAAAACAACCTCTACCTATGATGAGGACGGGTAGACGATGAAATCATGTGACTCCTGTGTTGTTGGGTTGGTGCTGCTTAATTATCATATATGCCACTGGAAACTACAAAATTTAAAAAACATTGGCATATATGATAATTAAGCAGCACCAACCAACAACACAGGAGTCAAAATGATTTATGTCAAACCCTGCCTCATCATAGGTAAGGTTGTTTTGATAAGACCTGCCTCGCAGGGCATAGACCTTCTACAGTGTTCCTCCATTCTAATGTTTTATGACTTTCCTAGGTCACGTCCCGTCCCATCTCATCTCCGCCTATATATATAATGTCTTTCTACCTCTGTATGTTAGAAGTGATCAAGGCCCAGGACCGAAACGTTTTCTAATAAATATGTTATAGTGTTTGCTTACGTGTCTTTCTAAACCAACTTGTCGGTATTTATTACCAAGGTTTATACCATATATATATATACATCATACCCGGGTATATTCCTAAATCAGGTAATATTATAAACTAGTGGAATCTTAATTAGTATTATTAAAGAAACCCAGAGTATAATATTAAGTGGATAATACATAAATTAATCACATTATGACATTGGTCATAACACCATGCCTTCATTGAACGTAACCTGATACCATACCCTCGATGAGCGCATTACTGAGCCCTCGTTAAAACAATACCTATTGGAACCCGGGGTCATTTGGGTTAAGACCCCATTAATCCTGTGACTTTCCTTCCATCCTCTCTCTCTCTCTCTTCCTTCTCTTCCTCTCTCTTCTTCTTCCTTCACCAAAATCTACTTCCCTTTTCGCTCACTAGTATTTCCTTCATGACATTCAACTGTCAAGGGGGATTAGCCAACTTATCCCCAATGGACCTACTTTTATACCTAGCCACCTATCTACACAACTCAAGCTATTTTCTACTCAACCGTTTTCTCACTCCTGACTTGAGTACTAATAGTGACTTTGGATTGCCTAAGCATGGACCAGTAGGTACTTACTCCTAATGGGCATAAGTGACTTGCCCTCTAGAATGGCCATTTAGGTGACATTGGACCTGCCTACATGGGCCAGTAAGTGACTTGGACCTGCCTGCATGGGCCAGTAGGTGACTTGACCTGCCTAGCATGGGCAAGTAGGTACTTGGACCCTGCCTAGCATTGCTCAGTAGCCTACTGCAGTGATTCTTCCTTTTTTCTCATAAGAACTAAGTAAATTAAGGAATTCTGAAACGGGCCCTACTTGGTTTTATACAATACCGACAGTTTCCTTAGTTTAACTCTTGCAACGTTAGACATCTTTTTCCGAAACGTTTCGCCTACACTGTAGGCTTCTTCAGGGCGAATACAGGAAAGAGGCAGAGCAGTGAGAGATGTTAGTTCCTGGCTATGGAACTGAACTTCCTCCAGGGCCGAGGGACTGACAACCTCAAATTCTACGACTTTAAGGGTGATGGACTGATTACATCGTCTTCACATCTCTACTGCTCCTGCCTACTTTCTGTATTCGACTGAAGAAGCCTACTGTGTAGGCGAAACGTTTCGGAATAAAGATGTCTAACTGTTGCATATGTGTCTTACCTAACAGGCCTACTGGTCCATGCGAGGCAGGTCAAAGTCACCCACCGGCCCAAGCCTCGTAAGCCAGGTTATATCTCCTTAAGGAAGGAGCATGGCATCAGACCCATAAGCACAAGCTAGTCAGGTCCAACTCACACCCACCCACACCCACTTATGTATTTATCTAACCTATTTTTAAAACTACACAACGTCTTAGCTTCTATGACGGTATTCGGGAGTTTGTTCCACTCCTCCACAACTCTATTACCAAACCAGTGCTTTCCTATATCCTTCCTGAATCTGAATTTTTCCAACTTAAAACCATTGCTGCGAGTCCTGTCTTGGCTAGATATTTTAGCACGTTATTTACATCCCCTTTATTTATTCCTGCTTTCCATTTATACACCTCGATCATATCCCCCCTAATTTTACGGCTTTCAAGAGAGTGCAGATTCAGGGCCCTCGGTCTATCCTCATAGGGAAGATTTCTGATACATGGGATCAACTTTGTCATCATCCTTTGTACGTTTTCCAGAGCATTTATATCCATTCTGTAATACGGTGACCAGAACTGAGCAGCATAGTCTAAATGAGGCCTAACCAAGGATATATAGAGTTGAAGAACAACCTGAGGACTTCTATTATTTATACTTCTTGATATGAAGCCAAGGATTCTGTTAGCTTTATTGCGAACACTTATGCCTACCACCCCTTTCCCTAGCATCTAGCCTTCCTTCCCTTCACATGTGTCCCTACCCCTGACACCTAGTTCCTCTCCTTCCCTTCACCTAGGTTCCTACCCCTTACACTTAACCTTTCTTCTAGGTGCCTACCCCTTACACCCAGGTCCTTACCCTTCCTTTCACCTAGGTCCCTACTCTTTACACCTAGCCCTTCTCCTTCCCTTCACCTAGGTTCCTAACACTTACACTTAACCCTTCTCCTAGGTACCTACCCCTTACAACCAGGTCCTTACCCTTCCCTTCACCTAGGTCCCTACCCATTCCCTTCACCTAGGTCCCTACCCCTTACGCCTAGGTCCCTACCCCTTCCCTTCATCTAGATCCCTACCCCTTACACCTAGGCCCCTACCCCTTTCATCACCTTCGGTCCCTCCCCTTACACTAGTTCCCTATCCCTTCCCTTCACCTGGTCCCTACCCATCCCTCCCCTACGTCCCTACTCCTTCCCTTCACCTAGGTCTCTCCCCCACCCCTCACCCTAGGTTCCTACTCTTTCCCTTCACCTAGGTCCCTCCCCCTTACACCTAGTTCCCTATACCTTCCCTTCACCTAGGTCCCTACTTCTTCCCTTCACCTAAGGCTACCACCCCTTCATCTGGCACCTAGGCCTCCCCTCCTTCCCTTCACCTTAAACACAGACCTTCAACAATGGATCTCCCACACCTGCAACATGAGAGAATGACCTTAGTAGACGATGGAATGTGACCTTTGACCTGAGTCGCGGAGGGAGTGACCTCCTGTCTCCCCTGCGTGACCTGCCCACCTGCAAGGTAGAACCAAGGGAGAGGGGTTCACGGACAATGGTGAGGGGGAGGGGTTCACGGACAATGGTGAGGGGGGTTCACGAACAATGGTGGGGGAGGGGTTCATGGACAATGGTGGGAGAAGGGGTTCACGGACAATGGTGGGGAGGGGATCACTGACAATGGTGGGGGAGGGGTTCACGGACAATGGTGGGGAGGGGTTCACGGACAACGGTGGGGGATGTTTCACGGACAACGGTGGGGGGGGTTTCACGGACAACGGTTGGGGGGGATTCACGGACAATTTGAAGAATGAGACACTTATGCAACACTTGGGTATCTTTACGGATACAACGTTTCGCCACACAGTGGCTTCATCAGTCTAATAAGAACATAAGAACGAAGGAACACTGCAGAAGGCCTACTGGCCCATGCGAGGCAGGTCCAAGTCTCCTACCGGCTTAAGCCAATGCACCCAACCTAGTCAGGTCAGGTCACCTTGACTTAAGGGAGGAACACGGCAACCGTCCTGGTAGCACAAGATAATCAGGTCCAACTCACACCCACCCACATCCACTCATGTATTTATCCAACCTATTTTTAAAGCTACACAACGTTCTGGCCTCTAGGACCGTACTCGGGAGTTTGTTTCACTCATCCACAACTCTATTACCAAACCAGTACTTTCCTATATCCTTCCTGAATCTGAATTTTTCTAACTTAAAACCATTGCTGCGAGTCCTGTCTAGGCTAGATATTTTCAGCACACTATTTACATCCCCTTTATTTATTCCTGTCTTCCATTTATACACCTCAATCATATCCCCCTTAATTCTACGTCTTTCTAGAGAGTGCAGATTCAGGGCCCTTAGTCTATCCTCATAGGGAAGGTTTCTGATACATGGGATCAACTTTGTCATCCTCCTTTGTACATTTTCCAGAGCATTTATATCCATTCTGTAATACGGTGACCAAAACTGTGCAGCATAATCTAAATGAGGCCTAACCAAGGATGTATAGAGTTGAAGAACAACCTGAGGACTCCTATTATTTATGCTTCTTGATATGAAGCCAAGGATTCTATTAGCTTTATTGCGAACACTTATGCACTGTTGTCTTGGTTTCAGATTACTGCTAACCAGAACTCCTAATCTTTGTCGCAATCCGTAATATTAAGATCTACATTATTTAGTTTATATGTGGCACTGTTATTGTCCTGTCCAACATTTAGAACTTTGCATTTGTCTATAATAAACTGCATCTGCCAACTCTCCGACCACTGCATCAGTCTATTCAAATCTTCCTGGAGTGCTCTAATGTCCTCGTCAAAATGAATTCGACGGCCTATTTTGGTGTCATCGGCAAACTTGCTGATGTCGCTCTTTATCCCCTCACCCTATGTCGTTTATAATATTGTGAACAGCAGGGGGCCCAACACTGACCCCTGTGGAACACCGTCGTGACGCTTCCCCACTCTGATTTCTCCCCATTTATGCAAACTCTCTGCTGCCTATTTGTCAACCATGCTTTATTCAGGAAAAAATTTCTCCTCCTATTCCATGTGCCTTAATTTTCCTCAATGTCTCTGATGTGGGACCTGCCCAAAACCCTTACTGAAGTCCATATACACAATATCATATTCATTACCATGACTACCTCCTCAAATACCTTAGTGAAAAAAGTTAAAAAAATTCGTAAGGCAGGACGCCCCTTTGTAAAACCATGCTGAGATTCGTTGATTAATTTATGCTTTTCAAGGTGGCTACGAACTGCCTCGGCAATTATTGATTCCATAAATTTTCCCACTATGGAGGTTAGGCTTATTGGTCTATAGTTCGAAGCTAAGGACCCGTCACCTGCTTTGAAAATGGAAATCACATTTGCCATTTTACCACTTATCTGGCACCATGCCAGTTTGTAGTGATATGTTGAAAAGATTAGCCAAAAGTTTGCTAAGCTCCTCTTTACATTCATTTGGAACCCTTGCATACAGTTCATCAGGGCCTGGGGATTTGTTAGTTTTTAATTTATCTATTTGCCTAAGGACCATGTCACTTGTGACCCTAATCGTGCACAGTTTATTATCGTCCTGTTCCACATAATTTATCATTTTCTGGAATATCGCTGGTATCCTCCTGTGTAAAAACTGAGAGGAAGTATGTGTTAAAACTTCTACACATTTCCTTATCACTGTCAGTGAGCTGACCCGAGGAACTTTTGAGTGGACCTATCTTGTCCCTGATCTTACTTCTGTATACCTGAAAGAATCCTTTTGGGTTAGTCTTCGAATCTCTTGCAACTTTAACCTCATAATCTCTTTTTGCTTTTCTAATTCCTTTTTTATTTCTCTCTTTAACTGAATATATCGATTTCTTAATTGCCCCTCCCCTCTTATGATTTGCCTATATGTGCCTCTCTTTTGACCAATTAGATATTTTAATCTATTGTTCATCCATTTAGGATCATTTTGTTTGATCTGATTTCCCTATTTGGAACATAATTTGACTGAGCAGCTAGAACTATGCCCTGGAAAGCGTCATATCGGCAACCATCACCACCTACCTGACCCTTAGTCAGGTCATTCCAGTTCAGCCCACCTAAGTAATTTTTCAGTCCTATGAAATCAGCCAAGCGGAAGTCAGGGACAGAGACTTGATTGCCATTATTAGGGGAATTCCATGATATATTAAAACTGAGTGATTTGTGATCACTTTCCCCAAGCTCATCATTAACTCAAGATTATTAATCAGTGTTTCCCTACTGGCAAGAACCAAGTCAAGGAGGTTATTTCCCCTAGTTGGCTCTGTCACAAACGTTTTAAAAACAATCCTGGATCGTATCAAGAAGTCACTTGACTCTAAATTCCTGTCAAATTGCTCCAGTCAATCTGTCTATAGTTGAAATCTCCCATTAACACAACATTTTCGTATGTAGATGCCTTACGAATTTCGTCCCATAGAAGTTTACTGCACTCCCTAATCAAGATTTGGGGCCCTGTAAATCACGCCCAAAATTAGTTTTTCTCGCCCTCGAGAAGCTGTAACCAAACAGATTCAGTGGCTGACGCTTCTAATTTAATATCTTGTCTAACACAACAATTTAAATTGTCTCTGACATACATCGCTACTCCACCACCTTTCCTGTTGACCCTGTCAGTGTGGAATAATTTATAGCCTTGTATGTAACATTCAGAGGGCATCTCTCTATCTTTCAGATTGAGCCAGGTCTCTGTTATAGCAATAATATCTATGCTTTCTGCACTTGCAATTAATCTTAGCTCATCTATCTTATTTCTTACACTCCTGCTATTAGTATAGTAAACCTTAAGGGAGCTAGTCCCTTGCTGCCCTCTGCTGTCCCCCTTTGTTTGCTGACCTGATCTATTGTTTTTATTTATAACTTCATGCTGAATGCCTTTTATACATTTTCTGTTTCCAACCCTAGTGTTGCAACCTGCTTGTTTCCCACACACACCCATACCTCTATCTTCCATCAGTTTAAAATCATAGGCATTTCACCAATGGCCTTCTCAATCGAGTTTGCAAGTGCTACCACCCCAGCCCCAGAGAGATGTACCCCATCCCTTGCATACATATCATGTTTGCCATAAAAGCTGTTCCAGTTGTCAATGAATGGGATGGCAAGTTCTTTGCAGTATCTGTCTAGCCAGCAATTTACACCAATTGCCCTAGACAACCATTCATTTCCTACTCCCCTTCTAGGCAAGATGCTACATATGATTGGGATCCCTCCCTTAGACTTAATGAAATCTATAGCTGACCTACAGAGAAGAACGATGTAAAGAGAGAAGGAGTTTGAGGTAATGAGTCCCTCAGCCTGAAATCGATGTGTTCAGTCTATCAGTCTTGAAGAAAGTACAGCACTTGGCCGGAGAAGTGACTTCCCTGTATTGGACTGATGACGTCACTGGCTGGCGACAACGTTTTCAACTTGTCGTCGTGGTGAGGGACTGACTACCTCAGAACTACTTCGTCGAGGGTGATGGACTGATTATATCGTCGCCTCCACTGCTTCCGCTGTCTCATCTGTATTCGACCGAAGAAGGCTACTGTGTAGGCGAAACATGTGTCTTAAATACAACACATGTGTCTTAAATACAACACGGAGACCATGCGGGAACACGAGAGGCCGTGCATGAGTGCAAGTTCAACCTGCAAGTACGGGTCAGTAGGCCTGCGTCTCTGCTCCTCCTCTGAACGAATCTGCTGGGACTTCCTACTCATTTCTGCAACATTGCATGCTCCCGATGATGCGTTGATTGCAACACAAAAGGCCTAGAGCTATCATTCAACGAGCCCCTCCTGTGATTATTCTGCATCTTATATCGCTTGTTCATGATCACTGCACACACACACACACACACACACACACACACACACACACACACACATATATATATATAAATATATATATATATATATATATATATATTATATATATATATATATATATATATAATATATATATATATATATATATATATATATATATATATATATATATATATATATATATATATATATATATATATATATATATATATATATATATATATATATATATGTGTGTCGTGCCGAATAAGCAAAACTTGCGATCTTGGCTTAAATAGCAACGCTCATCTTGCCATATAGGACAAGCGAAAATTTGTGTATGCAATAATTTCGCCAAAATCATTCTGAACCTAACGAAAAAAATATATTTCACTGTGTTTGTTTAGTATTAAATTATTGTAAACAAATCTAAAATATATTTAGTTGGGTTAGGCTAAAATAAATTGCTCTTGTTATAATAAGGTTAGGTAAGTTTTCTAAGATTCTTTTGGTGCAAAATTATAAATTTTTACATCAACATTAATGAAAAAATATATCTTTAAACCTATAAGAGAAAATTTCAGAAAGGACTTAATTTTAAATGAGTTCTTGTTAATTGACCAGTTTTACATATTCGGCACGACATATATATATATATATATATATATATATATATATATATATATATATATATATATATATATATATATATATATATATATAATATATATATATATATATAAACATTGATCTCTGGCCGAAGGAGACTCGAACGTACGAAACTTGGAACAAGGTACTCAGTGCTTTACCATTCTCACCACACTGGACCAATACCTTGGCGCCTAGCTTGCACTAGACGTTGATCCAAGGCATGCAGGGGATGAGATGAAAAACTGTAAGCCTTCTCCCTGAAAGCTGGCTGCCTTGGATCAACGTCTAGCGCAAGCTGGGCGCCAAGGCATTGGTCCAGTGTGGTGAGAATGGCAAAGCACTGCGTACCTTGTTCCAAGGTTCGTACGTTCGAGTCTCCTTCGGCCAGAGATCAGTGTTTGTGTATATTTCGCCTGCTCTTGCGAATTCCTTGTATGTATATATATATATATATATATATATATAATATACAGGAGGTTGTCGGGAGGCTCGAACCGTGATCCATAACTTTACAGGCTCCTTCAGGGTCTTTTAATGTGCTCTTAGGTTCCTTCCTACACACCTGGATCATTTAATATACCGCCAGGTTCCCTGGTAGACACCTGCTGCACACCTGGCCAGTAGCACCTGGCCAGCAGCACCTGGCCGTCTTAATCACTGGCCACAACAAGACACACCCAACGTTACCTCCAGTGCGCATCGCTAAGCAACGCAACACAAGACCAAGGAACTGTTGTTGATGGTAACAGTGACGGTGCTACTGGTGGGTGTGGTAGTGGTGGTGGTAATGGGGGGTTGTGGTGGGTGGTGCAGGTAGTGGTGGTGGTGCAAGTGGCGGTTGAGGTGCAGGTGGTAGTGGTGGTACAGGTGGTGGTGAAGGTGGTGGTGGTGCAAATGGTGGTGGTGGTGGTGGTAATAGTGATGGTGGTGGTGGTGATGCAGGTGGGAGATGTGATGGTGGTGTTGGCGTGTGCAGCTGGCTGTTACCTGCTGTACTCATCCAGCTGTTGTCTGGCATACACAGCTGTTTCTTCTGGGTATGTCATGCACGCCTCCGCCCTTTCTTATTCTTGCACGCACCAATAACTGGACTCCATTTTTAGCACACACGAGTGCGCACGTACGTGCACGCACGCATAAACGTGCACACACGCACTCACACACAGGCATGCACGCACAGACACACGAACGAGTATTGGACACAATACAAACAACAGAAGGAGAGGTGAGGGAATCTTTGAGTAAACTAGATACTTCGAAAGCAATGGGACCAGACAGCATATTCTCGTGGGTTTTGAGAGGAGCAGAGGAACTGTGTGAACCATTAGCAGTGATCTTCAAGTCGATTGAAACAAGGAAGCCGCTAGGGGTCTGGAAAACAGCGAATATAGTTCCAATACTTAAAAGAAGGGGACAGACAGGTAGCATTAAACTACAGGCCACTGTCATCAGCATGCATAGTATGTAAGGTTATGGAGAAGATTATGGGGAGACGAGTGGTGGAGCACCTGACATGAAGTAGATTCATAGAAACAGCCAGCAAAGAGTTCGAGATAGTAAATCCTGTCCTATCCTAGGTTCTCTACACATGTGCTGCTATGCATGATAAATATAATCTATGTAACTCTGTGTATACCTGAATAAGCTTACTTGCTAGAGATCTATGACAATGTGACGCAAGTTAGGCAGGGGAGAGAGAGTGCGAGAGAGAGAGAGAGAGAGAGAGAGAGAGAGAGAGAGAGAGAGAGAGAGAGAGAGAGAGAGAGAGGGAGGGAGAGAGAGAGAGAGAGAGAGAGAGAGAGAGAGAGAGAGAGAGAGAGAGAGAGAGAGAGAGAGAGAGAGAGAGAGAGAGAGAGATGGTGAACTGCATATTTTTTGAATTACAAGAAAACGTTTGATACAGTATCCCACAAGAGGCTGGGACAAGAGCTAGAGGAGCAGGAAGACAATACAGGAAAAGCACTGCAGTGGTTCAAGGAATGCTGAACGGGAAGTAAGCAACGAGTTACTGTCAGGAAAGTGTTGGGATGAGTAAATGTGACCAGTGGGGGTTCCACAAGGGTCAGTTCTTTCATCAGTACTGTTTCTTGTGCATGTAAATGACGTGCCAGAGGAAGTCGTGTCAAAGGTGTCACTGCTTTCATCTGATATGAAACAAACGAGGATGATGCATGCAAGAGCAGATCAGGAAAGACTGCAAATATATCTGGACAAGCTTCAAGACTGGTGTGACAAGTGGCTATTAGAATTTAACCCCAGCAAATGCAAAGTTATGAAAATCTAAGCAGTGCAAAGACAACCGGAAACAGAGTACAGGCTCGGGGGACAAACACTGCAAACATCCCTGAAACTGAGAGAAGGACCTCGGGGTAAGCTTAGCTTCAAACATCTCACCTGAGGCAAACATCAACCGAATAACAGCTGCAGCACACACGAGACGGGCAAATTTAAGAGTAGGTTTCCGGATCATAAACAAGGACATATACACAACATACTTCAGTCCCGTCTTGGAGTATGCAGCGCCAGTATGGAACCCACATCTAATAAAACATATAAAGAAGTTTGAAAAACTGCAAAGGTTTACAACGAAAGTAGTCCCAGAGCTGAGGGGTATGAACTATGAGACAAGGCTAAAGGAACTAAACCTGACGAAATTAGAGGACATAAGAACCACAGGTGACATAATTACGACTTACAATATCCTCAGATGAGTCACGGGGATGTTATGAAATACTTCTTTAGCCTCAGAGTGGCCGGGAAGTGGCACGATCTGGACAGTTAAGTGGTAGAGGCAGAAATCATACATAGTTTTATGAATAGGAATGACAGGGCTCACGCAGCCAGCAGAGAAAGGGGACACAAGCTGAGCTCGACCCATGCAACCACAATTTGGTGAGTACACACGCATGCAGTCTTGGTCTGAATCCAAGAGCTGGGGTTCAACACCGATAAACGCTAATAACCGAGTAGGCGTACGTCAGCGCGCGCGTGCGCGCGCATGCACATGCACACACACACACACACACACACACACACACACACACACACACACACACACACACACACATAACACACACACACACACACACACACACACACACACACAAACACAGACACACACACAGACACACACACAGACACACACACAGACACACACACAGACACACACACAGACACACACACACAGACACACACACAGACACACAGACACACAGACTCACAGACACACACAGACACACACACACACACACACGCACACACACACACTCACACACACACACACACACACACACACACACACACACACACACACACACACACACACACACACACACACAAGGTCATGGAGAAGATCATCAGGAGGAGAGTGGTGGAGCACCTGGAAAGACACAAGTGTATAATTGACAACCAGCATGGTTTCAGGGAAGGAAAATCCTGTGTCACAAACCTACTAGAGTTTTATGACAAGGTGACAGAAGTAAGACAAGAGAGAGAGGGGTGGATCGACTACATATTTTTGGACTGCAAGAAGGCCTTCGACACAGTTCCTCACAAGAGGTTACTGCAAAAGTTAGAGGATCAGGCACACATAACAGGAAAGGCACTGCAATGGATCAGAGAATACCTGACAGGGAGGCAACAACGAGTCATGGTACGCGACGAGGTGTCAGAGTGGGCGCCTGTGACAAGCGGGGTTCCACAGGGGTCAGTCCGAGGACCTGTGCTGTTCTTGGTATATGTGAACGACATAACGGAAGGGATAGACTCAGAAGTGTCCTTGTTTGCAGATGATGCGAAGTTAATGAGAAGAATCAAATCGGATGAGGATCAGGCAGGACTACAAAGAGACCTGGACAGGCTACAAGCCTGGTCCAGCAACTGGCTCCTTGAATTTAACCCTGCCAAATGCAAAGTCATGAAGATTGGGGAAGGGCAAAGAAGACCGCAGACACAATATAGTTTAGATGACCATAGACTGCAAACCTCACTCAAGGAAAAAGATCTGGGGGTGAGTATAACACCGAGCATATCTCCTGAGGCGCACATCAATCAGATAACTGCTGCAGCATACGGGCGCCTGGCAAACCTACGGATAGCGTTCCGATACCTCAGTGAGGAGTCGTTCAAGACTCTGTATACCATCTACGTCAGGCCCATACTGGAGTATGCAGCACCAGTTTGGAATCCACTCCTAGTCAAGTCATAGAGTAGTCAGGCCGTGGAATAGCCTAGAAAGTGACGTAGTGGAGGCGGGAACCATACATAGTTTTAAGGCGAGGAATGATAGAGCTCATGGGGCAGGGAGAAAGAGGACCTAATAGCAATCAGCGAAGAGGCGGGGCCAGGAGCTGTGAATCGACCCCTGCAACCACAAATAGGTGAGTACAAATAGGTGAGTACACACGCACACACACACACACACACACACGCTCAGTGAGTGAATTCACCTTCACTTGACTGCTGTACCTGAGTGAACCCCTGATGTGAACCCCGATGTGAACCCTGATGTGAACCCTTGATGTGAACCCTTATGTGAACCCTTAGAATCCTGGTGTAACCTGTACTGATGTAAATTGACCCTGTGTGAACCCTTGATGTAACTCATGATGTGACCCTGATGTGAACCCATGATGTAAACCCTTGATTGCCTCACAAACCATGATGTGAACCCTTGATGTGAACCCATGATGTAACCCTTGATGTGAGTAACCACGATTTGAACCCCATGATGTGAAACCCATGTGTGAACCCTTGATGTGAACCCTTGATGTAACAACCCATGATGTAAACCCTATGGATGTGAACCCCTGATGTAAACCCATGGATGAACCTTGGAAACCCTTGATGTAACCCTTGATGTAAACCCATGATGTAAACCCATAATGTGAACCAATGATGTGAACCCATGATGTGAACCCATGATGCGAACCTTTGATGCAAACCCATGATGTAAACCCTTGATGTGAACCCATGATGTGAACCCACGATGTGAACCCTTGATGTGAACCATTGGTGTGAACCAATGACGTGAACCCATGATGTGAACCCATGATGTGAACTCTTGATGTGAACCCTTGATGTAAACCCATGATGTAAACTCTTGATGCGAACCCATGATGTGAACCCATGATGTGAACCCTTGATGTAAACCTATGATGTGAACCCTTGATGTAAACCCATGATGTGAACCCTTGATGTGAACCCTTGATGTGAACCCATGATGTGAACTCTTGATGTGAACCTCTTCATGTGAATCGCTGATGTGAACCCCTGATGTGAACCCCTGATGTGAACCCTCGATGTGAGCCCCTGATGTGAATCGCTGATGTGAACCCTCGATGTGAACCCCTGATGTGAACCCCTGATTTGAACTGATGTGAACCCTTGATGTGAACATTTGATATGAACCCTTGATGCAAATCCATGATGTAAGCACCTGATGTGAACCTCTGATGTGAATCGCTGATGTGAGCCCTCGATGTGAACCCCTGATGTGAATTGCTGATGTGAACCCCTGATGTGAACTGATGTGAACCCTTGACGTGAACCCTTGATGTGAACTCTTGATATGAACCCTTGATGCAAATCCATGATGTAAACCCCTGATGTGAACCTCTGATGTAAATCGCTGATGTGAGCCCCTGATGTGAACCCCTGAAGTGAACCCTTGATGTGAACCCTTTACGTAAACCCTTGAGGTGAACCCTTGATGTGAACCCTTGATGCAAATCCATGATGTAGACCCCTGATGTGAACCTCTGATGTGACCCCTGATGTGAACACTTGATGTGAACCCTTCATGTAAACTCATGATGAGAACCCTTGATGTGAACCCTTGATGTGAACCCATGATGTGAACCTTTGATGTAAACTCATGGTGTGAACCCATTATGTGAACCCTTGATGTGAATCCCTGATGTAAACCCATGATGTGAACCCCTGATGTGAACCCCTGATGTGAATCGCTGATGTGAACCCCTGATGTGAACCCCTGTTGTGAATAGCTGATGTGAACCCTCGATGTGAACCCCTGATGTGAATCGCTGATGTGAACCCCTGATGTGAACCTCTGATGTAAATCGCTGATGTGAGCCCCTGATGTGAACCCCTGAAGTGAACCCTTGATGTGAACCCTTTACGTAAACCCTTGAGGTGAACCCTTGATGTGAACCCTTGATGCAAATCCATGATGTAGACCCCTGATGTGAACCTCTGATGTGACCCCTGATGTGAACACTTGATGTGAACCCTTCATGTAAACTCATGATGAGAACCCTTGATGTGAACCCTTGATGTGAACCCATGATGTGAACCTTTGATGTAAACTCATGGTGTGAACCCATTATGTGAACCCTTGATGTGAATCCCTGATGTAAACCCATGATGTGAACCCCTGATGTGAACCCCTGATGTGAATCGCTGATGTGAACCCCTGATGTGAACCCCTGTTGTGAATAGCTGATGTGAACCCTCGATGTGAACCCCTGATGTGAATCGCTGATGTGAACCCCTGATGTGAATCCCTGCTGTGAATCGCTGATATGAACCGTCGATGTGAACCCCTGATGTGAACCCTCGAAGTGAACCCCTGATGTGAACCCTCGATGTGAACCCCTGATGTGAATCGCTGATGTGAACCCCTCGATGTGAACCCCTGATGTGAATCGCTGATGTGAACCCCTCGATGTGAACCCCTGATGTGAATCACTGATGTGAACCCCTCGATGTGAATCCCTGATGTGAATCGCTGTGAACCCCTCGATGTGAACCCCTGATGTGAATCACTGATGTGAACCCCTCGATGTGAATCCCTGATGTGAATCGCTGATGTGAACCCCTCGATGTGAACACCTGATGTGAGTCACTGATGTGAACCCCTCGATGCGAACCACTGCTGTGAATCGCTGATGTGAACCCTCGACGTGAACCCCTGCTGTGAATCGCTGATGTGAACCCTCGATGTGAACCCCTGATGTGAATCGCTAATGTGAACCTTTAGCGTTCAACCCTTCATGGGAGGAGATATGGTGGCGGTAAAGGGCTCTTGATCGAAGGAATTCGAGCTGCCTCCTCCCATTCCCTGGATTACACCTGACTGCCTAACATTTCCAGGGCACAGTATGACCCATTCAGGTTTAGCGCTCACCCATGAATATAACAACAACAACAACAACAAATAATAATAATAATAATAATAATAATAATAATAATAATAATGATAATGATAATGATAATAATAATAATAATAATAATAATAATAATAATAATAATAATAATAATAATAATAATAATAATAATAATAATAATAATAATAATAATAATAATCATAATAACAAATATAATAATAATAATAATAATAAAAATAATAATGATGATGATAATAATATAATAATAATAATAACAATAATAATAATAATAATAATAATAATAAATTTAATCATAATAATAATTACAAATATAATAATAATAATAATAATAATTAATAAAAATAATAATAATAATAATTATAGCCCCCTAGACGGCCCCAATAGAAAGGACAACACTAGGAGACGGAGGAGCCAGGAGTGGACTTTGACCACTTTACACCCCGGCTGTTTCTTCCTCTCCGCTGCGGGCAAAATATTTGGTCATTGTAAAGTCAACTGAGAATACTTTCCATATGATTTTCCCTCTTTCAGAAATAAAAACCCCATTTTGGCCGTTAAAAATTATATATATTATAATATATTATAATATATAAATTATATATATATATTATATATTATATTTTAATTATATATATATATCAACTTGATGGACTGATTACATCGACTAGAGCTGAGGACTATTCCTAAACACTTGATCCTACATTCTTCTTTGTATGGACTGAAAAGGTTTGGCTCACCGATTAAAACAAAAACACCAGGTGTTAAAAATGTTTTTCTTCTAATAAAAATTTTATTTGCATTATTACCTTTATAATAATAATAAAAATAAGAATTATATCTAGATATTAATGAGACTTAATTATAAAGATTTTCATATCATTCTAGTTACCACTAATACAAATCACACAATTAATATCATCCATACTGTATAAATCATATAACTGTAAAACTAATCACAAACTGTAAAAATAAATAATATACATAATCATCATAACCAATGTAATATAATACATTAATCATCATCACATGTAATCATCACTCACACTGTAATAATCACTCACCTAAGACACTCCCCAATGTAAACTCATCACTAGAACGGAACAACTGATACTTACCACTGTACCCCATCCCCGGCTGTATCATTCCTCACCACTGTAAAATATTCGTCATTGTACACTCAATCATCACCATGTTTCTCTTCAAATAAAACCCTTACTTCCACTAAACTGTACACTATATACCATTTACATAAATCTAACCCACTACTTATCATATAATAACTATTGATATATATACTAAACATGTATATATTATCACACTGTACTGATTACTTTCCCGACACTGATACATCATATCACCTCTGTACACATCATCGTCACCACTTACATAGACTCAAAACTGTTGGCTATAACCCCACTGTAAGACACCCATAACATGTTCATTTCATCAACTCATGTACATTCACTACCTCTGTATATAAGACCAGTGTATGCTATCATACTAAACCAACTGTATAAAATTTCATCCTTCACCACTGTACACTCATCACCACCACTGTACACTCATCCTCACCACTGTACACTCATCACCCACCACTGTACACTCATCACTCACCACTGTACACCATCATCACACTGACACTCATACTCACACTGTACACTCATCATCACCACTGTACACTCATCCCCATGTAAAACTCATCACCACCACTGTACACTCATCACCTAGTCCACCACTGTACACTCATCACCCACCACTGTACACTCATCACCCACCACTGTACACTCATCACTCACCACTGTACACTCATCACCCACCACTGTACACTCATCACCCACCACTGTACACTCATCACTCACCACTGTACACTCATCACTCACCACTGTACACTCATCACTCACCACTGTACACTCATCACCCACCACTGTACACTCATCACTCACCACTGTACACTCATCACTCACCACTGTACACTCATCACTCACCACTGTACACTCATCACCCACCACTGTACACTCGTCACCCACCACTGTACACTCATCACCCACCACTGTACACTCGTCACACACCGCTGTACACTCATCACCCACCACTGTACACTCATCACCCACCACTGTACACTCATCACCCTCCACGTACACTCATCACCCACCACTGTACACTCATCACCCACCACCGTACACTCATAACCCACCACTGTACACTCATTATCACCCACCACTGTACACTCATCACCCACCACCGTACACTCATCACCCACCACCGTACACTCATCACCCACCACTGTACACTCGTCATAACCCACCACTGTACACACATCACCCACCACCGTACACTCATCACCACCACTGTACACTCATTATCACCCACCACTGTACACTCGTCATCACCCAACACTGTACACTCATCATCACCCACCACTGTACACTCATCACCCACCACTGTACACTCATCATCACCCACCACTGTACACTCATCACCCACCACTGTACATTCATCATCACCCACCACTGTACATTCATCATCACCCACCACTGTACACTCATCATCACCACCACTGTACACTCATCATCACCCACCACTGTACACTCATCATCACCCACCACTGTATATTCATCATCACCCACCAATGTACACTCGTCATCACCCACCACTGTACACTCATCACCCACCACTGTACACTCATCATCACCCACCACTGTACATTCATCATCACCCACCACTGTACACTCATCACCCACCACTGTACATCTCATCACCCACCACTGTACACTCGTCATCACCCACCACTGTACACTCGTCATCACCCACCACTGTACACTCGTCATCACCCACCACTGTACACTCGTCATCACCCACCGCTGTACACTCGTCATCACCCACCACTGTACACTCGTCATCACCCACCACTGTACACTTCATCATCCCACCATGTACACTCGTCATCACCACCACTGTACACTTCACCACCTACACTCCACCAACTGTACACTCGTCATCATCCACCACTGTACACTCGTCATCACCCACCACTGTACACTCGTCATCACCCACCGCTGTACACTCGTCATCACCCACCACTGTACACTCGTCATCACCCACCACTGTACACTCGTCATCACCCACCACTGTACACTCGTCATCACCCACCACTGTACACTCGTCATCACCCACCGCTGTACACTCGTCATCACCCACCACTGTACACTCGTCATCACCCACCACTGTACACTCGTCATCACCACCACTGTACACTCGTCATCACCCACCGCTGTACACTCGTCATCATCCAACCACTGTACATCGTCATCACCCACCACTGAAACACTCGTCATCACCCACCACTGTACACTCGTCATCACCCACCACTGTACACTCGTCATCACCCACCACTGTACACTCGTCATCACCCACCGCATGTACACTCGTCATCCCCTCACCGCTGTACACTCGTCATCACCCACCACTGTACACTCGTCATCCACCCTGTACACTCGTCATCATCCACCGCTGTACACTCATCATCCACCGCTGTACTCGTCATCACCCACCACTGTAACACCGTCACCCACCCACCGCTGTACACTCGTCATCACCCACCGCTGTACACTCGTCATCACCCACCACTGTACACTCGTCATCATCCACCGCTGTACACTCGTCATCACCACCGCTGTACACTCGTCATCACCACCACTGTACACTCGTCATCACCCACCACTGTACACTCGTCATCACCCACCACTGTACACTCGTCATCATCCACCGCTGTACACTCGTCATCATCCACCGCTGTACACTCGTCATCATCCACCACTGTACACTCGTCATCACCCCACCACTGTACACTCGTCATCACCCTCCGTGTACACTCGTCATCCCCCACCACTGTACACTCGTCATCACCCACCACTGTAACTCTTTCATCACCCACCACTGTACACTCGTCATCACCCACCACTGTACACTCGTCATCATCCACCGCTGTACACTCGTCATCATCCCACCACTGTACACTCGTCATCACCCACCACTGTACACTCGTCATCATCCACCGCTGTACACTCGTCATCATCCACCGCTGTACACTCGTCATCATCCACCGCTGTACACTCGTCATCACCCACCACTGTACACTCGTCATCACCCACCACTGTACACTCGTCATCACCCACCACTGTACACTCGTCATCACCCACCACTGTACACTCATCATCCACCACTGTACACTCGTCATCATCCACCACTGTACACTCATCATCCACCACTGTACACTCGTCATCATCCACCACTGTACACTCGTCATCATCCACCACTGTACACTCGTCATCATCCACCACTGTACACTCGTCATCATCCACCACTGTACACTCGTCAGCACCCACCACTGTACACTCGTCAGCACCCACCACTGTACACTCATCATCCACCACTGTACACTCATCATCCACCACTGTACACTCGTCATCACCCACCACTGTACACTCGTCAGCACCCACTACTGTACACTCGTCATCATCCACCACTGTACACTCGTCATCACCCACTACTGTACACTAGTCAGCACCCACTACTGTACACTTGTCCTGAAGAACGGCAGAACAATTTACGTACCTCAAACCTGCTTCTCCCACCTTCAATTTCAAATTCTCTCTCTCTCTCTCTCTCTCTCTCTCTCTCTCTCTCTCTCTCTCTCTCTCTCTCTCTTCTCTCTCTCTCTCTCTCTCTCTCTCTCTTCTCTCTCTCTCTCTCTCTCTCTCTCTCTCTCTCTTCACGACCCTCACCTCTTTCCTCTTATTTATTTTTTAACGCGTTAGCTGACGTTAGCTGAGAGTTTTTTTTTTATCCAGACGGCTACCTGCGTGTTGCTTGCTGATGGTTGCAGACACACTTATGTGAAGGAAGTCCAGTAGAAACTACACAGTGGAGGAAGTGACGGTGGTTCTTGTAGGTACCTGATGACCAGCGCTGTCAGTGTTAACCTCCTGTTGCTGGAACCTGCGGGACCTGTCGACCAGGGCTGTCAGGGTCAACCTCCTGTTGCTGGTACCTACGGGACCTATCGACCAGGGCTGTCAGGGTCAATCCCCGCTGCTGTTCCTCTGACCTTCTCTCTGGTGTTGGTTACATGACAGAGTAATTCCGGCCACAATACATTTATTCCAGTCACATTCATCCTTCAGTATTAATCCCCATTATAGGATATACCTTAAATACTCCACCATATATATATATATATATATATATATATATATATATATATATATATATATATATATATATATATATATATATATATTGGAGAGGTAAGAAGGCGGGTGATATTATAGCCGATTTGTAGATTTGATGTAAATTACTGTAAATTTAGACAAAGTTGACATAAAATAAACGGGCATTATGAACCGAACCGGAGGACCAAGCAAGCCATACCCCGGGTGGGGATAGAACCCGCGACCATAGGCATAAAACTCCAGGACCAAGGTGTGTGTGTGGCGGCTGATCACACACAAGTATCGTTCACCTTGTGCGGAGGGGAGGTTGAAATTATCATCATAATCATTACATTCCAAACGGGGGTGCACTAAACCTGCATGGGTGATACTGCAGGCTGGTGGTGGGTGCGCGCATTGAAGCGAGGTGGTAAACATGACCGGACGCGGCAGGTGACGCCGACGTCCAGGGGTTACAAATGTGGAGGACTTACCAGGCGTCACACTTGTTTACATCAGCGTGGCGTATTTGACACCTCCGTGTCCGAGCGTTTGACACCTCCGTGTCAGGAGTTTGACACCTCCGTGTCACAGTGAGCCCCGTTCATCACTCACCACTAAAATAAGCTCGTTGCCGACATAAAGGAGTTTTTTTTTTTATTAAAGTTGGCCTTTTAATGTAAATAACGTAGACGTAGGTGTTCCGCTGCTAACGTAGACCGTGGGGACCCATAGCCTCGGAGATGTTAATGTCGTGCAGAATAGGTAAAATTGATCAATTAGCAAGATTATTATTATTACAATCAAGGGGGAAGCGCTAAACCCGGAGGAAGTCAATTAGCAAGAACTCGTTCAAAATTAAGTCCGTTCTAAAATTTTCTCTTATATATTTAAAGATTTTTTCATTTATGTTAATGTAAAAATTAATAATTTTGTACCAAAAGAACCTTAGAAAACTTACCTAACTTTATCATAACAAGCGCAATTTAACTTAGTCTAATTCAACTAAATATATTTTAGATAAGTTTACAATAATTTAATAATAAATAAACACAATTAAATATATTTTTTTCGTTAATTTCAGAATGATTTTTGAGAAATTATTGCATACACAAATTCTCGCTTGCCTTATTCGGCAATAAGAGCGTTGCTATTTAAGCCAAAATCGCAAGTTTTACCTATTCAGCACGACATTAATATAAATAAGTTTAGGTAAAGAGTATGTAAGGAAGTTCACTTTTGTAATTACGTTGAGAGAGCGGGAGAGAGAGAGAGAGAGAGAGAGAGAGAGAGAGAGAGAGAGAGAGAGAGAGAGAGAGAGAGAGAGAGAGAGAGAGAGAGAGAGAGAGAGAGAGAATAAATTAATTCCACTTTTTCTTCTTCCGTTTACTTCCCACCTGGTATAAACCTTGGTAATAAATACCGACAAGTTGGTTTAGAAAGACACGTAAGCAAACACTATAACATATTTATTAGAAAACGTTTCGGTCCTGGGACCTTGATCACTTCTAACATACAGAGGTAGAAAGACATTATATATATAGGCGTCACATCTCACTCTCCGCCTATATATATAATGTCTTTCTACCTCTGTATGTTAGAAGTGATCAAGGTCCCAGGACCGAAACGTTTTCTAATAAATATGTTAGTGTTTGCTTACGTGTCTTTCTAAACCAACTTCCCACCTCAACACTGTGTAGCCCAGACTGAGACACTGACATCCTCAGTGTGACAGGTGTCATAAAAGGTCACTCTGACCTTCATGGGTCACTCCTACACCATCCTTGTCTCCCCTTCCTTGTTTCAAGGGGAAGAGAGGGAGACTTGATGTCAGGGAAGGGCTCTGGATTCAAGAATTTGGAGCTACATGTGTCTTGCATCGATATCTGATGGGTTGCTTTGGGTAGAGGTCGTTTGGATAAGGACCTGCCTAGTATGAGCCAGTAGGCTTTCTGCAGTGCTCTTCAATTCTTATGTTCTTACGTTCCCATAACCCTCCCCTCTTCCCCATATCCTTCAGGCGGTGTTGGACCCCCAACACCGCCTGAAGGATATGAGGTTTAGCTCTTCCTCGTTAATATAGTAATATTAATTCTTTCGTATTCTTTTTCTCTTCTCTCCTCTTCTCTTCTCTTCTCTTCTACTTCCTTCCCCCCCCCCCCTTCCTCCCGTCTTCCACCTCCCATGGTAGGAAAAAGATCGCTATTTTGGCTGGGTTGTCACCTCACCTCTCTCGTTTGCTCCCTCAACTTCCTCGTTTAAAGTCTTCGTTGACCTTCACGTCTTAATTGACCTTCACTTCTTCACTGACCTTGTAAAGGTCAACGAGGGTGAATTAGAGACAGGGGCAACATCTGGGTATCGTGCAGTTCTTTCATCAATATTAGGACATGATCTGATAACTGTAGAAAAGTATACAGAAGAAAACACGGTACGGGTGGGGTTTGAACTTATGTCAAGTGAGTCGTAAAATTCCAGGCCAGAAAACAGTGGAAGACGAAGTAGTCAGTCCCTGAGCCTGGGAGCAGGTTGATGATTAAGATACATGTGCAACAGTTAGGTATCTTATTGATGAAACGTTTCGCCTACACGGTAGGCTGCTTCAGTCAAATACTAAGGAAGCAGTAGTAAAGCAACAGAGGTGATGGAGAAAAAGTATTTGAGGTGATCAGTCCCTCAGCTTGGAGAACAGTTCAGCTCCAGGGTCTGGAACGATATATCGTTCCCTTTGTATCTGCCTGAAGAAGCCTACTGTGTAGACGAAAGGAATCATCTAGAATCATCTAGAATCATCTAGAATCAACTCTACCAGTGACAACAACACCGTCGTCTGCTACACCTCCTTTATCTGATGCCAACATATTAGCACTACAACTAACCCATCTCTTTGGGAAGGACCTACTTCCACTGGGGAATCCCGCCTACCAGTGAATATGCCCTCGTCTGCTACACCTGACGTTACTATATAAGCGCCAGGCTCCTTTCTTCTGCTTCAGAATCTCTACGACTATGGTGCTCTTCGCACCTACACCTAGGTTGAGGGACTGATTACCTCATCTTCTGTACATAGTTCTACTGTCTTCAAGTTATGTCCTAGAATTTGTATTGATAAAGCCACTGGATGGCGAAACGTCTACAATAAAGATACCCAGATGTTGCACATGTGTCTTAATTTCATATTAGCACCAGTCTCCCTGCCTGTGCCTCAGTATCTCTGCTGGTTATAATCATAACCATATTTTTTTTTAAAGGGGAGGACTGGTAAGCCAGCGGAAGGCCTCGGTCAGATGACGAAAAGCTCCAGCTGCGGGTCATCACATGACTCAGGAAATACTTGTCCCGTTTCCTGACAAACCTATAAAAAACACTTGCCTGTGTTTTAGACTCTTAAAGACTACAGTGCTTATCACCTGCTCCTAGGCTCAGGGACTCATCACCTCGTCTTTCACAGTCTTCTGTATATATTTATAGTCTCCACATTATGTTCTTGTATTGATAAAGCCAGATGTTACGTTTCTAATTGACCTTCACATCGTTGACAATCACAGACTTCATTACTCGTTAAGACGCCCATGTCCCTGACCATTTCCGAGGGGGGAGGGTGTCTTGATGCCGGTGAAGGGCTCTTGATGCGAGGAATTGAGGCTACCACCTCCTTCCTCGGATCAAATAAGGTTGACTCATTCTCCGTTTAATGTATGACGCACCTCTATGAATTAACTAATAGTTTATCTACTTCTGTAGGTGGGAGGGAGGGAGGTGGAACTACCACTGTAGGTGGGAGGGAGGGAGGTGGAACTACCACAGTAGGTGGGAGGGAGGGAGGTGGAACTACCACAGTAGGTGGGAGGGAGGTGGAACTACCACAGTAGGTGGGAGGGAGGGAGGTGGAACTACCACAGTAGGTGGGAGGGAGGGGTGTTCCTCTTCTATAGGTGGGGGGGGGGGAGGTTGAACACATCCCTCTACTACAAAATAAGCAAAACAACCTGTCACATAGAAGCCTGAAACTGAATAACGACGTTTCGGTCCGACTTGGACCATTAACTAATCGATGACTGAGACACATGTGACTTCAGTCTAATGCGGAGAAATGTAAAAGATGAGGAGGAGGAGTTTGAGGTAATGAGTCCCTCAGCCTGATGGATGGACTGAAAAATCATCTCCAGTTTCAGGGACTGATTACCTCAAGCTCCTTCTTATCCTCCACCGTTCTCAGCATCGGAATGAAGAAGCCACTGGCTAGCGAATACCTTGTTTATCAACTTATCAGCTTTCTAAACCAATTATTCACATATATTTACCATAAAAAAATATGTAACACGCCAGTCTAGCATTTTTTTTTATTGCAGAAGGCGCGAGCACATAATATTTTTGTAACTACTCATTATTCGTTAATAACTAACCATTGATAACCCACCCTACTAAATGTAGTGTAAAATTTTGAATGGAATAAAGCAAAGGAAATGGTTAATGGCCGCAAAGAAGCCACTAAACAGGAATTTACTTTTGATGTGAGAGAACGGTGTGATATAAATGGTTTGACCCAGGTAGTGGAGATGGCTGACCAGCCAGAGTCAACACTACACACTGTGTGGGGAAGTGTTGCACGTACAACACACTGTGTGGGAAGTGTTGCACGTACAACACACTGTGTGGGAAGTGTTGCACGTACAACACACTGTGTGGGGCAGTGTTGCACGTACAACACACTGTGTGGGGCAGTGTTGCACGTACAACACACTGTGTGGAGCAGTGTTGCACGTACAACACACTGTGTGGGGCAGTGTTGCACGTACAACACTGTGTGGGGCAGTGTTGCACGTACAACACACTGTGTGGGGCAGTGTTGCACGTACAACACACTGTGTGGGGCAGTGTTGCACGTACAACACACTGTGTGGGGCAGTGTTGCACGTACAACACACTGTGTGGGGCAGTGTTGCACGTACAACAAAGTGTGTGAGGCAGTGTTGCAGGTACAACACGCTGTGTGAGGCAGTGTTGCAGGTACAACACACTGTGTGAGGCAGTGTTGCAGGTACAACACACTGTGTGAGGCAGTGTTGCTGGTACAACACTGTGTGAGGCAGTGTTGCAGGTATAACACTGTGTGAGGCAGTGTTGCAGGTACAACACACTGCGTGAGGTAGTGTTGCAGGTACAACACTGTGTGAGGCAGTGTTGCAAATACAACACACTGTGTGAGGCAGTGTTGCAAATACAACACTGTGTGAGGTAGTGTTGCAGGTACAACACACTGTGTGAGGCATTTAATTTACGCTGAGCCTCAATTTGAGCAGTCTGTAAAATAAATAGTCTCTCTAATTTCTCAAACTGACTTTGAGAAATATGCCCCGATGGTATCGAAAATGAGGGAATTGAACTAGCGGTATGTGGATATTCCTTTGGACGTGCACCTTGGTGAGGGCCAGGCTGACCATTAATAGGAATTCCTTCAGTAACGGGCGAATGCCGAACAGCGGCTGCACCCTGCAGTACTTCATCTACTTTACTAGAGGCCAAAGCGGGACCTAATCTGATTCAATTTCAAGATCAACTCTTTGAAATTGTTCTTCTAATACTTCGATTCTCGACTGGTAGCTTACTTGAGAAACTAAATTTTCAGAGTCAGAATCTCCTGCTACATGATGGTTAGAGGCCCCTGGAAACAATTTGTTTCTAATTATTGCCCTTACGGTATTGGCTGTGTAATATCTATCGTATGGTACTCCCAATTTACGGGCTATCTGCCAGCACGTTTGAAGTTTCAAGGAGTCCAGCTTTGACAATGTTAAATCTTCAAATAACTCTTTAATGTGATCTTCCATGATCAATATTTTGAAATTAACTAAAGATAAATTCCCAGTATATAACTTTAATATTGTTCTTTTGATCAATGTCTTTGAACAACAGAGCTCCCGGACGGGTACCCCATTTGTTGCGAATAAGAAATTTTTTAAAGAACTTCAGAATGTGGCCTGTTACCATTTATTTCTTATGCAACAAGATTTTTGGATCCGAGTTATGTAAAGTTTTAGAGTCTAGAGTCTAGGGGAAATAATTTCAACTGGGAAACTCCATAGAATAATATTCAAATTTATTAAAGTATTTAAATACAATACTTTATCTTCTCTTTGTAGTTAATGTAACTTAATACTTTGTACAATAAATTTACCATATACATTTAGTTCAAAATCATGGAAATGTCACATTAATAAGGAAGTTTAATTATTCTTCCTGTAATTAAGTCTTCAATAACATTTACGTCTCTTTCTTAACAAGACTGTAGACTCAAAATACAAAAGGTACAAGATTTAACAAGACCTTTGAATCTGGCCGTAGAGTATCTCTATGGATTACTGAACTGACCAAGAACATAAATATCAAAAGAATCTTTCAAAGTAATGAGGAACAAGGAGAGTCAGCTCTTGAGTCCAATTCTCAAAACCATTCAAACTGTACACCGTAAGAGCCAATATACGATCAGTTGTCAGGGCTAGAGTTGGGAGCAGACTGACTACTTGCCAGCCTGTTGACGTGTCGTCAGGTTGGATCAGCCGACCCACGTCAGCCAGCCGGACATAAACAACTGAACAATTCACCGGATGGTTCCGAGACTTAAACTCTATATACACAAGAAATCCTACCTAACAATAATAGTAAAATAATAGTGATAATAACAAAAAAGTGATACATAACGATAATAGTGATAATAGTGATAATAGTGATAATAACGATAATAATGATAATACCATGGTATTTTTCATATATTAACAGATAATAATATAACGCCGAAAGTCTCTATTTTAGCTATAAACGCGGACTTTCGCGCTATAATATTAAGTGATGAACATATTCTCTTACAACAGTTAAATAACACAGGATGACCAATTTCGAAGATATAACAGTAGTGTTGCAGGTACAACACACTGTGTGTGGCAGTGTTGCAGGTACAACACACTGTGAGGGGTAGTGTTGCAAGTACAACACACTGTGGGGTAGTGTTGCAAGTACAACACACTGTGTGGGGTAGTGTTGAAGGTACAACACATTGTGTAGGGTAGTGTTGCAGGTACAACACACTGTGAGGCAGTGTTGCAGGTACAACACTGTGTGGGGTAGTGGTGCAGGTACAACACACTGGGGCAGTGTTGCAGGTACAACACACTCTGTGGGGCAGTGTTGCAGGTACAACACACTGTGTGGGGCAGTGTTACAGGTACAACACAATGTGGGGCAGTGTTACAGGTACAACACACTGTGTGGGGTAGTGTTGTAGGTACAACACACTGCGTGATGCAGTGTTACAGGTACAACACAGTGTGGGGCAATGTTACAGGTACAAAACACTCTGTGGGGCAGTGTTACAGGTACAACACACTGTGTGTGGCAGTGTTGCAGGTACAACACAATGTGTGAGGCAGTGTTACAGGTACGACACACTGTGTGGGGCAGTGTTGCACGTACAACAAAGTGTGTGAGGCAGTGTTACAGGTACAACGCACTGTGTGGGGTATTGTTAAAGGTACAACACAGTATGTGAGGCAGTGTTGCAGGTACAACAAAGTGTGTGAGGCAGTGTTACAGGTACAACACAGTATGTGAGGCAGTGTTGCAGGTACAACACAGTGTGTGAGGCAGTGATGCAGGTACAACACACTGTGTGGGGCAGTGTTGCAGGTACAACACACTGCGCGGGGTAGTGTTGCAGGTACAACACAGTGTGTGAGGCAGTGTTGCAGGTACAACACAGTGTGTGAGGCAATGTTGCAGGTACAACACACTGCGTGGGGCAGTGTTACAGGTACAAAACACTGTGTGGGGCAGTGTTGCAGGTATAACAGAGTGTGTGAGGCAGTGTTACAGGTACAAAACACTGTGTGGGGCAGTGTTGCAGGTACAACAGAGTGTGTGAGGCAGTGTTGCAGGTACAACACGTTGTGTGGGGTAGTGTTGCAGGTACAACACTGCGTGGGGTAGTGTTGCAGGTACAACACACTGTGTGAGGCAGTGTTGCAGGTACAACACAGTGTGTGAGGCAGTGTTGCAGGTACAACACAGTGTGGGGTAGTGTTGCAGGTACAACACTGTGTGAGGCAGTGTTGCAGGTACAACACAGTGTGTGAGGCAGTGTTGCAGGTAAAACACACTGCATGAGGTAGTGTTGCAGGTAAAACACACTGTGTGAGGCAGTGTTGCAGGTACAACACAGTGTGTGAGGCAGTGTTGCAGGTACAACACACTGTGTGGGGGAGTGTTGCAGGTACAACACAGTGTGTGAGGCAGTGTTGCAGGTACAACACAGTGTGTGAGGCAGTGTTGTAGGTACAACACACTGTGTGGGGGAGTGTTGCAGGTACAACACAGTGTGTGAGGCAGTGTTGCACTTACAACACAGTATGTGAGGCAGTGTTACAGGTACAACACACTGCGTGAGGAAGTGTTGCAGGTACAACACACTGCGTGAGGTAGTGTTGCAGGTACAACACAGTGTGTGAGAGTGTTGCAGGTACAACACACTGCGTGGGGTAGTGTTGCAGGTACAGCACAGTGTGTGAGGCAGTGTTGCAGGTACAACACACTGGGTGGGGTAGTGTTGCAGGTACAACACAGTGTGTGAGGCAGTGTTACAGGTACAACACAGTGTGTGAGGCAGTGTTACAGGTACAACACACTGCGTGGGGGTAGTGTTGAAGGTACAACACACTGTGTGGGGTAGTGTTGCATGTACAACACACTGTGTGGGGTAGTGTTGCAGGTACAACACACTGTGTTGGGTAGTGTTGCAGGTACAACACACTGTGTGGGATAGTGTTACAGGTGCAACACACTATGTGGGGTAGTGTTGCAGGTACAACACTGTGTGAGGCAGTGTTGCAGGTACAACACTGTGTTGGTAGTGTTGCAGGTACAACACTGTGTGGGGTAGTGTTGCAGGTACAACACACTGTGAGGGGTAGTGTTGCAAGTACAACACACTGTGGGGTAGTGTTGCAGGTACAACACACTCTGTGGGGCAGTGTTACGGGTACAACACAATGTGGGGCAGTGTTACAGGTACAACACATTGTGTGTGGCAGTGTTGCAGGTACAACACACTGTGTGAGGCAGTGTTGCAGGTACAACACACTGTGTGGGGTAGTGTTGCAGGTACAGTACACTGTGTGGGGTAGTGTTGCAGGTACAACACACTGGGGCAGTGTTGCAGGTACAACACACTCTGTGGGGCAGTGTTACAGGTACAACACACTGTGTGGGGTAGTGTTGCAGGTACAACACACTGTGAGGCAGTGTTGCAGGTACAACACTGTGTGGGGTAGTGTTGCAGGTACAACACACTGTGTGGGGTAGGGGTGCAGGTACAACACACTGGGGCAGTGTTGCAGGTACGACACACTCTGTGGGGCAGTGTTGCAGGTACAACACACTGTGTGGGGCAGTGTTACAGGTACAACACAGTGTGGGGCAGTGTAACCGGTACAACACACTGTGTGGGGTAGTGTTGCAGGTACAACACACTGTATGAGGCAGTGTTGCAGGTACAACACAGTGTGGGGCAATGTTACAGGTACAAAACACTGTGTGGGGCAGTGTTACAGGTACAACACACTGTGTGTGGCAGTGTTGCAGGTACAACACACTGTGGGGCAGTGTTACAGGTACAACACACTGTGTGGGGCAGTGTTGCAGGTACAACACACTGTATGAGGCAGTTACAGGTACAACACACTGTGTGGAGTAGTGTTGCAGGTACAACACACTGTGGGGTAGTGTTATAGGTACAACACAGTGTGGGGCAGTGTTGCAGGTACAACACTGTGTGAGGCAGTGTTGCAGGTACAACACACTTTGTGGGGTAGTGTTGCAAGTACAACACAGTGTGGCGCAGTTACAGGTACAACACACTGTGTGGGGAAGTGTTGCAGGCAAAACACACTGTGTGGGGCAGTGTTACAGGTACAACACAGTGTGGGGCAATGTTACAGGTACAACACACCGTGTGTGGCAGTGTTGCAGGTACAACACAATGTGTGAGGCAGTGTTACATGTACAACACACTGTGGGGAAGTGTTACAGGTACAACACACTGTGGGGCAGTGCTACAGGTACAACACACTGTGTGGGGTAGTGTTGCAGGTACAACACACTGTGTGGGGTAATGTTGCAGGTACTACACACTGTATGAGGCAGTTACAGGTACAACACACTTTGTGGGGCAGTGTTGCAGGTACAACACACTGTGTGGGCTAGTGTTGCAGGTGCAACACAGTGGGGTAGTGTTACAGGTACAACACAGTGTGGGGCAGTGTTGCAGGTACAACACACTGTGTGGGGTAGTGTTGCATGTACAACACACTGTGTGGGGTAGTGTTGCAGGTACAACACTCTGTGTGGGGTAGTGTTGCAGGTACAACACACTGTGTGGGGCAGTGTTGCAGGTACAACACACTGTGTGGGGCAGTGGTACAGGCACAACACACTGTGGGGCAGTGTTGCATTTACAACACTCTGTGGGGCAGTGTTGCAGGTACTACACACTGTTTGGGGCAGTGTTGCAGGTACTACACACTGTTTGGGGCAGTGCTGCAGGTACAACACACTTTTTGGGGCAGTGTTGAAGGTACAACACACTGTGAGGGGCAGTGTTGCGGGTATAACACACTGTGTGAGTCAGTGTTGCATGTACAACACTGTGTGGGGAAGTGTTGCAGGTACAACCCACTGTGTTTGGCAGTGTTGCAGGTACAACCCACTGTGTTTTTCAGTGTTGCAGGTACAACCCACTGTGTGGGGCAGTGTTGCAGGTACAACAGTTTGGGGCAGTGTTGCAGGTGCAACAGTTTGGGGCAGTGTTGCAGGTACAACAGTTTGGGGCAGTGTTGCAGGTACAACAGTGTGTGGCAGTGTTGCAGGTACAACCTACTGTGTTTGGCAGTGTTGCAGGTTCAACCCACTGTGTGGGGCAGTGTTGCAAGTACAACAGTTTGGGGCAGTGTTGCAGGTACAACAGTGTGTGGCAGTGTTGCAGGTAGTTGATAAGCTTTAAACTTGAAAGATAAACCAAACCAGTGTTTTTCCCAGTACCAGTAGAAGTCGCCGCAAAGAACCAGTGGTGTTCACTGTCTAAGGAAGTCTTGCATGGCTGACCAAGACATAAATTATCTTTAAAAGCGTCTTAAAAGGGGTTTAATTAAGTTTTCGACCACAATCTATGAAAAGAAACACAAGTTTCGTGTCGATTTCTTTGATGTTTGTGTGGAAAGATCCACATTAATGGATCCTAATCAGAGGAATTTGAACAATTCGTCCCTCTGGATCACGCCTAAATTCTCCCTCCCCCAATTTACCCCAGTCACTGCATGACCCCCATCCCCCCCCGTTCCGTCGTAATTAATGGATCTGCATTTTACAGAGTGGGAAGATGCCATCAACGTTCGTCAAGCCACGGTACAGCAGCGGAGGTTCACATTTGCCGTGGAAGAAAGGGGGAGGTGACCCGGTCAGATAAATTAGACGCATGTGCAACTCTTGGGTATCTTTATTGAGGAAACGTTTTGCCACACACTGGCTTCATCAGTCCATACGTAGGAGAAACTTGAAGAACAGGAGGAGAATGAGGTAATCGGTCCCTCAGCCTTGAGTCGATGTGGTCAGTCCATCAATCTTGAATGGATTGACCACATCGACTCAAGGTTGAGGGACTGATTACCTCATTCTCCTCTTGTTCTTCAAGATTCTCCTTTGTATGGACTGATGAAGCCACTGTGTGGCGAAACGCTTCCTCAATAAAGATACCCAAGAGTTGCACATGTGTCTAATTTATCAATGTGTCGGTTCTCTGAACCATTCATCTACAACCCGGTCAGAGTTGACTCCGTGAGCAGGTCAGTACCTTTATCTTCCTTACTTGGTTAACTTTACCTGTATGACTCTTGTGGGTTTAGCGCTTAGCTCTGACTAATAAATAATCAAACTGACAAACGTTCCTGAATCCTGTGGCTTGGTATCGCTCTTGGCTCACACAGCGAGTGTCCGTGGTGGGAACATTGGACATGTTTCCTTACACCTGCTGCTTCTGTTCACCTAGCAATAAGTAAGTACCTGGGTGTTACTCGACTGTTGTGTTTCCTTACACCTGCTGCTTCTGTTCACCTAGCAATAAGTAAGTACCTGGGTGTTACTCGACTGTTGTGTTTCCTTACACCTGCTGCTTCTGTTCACCTAGCAATAAGTAAGTACCTGGGTGTTACTCGACTGTTGTGGGTGGCATCCTGGGAACTGGTAGTATAGGAGAGTATAGGGCTGGGCTTTAAAAAAGAACTGAGGTAGGATAACAGCTCTTTCTGTAAAAATTGGTGTGTGTACTCGCCTAGTTAAGGTTGCAGGGGTCGAGTCCGAGCTCCTGGCCCCGCTCTTCACTGGTCGCTACTAGGTCACTCTCCCTGAACCGTGAGCTTTATCATACCTCTGCTTAAAGCTATGTATGGATCCTGCCTCCCCTACATCGCTTCCCAAATTATTCCACTTACTGACTACTCTGTGGATGAAGAAATACTTCCTAACATCCCTGTGATTCATCTGTGTCTTCAACTTCCAACTTGTTGCTGTGTCCCATCTCTGGAACATCCCGTCTTTGTCCAGCTTGTCAATTCCTCTCAGTATTTTGTATGTCGTTATCATGTCTCCCCCCCATCTCTCCTGTCCTCCAGTGTCGTCCTCTGTGTGTGTGTGTCTGTGTGTCTGTGTGTGCGCGTGCGTGCGTGTGCGAGAGAGAGAAATGTTCCAGCCACTGTCTAGTTACTACTACGTTGTTAAATAACTGTAGGGTAAGATTCTCCAGGAAACAGGACAATTGTTTCCTGGCGCAGTTATTAGTTATATGATGACCCGCCACTGGAGCTTCTAGTCATCTGACAGAGGCCTTCCGCTGGCTTACCTCTCCACCCCTTCAGCGTTTTATGATACGTGTCTTCAGATACTGTCAGGACCAGTTCCATTGACACCAGGGACCGATTCACTGTACACTTGCACACCCGCCACACCTGCAAGCCATCACCCGCCACACCTGCAAGCCATCACCCACCACACCTTCGACCATTCTCACGGAGAATCTGCATTTAATGGGGTTTATCTACAGTGTATTGTACGGTGGGGTTGGGTGAGGCTTTGAAAGAGGGTTGTTGAGGGTATGTTTGGGTGGGACTGGCATGTGTGGTGAGATCAACAAGTGTTGATGGCTGTGGAAGGAGGGAGTTTTAAGAGTGGTTTAGGTGTAGATGGCTACTATATGGACGTGGAGTAGGGGAGAGAAAATAGAGGAAGAAAGGTAATTGATCGAATTTTGACTTGTATTCTATATTTTGTGCCTTCGTATAGGAGAGAGGGAAAAGAGGAAGATGAAAAGGGGAAAGAGGACGAATGGGTAATGTGATAATAAGGAATAAAGGAGTGAAGGATAGGTCAGGTGAGTGACATTAGTGTGTAAGGATAGGTCATCAGACCTTGTAATGAGCAGTTGCCCTTACTAGTCACTAGTGAGCAGTAAGATGTAGATAAGATGTTTCGGTCTGGGCGCGATCCCAGAAAGATATCACCTTACCGAGGCCTGGTCATGGACCGGACTGCGGGGGCGTTGACCCCCGGAACACCTTCCAGGTATCCCATGAACCCTGCTTCCCCCCCCCACCCCTCCACCTCGGTGCACTAAAGAAATATTGCGGAGTGCTGCGTTTCGGCCCAAGTCTGGCCGAAACGTCGTCATAAGTTTGTGTAACTAATGTTACTCGGCTTTTAAATTTACTGTTATATTTACGGGAAAACTTGCATGCTTCTGTTGCAGTTGTTCCTGCTGTTGTTGTTCCTGTTGCTGTTGTTCCTGCTGTTGTTTCTGTTGCTGTTGTTCCTGCTGTTGTTGTTCCTGCTGTTACTGGTGTCGTTGTCGGCGTCGTCTCGGTCGACATGTGAAACGTCCCGGGAACAGGTGTTCTGGCGTCACCAGTGTGGTGGTGGGGTGGGGGTCTTAGCTAGGCACCTGATCCATCAACATAGGTAGCAGCTAGCTGGGAGCTGCCTGCTACCTGGAAGAGCACTCTCTGGGGACCTGACCTACCTGTGTCTAGTTCCTGCTGGTCACCTCACCACCACCACCAGGTGTCTCAACCTAGCCTCTGTGATCCTCATTTATGATATTCTTTCAAATAAAAACTAGCTTTTACTATATATATATATATATATATATATATATATATATATATTATATATATATATATATATATATATATATATATATATATATATATATATATATATATATATATATATAACTTGGGTTTATTATATGGTGTATGATAATTTTAATAAAGTATCTTAGGTGTGTAATGGAATATCTCTGTGCCTGGACAAGTGATCTATTTAATAGTTGTTAGAAGAAGGCTTAGAGGAACGTGGCCTATCATTGAATACAACGTTAATTAACAGATAACAAAAAAAGTATGGACAATACGCAGGTGGCGTTTATCAAAGAGGATCGTCAATTAAGGTTGAGGGACTGTGTGTGTGTGTGGGGGGGGGAAGGGGGTGCTGTGCCTGTTTGTGCTGTGCAGCGATGCGGCTGTTATTGTTGGTGACTGGTATGTGAGGGAAGAGGGGGTTCAAGATGGGGGGTGCGTGCACTCGCTCTCTACTGTAGCTGTCCCACTTATTTTCAAAACCTCCAGTATTCCTCTCCACAGTAACGCTACTCGGGACTTTGTTCCAGTGATCCACAAAGCTGTTGCTAAACCAGTACTTACCTTCAGCCTTCTAAATCTAAATTTGATCCATCTGAATCCATTGTTGTGTATCCTGTCTTGGTCAGATATTTTCAACACTGTATTATCTGTATTCCCTAATTGTACGGATTTCCAGAGTGGAAATTCAGTACCCCTAGTCTATACTTGTAGGAAAGGTCTCTAAATGGGCTCAACTATCATCCTTTGAATATTTTCCAGAGTGTGACTTTGTAAATGGTCCAAGTCGGACCGAAACGTCGTCGTAAGCTCCTCTCTTCTATGTACGGGTTATTTGTGTATTTTCCAGAGCATTTACGTCCATTCCATAATATGGAAATCAGAACTGCGCAGCATAATCGAAATAAGGCCTTAACAATGATATAATGTTTAATAACCTGTGGACTCTTATAATAGCAATCATGAGTTCCTGACGAACAAGAGCCAGTAATGCAGATAGCACATGTTAGTGCGCCCTAGACTCTTCCCTCACTCTGATGTATTAGTCAGAGCAGTAATATGTCCCAAGAGGAATTTATCAACAAACCCTTTTTCTTCAAGCTGGAACGTGAAGGATTTCTCTGGCCAGTTCCTGATTGCTTTGGACTCCGTGCTGTTAGCACAGTCTGGTTGGTCAGACCGGCAACCAGGAGGTTTGATCCAGGATCAGATTGCAAGGGCGGTGGCTGCCGACTTCATCAACAGTGATGCAAGATACAGGCCGGAAGATTACACGTTGAAAGTAAATCTTGTAGGGTGTAAAAGAGAGAGCGATGTTGTGTGTGTGTGTGTGTGTGTGTGTGTGTGTGTGTGTGTGTGTGTGTGTGTGTGTGTGTGTGTGTGTGTGTGAGTGTGTGTGTGTGTGTGCTTGTGCGCATCACACCAAAGAATTGCACAACTGTTGGCAGATGTTGCAAAGCTGCAGATGTTAATTATACTGTTAATTACAGTCAGCCTTAGTGTTTGAGGCAGAAACTTAGTCGGGTAATAATGAAAACACTCGTGGAATAAAAGCTAAAATATACGCACGTGCGTACACGCTTGTACACTAATACACGCATGCCTGTGCGCGCAACAAACTCTAAATAAGACAAAAGAAATCACTTTCTACTCAGGCCTAACACTCCCTTTGTCAGCCCACCCTCACGCCCAGGTGATATTAACTATCCTACACACTTTGCATCATTTCACGCCCAATTTGGCCCTTCTTCTCCCCATTAATCCCGACGTTGGGTCACCTGACCGTGGTGGTAGAAGTACCAGCGCCTTGTTCCACCTGTATATCACTACCCTCAAAATGTTAGTCTTTTAAATTATGTAGTTTGGAATGACTTGATGGATACGGCTTGGAATGCTAGTAGTAGACTTAAGATTTATTTACATTGTGATTATATTGTAATGCTGGTTAGCTGTGTACTGCTAAATTAGTCTCGTCAGCTTAGTGAGACATCTGATCAGGGTTACCTGACCTGGGGGGAAGTGTGTACTTAGTACGGAGATCGACCCTCCTTGGAGCTTGTATTTTCTCAAGGACTTCGATCTCTACATTCACTTATATTCACACCCCCGCACACTCTTAATCCCACTCGTGTACCAAAAAAAGAAAGGGGAGCCATCAATTTCTTTTTCTGTGATCAAACCTTTTACAAGGTGAAGGATAGGAAGGTGTGGAGGGAAGTGGGCAAGGAGGAGGAGGAGGAGGAGGAGGAAGGGAAAAGAGAAGGGAGGGTGAAAAAGGGAGAGGTAGAGGAACAAAACGTATTTTTCTCAAGTTTTAGGGATTTTAAAAAAATTTGATTTTCATGTGTGTAATGTTCCTCTGGCGTTTGTGATGCTTCTCTCGTATTTGTGACGTTTGTCGTTGTGATTGTAATGTGTATGTCGTGTTTTCTGTTGTTTGTCGCGTGCTGAGAGAGACTTGTTGCTGAGCCAGCCTGTCCACCACACTGGAACGCACATGAATTACATGATTAGATTTTGTGGACGGTAGTGGCTAGTTTGTGCATCCCATATCCGTCCTGTGGACGGTAGTGGCTAGTTTGTGCATCCCATATCCGTCCTGTGGACGGTAGTGGCTAGTTTGTGCATCCCATATCCGTCCTGTGGACGGTAGTGGCTAGTTTGTGCATCCCATATCCGTCCTGTGGACGGTAGTGGCTAGTTTGTGCATCCCATATCCGTCCTGTGGACGGTAGTGGCTAGTTTGTGCATCCCATATCCGTCCTGTGGACGGTAGTGGCTAGTTTGTGCATCCCATATCCGTCCTGTGGACGATAGTGGCTAGTTTGTGCATCTCATATCCGTCCTGTGGACGGTAGTGGCTAGTTTGTGCATCCCATATCCGTCCTGTGGACGGTAGTGGCTAGTTTGTGCATCCCATATCCGTCCTGTGGACGGTAGTGGCTAGTTTGTGCATCCCATATCCGTCCTGTGGACGATAGTGGCTAGTTTGTGCATCCCATATCCGTCCTGTGGACGGTAGTGGCTAGTTTGTGCATCCCATATCCGTCCTGTGGACGATAGTGGCTAGTTTGTGCATCCCATATCCGTCCTGTGGACGGTAGTGGCTAGTTTGTGCATCCCATATCCGTCCTGTGGACGGTAGTGGCTAGTTTGTGCATCCCATATCCGTCCTGTGGACGGTAGTGGCTAGTTTGTGCATCTCATATCCATCTATATTTTTCAATAAGTGAACAGTCAAGCATTTAGTGTTCAAAATAGTGATCATAAGGTTGATCACACACTTCGCATTTAGTTTGATCACATCTGCCAGAAGTACATCAGTTTATATTACAGTGTGCCCCGTAAACATTCTTACCTACGTTCTTTTAGTCATAGACCAACTCAAGCTTCTAACTGCACTCCTGTGCCAGCTACAGTGTTTGATTTTATACGGAATTGTACGGAGTTGTTACATATGTGATACTAACTATACCTTACTGTGAAGGGGATGGGGGGGAGATAGGGAGGGAATGGAAAAGGAAAAGATGTAGGGAGGCAAGAAGAGGGAAGGGAATGGCGTTTGAGAAGGGTGAGTGATAGATAAGAAAAAAAAGCAAGGGGAGAATTTTTTTTTAAATTTACAGAAAGGAATATGGCTTTAAATAAGTATATATAAAACTCTCTCTCTCTCTCTCTCTCTCTCTCTCTCTCTCTCTCTCTCTCTCTCTCTCTCTCTCTCTCTCCTCTCTCTCTCTCTCTCTCTCTCTCTCTCTCTCTCTCGTATTTATAAATATCACTTGAACCCGACCTATATTTATGGAATTCTATTTAGATTCTGCCATATCGGTGGCAGATACGTACGTTGTGTGTCCATGTACATTTTCGTACGTAGGTAGACCAGTAATCACCTCTCAATTAAGTATACATGCTTGCACCTGCCAATCCATAGTTAGTGAGGATTCACCGCAGTCAACACAAACTAGATATATGGTACAGTCACTCTAAAAGGCAGTTCCTTGACACCTGCTGCTATGAGGATAGGTATATTCCTGACACTGCTATTATACAGACAGGTGTGTTCCTCGTAGGAAATACACACTGACACCTACGTTGTTTTCATGTATTTTCGATCACCTGGCTCACTCTGGCACTATTTCTGAACAGTTATTCTAAGAAAACCAAGGATAATTCGTAGATTTTTGCCCCCAGCCCTCCACACGTAAACATGAATGTGTATGTAGAAGGGATAAGGGGAAGATAGTGCCAGTGCGCACACAGGTGGGCGTGTATGCGCGTGGGAGGGGTGCGTAGCGTGGGAGTGGAATTCGTGAAAGAAGGTTTGTGGGAGTCTTGGAGGGGATATGAAAGGCGTGAGGCTTTAGAGGTTTCTTCCCACTGATGTACCAGGGCGCCCCTCATGACCTTCACCATCCTTCAGTAAGTCCAGCTAGTGCACATGATGCCTTAAGCTGTATTGATAACTTAGTCACACAGAACACTCTTTCACAAATTATTTACGTCGATGGTTCTGTTCACCAGTCCACTGGTGCAGCTGGTAGTGCTGCTGTTGTCACACAGAGTGATGGCTCTCATAAAGAAATTGAAGCACGCATCAATAACTGGGCCTCTACCCTTCAGACAGAACTGTTTGCCATACTCCTTGCACTCAAATGTGTCCATGTATCTAAGGTTGACACTTTAATTGTAACTGATTCTCTGTCATCCATAAATGCTCTCAACTCATTAAGTATAAATTGTGGCATGCTTGTGTCAGAAGCCAGACACAGGTATGGTAGGATTGTGGACAGTGGAGTCAGAGTGCACATGCTGTGGATTCCATCTCACATTGGTCTTCAGATGCATGATAGAACTGATAAATTGGCTAAGCTGATGCTTTCAAAGAGGGGGTAGATTATAATCTTGGGTTGTCAGTTAGCAGTTTGAGAACAATAATACGAAAAGAACTTCAAGTGAACTTTATTGACTTAAGACTTAGGGAGATTGACACAAGTCAGTCCATCTATCATCATTCCATCATGCAGGAGGAGCCACATGTCTATGGTGCATCCAACAAGATAAGCAGACTCTTGGATGTCACTACTGCCCGGTTCCGGCTGGGTTACAAGTATCTTTGGCAGGTTAAATCACCACCACCAGATGTAGACCAAACGAAATGTAAACTTTGCCAGATGGACTATTGTCACACATTGCGTCATTATGTACTGGAGTGTGATCAAATTAATGAATTTAGAAACAACTCGCTCATAAATGTTCAAGAAATGGCAAAGTATTTTATCCGCAGTGGTATATTGCAGACCATTCTGGAGAAATACCCTGACTTTGCTAGCTGTAAATGATGCATTACCACGTGTGTGTGTGTGTGTGTGTGTGTGTGTGTGTGTGTGTGTGTGTGTGTGTGTGTGTGTGTGTGTGTGTGTGTGTGTGTGTGTGGTGTGTGTGTGTCTCAACAATCAATATTTGCACCAATAACTCACTACAGTTGTGACCGGGTGTGGAAGTGTGAATTGCTCATTACACTATAATTTGTTCATGATTGTAGCCATGTATAAACGTAAGTAACCATTCTACATAATTCATTACCTTTGTAACTTGTGAGCTCATTACCTTTGTACATAGTTCAGCTATCAAAACTTTGGGGGCCCAGTCCCTGGACCCATTACGTACCTCTGTAATCTGTAAATACCTTTGTAACTTGTCATGGTTGTGACCAGACCTACCTGGAGTTCATTACCTTTGTAAATTGTGAGTTCATTACCTTTGTAAATTGTGAGCTCATTACATTTGTAAATTGTGAGTTCATTACCTTTGTAACTTGCTCAGCTATCAAAACTTTGGAGTCCAGTCCCTGGACCAGTTATGTACCTCTGTAATCTTTTGACTACCGCCCACAGGATGGGTATGGGGTGCATAATAAACATATTAAACTAACTAGTGTCACATCCCTCAGAGTGCTCTTACGAGCCTTGAAAGTACCAGATATTAATCTTAATATTCACTAGGCGATATTACTGCACTGGCGGCCACAGTTGGTCACAGATGGCCTCCACAACAACGGCCAGAAGCCAGCTGGCTGAATCGCGTAGAACAACTGGCGGGATAGAAATCTAAATCTAAACGCATCTTGAATTCTCTTTACCTACTCTCAGCTGTGTAGGTACGATCCTTCCTTACCTCGGATCAAACATGAGTAACTCCCAACCCCTGTCCCCCAGACACTGTACGACTCCCACGGTTTTAGTTTCCTCCTCCTGATTACAATAAACATTCCTAGTTAATCTATACATTTATATCTTTTGAGATACCTTTGAGGAGTTTTTATACTCCAGGAGCCCGGCCGTGGGCCAGGCTCGTCTGGTGCTTGCCTGGTCATCCAGGCTACTGCTGACTGTAGCCCCAAATATCCATCACAGCCTGGTTGATGTGGCACCTGGTGAAGATACTTGTAACCCCACCATTATCAACCACACACTCCATTATTTAACATTTCCATTACTGTTTTCATTATATTTTTTATAAGCATACATGATTTTTCTTTTGTAAGTTTTTTCATGGCAGGAAAAACCCCAGCTTCCACTATTTTTTTTTTTTGTATAGCTGCAAGCTTAGTAAACCTCTCATAAGCTTATGATGTTAATCGCAATGAGGCTGTGAAAATATATATATATATATATATATATATATAATATATATATTATATATATATATATATATATATATAATATATATATATATATATATATATATATATATATATATATATATATATTATATATTATATATATATGTGTAGTAGGTTGGTAGACAGCAACCACCCAGGGAAGTACTACCGTCCTGCCAGATGACTGTGTGAAACAGAAACCTGTAACTGTTTTGCATGATGGTAGGATTGCTGGTTTCTTTTTCTTTTTCTGTCTCATAAACACGCTAGATAACAGGGATATCTTGCTACTCCTACTTTCACTTTGGTCACACTTCACAGACACGCACATGCATATATAATATAATATATATTATATTATATATATTATATATATATATATATTTATATTTATTTATATATATATATATATATATGATATATTATATATATATATATATATATATATATATATATATATATATATTGGGTTTTTTTTTCTTTTTTCTAAAAGCTCTTTTTCTTCTTTTTTTCTTCTATTGTCCTGGGGAAATGAAAAGAATTTTTTTCCTCCTAAGCCTGCGTGCGTATGGGGGCGACTAAATGCCGGGACAAGGGGGCAGAAACCCCCTTTCCTGTAACTTTACTAAAAAAGAAAGAAAAAATTTTATAAAACGGGAGCTTGAATTGGGGGAGTATGAGATACAAGAAACAGTGATTGTATTTAAATGAAAAGAAGTTGGATGTCCTGGCCCTGGGGAAAAAAAAGTGAAGGGGGGTGGGGGAGTTTCGGGGGGGGAAAATAAATGGTTAAATCGGGATATCTGAGAGAGTTAGGCAAAGGGAAAGGGGGTAGCAGTATGTTGAAGGATCAGTTATGGAAGGAGAAAAGAGAATTTAATGTGAAAAATTAAAGAATTATGGGGTTTAAAAAGTAAAGGTTGGATGCGAAAAGTAGGTATAATAAGCTGTATGCACCGGGAGAAGAGAGGAAGAAGGGAGAGAGAGATTTTGGGGAGATGTTAAGTGAATGTTGGAAACCTTTTAAACCAAGTAAGAGTAATTGTGGGAGGGGGCCCGAATGCTAAAGTAGGAGAAACTTTTTGAGAGGGGGTTGGGAGGGAAGTTTGGGGGGCCGGGTAAATGATAAGGGAGCCCTTTGATTGAACTTTTTATAGAAAGGGGGGTTTAGTTATAGGGAATAAAATTTTAAAAAAAAAGGATAAATAAGTATACAAGATAGATGTAGGGCGAAAGACGATTTTTGGATTTTGATTGGGAGATAAAAGACTGTTGATAGACTCAGGATGAACATGTTTATAGAGGGGGCCCAGTATATCAAACTTTTTTGTTTTAGCTACACTGAGAGTAAAAGGTAGATGGGGTACAAGGGGGAATAAAGCTCAGGGAAGAAGAGGTGAAGGTTTTTTAAACTAAAAAAAGAGGGGCAGTTAGGGTAAAGATATAAACGCTATTGGAGGATAGATGGGCTAATGAGAGATAGGAAAGGGGTCAAGAGGTGGGTTGGTTTAAAAATGTAGTGTTAGAGTGTTCGCAGAGTTTGTGGTTACAGGAAAGTGGGGGGCAGGAGGGGGGAGGACAATTTGGGGGACTGATGATGTAAAGAGAGTGTAAGGGAGAAAAAGTTGCATATGAAATTTTTACAAAGTAGAATGATCAAAGGGGGGGAAGAGTATATGGAGAAAAAAGAGAGTTAAGAGAGTGGGAAGCAGTGTAAAAAAGACAAATGAAGAGGGGGTGAATGTTTTCAAAAAAAATTTTTTGAAAAAAAGAAAATTTTTGAGTGAGATTAAAAGCTAAAGGAACCAGAGAACAAATGGATTTGTCAGTTAAAATAGGAAGGAATTATTAAATGGAGGTTAGAGGATTGGGAAGAGGAGGGATATTTTGAGGGAAATTTTAAATGTTTTGTAGATAGGAAGCTGTGATTTTTGTGTATAGGCAAGGAGGAAAAAATCTTTTAGGATGAGGGAAAAGCCCGTTGTGAGTGTGGGGGGAATTCGGAGGGAGTATAAAATGAAAGGGGGGGAAGGCACCGGGGTTTATGGGGTAAAAATAGAAATGTTAAAAGCAGGTGGGGATATATTTTGGAGTGGGGTTTGGTGCAATTATTTAATAAATTTGGAAGAGGGGGAAGGTTCCTAGGGATTTGGCAGAGAGCATGCAAAGTTTCTTTGTATAAAGGCAAAGGGGATAAAAGAAGTGCAAAATTTTTTTGGGGGGTAAGTCGTTAGTATACCGGGAAAGTGTAGGGTAGAATTATTATTGAAAAAATTAAAGGGTAAGACGGAGAATAGGAAGCGGATGAACAAGGAGGCTTTAGGAAAGTAGGGATGTGTGGACCAGGTTTTTTACATGAAACAATAAGAAAAACAGTATTTAGATAAGGTTAAAGGGGTTTTTGTGGCATTTAGGGTTTTTGGAAAAGGCTATGAAAAAGGTGATGGGGGGGAAATGTGCAATGTTGCAGGTTAGGGTGTAGGAGGTAGGTTACTAAAAAGCAGTGAAGAGTTTTTACGAGGAAGGAGGCTCAATTTTTAGATATGTAAAAAAGAGGGAGATTTTTTCCCAGTAAAAGTGGGCCTTAGACAAGGATGTGTATGTCCCCGGGGTTTTTAATATTTTTATAGAGGGGGTTGTAAAAAGTAAATGCAGGGTCTGGCAAAGGCTGGATTTAAAAGAAAAAAAATCACACAAAAGGGGGATTTCACATTTGCTCTTGCTGATGCACTGTGCCTGGGAATTCGAAGAGAGTTGCAGAAGTTGGGGGAAAATTTGGTAGGGTATGAAAAGAAAAAAATTTAAAAATGAATCAGGAAAAGAAAGGGTTGTGGGGATAACAAAAAAGTTGGGTGTGAAAGATTGGATATCAGTTTGGGGGAGAGATATAAGGAGTGAGTATCAATATTGGGGGGAGGGGAACGTGTCACGGAGGGGTCTATGAAAGATGAGGTGAACAAGAATTGATGGGGGGAAAAAGGGGTAGCGGTGCAAGGAGTCTTGGAGACAAAAAAACTTGTTTTTGGAGGAAAAAGGGGGAAATGTAGAGATTAATTTTTTAACCAACCTTTTATATGGGGTGAAGCAGGATAGAATGTTGCAGCGAGGAGAAGGCGGAGCAGTGGAGATGTCATCTGAGGCAATGTGTGGTGTGAATATAATGCAAGAATTCGTATTTTGGAAGTTAGGAGGGGTGTGGGATTCCCAAACGTTGTCCAAGGGCTAGGAAGGTTGTTGAGGGGGTCGGACATGTAGAGAAAATGGAGCGAAACAATGTTCAAGAGTGTATCTTCGTAGTGGAAGGGAAAGGGGGGGTAGGGGAGGAAAGGTTGGAGGGGGGAGTTAAAAGGGGGTTTTTGGGGCGAGGGGCTTGGACCCTTTCCCGCAGGCATCTGAGCGTGTTTTATAGGAGTGAAAAGGACAAAAAGGTTTTTTTAAAACTTGACGTCTGTTGGGTGTGAGCAAAGTAAATTTAAGAAATGATTCAGGAAACCGGGAGGCCCGGGCTTGGCCTAAAGATGGAAATACAGTGCCCGCACCGAAGGAGGGGTTTAAGGGGACCAAAGTTTTCTAAAAACCCTTTTAAAAAAAATATTTCCTCCTGTCTAGCTTATTGCAAAGTCCGGTTTATCTAGATTACGCTAACACCCGAACTTCGTTTAGAAAAGTACAATTTAACCTAACCTACTCTAACCCAACCTAACCCAACCCAACCGAACGAACCCAACCGAACCTAACCTAACCTAAACCCACCCAACCTAACCTAACCTAATCTAACCTAACCCAACCTAACCTAACCTAACCTAACCGAACCTAACCCAACCTAACCTAACCTAACCTAACCTAACCTAACCTAACCTAACCCAATCTAACCTAACCTAACCAACCTAACCTAACCTAATCTAGAAATCTAACCTAACCTAACCTAACCTGACTTAACCTAACCTAACTTAACCTAACCAAACCCTAACCTAACCTAACCTAACCTAATCTAACCTAACCAAACCCTAACCTAACCTAACCTACCCAACCAAACCTAACCTAACCTAACCTACCCTACTCTACCCTACCCTACCCTACCCAACCCTAACCTAACCTAACCTAACCTAACCTAACCTAACCTACCTTACCCAAACCCCTACCCAAACCCTAACCTACCCTAACCTAACCTACCCTACCCTACTATAGCCTAACATAACATAACCTAACCTAACCTACCCTAATCTACCTACCCTAACCTAACCTAACCTAAACCTACCCTACCCTAACCTAACCTAACCTAACCTAACAACCTAGCCTAACCTAACGTAACCTAACGTAACCTAACCTACCCTACCCTAACCTACCCTACCCTATCCTAACCTACCCTACCCAAACCTAACCTACTCTACCCTAACCTAACCTACCCTACCCTACCCTACCCAACCTAACCTAACCTAACCAACCTAACCTAACCCCCTAACCCTACCCTAACCTAACCTAACCTACCCTACCCTAACCTAACCTAACCTAACCTCCCTTTAAACCCTAACCTAACCTAACCTACCCTACCCTATCCAAACCTACCCTACCCTACCCTAACCCTACTCTAACGTAACCTACCCTACCCTACCCTAACCTAATCTAACCTAACCTAACCTAACCTACCCTAACCTAACCTACCCTAACCTAACCAAAACCTAACCTACCCTACCCTACCCTAACCTAGCCTAACCTAACCTGGCCTAACCTACCCTACCCTAACCTACCCGACCCAAAATCTACCCTAACCTAACCTAACCTAACCAACCTAACCGAACCTAACCGAACCTAACCTAACCTAACCTAACCTAACCTAACCTAATCTAACCTAACGAAACGTAACCTAACCAAACCTACCTAACCTAACCTAACCTAACCTAACTTAACCTAACCGAACCTAACCTAACCTAACCTAACCAAACCCTAACCTAACCTAATGGGAACCTAACCGAACCTAACCTAACCTAACCTAACCTAACCTAACCTAACCTAACCTAACCTAACCAAGCCTATATCCTAACCTAACCTGAATGCACCCTATACCTACCCTACCCTAACCTACCCTACCCTACCCTAACCTACCCCTTCCCTAACCTAACCCTACTCTAACCCTAACCCCCAACCTAACCTACCTTACCCTACCCTAATACTAAAACCTAACCTAACCTAACCTAACCTAACCTACCTACCCTAACCTAACCTAACCCTAACCTAACCTACCCCTACCCTACCCTAACCTAACCTAACCTACCCTACCCTAACCTAACTAACCTAAACCTACCTTACCCTAACCTAACCTAACCTATCCCTACCCTAACCAAAACCTACCCCTACTTCCCTACCCTACTCTAACCTAACCTACCCTAACCCTACCCTATACCTAATCTAATCTAACCTAACCTAACCTAACCCTAACCTTAACCTAACCTAACCCTAACCTAAACCAACCTAACCTACCCTACCCAACCCTAAACCTAACCTAACCTAACCTGGCCTAACCTACCCTACCCAACTACCCGACCCTAATCTACCCTAACCTAACCTAAACCTACCCTACCCTAATAACCTAACACTAACCCTAACCTAACCTAACCAAACCGTAACCTAACCTACCCGACCCGACCTACCCTAACCTAACCTAACCTACCCACACCTAACCTACCCTAACCTAACCTATCCTAACATAACCGTAACCTACCTAACGCTCACCCTGGATACTAGCCAAAGATTCGGCTAATAACCCAAATGCCTTATTGAACACCAGTGATGCGGGCAGGAGGTGTATCGCCAGGGATGACCACACCAGCAGTAACAGACAAGGCCTTTGGACAAGACTAAACTAGGGGAATTGTACCACTGTGACCCCCGCCTCCCCTGCATCCACTCACCTGACTACAGTATAATAAACCACTTTCCTAGCGCCCTATGCTGTACTTTCTACAAGAGTGATGGACTAACAACATTGATTCCAGACTGAGGCTGATTACCCTCAAACTCCCCTCTCCTTACACCTTTCGCTTGGTATTGGACTGATGAAGCCACTGGGTGGCGAAACGTTTTCTTCAATAAAGATTCCCATATGTTGCGTAAGTGTCTCAATCTTCAGTAACAGCCTAGTTGATCAGGCCCTGATCCACTGCGAGGCAAGGTCATGGACGGGCCGCTGGGCGCGGAACCCACCGCCCGAACACCCTCCAGGTATACTCCACGTAACTTTCACTCTTCCCAGAGAGCCCAGCCGCCAAGAGGGTGTTGTTTTGAGCCGATGTTCTACGAAGTTGTGGACGAGTGGAATCATGTATCTTGAACGCTGCCTATGTGACCTGAACGCTGCCTATGTGTCTTGAACGCTGCCTATGTGTCCTAAACGTTGCCTATGTGTCCTGAATGCTGTTTATGTGTCCTGAACACTGTCTACGTGTCCTGAACGCTGCTTATGTGTCCTGAACGCTGCCTATGTGTACTGAACGCTGCTTATGTGTCCTGAACGCTGCCTATGTGTCCTAAACGTTGCCTATGTGTCATGAATGCTGTTTATGTGTCCTGAACACTGTCTACGTGTCCTGAACGCTGCTTATGTGTCCTGAACGCTGTGTCCTAAATGCTGTCCATGTGTCCTGAACGCTGCTTATGTGTCCTGAACGCTGTCTAGGTGTCCTGAGCGCTGCCTATGTGACCCCTGAACGCTATGTTCCCTCCGCGCTGTCTATGTGTCCTGAACGCTGTCTATGTGTCCTGAACGCTGTCTATGTGTCCTGAACGCTATGTGTCCTGAACACTGCTTATGTGTCTTGAACGCTGTCTATGTGTCCTGAGCGCTGTCTATGTGTCCTGAACGCTACTTATGTGTCCTGAACGCTGTCTATGTGTCCTGAACGCTGCTTGTGTATCCTGAACGCTGTCTATGTGTCATAAACGCTGTCTATGTGTCCTAAACGCTGTCTATGTGTCCTGAACGTTTCCTATGTGTCCTAAACGCTGCTTATGTGTCCTAAACGCTGTCTATGTATCCTGAACGCTGCTTATGTGTCCTGAACGCTGCTTATGTGTCATGAACGCTGTCTATGTGTCCTGAGCGCTGCCTATGTGTCCTGAAAGCTGTCTATGTGTCCTGAACGCTGTCTATGTGTCCTGAACGCTGTCTATGTGTCCTGAACGCTGTCTATGTGTCCTGAACGCTATGTGTTCTGAACACTGCTTATGTGTCTTGAACGTTGTCTATGTGTCCTGAACGCTGCTTATGTGTCCTGAACGCTGCTTATGTGTCCTGAACGCTGTCTATGTGTCCTGAACGCTGTCTATGTGTCCTGAACGCTGCTTGTGTGTCCTGAACGCTGTCTATGTGTCAAAAACGCTGTCTATGTGTCCTAAACGCTGTCTATGTGTCCTGAACGCTGCCTATGTGTCATAAACGCTGCTTATGTGTCCTAAACGCTGTCTATTGTTCCTGAAACGCGCTTATTGCCTGAAACGCTGCTTATGTGTCCTGAACGCTGTCTATGTGTCCTGAGCGCTGTCTATGTGTCCTGAACGCTGCTTGTGTCCTGAACGCTGCTTGTGTGTCCTGAACGCTGTCTATGTGTCATAAACGCTGTCTATGTGTCCTAAACGCTGTCTATGTGTCCTGAACGCTGCCTATGTGCCCTAAACGCTGCTTATGTGTCCTAAAGGCTGTCTATGTGCCCTGAACGCTGCTTATGTGTCCTGAACGCTGCTTGTGTGTCCTGAACGCTGTCTATGTGTCCTGAACGCTGCGTTTGTGTCCTGAACGCTGTCGATGTGTCCTGAACTCCGTCTATGTGTCCTGAACGCTGTCTATGTGTCTTGAACGCTGTCTATGTGTCCTGAACGCTGCTTATGTGTCCTGAACGCTGCTTATGTGTCCTGAACGCTGTCTATGTGTCCTGAGCGCTGTCTATGTGTCCTGAACGCTGCTTGTGTGTCCTGAACGCTGTCTATGTGTCATAAACCTGTCTATGTGTCCCTAAACCTGACTATGTGTCCTGAACGTTGCTATTTGCCCCTAAAACGGTCTGCTTAAGTGTCCTAAAGACTGTCTATGTGCCCTGAACGCTGCTTATGTGTCCTGAACGCTGCTTATGTGTCCTGAACGCTGTCTATGTGTCCTGAACGCTGCGTTTGTGTCCTGAACGCTGTCGATGTGTCCTGAACTCCGTCTATGTGTCCTGAACGCTGTCTATGTGTTCTGACGCTGTTTATGTGTTTCTGAACGCTGCTTTGTGTCCTGAACGCTGTCTATGTGTCCTGAACGCTGCTTATGTGTCTTGAACGCTGTCTATGTGTCCTGAACGCTGTCTATGTGTACTGAACGCTGTCTACATGCCCTGAACGCTGTCTGTGTCCTGAACGCTGTCTATGTGTCCTGAACGCTTCTATGTGTCCTGAACGCTGCTTATTGTCATACGCTGCTTATGTTGCCTGAACGCTGCTTATGTGTCCTGAACGCTGCTGATGTGTCCTGAACGCTGTCTATGAGTTCTGAACGCTATGTGTTCTGAACGCTGTCTATGTGTCCTGAACGCTGTATGTGTGTCCTGAACGCTGATTATGTGTCGTGAACGCTATCTGTGTGTCCTGAACGCTGCTTATGTGTCCTGAACGCTGCCTATGTGTCCTGAACGATGTCTATGTGTCCTGAACGCTGCTTATGTGTCCTGAACGCTGTCTATGAGTCCTGAACGCTGTTTATGTGTCCAGAACGCTATGTGTCCTGAACGCTGCCTATGTGTCCTGAACGCTGCTTATGTGTCCTGAACGCTGTCTATGTGTCATGAACGCTGTCTATGTGTCCTGAGCGCTGCTTGTGTGTCCTGAACGCTGTTTATATGTCCTGAACGCTGTCTATGTGTTCTGAACGCTGCTTATGTGTCCTGAACGCTATGTGTCCTGAACGCTGCTTATGAGTCCTGAATGCTGTCTATGTGTCTTGAACGCTGTCTGTGTGTCCTGAACGCTGTCTATGTACCCTGAACGCTGTCTATGTGTCCTGAACGCTGATTATGTGCCCTGAACGCTGTCTATGTGTCCTGAACGCTGTCTATGTGTCCTGAACGCTGCCTATGTGCACTGAACGCTGCTTATGTGTCCTGAACGATGCTTATGTGTCATGAACGCTGCTTATGTGTCCTGAACGCTGCTTATTTGTCCTGAACACTGCTTTTGTGTCCTGAACGCTGTCTATGTGTCCTGAACGCTGTCTATGTGTACTGAACGCTGCTTATGTGTCCTGAACGCTGATTATGTGTCCTGAACGCTGTCTATGTGTCCTGAACGCTACTTTTGTGTCCTGAGCGCTTTCTATGTGTTCTGAACGCTGTCTATGTGTCCTGAACCGCTGTCTATGTGACCTGAAACGCTGCTATGTGTCCTGAACCTGAATAATGTGCCCGAACTCGGCTGTCTATGTGTACTGAACGCTGCTTATGTGTACTGTACGCTGCTTATGTGTCCTGAACGCTGCTTATGTGTTCTGAACGCTGTCTATGTGTCCTGAACGCTGCTTATGTGTCCTGATCGCTGTCTATGTGTCCTGAACGCTGTCTATGTGTCCTGAACGCTGCTTATGTGTTCTGAACGCTGTCTATGTGTCCTGAACGCTGCTCGTGGTCCTGAACGGCTGTATATGTTCCTGAAACGCTTGTCTATGTGTCCTGAACGCTGCTTATGTGTCCTGAACTCTGTCTATGTGTCCTGAACGCTGCTTATGTGTCCTGGGCTCTGTCTATGTGTTTTGAACGCTGTCTATGTGTTCTGAACGCTGTCTATGTGTCATGAACGCTGATTATGTGGACTGAAAGCTGTCCTATTTTCCTGAATGCGCCTGTCTATGGTGTACTGAACGCTGCCTAGTGTTACTGACGCTGGCTTATGAGTCCTGAACTACGCTGCTTATGTGTCATGAACGCTGCTGCTTATGTGTCTGAACGCTGTCAACTGTCCTGAACGGCTGCTTATTCCTGAACGCTTTCCCTATGTGTCTCTGAACTCTAGTCTATGTGTCCTGAACGCTGTCTATGTGTCCTGACCGCTGCTTATGTGTCCTGAACGCTTTCTATGTGTCCTGAACGCTGTCTATGTGTCCTGAACGCTATGTGTTCTGAACGCTGTCTATGTGTCCTGAACGCTGCTTATGTGTCCTGAACGCTGGTCTATGTTGTCCTGCACGCTATGTGTCCCTAACGCTGTCTATGTGTCATGAACGCTTTTATGTGTCCCTGAACCCTGCCTTATGTGCCTAACGTTGCTTTGTGTCCTGAACGTTGCATATGTGTCCTTAACGCTGCTTATGTGTCCTAAACGCTGTGTATGTGTCCTGAAAACTGTCTATGTGTCCTGAACGCTGTCTATGTGTCCTGAACGCTGTTTATGTGTTCTGAACGCTGCTTATGTGTCCTAAACGCTGTCTATGTGTTCTGAACGCTGCTTATGTGTCCTGAACGCTGTCTATGTGTCCTTAACGCTGTCTACGTGTCCTGAACGCTGTCTCTTTGTCCTGAACGCTGATTATGTGTCCTGAACGTTGTCTATGTATCCTGAACGCTGTCTATGTGTCCCTGAAAAAAAAAAAAACGTTGCCTATGTGTACTGAACATTGCTTATGTGTCCTGAACGCTGCTTGTGTGTCCTGAACACTACTTATGTGTCCTGAACGCTGCTTATGTAACCTGAACTCAGTCTATGTGTCCTGAACGCTGTCTATGTGTACTGAACGCTGCTTATGTGTCCTGAACGCTGTTTATGTGTCCTGAGCGCTGCTTATGTGTCCTGAACGCTGTCTATGTGTTCTTGACGCTGTCTCTGAGTCCTGAATGCTGTCTATGTGTCCTGAACGCTGTCTATGTGTCCTGAACGTTGTGTATGTGCACTGAAAGCTGCCTATGTGTACTGAACGCTGCTTATGTGTCCTGAACGCTGCTTATATGTTCTGAACGCTGTCTATGTGTCCTGAACGCTGCTTATGTGTCCTGAGCGCTGTCTATGTGTCCTGAACGCTGCTTATGTGTCCTGGGCTATGTCTATGTGTTCTGAACGTTGTCTATGTGTTCTGAACGCTGTCTATGTGTCATGAACGCTGATTATGTGTCCTGAACGCTGTCTATGTGTCCTGAACGCTGTCTATGTGTACTGAACGCTGCCTATGTGTACTGAACGCTGCTTATGTGTCCTGAACGCTGCTTATGTGTCATGAACGCTGCTTATGTGTTCTGAACGCTGTCTATGTGTCCTGAGCGCTGCTTATGTGTTCTGAACGCTTTCTATGTGTCCTGAACTCTGTCTATGTGTCCTGAACGCTGTCTATGTGTTCTGACCGCTGCTTATGTGTCCTGAACGCTTTCTATGTGTCCTGAACGCTGTCTATGTGTCCTGAACGCTATGTGTCCTGAACGCTGTCTATGTGTCCTGAACGCTGCTTATGTGTCCTGAACGCTGTCTATGTGTCCTGAACGCTATGTGTCCTGAACGCTGTCTATGTGTCCTGAACGCTGTTTATGTGCCTGAACCTTGCTTATGTGTCCCTTAAAACGCTGCTATGGTTTACTGACGCTGCATATGTTCCCTTAGCGCTGCTTATGTGTCCTAAACGCTGTGTATGTGTCCTGAAAACTGTCTTTGTGTCCTGAACGCTGCTTATGTGTCCTGAACGCTGCTTATGTGTCCTGAGCGCTGCTTATGTGTCCTGAACGCTGTCTATGTGTTCTTGACGCTGTCTCTGTGTCCTGAATGCTGTCTATGTGTCCTGAACGCTGTCTTAAAATTTTGTTTTTTTGGTCCTGAACGCTGTGTATGTGCACTGAACGCTGCCTATGTGTACTGAACGCTGCTTATGTGTCCTGAACGCTGCTTATATGTTCTGAACGCTGTCTATGTGTCCTGAACGCTGCTTATGTGTCCTGAGCGCTGCTTATGTGCCATGGGCTGGGTCTATGTGTTCTGAACGCTGTCAAATGTGGTTNTTCTGAACGCTGTCTATGTGCCATGAACGCTGATTATGTGTCCTGAACGCTGTCTATGTGTCCTGAACGCTGTCTATGTGTACTGAACGCTGCCTATGTGTACTGAACGCTGCTTATGTGTCCTGAACGCTGCTTATGTGTCATGAACGCTGCTTATGTGTTCTGAACGCTGTCTATGTGTCCTGAGCGCTGCTTATGTGTTCTGAACGCTTTCTATGTGTCCTGAACTCTGTCTATGTGTCCTGAACGCTGTCTATGTGTCCTGACCGCTGCTTATGTGTCCAGAACGCTTTCTATGTGTCTTGAACGCTGTCTATGTGTCCTGAACGCTATGTGTCCTGAACGCTGTCTATGTGTCCTAAACGCTGCTTATGTGTCCTGAACGCTGTCTATGTGTCCTGAACGCTATGTGTCCTGAACGCTGTCTATGTGTCCTGAACGCTGTTTATGTGTCCTGAACCCTGCTTATGTGTCCTGAACGCTGCTTATGTGTACTGAACGCTGCATATGTGTCCTTAACGCTGCTTATGTGTCCTAAACGCTGTGTATGTGTCCTGAAAACTGTCTTTGTGTCTTGAACGCTGTCTATGTGTCCTGAACGCTGTTTATGTGTTCTGAACGCTGCTTATGTGTCCTAAACGCTGTCTATGTGTTCTGAACGCTGCTTATGTGTCCTGAACGCTGTCTATGTATCCTGAACGCTGTCTATGTGTCCTGAACGTTGTCTATGTGTACTGAACGTTGCTTATGTGTCCTGAACGCTGCTTATGTGTCCTGAACACTACTTATGTGTCCTGAACGCTGCTTATGTAACCGAACTCAGCTATGTGTCCTGAACGCTGTTTATGTGTAACAGACCGCACTTATGTGTCGCTGAACGCTGCTTTTATGTGTTCCTGAGTGCTGCTTTATATTGTCCTGAACGCTGTCTATGTGTTCTGACGCTGTCTCTCTGTCCTGAATGCTGTCTATGTGTCCTGAGCGCTGTCTATGTGTGCTGAACGCTGTGTATGTGCACTGAACGCTGCCTATGTGTACTGAACGCTGCTTATGTGTCCTGAATGCTGCTTATATGTTCTGAACGCTGTCTATGTGTCCTGAACGCTGCTTATGTGTCCTGAGCGCTGTCTATGTGTCCTGAACTCTGTCTGTGTGTCCTGAACGCTGCTTATGTGTTCCTGAACGCGTCTATGCCTGAACGCTGCGTTTATGTGTCCTGAACGCTAATCTATGTGTCCAGAACGCTGCTATGTGCCTGAACGCTGCTTATGTGTCCTGACGCTGTCTATGTGTTCTGGAACGCTTTCTTTATGTGTCCTGAACGCTAATTATGTGCCCTGAACGCTGTCTATGTGTCCTGAACGCTGTCTATGTGTACTGAAGGCTCTCTATGTGTCCTGAACGCTGAATATGTGTCCTGACCGCTGCTTATGTGTCCTGAACGCTGTCTATATGTGCTGAGCGCTATGTGTCCTGAACGCTATCTATGTGTCCTGAACGCTGCTATGTGTCCCTGAACCGTGCTTTATGTGTCCTCTGAACGCCTGTCTATTGTTCGGAACGCTGCTTATGTGTCCTGAACGCTGATTATGTGCCCTGAACGCTGTCTATGTGTCCTGAACGCTGTCTATATGTCCTGCACGCTGTCTATATGTCCTGAACGCTGCTTGTGTGTCCTGAACGCTTTCTATGTGTCCTGACGCGCTGTCTATGTGTCCTGAAACGCTATGTGGTCCTGAACCGCTGTCTATGTACCTGAACGCTGTCTATGTGTACTGAACGCTGCCTATGTGTACTGAACGCAGCTTATGTGTCCCGAACGCTGCTTATGTGTCCTGAACGCTGCTTGTGTGTTCTGAACGCTGTCTATGTGCCCTGAACACTGCTTATGTTCTGAATACGCTGTTCTATGTGTCTCTGAAGGCTTCTCTATGGGTCCTGAACGCTGAATATGTGTCCTGACCGCTGCTTATGTGTCCTGAACGCTGTCTATATGTGCTGAACGCTATGTGTCCTGAACGCTATCTATGTGTCCTGAACGCTGTCTATGTGTCCTGAACGCTGCTTATGTGTCCTGAACGCTGTCTATGTGTTCTGAACGCTGCTTATGTGTCCTGAACGCTGATTATGTGCACTGAACGCTGTCTATGTGTCCTGAACGCTGTCTATATGTCCTGCACGCTGTCTATATGTCCTGAACGCTGCTTGTGTGTCCTGAACGCTTTCTATGTGTCCTGAACGCTGTCTATGTGTCCTGAACGCTATGTATCCTGAACGCTGTCTATGTGTCCTGAACGCTGCTTATGTGTCCTGAACGCTGTTTATGTGTCCTGAACGCTATGTGTCCTGAACGCTGTCATGTGTACTAACGCAGTTTATGTGACCTGAACGCTGCTTATGTGATCCCCCCCCCCCCCCCCCCTGAACGCTGCTTATGTGTCCTGAACGCTGCCTATGTGTCCTTAACGCTGCTTATGTGTCCTAAACGCTGTGTATGTGTCCTGAAAACTGTCTATGTGTCCCCTGAAACGCTGACTATGTTCCTGACGCGCCTTTATGTGTCCCTGCACGCTGCTATGTGTCCTTAACGCTGCTTATGTGTCCTAAACGCTGTGTATGTGTCCTGAAAACTGTCTATGTGTCCTGAACGCTGTCTATATGTGCTGAACGCTATGTGTCCTGAACGCTATCTATGTGTCCTGAACGCTGTCTATGTGTCCTGAACCCTGTTTATGTGTCCTGAACGCTGTCTATGTGTTCTGAACGCTGCTTATGTGTCCTGAACGCTGATTATGTGCCCTGAACGCTGCTTATGTGTCCTGAACGCTTATGTGTCATGAGCGCTGCTTATGTGTCCTGAACGCTGTCTATATGTTCTTGACGCTGTCTCTGTGTCCTGAACGCTGTCTATGTGTCCTGAATTCTGTCTATGTGTCCTGAACGATGTCTATGTCCTGAACGCTGTCTATGTGTCTTGAACTCTGTCTAGTGGTCCCTGAACGCTATGTGTCCTTAACGCTGTCTATGTGTTTTGAACGCTGTCTATGTGTCCTGAGCGCTGTCTATGTGTCCTGAACGTTGTCTATGTGTCCTGGACGCTGCTTATGTGTCCTGAACGCTATGTGTCCTGAACGCTGTCTGTGTCCTGAACGCTGCCTATGTGTACTGAAAGCTGCTTATGTGTCCTGAACGCTGCCTATGTGTCCTAAACGCTGCCTATGTGTCCTGAACGCTGCTTATGTGTCTATTTGTTTATTCGTTATTTTAGACCTGTTTCATATTTTGGAGAGAACTTGTAGGCCTACTGGCTCGTGCTAGGCAAGTCCTTCTCACGGCCAATATTCTAATAATTCTGTCAAAACGGTTATAATTATAGCCATATTTTTAAAGGGGTGAAGGGATAAGCCAGGGGAAGGCCTCGGTCAGATGACCAAAAGCTCCAGCTGCGGGTCACCATATGACTAAGATCCGCGTCAGGAAACACTTGTCCTGTTTTCTGGCAAATCTTACCTAACTTGACCTAACCTTCCTAGCAAAATTTGCACTGTTTAACGAGAATTTTATAAGCCTGTGTTTAATGATTACCCCTTCACAATATTCCAGTTTTCAGTGATTACCCGATGCATTACGCCGGCGTTCAACGAGCAATAATCTAGCGGTCAACAAACGACAGCCAGGATACGCTAAAATTCAATAAGCTAGAGGCAAAATACGCGCATAAGTAATGAGCAGAGGCCAGGATATACGCCCGGTCGTCCCACACACGACACGACAGCCAGGATAACGCCAGGTCCGGGTTATTAATTGACGATGCAACGTTTTACCACGTCCGTAATTATGGTTTGTTTGGTGGGGAGGGGATCGTTGGGTGGGACAGGGATGGATGAGGTGGGAGGATGTGGGGTGGGGGTGGGGGAGAGGGGAAGGAGGTTAAAGCTCCCCCACTCCCCAGTCTTAACCGTTGGCCTGGCACCGGACTAACAATGCAAACAAGGGGACGTTGAATCACCTTATATAACCTTACCCCCAACAGTTGCCACTGTTCTACCGTCTCCGTTTGGGTCGTGAATTTCGTGAAGGTAAGTAGTGGTTCGAACGATGGACTACGTGCGGCCTGCAGTAACAGCCTGGTTGATGAAGCCCTGATCCACCGGGAGGCCTGGTCATGGACCGGGTCGCGGGGGCGTTGACCCCCGGCATACCCTCCAGGTATACTCCAGGTAGGTAAGCAAGTTTATCTAGGTACAGGTATACTTAAATACAGTTACATAAATTATCATACATAGTAACATAGTACTGATGGATCAGTGGGTAGAGCGTTTGTAGATTTCGACTTGCTTCACAGGAGGCGGGCGAAAATAGCACGGGTTCGATCCCCTGCTAGATGCAATTTATTAATGGTAACGTATATGTAAATTTTCTAGGTTAGCCCCGAGAAAGGTCAGACAAAGTGACTTATTTCCAATGGGGGTCCTTATTACAGGCGTATCTTATTGCGAATGGGTAATGGGGGGAGGGAGGGAGTGTTTTATGGGCTTCTTACATTCGTCTGTAGATGCATATAACAAGGAAGGACTGGGGGTAGGGGAGGGGGGGGAGGGGGAGGGGATGGGGGGAGGGGGTTCCGAGGCTTGCAGCTGCCCTGCCTGAGGTGCAGCCAAGGCGGAAGATCCCGGAGGAAGTGCAGGCGACGTGAGCCTTGTGTACGGAGTCCAGCTGCTCACCTGTTTGGTCTCACCGGGCACGTGTTCTCCTTCACTCCCCACTACATCTCTCCCCTCCTCCCTCTCTCACTCCCCACCATCTTCACTACCTCCCACTCTTCTCCCTATTTTCGTCCTGGCTCACTTAACCTTCGTAGTTACTTTCAAAATTTACCTTCCTTCACCGCTGTGTTGTTGTTGCTACGTTAAGTAGCAGATACATGATGTGTCCGACCAGCTGGTGGTGGGTGTGAGTGCTGGTGAGCCAGGAGCTATGTGCTGAGCGGAAGTGAGTTGAGGCAGCACCTGGGTGCTCACCTCAACAAGCTTACTTACACTCGCAGCTGTAGACCGGTGCTGAGTGCTGGTGCTACAAGGGTGCTGCCTGTCTCCCCCTCCATCCTTCGCTCCTTCAACTTGTCTAATTCTCTTACATCAATACACAATATAATACATCTATACTATTATTATTATTATTATTATTATTATTATTATTATTATTATTATTATTATTATTATTATTATTATTATATTTAGGTGGGAAGAGCTAAAACTGTAGAGGTCGTGTATCACCTGGGGAATGAGAGGCACTCAAGACCAATCCAAAGAAGGAGAGAAGTCTAATTCCTTGAATCAATTAGATACATTGAAGAACAGGAGGAGTTTGAGGTAATCAGTCCCTCAGTCTTGAGTCGACTCCAGGTTGAGGGACTGATTACCTCATTCTACTCCTCCTCTTCACAATTCTCCTTTGTATGGACTGATGAAGCCATTGTGTGGCTAAACGTTTCCTCATTAAAGATACCCAAGTGCTGCAAATGTGCCTAATTTATCAACTTGCCGGTTCTTTGAACAATTCATCTACAATCCTTGAATCAAGAGCCCCCCGCCAGCATCAAGAAACCTCCCTTGAGTGAAAGATTCTTGATGAAGCAGAAATAAGGACATGATGTAGGTAAATAAGAACATGGTGTGGGGAAATAAGAACATAGTGTGGGGAAATAAGGACATGATATAGGTAAATAAAAACATGGTGTGGGGGGAAATAAGGGCATGGTGTGGGGGAATAAGAACATGGTGTGAGGAAATAAGGACATGATGTAGGTAAATAAGAACATGGTGTGGGGGAAATAAGGGCATGGTGTGGGGAAATAAGAACATGGTGTTTGAGAAATAAGGGTATGGTGTGGAGAAATAAGAACATGGTGTTTGGGAAATAAGGGCATGGTGTGGGGAAATAAGAACATGGTGTGGGGAAATAAGGACAAGGTGTGGGGAAATAAGGACATGGTGTGGGGAAATAAGGACATGATGTAGGTAATTAAGAACATGGCGTGGGGGAAATAAGGGCATGGCGTGGGGAAATAAAATATGGTGTGAGTAAATAAGGACATAGTAGGTAATAAGAACATGGTGGTGGGGGGAATAAGGCATGGTGTCGGGGAAAATAAGAACATGTGTTTGAGAAATAAGGGGATGGTGTGGGGAAATAAGAACATGGTGTGAGGAAATAAGGACATGATGTAGGTAAATAAGAACATGGTGTGGGGGGAAATAAGGGCATGGTGTGGGGAAATAAGAACATGGGTGGGGAGTAAATAAGGGAGTATGGTGTGGGTAAATAAGGACATGGTGTGGGGAAATAAGAACATGGTGTGGGGAAATAAGGGCATGATGTGGGGAAATAAGGACATGGTATGGGGAAATAAGAGCATAGTGTGGGGAAATAAGAACATGGTGTGGGAAATAAGGACATGGTGTGGGGAAATAAGGACATGGTGTAGGGAAATAAGGACATGGTGCAGGGAAATAAGTACACGATGTAGGTAAATAAGAACATGGTGTGGGGGAAATAAGGACATGGTATGGGGAAATAAGTACATGATGTAGGTAAATAAGAACATGGTGTGGGGGAAATAAGGACATGGTATGGGGAAATAAGTACATGATGTAGGTAAATAAGAACATGGTGTGGGGAAATAAGGTCATGGTGTGGGGGAATAAGTACATGGTGTGGGGAAATAAGGACATGGTGCGGGGAAATAAGTACATGATGTAGGTAAATAAGAACATGGTATGAGGAAATAAGGACATGGTGTGGGGGAATAAGTACATGGTGTAGGGAAATAAGGACATGGTGTGGGGAAATAAGTACATGATATAGGTAAATAAAAACATGGTGTGGGGAAATAAGGACATAGTGTGGGAAATAAGGACATGGTGTAGGTAAGAACATGGTGTGGGGAAATAAGGACATAGTGTGGTAAATGAGGATATAGTGTAGGTAAACAAGAACATGGTGTGGGGGAATAAGGGCACTGTGTCGCAAAATATAAAACAACTTACTATGTCTAAAGCATTGTTCACAAAATTTTATTGTCATATTTATTGTTTTGAAAATAATATTGACAGTAATAATATATATATATATATATATATATAATATATATATATATATATATATATCATGATTGGCAACTGGTGGGGTCGAAGAAAGTTATAAGAGGGTGCGGTTGAGCGGCTCCTTGCCCAGTCCCAGAGCTCTGGTCATCATGAGCTGCGAGGCTGGAGGAGTGTTCAGTTGTATTCCTTCCTCCTCCCTAAGGTGCTAGGAAGAACGCTACGTAGCGTGGAAAGCTTCCTTCCGCAGTAATGGATGCGTCGATGCGCTCCCTGTCCACCTGTGTTCTTGTGTGCGAAAGGTTAAACGGAGATTTTTGTCGGTTTCTCTCGTTGCCTGTGTATTGTTGTAGGTTGCCTGTGGATTGCATGAGACATGACTAAGTTTTACTTCAGTGAGCCAGGGAGCGGCCTGTGGGGAGGGAGGGAAGACTCCCTCGTCTCAAGTACTAGCAGCTGGGACTCGCTAGGGACCCGCTGGGACTCCTTGGACTCCCGCTGGATGATCCTTGGGGATGAGGATGTCTTCCTGCCTGCCACGGTGGCCATCCCAAGACCCTCTCTACCCGACGTCGATCTCAGGTAAGCCTTGAAATTGGATAAATTTATATTTTAAAAGGATATAGGAAAGTATTGGATTGGAAATAGGGCAGTTGATGAGTTGAACAGTCTAGTAGAGTCATTGAAGCTAGAACCTTGGGTATATTCAAATTTAGATTAGATAAATGCAAGAGTGAGAGGGGTTGGATTTGAGTGGAACTTGTACATAGAGTTAATAAGAATATCGAAGCTTATATTCCTTGGGTAACATTGGGAAATAGGTTGGGCAAATATTTTTTGATTAGTGGGTTCCTTGATGTTGGTGAGGGGGTCTTGATTTAAGGAATTGAATCTGTGCTCCAGTTCCCCGAATTAAGCCTGAATGCCTTCCACATCCTCCCCAGGCGCTGTATAATCCTCCTGGTTTAGCGCTTCCCCTTGATTTTAATAATAATAATAAATGAGAAGGACCTGCCTAGTATGGCCCAGTAAGGTTGCTGCAGGGCTCCTCTATTCTTATGTTAACCACTGTCTCAGGTAGTATCTGGAACCAGTGTCTCAGGCAGTCCGAAACCATTGTCTGAAGTCATACTCCCTACACGGGACACTGACTTAACGTATCTTAGTAATTTCTACTTGTTAAGAAAATTATTCGTTATTTAAGTGTAGGAACACTCGTTTAGCAATAACTAATACAGCAATGGTGTTTTGTGGAGTAACGACCCATATACAGCATTTAGAGTAGTTTATTAAGAGCACTGTTCGCCTGGTAGGGAGTTTGTCAGTATAACAGTGATCTGATGAATGGTTTAGAAAACCGACAAGTTGAAGAATTGAGACACTTATGCAACACATGGGGATCTTAATTGAAGAAACGTTTCGCCACACAGTGGCTTCATCAGTCCAATACAAAGAAAAAATGGGTAAGGAGAGAAGTTTGAGGTAATCAGTCCCTCAACCTGATGGACTGAACACATCGATTCCAGGTTGAGGGACTGATTACCTCAAACTTCTCCTCTCCTTACCCATTTCTACTTTGTATTGGACTGATGAAGCCACTGTGTGGCGAAACGTTTCTTCAATAAGATCCCCATGTGTTGCATAAGTGTCTCAATTCTTCATAACAGTGATCATTATATCAGGGTTTATATGAGAAATCGTATGGTGATACCGACAAGGTGTGGAAAATGACACCTATCTACAGTTCAGGACACTACAGCAGGCCTACTGGCCCATACTAGGCAGGTCTTTCTCAACACCGATCATAGATTGGGACCCGTGCCAGGACTATGGTCTTGGCGAACATTATACATACATACATACAACACCGATCATTCCCACCTACCTCTCCAATAGTGGAGAGAGGTCGGGTAAAGCGGAGAGAGGTCAGGTCAGTCAGCAGCAGTGTGTGTGGTCACATTGTGACCTGAGTGCAGTCTCGCTGAGGTAAAATACTCATTACTTGGAGACTCTAGGTTAGGTTAGATAAGATGGTATAAAATACCGACAGGTTGTTAGGTAAGACACATATGCAACAGTTAGGTATCTTTATTATGAAACGTTTCGCCTACACAGTAGGCTTCTTCAGTCGAGTACAGAAAAGTTGATAGAAGCAGAAGATACTTGAAGACGATGTAATCAGTCCATCACCCTTAAAGTTTTGAGGTGGTCAGTCCCTCAGTCTGGAGAAGAGCATTGTTCCATAGTATGAAACAATAGGTTAGATAAGGTTTGTCAGGAAAGAGAACAAGTGTTTCCCGACGCGGGTCTTAGTCAAATGATGACCAGCAGCTGGAGCTTTTGGTTATCATGAAGATTAAGACACATGTGCAATCAATAAAGATATCCAACTATTGCACATGTGCGATGAATGGTTTTGAAAACCGACAAGTTGAAGAATTGAGACACTTATGCAACACATGGGATTCTTCAATAAAGAATCCCATGTGTTGCATAAGTGTCTCAATTGTTGGACATGTGTCTTAATCTTCAACTTGTCGGTATTTTATACCGACAAGTTCAGAGGACATCTCCACAACCTTCTGCACTAGTACTTACGTGTCCCTCGGGTATGACCTAGTACTTCCACTGGGGAATCTCGCCTACCGGTGACAATGTTAAGTAAGACACATATGCACATATTTATTTCGAAATAAAGATACCTAACTGTTGCATATATGTCTTACCTAACAACCTGTCGGTATTTTATACCATTTTAATATTCACAGTGACAATGTCTTCTTCTGCTACCCGTCCCTTACCACCTGTCGCTAGTAAATAAGCGCCAGCCTTCTTGCTTGTGCTCCAGTCCCTTCACGGCTACGGTGCTCTCATCTTGTCGGTATTGTATACCATTCTTGTACAACGGTGCTCTTTACACCAACTCCAAGGCTGAGAGGCTGATTACCTCCTCTTTTGTATATAATTCTACTCTTTCAATTATGTCCTAGAATTTGTATTAATAGAGCCACTGGTTGGCGAAACGTCTACAGTAAAGACACCCAGATGTTGTACATGTGTCTAATTTTCATCTTGTCGGTATTATAAGAACATAAGAACATAAGAACGAAGGAACACTGCAGAAGGCCTACTGGCCCATGCGAGGCAGGTCCAAGTCTCCTACCGGCTTAAGCCAATGCACCCAACCTAGTCAGGTCAGGTCACATTGACTTAAGGGAGGAACACGGCAACCGACTGTTAGCACAAGCTATCAGGTCTAACTCACACCCACCCACATCTACTCATGTATTTATCCAACCTATTTTTAAAGCTACACAACGTTCTGGCCTCTATACGGTACTTGGGAGTTTGTTCCACTCATCCACAACTCTATTACCAAACCAGTACTTTCCTGTATCCTTCCTGAATCTGAATTTTTCCAACTTAAAAACCATTGCTGCGAGTCCTGTCTAGGCTAGATATTTTCAGCACACTATTTACATCCCTTTATTTATTCCTGTCTTCCACTTATACACCTCAATCATATCCCCCCTAATTCTACGTCTTTCTAGAGAGTGCGTTTCAGGGCCCTTAGTCTATCCTCATAGGGAAGGTTTCTGATACATGGATCATCTTTGTCATCCTCCTTTGTACATTTTCCAGAGAATTTATATCCATTCTGTAATACGGTGACCAAAACTGTGCAGCATAATCTAAATGAGGCCTAACCAAGGATGTATAAGAGTTGAAGAACAACCTGAGGACTCCTATTATTTATGCTTCTTGATATGAAGCCAAGGATTCTATTAGCTTTATTGCGTAACACTTATGCACTGTTGTCTTTGTTTCAGATTACTGCTAACCAGAACTCCTAAATCTTTTTCGCAATCCGTAATATTAAGATCTACATTATTTAGTTTATATGTGGCATGGTTATTGTCCTGTCCAACATTTAGAACTTTGCATTTGTCTATATTAAACTGCATCTGCCACTTCTCCACCCACTGCATCAGTCTATTCAAATCTTCCTGGAGTGCTCGAATGTCCTCGTCAGAATGAATTCGACGGCCTATTTTGGTGTCATCGGCAAACTTGCCGATGTCGCTCTTTATGCCCTCATCTATGTCGTTTATGTAGATTGTGAACAGCAGGGGGCCCAACACTGACCCCTGTGGAACACCGCTCGTGACGCTTCCCCACTCTGATTTCTCCCCATTTATGCAAACTCTCTGCTGCCTATTTGTCAACCATGCCTCTATCCGGGAAAAAAAAATTTCTCCTCCTATTCCATGTGCTTTAATTTTCCTCAATAGTCTCTGATGTGGGACCCTGTCAAAAGCCTTACTGAAGTCCATATACACAATATCATATTCATTACCATGATCTACCTCCTCAAATACCTTAGTGAAAAAAGTTATAAATTCGTAAGGCAGGAACGCCCTTTGTAAAACCATGCTGAGATTCGTTGATTATTTTATGCTTTTCAAGGTGGCTACGAACTGCCTCGGCAATTATTGATTCCATAAATTTTCCCACTATGGAGGTTAGGCTTATTGGTCTATAGTTCGAAGCTAAGGACCTGTCACCTGTTTGAAAATAGGTATCACATTTGCCATTTTCCCTCACTTATCTGGCACCATGCCAGTTTGTAGTGATATGTTGAAAAGATTAGCCAAAGGTGTGCTAAGCTCCTCTTTACATTCCTTTAGAACCCTTGCATACAGTTCATCAGGGCCTGGGGATTTGTTAGGTTTTAATTTATCTATTTGCCTAAGGACCTGTCACTTGTGACCCTAATAAGTGCACAGTTTATTATCGTCCTGTTCTACATAATTTATCATTACTGGATATCGCTGGTATCCTCCTGTGTAAAAACTGAGAGGAAAGTATGTGTTAAAAATTCTACACATTCCTTATCACTGTCAGTGAGCTGACCCGAGGAACTTTTGAGTGGGCCTATCTTGTCCCTGATCTTACTTCTGTATACTTGAAAGAATCCTTTTGGGTTAGTCTTCGATTCTCTTGCAACTTTAACCTCATAATCTCTTTTTGCTTTTCTAATTCCCTTTTTTATTTCTCTCTTTAACTGAATATATCGATTTTTTAAATTGCCCCCTCCTCTTTTGATTTGCCTATATAAGCCTCTCTTTTGACCAATCAGATATTTTAATCTATTGTTCATCCATTTAGGATCATTTTTGTTTGATCTGATTTCCCTTTTTGGAACATAATTTGACTGAGCAGCTAAAAACTATGCCGGGGAAAGCATCATACGGCAACCATCACCACCTACTGCCCTTAGTCAGGTCATTCCAGTTCAGCCCACCTAAGTAATTTTTCAGTCCTATGAAATCAGCCAAGCGAAAGTCAGGGACGGAGATTTGATTGCCATTATTAGGGGAATTCCATGATTGTTAAAACTGAGTGATTTGTGATCACTCTCCCCAAGCTCATCTTTAACCTCAAGATTATTAATTAGTGTTTCCCTACGGGCAAGAACCAAGTCAAGAGTGTTATTTCCCCTAGTTGGCTCTGTCACAAACTGTTTTAAAAAAACAATCCGGATCGTATCAAGAAAGTCACCCGACTCTAAATTTCCTGTCAAATTGCTCCAGTCAATCTGTCTATAGTTGAATCTCCCCATTAGCACAACATTTTCGTATGTAGATGCCTTACGAATTTCGTCCCATAGAGTTTACTGCACTCCCTATCAAGATTTTGGGGCCCTGAAAATCACACCCAAAATTAGTTTTTCCCCGGCCCTCGAGAAGTGTAACCAAACAGTTTCCAGTGGCTGACGCTTCTAATTTAATATCTTGTCTAACACAACAATTTAAATTGTCTCTGACATACATCGTTTACTCCACCACCTTTCCTGTTGACCCTGTCAGTGTTGGAATAATTTATAGCCTTGTATGTGACATTCAGAGGGCATTTTCTCTATCTTTCAGATGAGCCGGGTCTCTGTTATAGCTTAATTTTTATGTTTCCTGCATTTTGCAATTAATCTTAGCTCATCTATCTTATTTCTAACACTCCTGCTATTAGTATAGTAAACCTTAAGGGAGCTAGTCCCTTGCTGCCCTCTGCTGTCCCCCTTTGTTTGCTGACCTGTTCTATTGTCTTTATTTATACTTCATGCTGATGCCTTTTATACATTTAATGTTTTCCAACCTAGTGTTGCAACCTGCTTGTTTCCACACACACCCTTTACCTCTATCTTCCATCAGTTTTAAATCATAGGCATTTCACAATGACCTTTTTCAATCGAGTCTGCAAGTGCTACCACCCCTGCCCCAAGAGAGATGTACCCCATCCCTTGCATACATATCATGTTTGCCATAAATTTGTTCCAGTTGTCAATGAATGGGATTGCAAGTTCCTTGCGTATCTGTTTTACCCAGCATTTACCCCAATTGCCCTAGACAACCATTCATTTCCTACTCCCCTTCTAGGCAAGATGCTACATATGATTTGGATCCCTCCCTTAGACTTAATGAAATCTATAGCTGACCTGTACTTATTCTAGCAGCTTTTCTCTCCTACCCTTCCCCAAATATCATTTTCCACCAGCACTGAAAACAGATAAGGGGCTTATTCCCATTACCTGACATGATATTATCCAGCCTGTTGACAAGTCCCCAACACCAGCTCCAGGGAAGCACACTCTATCTCTCTCTTCTTATTCCTATTACAAAAACCCACGGTCAACATATCTTCCCTGAGAGTCACCAACCAAGAATGCGCTTACCTTCATTAGCAGGGGCAGTAGTCCCCTTTACCTTCACTGGCCACTGAAGTACATTCATCCTGGAGAAAAGAGAAGCGTTTTTCCTACCTTCAGATCTTCACTCTTAA
>NC_069402.1:85758607-85793607 GCF_026875155.1 Cherax quadricarinatus | reverse complement strand
TGTAACACCACCACTGACAACACCAGTGTAACACCACCACTGACACCACCAGTGTAACACCACCACTGACAACACCAGTGTAACACCACCACTGACAACACCAGTGTAACACAACCACTGACACCACCAGTGTAACACCACCACTGACACCACCAGTGTAACACCACCACTGACACCATCAGTGTAACACCACCACAGACACCACCAGTGTAACACCACCACTGACAACACCAGTGTAGCACCACCACTGACAACACCAGTGTAACACCACCTATGACAACACCAGTGTAACACAACCACTGACAACACCAGTGTAACACCACCACTGACACCACCAGTGTAACACCACCACTGACAACACCAGTGTAACATCACCACTGACAACACCAGTGTAACACCACCGCTGACAACACCAGTGTAACACCACCACTGACAACACCAGTGTAACACCCCACTGACAACACCAGTGTAACACCACCACTGACAACACCAGTGTAACACCACCACTGGCACCACCAGTGTGACACCACCACTGACAACACCAGTGTAACACCACCACTGACAACACCAGTGTAACACCACCACTGACAACACCAGTGTAACACCACACCTGACAACTCCAGTGTAACATCACCACTGACAACGCCAGTGTAACACCACCACTGACAACACCAGTGTAATACCACCACTGACAACACCAGTGTAACACCACCACTGACAACACCAGTGTAACACCACCACTGACAACACCAGTGTAACACCACCACTGACAACACCAGTGTAACACCACCACTGACAACACCAGTGTAACACCACCACCGACAACACCAGTGTAACGCCACCACTGACACCACCAGTGTAACACCAGTGTAAAACCACCACTGACAACACCAGTGTAACACCACCACTGACAACACCAGTGTAACACCACCACTGACAACACCAGTGTAACACCACCACTGACAACACCAGTGTAACACCACCACTGACAACACCAGTGTAACACCACCACTGACAACACCAGTGTAACACCACCACTGACAACACCAGTGTAACACCACCACTGACACAACCACTGACAACACCAGTGTAACACCACCACTAACAACACCAGTGTAACACCACCACTGACAACACCAGTGTAACACCACCACTGACAACACCAGTGTAACACCACCACTGACAACACCAGTGTAACACCACCACTGACAACACCAGTGTAACACAACCACTGACAACACCAGTGTAACACAACCACTGACACCACCAGTGTAACACCACCACTGACAACGCCAGTGTAACATCACCACTGACAACACCAGTGTAACACCACCAGTGTAACACCACCACTGACAACAACAGTGTAACACCACCACTGACAACACCAGTGTAACATCACCACTGACACCACCAGTGTAACACCGCCACTGACACCACCACTGACAACACCAGTGTAACACCACCACTGACAACACCAGTGTAACACCACCACTGACAACACCAGTGTAACACAACCACTGACAACACCAGAGTAACACCACCACTGACACCACCAGTGTAACACCACCACTGACAACACCAGTGTAACGTCACCACTGACAACACCAGTGTAACACCACCACTGACAACACCAGTGTAACACCACCACTGACAACACCAGTGTAACATCACCACTGACACCACCAGTGTAACACCACCACTGACACCACCACTGACAACACCAGTGCAACACCACCACTGACAACACCAGTGTAACACCACCACTGGCAACACCAGTGTAACACCACCACTGACAACACCAGTGTAACACCACCACTGACACCACCAGTGTAACACCACCACTGACACCACCAGTGTAACACCACCACTGACACCACCACTGACAACACCACCACTGACAACACCAGTGTAACACAACCACTGACAACACCAGAGTAACACCACCACTGACACCACCAGTGAAACACCACCACTGACAACACCAGTGTAACGTCACCACTGACAACACCAGTGTAACACCACCAGTGTAACACCACCACTGACAACACCAGTGTAACACCACCACTGACAACACCAGTGTAACATCACCACTGACACCACCAGTGTAACACCACCACTGACACCACCACTGACAACACCAGTGTAACACCACCACTGACAACACCAGTGTAACACCACCACTGACAACACCAGTGTAACACCACCACTGACAACACCAGTGTAACACCACCACTGACACCACCAGTGTAACACCACTACTAACACCACCACTGACAACACCAGTGTAACACCACCACTGACAACACCAGTGTAACACCACCACTGACAACACCAGTGTAACATCACCACTGACAACACCAGTGTAACACCACCAGTGTAACACCACCACTGACAACACCAGTGTAACATCACCACTGACACCACCAGTGTAACACCACCACTGACACCACCACTGACAACACCAGTGTAACACCACCACTGACAACACCAGTGTAACACCACCACTGACAACACCAGTGTAACACCACCACTGACAACACCAAGTGTAACACCACCACTGACACACCAGTGTAACACCACTACTGACACCACCACTGACAACACAGTGTAACACCACCACTGACAACACCAGTGTAACACCACCACTGACAACACCAGTGTAACATCACCACTGACAACACCAGTGTAACATCACCACTGACACCACCAGTGTAACACCACCACTGACACCACCACTGACAACACCAGTGTAACACCACCACTGACAACACCAGTGTAACACCACCACTGATAACACCAGTGTAACACCACCACTGACAACACCAGTGTAACACCACAACTGACAACACCAGTGTCGAGGCTGCCAACATTTTTACCCATCATTCATGTATCAGACTACCTGAGTCCAGGGTGTATGGAGGGTTGGTGGGTGGGTGGGTGGGTGGGTGGGTGGGTGGGTGGGATGTTGGATGGGTGGGTGGGTGGGAGGATGGGTTTAGGGAGTTTGGGTGGGTGGGTGGGTGGGAGGGTGGGTGGTTGGGTGGGTGGGTGGAAGGGAGGGTGGATGGTGTGGGTGGGAGAGAGGGAAGGTGATGGGAAGAGACGGAAAAGATGGAGTAAGGGAAAAAGGGAGGTACCTGGAGTTTACCTGGAGGTTATTCCGGGGATCAACGCCCCTGCGGCCCGGTCCATGACCAGGCCTCCCGATGGATCAGGGCCTGGTCAACTAGGCTGTTACTGTTGGCCGCACGCAATCCAACGTACGAGCCACAGCCCGGCTGATCCGGCACTGACTTTAGGTATCTGTCCAGCTCTCTCTTGTAGGCAGCCAGGGGTTTATTGGGAATTCCCCTAATGCTTGATGGGAGGCTGTTGAACAGTCTTGGGCCCCGGATACTTATGGTGCTTTCTCTTAGTGTACTAATGGCTCTCCTACTTTTAATTGTGGGCATTTTGCATCGCCTGCCCAGTCTTTTACTTTCGTAGGGAGTGATTTCTGTGTGCAGATTCGGGACACTTCCTTCCAGGATTTTCCAGGTGTAGACTATGATATCTCTCTCTCTCCTGCGTTCCAACGAGTACAAGTCAAGTGCTTCCTAGCGTTCCCAGTAGTTAAGGTGCTTGACAGAACTTATACGTGCAGTACAGGATCCGCCGGGTCACCATCTGGAGAAGACCCGGGCCGGAAGTACCGGCAAATCTTTAATGAATGAATGAGTACAGGATCTCTGTACACTCTCTAGATCTGCAATTTCACCTGCTTTCAATTCAATTCAATTCAAAGTTTATTCTCTATAAGGATTACAATGCTGAGTTTACAGAATTTGGTTATTGTGTGGTTTACATGTAGTAAAATAATAATTACAGAGTGTACCACTCGAACGCCTAGCATGGCTAGGCATTTCGGGCAGACTTATATTAAATCTTAAGTTTAAAATATTACAAAATTATGAGGTAAGTTGGTATTATGGCTAAGTGACTAAATACTAGTTGTGAGTTTAGCAATGTGAATGCTTTTGTTTTGGCACTATACATAGTTTCAGTATTGGAGTATCACAGGCCAACTTATGACTAGTTAAGATTCATTATTTTGAGATTGAGATGATATTTCTGTTTATGGTCAAATGGGTGAGTGAGTGTAAGTGTGAACCACCAGGTGGTATTCGTATTATTAGTTGACAGGGTGTATCAGGGAGATAAGATGTTTTCTGATGGTAGTTTTGAAGGTGATGAATGTGTCTGCAGTTTTGGAGTTTTCAGGTAGGGTGTTCCAGATTTTAGGGCCTTTGACATACATTGAATTTTTGTAAAGGTTTAGTCGGACACGCGTGTTGGTGTTGTGCCTGTGGGTTCTGTCACAACTATCAAGAAAGCGTTTTAGGTCAAGGTTAATATTGGAATTTAAGGTCCTGTAGATGTAGATTGCACAGTAGTAAGTGTGGATGTACTGAACAGGGAGTAAGTTTAGATCTATGAAGAGTGGGGGGGGTGTGTTGCCAGGGATGGGATTTAGTGATTATTCTTACTGCGGCTTTTTGTTGGGTTATTATTTGCTTTAGGTGTGTTACTGCAGTTGAACCCCAAGCACAGATAGCATAGGTGAGGTATGGATATATAAGTGAATGGTATAGTGTGAGAAGGGCAGTTTGCGGCACGTAGTATCGTATCTTGGAGAGGATCCCAACCGTTTTGGATACTTTTTTGGTTATGTGTTGGATATGGGTGCTGAAGTTCAGGTTGTTGTCGAGGTATAGGCCTAGGAATTTGCCCTCATTATGCCTGGCAATTAGAGTGTTGTCGATCTTAATGTTAATTTGCGCATCTGCTCTGCTACCAAACATAATGTAGTAGGTTTTGTCAACGTTAAGCTTAAGTTTATTGGCTGTCATCCAAGTCGATATTTTGATCAGCTCCTCATTAACAATGGTGTTGAGGGTGGCAAGATTAGGGTGAGAGATGACATAAGTCGTGTCGTCAGCAAAGAGAATGGGGTTCAGGTGTCGAGATACGTTTGGAAGATCATTGATGTATATGAGGAAGAGCAGGGGACCAAGGACACTTCCCTGCGTAACTCCAGTATCAAGTGGCTGTGTTGTTGATGCTGTGTCTTTAATGGTGACATACTGATACCTATTAGTAAGGTAAGATTTGAAATATGCAAGCGCATGGCCTCTTATACCGTAATGGTCAAGTTTGTGGATTAGGATGCCGTGGTCTACTGTGTCAAAAGCTTTTCTTAGGTCGATAAAAATTCCTAGTGGATATTCCTTATTTTCCAATGCTGTGTAAAGCAGATCTAGCATTTTTATGATTGCATCGTTAGTGCTTTTATTTTTCCTGAATCCAAATTGGCAGGGGTTGAGTATGTTTTGTGACGTTATAAATGAATACAGTCTCCTGTCCACGAGTTTCTCAAAGATTTTGGATAGCAATGGTAAGTTTGATATTGGCCTATAGTTGTTTAAATCTGTAGGGTCACCACCTTTATGTATTGGTGAAAACCCTTGCCGTCTTGATTAATTTCGGGAAGGTGCTAGTTTCTAGTGACTTGTTAAAAAGTAATGAGATAATATGCGAGAGGACATGGGCCACTCTCTTGTACAATAATGGTGGGACATGAGACAGATTCTCTGAGTTATTTTTAAGTGACTTTATAATCTCGGTGACTTCCGTGGGCTCAGTTGGAGCAAGATAGAAGGAATTTGGGAAATTCCCATCTAGGTAGTCCCCGGCATGGGCATTGGTACGTGGGATTTTATTGGCGAGATTAGAACCTATGGTTGAGAAGAAGTCGTTTATCTTGTTAGCTGTGTCAGTGGGTTGCAGTGGTGTTTCATTAGGTTTAGTTAGGACAATATTCTTGTTTTTTTTCAGTTTGTGGGTCCCTAGAATCTGAGAGAGTGTTTTCCAGGTCTTTTTTATATCTCCTCTTGTGTCAGTGATCTACTGGAGTAGTATAGTTGTTTGGCTTTCTTTATTACTTTGGTGAGGACTGATGAATAGTGTTTAAGAATATCTTTGTGTATTAAGCCCTGTCTATATTGCTTTTCATATTGGTGTTTCTTATCAATGGATTTCAGAATGGTGCTGGTTAGCCATGGGCAACCAAGCCGTTTGTTTGTGATCTGTTTCGTTTTTATAGGACAATGTTTGTTGTATAGTCTAAGTAGTTTGTTAAGAAAAATGTCTGTCCAGTCATCAATACCATTGGCCTTGGAGAATTCTGTAGGCCAGTCAACAGTCTCTAGGTCAGCTGTGAACTTCCTTATTGAGGCCTCATCATGGAGTCTAAATGAGACTTTGTTGTATTCAAGTGGTGGTTTACTAATGTTTGTCAAGAGGAAGGTCTGTAGTGCTATCTGTGATTATCTCTGATTTAAGGGGCGCTAGTATATTGGTCCATATGTGGTCTATTATGGTTGCACTTGTTTCAGTGAGCCTGGTTGGTTTAGTTATTGTTGGTATGAGAAGTGTGTTGTTCATATTGTTGATGAAATCAGTTACAGGCTGATCATCTAGTAGGCCAAGGTTGATGTTGAAGTCTCCAGCTAAGAGAAGGTGGTGCTTATTCATTTGTCTGTTTGTTATTAGTGCCTTTAATTTCTCACTGAAGTTTACTCCTGCTCTTCTTCTTTCTTAGGGGAATATGCCTAGAACATGCTTCAGCTGCCAGGAAGTTGATCCTTTCAAGGCACTGGTTTGGATCCATGTCTTTTAAGATATCTTCCCAACATGTTTCATTTAAGACATGGTTTACCTGGTCCCAGTTGATGTTCTTGTTGTTGAAGTTGTATTTTGTGAAGACACCTTCACAGGTACATGCATTCTGCTGATCAGGACCCCTATGCATGTACGTCTGGACTTCGATTAGGTTGTGATCGGAATTAGCTGTTTTTGATATTCTTATGTCTCTTATCAGGTCCTCATTATTTGTGAAGATAAGGTCAAGTGTGTTTTCTAGTCTTGCTGGCTCCACTATCTGCTGGCTTAAGGTGTGTTTTTCGCAGAGACTTAGTAGCTCATGTGTGTGTGACCTTTCATCTGCGCTACCTCCGGGGATTGTTTCAGCTATAACATTATTTGCTACATTCTTCCATTTTGTATGCCTTAGGTTGAAATCACCAAGCAGTAAGATGTTTGGGGATGAAGCTGGAAAGTTTTCCAGACAGTAATCAATTTTCAGTAGCTGTTCCTTGAAATGTTGGGAGGTTGCATCTGGTGGCTTATATACAACTACAATGACTAGGTTTTGGTTCTCGATCTTTACTGATAGAACTTCAACTACCTCATTTGTGGTGTTCAGCAACTCCGTGCAGATGAGGGACTCTTTGATATGCAGGTCAACCCCCCCCCTTGTTACCTGTTCTTTCTGTCTCATCTAAAAAGGTTGTAACCACTTATCCATATTTCACTGTCAAAGTGATCTTTTGTATGAGTCTCTGTGAAGGCTGCAAACATTGCATTAGACTCCTCTAGAAGTCCACTGATAAAAGGTATTTTGTTGTTGGTGGATGGCTTAAGGCCCTGTATATTAGCAAATATGAACGAGGTTGTATTCTGTGTTTGTTGGGGGGATTTTGTTATTGTGATCAGTAGTTGCAGTTCTGGAGGGCCATGGGTGGCCACTGGCTGCGCCTCCAGTCCAACAAGGCTCCAAGGTGGTGGACTATTTTTGTTATTTCCTTCCATTTTCTTTTTCCGTTTCCTGCCACTAAAAAATCACCTGGAGTTGGGTTGTCGTAGCTACTATTGTTTGTCTTGTGGGGTCTGTGCCTCCTGGTCCCTTTTAGATGGTATGCAGGGCAGTCGATGTTGTAACACTGCTTCTGGAGGACCGGGGAAGATTCAAGATCAACAAGAACAATAACAACAACAGAATAATAATAATAATAATAATAATAATAATAATAATAATAATAATAATATTATTATTATTATTATTATTATTATTATTATTATTATTATTATTATTATTATTATTATTATTATTTATTATTATTCATTGTCAACAATGTTTACTGTCAGTCTCGGGTAATCAACTTCCCTTGTAACCACCAGAGCCTCTGACGAGATGTGTGTGTGTTTGTGTACTCACCTATTTGTGGTTGCAGGGGTCAATTCACAGCTCCTGGCCCCGCCTCTTCACTGGTCGCTACTAGGTCCACTCTCTCCCTGCTCCATGAGCTTTATCATACCTCTTATATTCTATGTATGATTCCTGCCTCCACTACGTCGCTCTCCAGACTATTCCACTTCCCGACAACTCTATGAAGAAATACTTCTTAACATCCCTTTGACTCATCTGAGTCTTTTACTTCCAACTGTGACCACTTGTTGTTGTGTCTCATCTCTGGAACATTCTATCCCTATCCAACTTGTCAATTCCTCTCAGTATTTTATATGTCGTTATTATGTCATCCCTATCTCTCCTGTTCTCCAGTGTCGTCAGGTAGATTTTCCTGAACCTCTCCTCGTAGGACATACCCCTTAGCTCCGGGATTAGTCTTGTTGCAAACCTTTGCACTTTCTCTAATTTCTTGACATGCTTGATCAGGTGTGAGTTCCATACTGGTGCTACAACCCACATCTGGTCAAGCACATCAAGAAATTAGAGAAAAGTTTTCAACAAGACTAGTCCCGGAGCTAAGGGGTGTGTTCTACGCGCGCGCGCGAGCGTGTGCGTATAACAGCTCCTAATCCAGCCTGTGACTGAATCTTCCACACCTACAGCACTGGTGTCAACACTAGGTACCCTTGAATATCACGCTGTAACACTGCACAGCTCTCTCACACCGCCTGCTTGACGAGGCTCCAAGCTTGCTTGTACCAGCCAGCGACTCGAAGAAACACCACTGTTCGAGTCTGAACGGTCCTATTATCTAGACCGAGTTCCCAGTTACACTCTCGTGCGGCTCAGGGCTCCTCCCGGTAGTTAGTTCCTGTTATGACGCCTCAGGTCCGTCCCTTGAACACAGCGTCACCTGCCCGACACTACACTCAACTGATTCGCTATTAGCCCACGGAGGATCAAGCCCTGTACCCCACCCTTTACGCTGAACGACTTACACGAGTTAAATGTGTAGCGTGAGACGGACCTCCAGGAAGCTAGCGAGATACATAAGCGACCATTGACCACTCTCGCACAGTTCTGCTCACGATGATTCTCCAGCTAAATCTCTAATTACATTATTAAAGACTTTGGCATCGGTTTCCGGAGTTAATTTGTCTTTCATACCTCCAGTACGTTGTGCTACATGCCCTTCAATACACTGTGCCGCCAGCTTCCGGTACACTGTGCTACATCCCCCAGCACACAGTACTGTTGTTGATTATCGTGTAACAGTCACATTTCTCTTCTTCTCACATTGTATTTTCTTTCCTCTGTCTTGCGTGCAAAATTTCTCTTGCCCTGGCTCTGGGACGATAGACATATCTTCATAAAAATTCCATTTCTCCTGTGTATGAGACAATGGTGTACATGAATGGAACACAACACCGACAAGATGAAGAATTAGACACATGTGCAACATCTGGGTATCTTTATTTGTAGATGTTTCGCCATCCAGTCGCTTTATCAATACAATACAAGGACATAAAGTTAAGAAAGTAGAACTGTATATAAAAGACGAGGCAGTGACAATGTCTTCGTCTGCTCCACGTCCCTCATCTGGCTCCAGTATATAAGCTCCAATCTTCCTGCCTGTGCTTCAGATTCTTCAAGACTGCGGTGGTCTTCACCAACTCCAAGACTGAGGGACTGATTGCCTCATCTTTTGTATATAGTTCTACTTTCTTCACATTATGTCCTTGTATTGTATTGATAAAACCACTGGATGGCGAAATGTCTATAAATAAAGACACCCAGATGTTGCAGATGTGTCTAATTCTTCTGCATGGGACAGGCTATGCTGAGAGATGGCAGCTCCCCAGTGATAGAAACTCCAGATCTACTGGAAGGAAACCTTTGAAGCTGCCGTAACTGATGAACCTCTACTGGAATACTTGACGACACCCTCATTGTCCCACTGAAGTCTGCCAGCTCAGGCTGACGGAATACAACACCTTCACCTGCGTGATGGATTACGTTAGGAAAACATTACTGGCTTTTGTTCTCAGTGTGTAATTATCATACATAAATGGGTAGTAGCACACTGCTGATGTATCTGATGTGCCTCTTGCTTCTTCGCCGTAACTTGGTGATATAGAACTCAACATAGCTGACATAATTCCCATCTAAAGAACTGGTAATCTAAATTTAATAGTAGTAATGAGACACAGATGTCGTTTTAAGGAAGTATTATGGATGAAGTGTAGACCACACAATGGTCTATATCGCCACAAATACACCCATAAGATGATTTTTTTACACATTAGTTTTATAGGCTAAAAGCTGTTATCTTACTTCGGGTCATTTCAAAGCCTTGTTCTGTCTAAGGTACACCCACAACACTCGACTAGCACCCAGGTACCTACTTACTGTTAAGAGAACAGGGGTTGCACTGGTTTAAGGGCACATGCCCAACTTTTCCACCCATGCCGGAGATCGAACCACAGATCTTCAATATGTAAGCTGAGTGCACTACGAACCGAACAGTGGGATTATGGGGAGCACAATAAAATAGCCATTACATTCCACAGGATGGATATAGGCCAGTAGGCCTGCTTCTTTGCTCCTCTCAATGTTCTTATATTCTAAAGTAGCCACTACCGTTCACAAGATGGACAGAGGGTGTATAATAAGCTAGATGCTTCTACGGCAAAATCTAAATCTAAATCTCTCCCTCAAACTTATTGGACAATTTTGTTTATATTCAATGATTCTGAAAGGGAAAGATTGAGTCTTAGTTTTATTTTACGAGGTAAGAATTGCTATTTTGTCTCTTCTCGTTTTCGAGTCTGAAGGGTTGGTCGCGGACATGAGACTTTGACTGGGTAGTGGGAGAGGGTCTGAGGTTGAATTTAGAGAGCTCGTGGGTGGGTAGTTTGACATGAATTGGGGAGGAAAGGGTTGAGGGGTGTGGGAGGAATGCGTTAGGTAGGGGGGAGTTATCCCTTTGTGTCCAGAGAGAGAGAGAGAGAGAGAGAGAGAGAGAGAGAGAGAGAGAGAGAGAGAGAGAGAGAGAGAGAGAGAGAGAGAGAGAGAGAGAGAGAGAGAGAGAGAGATGTGCAGATCAGCTAGCAGCACCTCTAACTCGCATCTTCCAGCACTGCCTAGTACAGTGTAAATGGCCATCTCTATGGAAAGAGGCAAATGTAGTCCCTGTTCACAAAGAGAAGAGCAGAACAGAAATCAGCAACTACAGACCAGTGTCACTCCTGTCAATCACTGGTAAGATCCTTGAGACAATGATCTCAAGACAAATGACAGAGTTTTTTGACTACCACTCACTACTTTGTGATCGTCAATATGGCTTCAGGAAAGGTTACTCTGCTGCTGATCTGTTGTTAAACCTCTCCACTAAGTGGCACCAGTCACTGGATGAATCCAAAGTCAGCTGTGTGGTAGCACTGGACATTGCTGGTGCTTTCGACCGGGTGTGGCACAAGGGCCTCTTAGCAAAACTTCAAGCACTGGGAATTGCAGGCTCTACGCTATGTCTCCTCAGTGATTACCTTCATGGTAGATCTCTAAGTGTAGTTCTCAATGGAACGGAATCAGCAAGACATCCTATTGGGGCAAGTGTTCCACAAGGAAGCGTGCTGGTACCATTGTTATGGAATGTCTACTTCAACGACCTTCTTCATCTCATCCCAGAATCACATGCATATGCAGACGACTGTACACTGACATTCACTTATCCAAGAGAAGAAATGCCAGCTGCTCTAAGCTACATCAATCGCCAGCTGAGAGCTATATCAGCTTGGGGAAATAGATGGCAAGTAACATTTGCACGTGAGAAAGCGCAAATGATGATCGTCTCTAGGCACCATGATGGTAATGCTGGTGCAGTAATAAGGATGAATGGGAGGGTGTTGGCACCTGGAGAAGAAGTTGATATCCTTGGGGTGAAATTCGACTCCAAACTAACCATGAAGAACCATGTTGTAAATCTTGCAAACAAGGCAGCCAGGAAGCTTACAGCACTTCGCCGTATTTCGCATCTGCTTGACAGTAGGGGTTGCAAGATTCTGTACGAGGCACAAGTACGCTCACACCTTGAGTATGCTCCACTTTCTTGGTTTGCCTGCCCCCCCCTCTCATCTGTTACTGCTTGACAGAGTAGAGAACAGAGCAAGACGTCTCATCTCTCGCCTGGACCCATCCTGGATAGATCTGTCATTTCAGCAGAGCCTTCAACACAGGAGGGATGTGGGTGGCCTTACTGTTATGTACAAGGCCAATATTGTCAAAGTACCACACTTGGATCCACTTCGAGGACAGCGTGAAACGAGCTTTTATGCCACAAGACGGGCGGAAAGCAGCAACTTCACTCTGGCTGTACCCTTCTCCAAAACATCACTCCATCTGAGATCATACATACCCAGGATGACTCGAGTATGGAACACATTCGTACAGGATAATGATGTCAACGAGATAAAGTCAGTTGATCAAATGAAAATGCTGGCCCACAGATGGCTCCAACTTCATCCTGTTCCCTACTTGTATGTCTCATAACAATAAAAATGCTTTCAAATGAGCTGATGTAGGTAACAGCTCTTAGCTTGCCAATAAAGCTAGGAATCCTTAACCTGTAAATGCTGTCAATAAAGCTAGAATAAAAAGTAAAAACTTGTAAAAAAAAAAAAAAAAAAAAAAAAAAAAAACAGACAGAGAGGGCAGGGGGAGGGAAGTGTTGTCATTATTGACCATTAAACCTCCGATCCTTACCCTCATTAAACGTGTGTTGTTCCTCGACTGGCTCTTGTAATTACCTCTAGTGTGCTCATTTCTCTCTCTCTCTCTCTCTCTCTCTCTCTCTCTCACCTAAAATGATACCTGAAGCTCACGTCGAGGAAGAAGGGGGTCACCGCTCCCGAAACTCGGTTAAAGACCACGCCTCACTCGTGTGATTATTTTGTCATTACATTTCAAGAATTTCAGTTCTGGATTCATCACGTCATCCTGTCCTCGTGAAAAGTACTCCAATATGATGGTGATTTATGTACTCAAAACACTGCCCTCTAATGTAGTACTCACAGCATGAGCAAACTACAGTTCTACCGTAGTGTATCTTGTAGCACCTTACTGCCTTCTTCTCTACATTAGTTTCCTCTCCATTTGTTCCTCATTATGTATTGTCTGTCTCTTCCTGATTCATCATCGTCTTCACCTACTCCATTCTTCAGTCCCTGGATAATAAACACCAGCCTCCTCCCACTTCCAGCTTTGTAAACATGGCCACCACTGCCACCTTCGTTATTGACTCTTCACTGCAGGAGTCATGCTTGGGTTCTCTTACGAATAAAAGGACAAAACTCCTGGAGCGCGAAACGTTGCCACAATAAAAATGTCGCATTAGGTGTACTTGTGTCCTTTTACCTAACATATTGTCGGTAATTCTACTAATATTACTGCACATCTCTTACCAGAATTTCTCCACCGGTCTTCTTACTCTTTTTATCTTATAGTTGCTGTTTGCCTCTAGTGTTTATAGCTTTTGTCTAACTTATGTTTGCCTGACGTAAACATTTAGTCTATCGTTTGCCTGACGTAAGCACTGTTAGTCTATCGACCCCCTGTGATCCGTCCACTTGATATCCCGTCGTATCTCATTTAGACTTGTGATATTGTGGCAACAGCCGACATATAGTGAAACAAAAGCTTAAAGAAACAGGTCTTTTTTAATTATAGAGGTAGACGACGTTTCGTTCACATACAGTGAACGTTCTTACAGCATGTGAACGAAATCTCATTTACCTCTCTCAATAAAAGCTCTTGTCTTATTGAATCTTAGCCTCATTTAGACCTGCATTCTCTCTCTCTCTCTCTCTCTCTCTCTCTCTCTCTCTCTCTCTCTCTCTCTCTCTCTCTCTCTCTCTCTCTCTCTCTCTCTCTCTCTCTCTCTCTCTTCTCTCTCTCCCTCTCTCTCTCTCAGTCTCTCTCTTTTTTTTTCTCTCTCTCTCACAAAATTCGTTGCTTCCTGTATCTTCAACCATAACAAAACCTCGCATCTCGTCTTACGTCTGGCACTAAGCCACATGGTTGCCAACCCAGGCGTCCTCTCGGTGCTCATGTTCCAGTCAAGCGGTACAGTCATGTTGACAACATGAATCAGGTGCTCTGCACAGCTTCCTCAACTCAAACATTTAATTTTTCCACCGAGGTTGTTGCTGTCCACAACACTCAACCAACTTCCAGGTACCTGGTTGCTGTCCACGACACTCAGCCAACTTTCAGGTACCTGGTTGCTACCCACGACACTTAACCAACTTCCAGGTACCTGGTTGCTACCCACGACACTTAACCAACTTCCGGGTACTTGGTTGCTGCCCACGACACTTCAACCAACTCCAAGGTACCTGGTGCTCCTCACACACTCAACCAACTTCCAGGTACCTGGTTGCTGCCCACGACACTCAACCAACTCCCAGGTACCTGGTTGCATCCAACTACAGTCAACCAACTTCCAGGTACCTGGTTGCTGCCGACAACACTCAACCAACTCCCAGGTACCTGGTTGCTGCCCACGACATTCAACCAACTCCAAGGTACCTGAGTGTCCTCCACGACACTCAACCATCTTCCAGGTACCTGGTTACTGCCCACGACACTCAGCCAACTTCAAGGTACCTGGTTACTGTCCACGACACTCAACCAACTTCCAGATACTTGGTTGCTGCCCACAACACTCAACCAACTCCCAGGTACCTGGTTGCTGCCCACGACACTCAACCAACTCCCAGGTACCTGGTTGCTGCTCACAACACTCAACCAGCTCCCAGTTACCTGGTTGCTGCTCACAACACTCAACCAACTCCCAGGTACCTGGTTGCTGATCACGACACTCAACCAACTCCCAGGTACCTGGTTGCTGATCACAACACTCAGCCAACTCCCAGGTACTTGGTTGCTGCCCACGACACTCAACCAACTCCCAACTTCCAGATAGCTGGATTCTGTCCACGACTCTTAACAAACTCCCAGGTACCTGGTTGCTGCCCACGACACTTAACCAACTCCCGGGTACCTGGTTACTGCCCACGACACTCAACCAACTCCCAGGTACTTGGTTGCCTCCCACAACACTCAACCAACTTCCAGGTACCTGGTTGCTGCCCACGACACTCAACCATCTCCCAGGTACCTGGTTGTTGCTCACGACACTGAACCAACTCCCAGGTACCTGGTTGCTGCCCACGACACTCAACTAACTCCCTGGTACCTGGTTGCTGCCCACGACACTTAACTAACTCCAAGGTACCTGGTTGCTGCCCACAACACTCAACCAACTCCGAGGTAACTGGTTGCTGCTCACAACACTCAACCAACTCCCAGGTTCCTGGTTGCTTTCTACGACACTCAACCAACTCCCAGGTACCTGGTTGCTGCTCACAGCACTCAGCCAACTCCCAGGTACCTGGTTGCTGCCCAGGACACTCAACCAACTCCCAGGTACCTGGTTGCTGCTCGCAACACTCAACTAGTTCCCAGGTACCTGGTTGCTGCTCACAACACTCAAGCAACTCCCAGGTACCTGGTTTCTGCCCACGACTCTTAACCAACTCCCGGGTACCTGGTTGCTGCCCACGACACTCAACCAACTCCCAGGTACCTGGTTGCTGCCCACGACACTCAACCAACTCCAGGTACCTGGTTGCTGCCCACGACACTCAACCAACTCCCAGGTACCTGGTTGCTGCTCACAACACTCAACCAACTCCCAGGTACCTGGTTGCTGCCCACGACACTGAACCAACTCCCGGTCCTGGTTGCTGTCACAACACCTCCAGTCACTTCAGGGACCTGATTGCTGCTCAGACACTCAAGCAACTCCCAGGTACCTGGTTGCTGCCCACAACACTCAACCAACTCCCAGGTACCTGGTTGCTGCCACAACACTGAACCAACTCCCAGTTACCTGGTTGCTGCTCACGACACTGAACCAACTCCCAGTACCTGGTTGCTGCCCACAACACTCAACAACTCCAGGTACCTGGTTGCTGCCTCAAACAGAGCAACTCAGGAGGATAAGTACACACCTAATCAGCCAGGGATGGTGTACAGAGATGAAAACTCCCAGTCCTGGTTCCTCCTCGATCTGAACCACTCCCAGTACCTGGTTGCTGCTCAATACTACGAACCAATCACCAGACCTGGTGCTGCCACGAACTGATACCTCAAGACTCGGTTGCTGCATCTAACCATGCTCAGGAGGATAAGACACGTCCTGATCAGGGGAGGGGATGGCAAGTAAGAGGAGGATAAGCTCAAGCTCTTGGTTCCTCCTTCGTATTTAAGCCCCTTCGCGCATATGCTGTATTCTTTTCAATACTGACGAACTGATCACGTCGACTCCAGGCTGAGGGACTGATTACCTCAAACTCTTTCTGATCTTCAACCATTCTCCTTTGTATTGGACTGATGAAGCCACTGTGTGGCGAAACGTTTCCTCAATAAAGATACCCAAGAGTTGCACATGTGTCTAATTTATCAACATGTCGGTTCTCTGAACCATTTAACTACACTCCGCCTTTGATTCCTCTACCGACCGATGTGAACTTAGGGTTGAGAAGGACCTGCCTAGTATGGGCCAGTAGGCCTCCTGCAGTGTTCCTCCTTCCTTATGTTCTACATTGTGTAATGTGGTTCATGAACGTTACTGTGGAGTCGACTTCGACTTTGTTATCATTCCACTTGACTTCTCTTGGTCACAGTTTTTCTGATATTCGTGTGTATGGTTGCAGATGTTTGCAGGGGGTCGAGTCACAGCCCCTTGTCCCTGCCTCCTAACTCTTATCGATTGAATTACCTTTGGCTACCAGATCCTGATCATTCTTTCTCTTGAAGCTGTGCGTGTTTGTGTGTTTACTCATCTAATTACGTTTGCAGTGGTCAAGGCTCTGCTCCGGGTCCCGCCATCTACACCACAGTCATCGCGATTACTAATTTCCTGCTTTTTTTTTAGGCTCCATTGTATGTATTCTTGAAGCTGTGTATTGACGTTACCTCGACCACTACCTCATCCAAGTCATTCCATTTCCACTTTTCAACCTCACTGAGACTGAAAAAATACTTCCTGACATCATTATGGCTCATACGTGTCTTACCAGTTCTTCTATCCGCCAAGGTCATAGAGAATTCCTCAGTTCTGGAACTAGTTTGGTTGCAAACCTTTGGAACTTCCTGAGCTTCACATGCCTGACCAGGTGTGGGCTCCATGTTGGGTCCGTGTACTCAGTGATCAGTGTAATATATATAGTATATAAAGTGCTGAAAAATTCCTTGTTCAATTTCCCGAATGCTGTTCTAATCTTCGTTGCTCTTCCACATACAACTGACGTTATACGGTTTATGTATAGTTCTGGTGATATGCTTGATGTTATACTCACCCTCAGATCCTTTTCATTATCTGATATTTGCGACTCTTCTACTCCCTCGCTGCACGTACAGCAGCTGAGTATATTGTTGAAACGTTTCGCCTACACAATAGGCTTCTTCAGTCAAATACAGAGGCAGTAGGTTGGGGGAGTGACCACCTTATATTTCCAAGGTTGACAAATTGTGTACATCATCGTCATTTCACTTCTACACTTGCTGCCTCTGCATACCATTGAAGCAGCCTACTGTGTAGGCCAGACGTCTCAACGGTCAAGATACCCAACTGTCTCAATCATCAGCTAGACGGTATTTTATACCAGGTATTCAGAACAACTCCGAGTCGCAGGACGTCGCATTTATCCTGGAGAAACCTCTCGTTTAACTATATTTGCAGTCTGTAACGTCCTCTAAACACCTCCTGTTCTTATTATTCTCATTAGTTTACACAGTCAACAGACAGCAACACATGGGATTTAATCCCCTCTGGAAGGTCGGTGACGTATATTAAGGGGAGAAGAGGTTCAAGGAGTAAGTTAATAAGCGCAGGTCCGTAGGTACAATTTCCCAGAAGTGCTCTAAATACTGAGGGACTTTCTGCATGCACTTCTAAATGTCACCCACCGCAGTGTAAACATACTATCATGACGAACTGGAGAATCATTTAATCTTTCATCTTTAATTACCATACACAGTGTAAATTATCTAGGAATAATCCCACTTGTTGCTTTTTCTCTCTCACTCTGACGTTTCAGACATCAAAATATATTTACCAAAACGTCCAGATATGATACTTTTGTTTTTCTTTGATGTCTAAAGTGATACTCAGACTAAGACGTCTCTTCTCCCTCAACCATAATCTATCCTCTAACCCCCAGCCATCACTGCCCCCTACACACAACACCAGCCATCACTGCCCCCTACACACAACACCATCCATCACTGCCCCCTACACACAACACCAGCCATCACTGCCCCCTACACACAACAGCAGCCATCACTGCCCCCTACACACACAACACCAGCCATCACTGCCCCCTACACACCCAAACCTTTCATTCTACTGCCCCAACACAACACCAGGGCTTCATACCCCTCAACCACAACAACCACGATCACTACCCATACAACAAACCAGCCATCACAACCCGCTCACACTAAACACCAGCCTTCTAAACCCCTCCACAACAACACCCCAGTCTTTACTCCTTTTAAAACAACCCCAGACACTACCCTCTAAAACCATCCATACTACCCCTACAACACAACAAGATATTACCCCTCCAAAACACCAGCAATACTACTCCTACACAAACACCACCCATCACTACCCCTCACACACAACACCAGATCACTACCCCTACACAAAAACACCACCATCACACCCTTCACACACACACCAGCCATCACTACCCCCTACACACAACACCAGCGATCACTCCCCCTAACACAAACACACCACACAACCCCACACACACAAACCAGCCATCACTACCTCTACACACAACACCAGCCATCACCCCCTACAAAACAACACAGCCATCACTACCCCTACACACAACACCAGCCATCACTACCCCCTACACAAACACCAGCCATCACTACCCCCTCACCCCAACAACACCAGCCATCACTACCCTCACACACAACCCCAAACCCATCACTCCCCTACACACAACACAAGCCATCACTCCCCTCACACAAAACCCACCAGCCATCACTACCCCTACAAAACAACACCACCCATCACTACCCCTACACACAACACCAGCCATCACTACCCCTCACCCCACACCCACCATCACTACCCCACACACAACACACAGAATAAATCCCCCTACACACAACCCAGCCATCACTACCCCTCACCACAAAAACACCAGCCATCACTACCCCTACACACAACACCACATCACTACCCCCACACACAACACCAGCCATCACTACCCCTCACACACAACACCAGCCATCACACCCCTACACACAACACCACCCATCACTACCCCCCCCACACAACACCAGCCATCACTACCCCCTCACACACAACACCAGCCATCACTACCCCTCACACACAAACACCGCCATCACTACCCCTCACACCAACCCCAGCCATCACTACCCCTCACACAAAAACACAAGTTTATCATACCCCCAACACCCCAACCCCACCCAAACACTACCCTCACACACAACACCAGCCATCACTACCCTCACACACAACACCAGCCACCACTACCCCCTAAAACACAACACCAGCCATCACTACCCCTCACACACAACACCAGCCATCACTACCTCTCACACACAACACCAGCCATCACTACCCCCACACACAACACCAGCCATCACTACCCCCTACACACAACACCAGCCATCACTACCCCTCACACACAACACCAGCCATCACTACCCCTCACACACAACCCCACCCATCACTACCCCCACACACAACACCACCATCACTCCCCCCTCACACACAACACCAGCCATCACTACCCCTCACACACAAACCAGCCATCACAAACCCCTCACACACAACACCACCATCACTACCCCTCACACACAACACCACCCATCACTACCCCTACACACAACACCAGCCATCACTACCCCTCACACACAACCCCCAGCCATCACTACCTCTCACACACAACCCAACCCATCACTACCCTCACACACAAACCAGCCATCACTACCCCCCCACACCAACACAGCACCCACTACCCCTCACACACAACACCAGCCATCACTACCCCTCACACACAACACCAAGCCATCACTACCCACACACAACACCAGCCATCACTACCCCCTCACACCAACCCCAGCCATCACTACCCTCACACACAACCCCAAAGCCATCACTACACCCCCAAAACACAACCCCAGCCATCACTCCCTCACACACAACACCAGCCATCACTACCCTCACACAAAACACCAGCCATCACTACCCCACACACAACACCACCATCACTACCCCTCAACACAACCCCAGCCATCACTACCCCCTACACATAACACCAGCCATCACTACCCCTCACACACAACACCAGCCATTCACTACCTCCTACACACAACACCACCATCACTCCCCTCCAAAACAACCCCAGCCATCACTACCCCTACACACAACACCAGCCATCACTACCCCTCACCCACAACACCAGCCATCACAACCCCTACACACAAACCAGCCATCACTCCCCCTAACACACAACCCCAGCCACACTACCCCTCACACACAACACCAGCCATCACTACCCCACACACAACCCCACCCAAACACTACCCCTCACACACAACCCAGCCATCACTACCCCTCACACACAAACAAGCCATCACAACCCCTCACACACAACACCACCCAAATCACTACCCCTAAACAACAACACCAGCCCATCACAAACCCCTCACACACAACACCACCCACACTACCCCTCACCCACAACACCAGCCATCACTACCCCTCACAACAACACACAATCACAACCCCCCTCACACACAACACCAGCCATCACTACCCTCACACACAACACCAGCCATCACAACCCCTCACACACAACCCAGCCATCACTACCCTCACACACAACACCAGTCATAACACCCCTCAAACACAACAAAACCCATCACTACCCTTCACCCCACAACCCAGCCATCACTACCCCTCACAACACAACACCAGCCATCACTACCCCTCACACACAAACCCAGCCATCCACCCTCACACACAACACCAGCCATCATTACCTCTCACAAAACAACCCAGCCATCACTACCCTCACACACAACACAATCACCTCCCAACCCACAAAAACACCAGCCATCACCCCCTCACACACAACACCAGCCAAAACTCCCTTCACACACAACACCAGCCATCACTCCCCCTCACACACAACCCCAGCCATCATATCCCCTCACACACAAACCCCAAGCCATCCTCCCCAACAAAAAACAAAACCCATCACCACCCCTCACACACAACACCAGCCATCACTACCCCTCACACACAACACCAGCCATCATACCCCTCACACACAACACCACCCAAATCATACCCTCCACACAACAAAAGCCATCCCTCCCCCACACAACAACACCAGCCATCACCCCCACACACACAACACCACCATCACTCCCTTCACACACAACACCAGCAATCACTACCCTCACACACAACACAAGCCATCCTCCCCACCACACAAAACCCCAGCCATCACCCCCTCACACACAACACCAGCCATAACTCCCCCTTTCACACACAACCCCAACCCATCACTCCCCCCTCACACCAACACAACCCTCACAACCCTCACACACAAAAACAGCCATCACTACCCCTAACACAAAAAACCCCAGCCATACTCCCCTCACACACAACACCAGCCATCATTACCCCTCACACACAACACCAGCCTCACAACCCTCACACACAACACAAGCCATCACTACCCCTAACACAAAAACCAGCCATCACTACCCTCACACAAAACCACCAGCCATCACTACCCCTCACACACACAACACCAGCCATAAACCCCCCCTCACACACAACACCAGCCAATCCCCAAAAAACACATCCACTCCCCCAACAACACCACCCATCATTACCCTCACACACAACACCAGCCATCACTCCCCTCACACACAACACCACCTCACCACCCCTCACACACAACACCACCCATCACTCCCCTCACAAAACAACACCCCCATCATACCCCTCACACACAACACCGCCATCACAAACCCTCACACACAACACCAGCCATCACTACCCCCTCACAACAACACAACCCATCACAAACCCTCAAACCAACACACCTCCACAACCCCTCACACACAACACCAGCCATCATTTCCCTAACACACAACACACCATCACCCCCCCACACACAACACCACCATCACCCCACCCACAAACAACCCCAGCATCATTACCCCCACACAAAACCCCAAAGCCATCACTACCCCTCACACACAACCCACCATCACACCCCTACACACAACCCAGCCATCACTCCCTCACAAACAACCCACCATTACACCTCACACACAACACCAGCCATCACACCCCTCACACAAAACCAGCCATACTCCCCCTCAAAACACAACAAAAGCCATCACATCCCCACCCCACAACACCAAGCCATCACTACCCCTCACACACAACACAAACCATCACTCCCCACCACACACAACACCAACCATCACCCCCCTCACACACAACCCCAGCCATCACAACCCCTAAACACACAACCCCATCATCACACCCCTCACACACAACCCCAGCAATCACTACCCCCCACCCAACCCAGCCATCACAAACCCCTCACACAAAACCCAGCCTTTACTACCCCCACACACAACACCAGAAACACACCCCTCACACAAAACCCCCAGCCATCACTACCCCTCACACACAACCCCAAGCCATCACTACCTCTCACACACAACCAAGCCATCACTACCCCTCCAACACAACCCAGCCATCACTACCCTCACACACAACACAAAAGCCAAAACTTCCCCCACACACAACACCAGCCATCACTACCTCACACAAAACCAGCCATCACTCCCCTCACACACAACCAGCCATCACAATCAAAAACCCCAGCACCAACCCCCACACCAACCCGGGCCATAATTACCCCTCACACACAAAAACCAGCCTTCACTACCCCTCACAAACAACCCCAGCCATCACTACCCCTCACACACAACACAAGCCATCACTCCCCCCACACACAACACCACCATCACCCCCTCACACACAACACCAGCCCCACTACCCCACCACACACAACACCAGCCATCACTCCCCCTCACACACAACACCAGCCAACACCCTAACCCCCCTCACCCCCACACAAACCCCAGCCTCCTACCCCTCACACACAACACCACCATCACTACCCCAACAAAACAACACCAGCCATCACTACCCCTCACACACCACCAGCATCACTACCCTCACACACACAACACCCCAAACCATCCCACTACTACCCCTCACACACAAACACCAGCCTCAAAACCCTCAACAATACCCCCCAGCCATCACTACCCCTCACACACAACCCTGGCCATCACTACCCCTCCACAACAACACCAGATCCTACCCCTCACACACAACACCAGCCATCACTACCCTCACCACAACCCCGGGCCATCAACACCCCACACAAAAACACCACCCAATCACTACCCCTCACCCAACACCACCATACTACCCCTCACACACAACCCCACCATCATTTCCCCTCACACACAACACCCAACACTAACCCTCACACACAACCCCACCCATCCTAACCCTCACACACAACACCAGCCATCATTCCTTCACACACAAACCAACCTCACTACCCCCCCACAAACAACACCCACCATCACTACCCTCACACACAACCAGCCATCACTCCCCCCACAAAACAACACCACCTCACCCCCTCACAACAAACACCAGCCATAACTACCCCTCACACACAACACCAGCCATAAATCCCCCTCACACACAACACCAGCCTTTCACTACCCATCAACAACACACCACAATCACTACCCTAAACAACCCTTACCTTCACAACACAGCACATCTCCCCTCCAAAAAACCCCATCACTACCCTCACACACAACACCAGCCATCACTACCCCCAACACAACACCAGTATCACTACCCCCACACACAACACCAATCACTACCCCTCACACACAACACCAGCCATCACACCCTCACACACAACACCAAACCATCACTACCTCCCCACACACAACACCAGCCATCACTACCTCCTCCCCAACAACACCAGCCATCACTACCCTCACAACAACACCAGAATCACTACCCCTCAAACACAACACCAGCAATCACTTTTTTTCACACACAAAACAAGCCATCACTACCCCTCACACACAACACCCGCCATCACTACCCCCCACACAAACACCAGCCATCACTACCCCTCACACACAACCCAGCCATCACTACCCCTCACACACAACCCAGCCATCACTACCCCTCACACACAACACCAGCCATCACTACCCCTCACACACAACACCAGCCATCACTACCCCTCACACACAACCCCAGCCATCACTACCCTCACACACAACACCAGCCATCACTACCCCTCACCAAAAAAACCCCAGCCTTTACTACCCCTCCACACAACACCAGCCATCACTACCCCTCACACACAACACCAGCCATCACAAACCTCCTCACAACAACACCGCATCACTACCCTTCACACACAAAAAACCACCCATCACAAACCCCTCCACAAAAACACCAGCCTCACACCCCCCACACACAACACCACCATCACTACCCCTCACACACAACAACACCAGCCATCACTACCCCCACACACACAACACCACCCATCACTACCCCTCACACACAACACCAGCCATCACTACCCCTCACACACAACACCAGCCATCACTACCCCTCACACACAACACCAGCCATCCTACCCCTCACAACACAACCCCAAGCCATCACTCCCCTCCCCACAAACACCACCCAAACCACCCTCCACACACAACACCAGCCCCCACTCCCCCCCACACAACACAGCCATCCTAACCCCACACACACAACCCCAAGCCATCACTCCCCTCACACACAACACCAGCCTCACCCCCTCACACACAACACCAGCCATCACTACCCCTCACACACAACACCAGCCATCACTACCCCTCACACACAACACCAGCCATCACTACCTCTCACACACAACACCAGCCATCACTACCCCTCACACACAACCCCAAGCCATCACTACCCCTCACAAAACAACACCAGCCATCACTACCCCTCACACACAACACCAGCCATCACCCCCTCACACACAAACAAGCCATCACTACCCTCACACACAACACCAGCCATCACTACCCCTCACACACAACCCCAAGCCATCCAAACCCCTCACACACAACACCAGCCATCACTACCCCTCACACACAACACCAGCCATCACTTTTTTCACCCCAAAAAACCCCAACCCAAATCACTACTCACACACAACACCAGCCATCACTCCCCTCACACACAACACCAGCCATCACCCCCCACACACACAACACCACCATCACTCCCCTCACACAACAACACCACCCATCACTCCCCTCACACACAACAACACCACCCATCACCCCCTCACACACAACCCCAGCCATCACATCCACAAAACACAACCATCACTCCACTACACAACCCGGGCCATCACTACCACACACAACACCGCCATCACTACTCACACACAACACCAGCCATCACTACCCCTCACACACAACACAACCATCACTCCACACACAACACCAGCCATCACTACTCACACACAACCCCAAGCCATCACTACCCACAAAACAACACCAGCCTCACTCCCACCACACACAACACCACCATCACTACTCACACACAACCCCAAGCCATCACTCCCCTCACACACAACACCACCTCATTTACCCACACACAACAAAACCCCACTACTCACACACAACACCAGCCATCACTACTCACACACAAAAACCAGCCATCACTCCCCTCACACACAACACAAGCACCACTACTCACACACAACACCAGCCTTCACCTCACACACAACACCACCATCACTACTCACACACAACACCGCCATCACTCCCCTCACACACAACACACCATCACTACTCACACCCAACAACCATCCATCACTACTCACACACAACACCACCCTCACAAACTCACACACAACACCAGCCATCCCCCCCCACACACACAACACCAGCCATAAATACTCACACACAACACCACCCATAAATCCCCTCACACACAACCCCAAACCCATCACAACCACACAAAACACCAGCCATCACTCCACACACAAAAACCATCCAATCCACTCCCCTCACAACAACACCAGCCATCACTCCACCACACACAACACCACCATCACTACTCACACACAACCCCAAACCATTCCAAAAACCACACACAACACCAGCCATCACTACTCACACACAACCCCACCCATCACTACTCACACACAAAAACCACCACACTACTCACACAAAACCCCAAAGCCATCACTCCCCACACACACAACACCACCATCACTACTCACCAAAACCACCAGCCATCACTCCCCTCACACACAACACCAACCAACACAACACACAACACCAGCCATCACTACTCACAAAAACAACCCCAGCCATCACTACCTCACACCAACACCACCATCACTCCCCTCACACAACACCAGCCATCACTACTCACACACAACACCAGCCATCATACCAAAACACAACACACCATCCCCCCCACCAACACCCCCCACACAACACACCATCACTAACCCACCAACACCACAACCCCAAACCACAATTACCCCCCACACCAAACACGAAACTCCCCCCCAAAACCAAAAACCCAACACTCCCCCCACCACACACAACAACCACACTCCCCACCACACAAAAACAACCAAACTCTCCCACACACAAAACAACCAACACTCCCCCCACCACAACAACAACCAACATTTCCCCACCACACACAACAACCAACACTCCCCCCACCACACACAACAACCAACACCCCCTACCACACACAAAAACCAACATCCCCCCCACACACACAACAGCCACACTCCCCAATACACACAAACAACCACACTCCCCCCCCACACACAAACAACCAACACACCCCCACAACACACAACAACCAACACTCCCCACCACACACAAAACCCAACACTCCCCCCCCAAACACACACAACAACCAACACTCCCCCTTTGCACAAATCAACCAAACACTCCCACCACACACAACAACCAACACTCCTCCACCACACACAACAACCAACACCCCCCCACCACACTCAACAACCCAACACTCCCATACAACACACAACAACCAACACTCCCCCACCACACTCAACAACCCAACACTCCCCTTCACACACAAAAACCCACAAAAACCCAAACACTCCCCCACCACACAACCCCAACATTCTACCCACCACACAAAAACCCAAAACCCCCCCCCCCAAACCCAAAAAACCAAACTTCCCCCACCACACAAAAAAACCCAAACACCCCCCCAACACAACAACCAAACCCCCCCCCCACACAAAACAACCAACACTCCCCCACCACACACAACAAACCCAACAACTCTCCCACCACACAAAACAACCAACACTCCCCCCACCACACACAACCACCAAAAAATCCCCCCCACATACAACAACCAAAACTCCCCACACACACAAAACCAAACTCCCCCTCCCACAAAACAACCAACACTCCCCCCAAAAACAAACAAAACCCAAAAAACTTCCCCACCACACACAAAACCCAACATCCCCCCCACACCAAAAAACCAACCTCACCCACACAAAACAACAACCCCCCAAAACCACCCCCCCACACAAACAAAACCCAAACATTTCCCCACCCACCAACCCCAAACACCCCCCCAAACCACACAAAACCACACTCCCCCCCCCAAAACACAACAACCACACCCCCCCCACCCAAACAAACAACCAACACTCCCCCCACCACAACAAAAAAAACACCCCCCCACCAAAAACAACAACCAATCCTCCCACCCCCACAACAACCAACACTCCCCCCCACACACAAAAACCCAACACTCCCCCCACCACAACAACAACCAACACCCCCCCCCCACAACAACAACCAACACCCCCACCAACACAAAAACCCAAACACTCCCCCCACACAAAAAAACCAACACTCCCCCCCCAACACAAAAACAAAAACACCCCCCCACAACAAAAAACCAAACCCCCCCCCAAAACCAACAAACCAAACCTCCCCCAAAACACACACAACCCCAAACACCCCCCCCCAAAAAAAATACCAACACCCCCCACCACACAAAACCAAAACCAACACTCCCCCCCACACAAAAACCAACACTCCCCCCCCAAAAAAACACAACAACCCAAACACTCCCCCCAAACACACAAAAACCCAAACATTTCCCCCCAACCACACAAACAAAACAACATCCCCCACACCAACAACCAACACTCCCCCACCACACCAACAACCAACACTCCCCCCCCCAAAACCCCAAAAACCAACACCCCCCCCACCACAACAACAACCAACCCCCCCACCACACAACAACCAACACTCCCCCCCCACAAAAAAACAACCAACACTCCCCACAACACACAACAACCAAACCCCCCAACACACAAAATAACCCCCCCCCCCCACAAAAAACCCAACACCCCCCCAACAACAACAACAACACCCCCCCACCACACAAAAACCAACACTCCCCCCCACACACAAAAACCAACATCCCCCCACACCAAAACCAACACTCCCCCCCCCCCACACAACAACCAACACTCCCCCCCACACCAAAAAACCCAACACTCCCCACCACACACAAAAACCAACACCTCCCCCACACCAACAACCAAACACTCCCCCCCACACACAACAACCAACACCCCCCACCAACACAACAACCAACATCCCCCCCCAAACACAACAACCAACACCCCCCCCCACCACCCAAACAACCAAAAATCCCCCCCACCACAACAACCAACACTCCCCACCCACAAAACAAAACACCCCCCCCACCACACACAAAAACCAACACTCCCCACCACAACAACAAAACCTCCCCCACCACACCCCCCCCAAACACTCCCCCCCCAAACCAACAACCAACACCCCCACCACACACCACCAAACCCCCCCCACAAAAAACTCCAAACACCCCCCCCACCCCACAACCCCAACACTCCCCAAACACACAAAACAACCAACACCCCCCCCTACAAACAACCACCTCCCCCCCCACACACAAAACACCCCCCCCCCACCACACACAACAACCACATCCCCCACAACACAAAACCAAATCCCCCCCACCCACAAAAAAACCCAACACCCCCCCCACCCAAAAACCAACAACCAAACTCCCCACCACACACAACAACCAACACTCCCCCCACCAACAACAAAAAACCCCCTCCCAACAAAAACCAACCCCCCCCCACACAAAAACAACCAACCTCCCCCCCAACACAAAAAAACACTCCCCCACCACACACAAAAACCAACACCCCCACCCCACAAAACCAACACTCCCCCACCACACACAAAAACCAACACTCCCCCCCACACAAAAACCCAAACATTTCCCCCCCCCAACAAAAAACCAACACTTCCCCACCACACACAAAACCAACACCCCCCCCCACACACAACAACCAACACTCCCCCCCCCACACAAACAACCAACACCCCCCACCAACACAAAAAAACACCCCCCACCACACCAACAACCAACCTCCCCACCAAAAACAAAAACCAAACCCCCCCCCAACACAACTACCAACATCCCCCCCCCAACAAACAACCAACCTCCCCCACCACACAAAAAAACCCAACACTCCCCCCCCAACACAAAAACCCAACACCCCCCCCACCCCACAAAAAACCAACACTCCCCCCCCCACACCAACAACAACATCCCCCAAAACACACAACAACCAACACTCCCCCACCACACAAAAAAAAACCCAACACCCCCCACCACACCAAAAAAACCAAACCCCCCCCCCCACACAAAAAAAAACACCCCCCCCACACAAAAACAACCAACACCCCCCCCCACACACAAAACCAACATCCCCCACCAAACACAAAAGCCAACACTCCCCCACCACAAAACAAAAACCAACACTTCCCCCCCACCACACACAACAACCAACATCCCCACAACACAACAACAACACCCCCCCACCACACAAAACAACCAACACTCCCCCACCACACAAAACAACCAACCCCCCCCACCACACAAAAACCAACACTCCCCCCCCAAACCACAAAAAACCAACTCCCCCCAAAACACAAAACAACAACACTCCCCCACACACAAAAAACCCAACACTCCCCCCCACAAAAACAACCAAAAAACCCCCTCCCCACCACACACAACAACCAACACTCCCCCCCACACAAACAACAACACTCCCCCACCAAAAACAAAAACCCCAACACTCCCCACCACACACAACAACCAACACCCCCCCACCACACACAAAAACCCAACCCCCAAAAACCCCCACCCACAACAAACCCAACATCCCCCACCAAACACAAAAAAACCAACACTCCCCCACCACCCACAAAAACCAACACTCCCCCCCACACACAACAAACCAACACCCCCCAAACCCACACCAACAACCAACACTCCCCCACCACACACAAAAACCAACACTCCCCACCCCACAAAAACCAAACACTCCCCACCAACACAACAACCAAACACTCCCCCCACCACACAACAACAACACTCCCCACCAACCCAAACCAACACTCCCCCACCACACACAACACAACACTCCCCCCCCACACACAACAACCAACACCCCCCCAACAAAAACCAACAACCAACATCCCCCCCCAACAAAACAACCAACACTCCCCCCCCCAAACACAACAAACCAACACTCCCCCCCCCCACACACAACAACCAACACCCCCCCACCACAACACCAAACTCCCCACCAAAACACAACAACCAACACTCCCCCACCACACCAAAAACCCAAACACTCCCCCCCCAAACCAAAAAACCCAAACATCCCCCCCCACACAACAAAAAACAATCCCCTCCCACACAAAAAACCACATTTTCCCCACCCACCACAAACAACCAACACTCCCCACCCCCCACAACCCAAAAACATCCCCCACCCAACAACAACCAACACTCCCCCCCCCAACACAACAACAACACTCCCCAACACACAAAAACCCAACACTCCCCACCACACAAACCAACACTCCCCCACCACACACAACAACAAAACCCCCCCACCCAAACAAAACCAAAAACTCCCCACCACACACACAACCAACATCCCCCCACACACAAAACCCACACTCCCCCCACCCCACAAAAACCCCAACACTCCCCCCCCCAAACAACCAAACTCCCCCCACCACACACAACCCCAACCCTCCCCCACCACCCCTGAAAAACCCACACTCCCCCCACCACACAACCAACACTCCCCCACCAACCAAAAACCAACACTCCCCCCCCACCCCAACACTCCCCCCCCCACCAACAACCACACTCCCCCCCACACCCAAAACCAACACTCCCCTTCCACCAAAAAAAACCCCTCCCCCACCACTCACCCCAAACCCCTTTCCCCCACAACCACCCCAACACTACCCTCCCCCAAACAACCAAAACCCACTCCCCCACAACACACAACAACCAACACCCCCCCACACCCCCCAACATTTCCCCACCACCCAACAACCAACTTCCCCCACCCCCACAAAAACCCAACCTCCCCCCACCACACACAAACAACCCACTGCCCCCCACCCACCAAAAAACCCCCACTTTCCCCCCACCAAACCAAAAAAACCAATCTCCCCCACCCAAAACAACAAAATCCACCCCACCAAAAAAAACCAAACTCTCCCCACCCCCAACAACCAAACCTCCCCCCCAAAAACAAAACCCCCAAACTCCCCCCCCACCCCCCAAACCTCCCCCACCACAAAAAAACCCCAACACCCCCCTAACCCACCCAAAACAACCACCTCCCCCTCCCACACCAACCCCAATACCCCCCCACCACCCAACAACCAACACTCTCCCACCCACACAAAAAGCCCTCCCCCACCACACACCAACCCACCCCTCCAAAAACAACACCAACACTCCCCCCCCACCCCAAAAACCCAAACCTCCCCCCCCAACAAAAAACCCAAACTCCCCCCCACAACAAAAACCAACCACCTCCCCCTCCTCCACAACAACCCAACTTTCCCCACCACACCAACCCAACACTCCCCACCCACACAAAAAAACCCACTCCCCCCACCCACCAAAAACCAACCCCCCCCCCAAAAAAAAAAAACCAACCTCCCCCCACCCACCAAACCCAAACCCCCCCACACACCAAAAACCAACTCCCCCCCACCAAAACAACCAACACTCCCCCCCTCACACAACACCAACATTCCCCCACCACAACAAAAAAGCACCCCCCCCACCCCCAAAACAAAAAACCAACCTCCCCCCACCCACACAAAAAGAAAACACCCCCCCCCAAAACCACAAAACCAACACCCCCCCCCACACACAAAAAACCAACACTCCCCACCACACACAACAACCAAAAACCCCCCCACCACCCACAACAAGCAACATTCCCCCACCACAACAAAACCAACACTCCCCCCCACCACACAAACAACCAACACTCCCCCCCACACCAACCCAACACCCCTCTCCACCCACACAACAACCACACTCCCGCACCACACCAACAACCAACACTTCTCCACCACACACAACAACCAACACTCCCCCCCCACAACAAAAACCCAAACCCCACCCCCACCACGCACAAAAACCAAACCCCCCCATCCCCACACAACAACCACACTCCCCCATCACAAAACAACCAACCTCCCCACCCACACAAAACCAACACTCCCCCCCCCACCACAAAAACCCAACACCCCCCACCACACAAAAACAACCAACACTTCCCCCACCACACACAACAACCAACACTCCTCCACCCACTCAAACAACCAACACTCCACCACCCACAAACAACCAAACCCCCCATCACACACAACAACCCCCCTCCCCCACACACACAAAAACCCAAACACTCCCCCCCCCCACACAAACAAACACCCCCCCATCACACAAAACAAACACCCCCCCACCCACAAAAAAACCAACACCCCCCCCATCACACACAACAACCAACACTCCCCATCACAAAAACAAAACCAACACCCCCCCCACCACACACAACAACCAACACTCCCCCACCAAACACAACAACCAAAAAAACCCCCCCCCACCACCAAAACAACCAAACACTCCCCCACCACAACAAAAACAGACAACACTCCCCCCATCCACACAACAACCAACACTCCCCCCCATCACACCAACAACCAACACCCCCCCCATCCACACAAAAACCAACACTCCCCCTCCACACACAACAACCAACACTCCCCCACCAACACAACAACCAAACTCCCCCACCACACACAACAAACCAACCCCCCCCCACCACCACAACAACCAAACCTCTCCACCACCACAACACCAACACTCCCCCCCCAAACCACAACAACCAACACCCCCCCATCCACACAAAAAAACCAACCCCCCCCCACCCAACACAACAACCAAACTCCCCCCCCCACAACAGCAACCCAAACACTGCCCATCACACACAAAAACCAACCTCCCCCAAACCCACACAAACAACCAACACTCCCCCCTCACACACAAAAACCCAACACCCCCCCCATCACAACAAAAACCAAACTCCCCCCACCAACACAAAAACCAACACTCCCCCCAAACACAACAACCAACACTCCCCCCCCCACACACAAAAACCAACACTCCCCCACCACCACAAAAACCAACACCCCCCCCCCATCACACACAACAACCAACACCCCCCCATCCACAAAACCCAACACTCCCCCATCACACACAACAACCAACACCCTCATCACACACAAAAACCCAAACACCCCCCCCATCACACACAACAACCAACACCCCCCCCATCACACACAAAAACCCACACCCCCCCCATCACACAGAAAAACCCAAATCCCCCCCAAAACAACCCCAAACACTCCCCCCCCACACAACACCAACACTCCCCCCCATCAACACAAAAACCCAACACCCCCCCCATCACACACAACAACCAACACTCCCCCATCAAACAAAACAACCAAACACTCCCCCATCCACCACAAAAACCCAAACACCCCCATATCACACGAACAACCAAAAACTCCCCCCCCCCACACACAAAAACCCAAACACTCCCCCCCACCAACAACCAACACTCCCCCATCACAACAAAAACCCAACCCCTCCCCCCATCACCACAACAACCAACACTCCCCCATCACACAAACAACCAACACTCCCCCATCACCACAAAAACCCAACACCCCCCTCACACAAACAACCAAAAACCCCCCCACCACACACAAAAACCCAAACCTCCCCCACACCAACAACCAACACTCCCCCCATCACACACAACAACCAACATTTTCCCCCCCCACACACAAACAACCAACACTCCCCCATCACACCAACAACCAAACCCCCCCACACACACAAAAACCCCAAACACCCCCCCCACCCACCACAAAACCAACACCCCCCCACCAACACAAAAACCCAAACACTCCCCCCACACACAAAAACCCAAACACTCCCCCATCACACACAAAACCAAAAACCCCCCATCACACCAACAACCAACACTCCCCCATCACACAAAAAACCAACCACCCCCCCACACACACAACAACCAACATCCCCCCACCCAACAAAAACCAACACTCCCCCCCCCCAACACACAACAACCAACACCCCCCCACACACAAAAACAAACACCCCCATCAAAACCCCCAC
>NC_069402.1:85753607-85756107 GCF_026875155.1 Cherax quadricarinatus | reverse complement strand
AAAATAAGTTGGTGCAGGTGTGTCCCTAGAATAACTTGGTGCAGGTGTGACCCTAAAATAAGTTGGTGCAGGTGTGTCCCTAAAATTAGTTGGTGCAGGTGTGTCCCTAAAATTAGTTGGTGCAGGTGTGTCCCTAAAATAAGCTTGTACAGGTGTCTCTAAAATAAGTTGGTGCAGGTGTGTCTCTAAAATAAGTTGGTGCAGGTGTGTCCCTAAAATTAGTTGGTGCAGGTGTGTCCTTAAAATTAGTTGGTGCAGGTGTGTCCCTAAAATTAGTTGGTGCAGGTGTGTCCCTAAAATTAGTTGGTGCAGGTGTATCCCTAAAATTAGTTGGTGCAGGTGTGTCCCTAAAACTAGTTGGTGCAGGTGTGTCTCTAAAATTAATTGGTGGAGGTGTGTACCTAAAATAAGTTGGTGCAGGTGTGTCCCTAAAATAACTTGGTGCTGGTGTGACCCTAAAATAAGTTGGTGCAGGTGTGACCCTAAAATAACTTGGTGCAGGTGTGACCCTAAAATAAGTTGGTGCAGGTGTGTCCCTAAAATTAGTTGGTGCAGGTGTGTCCCTAAAATTAGTTGGTGCAGGTGTGTCCCTAAAATAAGCTTGTACAGGTGTCTCTAAAATAAGTTGGTGCAGGTGTGTCCCTAAAATAAGTTGGTACAGGTGTGTCCATAAAATAAGTTGTTACATGTGTGTCCCTAAAATAAGTTAGTGCATTTTTAAAAGTGCGTTTTAAAAATGGTAAATGATGAAAAGTAAGTTGGTGCAGGTGTGTCCCTAAAATTAGTTGGTGCATGTGTGTCCCTAGAATTAGTTGGTGCAGGTGTGTCTCTAAAATTAGTTGGTGCACGTGTGTTCCTAAAATTAATTGGTGCAGGTGTGTCCCTAATATAAGTTGGTGCAGGTGTGACCCTAAAATAAGTTGGTGCAGGTGTGTTCCTAAAATAAGCTGGTGCAGGTGTGTCCCTAAAATAAGTTGATGCAGGTGTGTCTCTAAAATTAATTGGTGCAGGTGTGTCCCTAAAATAAGTTGGTGCAGGTGTGCCCCTAAAATAACTTGGTGCAGGTGTGACCCTAAAATAAGTTGGTGCAGGTGTGTCCCTAAAATAAGTTGGTACAGGTGTGTCCCTAAAATATGTTGGTGCAGGTGTGTCCCTGAAATAAGATGGTGTAGGTGTGTCCCTAAAATAAGTTGATGCAGGTGTGTCCCTAAAATAAGTTGGTGCAGGTGTGTCCCTAAAATAAGTTGGTGCAGGTGTGTCCCTAAAATAAGTTGGTGCAGGTGTGTCCCTATAATAAATTGGTACAGGTGTGTCCCTAAAATAAGTTGATGCAGGTGTGTCCCTAAAATAAGTTGGTACAGGTGTGTCCCTAAAATAAGTTGGTGCAGGTGTGTCCCTATAATAAATTGGTGCAGGTGTGTCCCTAAAATAAGATGGTGCAGGCGTGTCCCTAAAATAAGTTGGTACAGGTGTGTCCCTAAAATAAGTTGGTGCAGGTGTGTCCCTAAAATAAGTTTGTACAGGTGTTTCTAAAATAAGTTGGTGCAGGTGTGTCCCTAAAATAAGTTAGTGCAGTTGTGTCCCTAAAATAAGTTGGTATAGGTGTGTCCCTAAAATAAGTTGGTATAGGTGTGTCCCTAAAATAAGTTGGTACAGGTGTGTCTCTAAAATAAGTTGGTGAAGGTGTGTTTCTAAATCATCTCAAGGATGAGTTCATTCAGGTCGTCACAAGAGTTGTGAGGACTTCTGTATAGAATAAACTTGGGACCTCCTCGTTGAGGCTCAACCAACAGTGTTAACTAACGGAGAGCCGTCAAGTGTTCCAGTGACATGATGTGGTCCAGTGACATGAGGTTGTCCTGTGACATGACGTGGTCGAGTGACATGATGTGGTCCAGTGACATGAGGTTGTCCTGTGACATGACGTGGTCGAGTGACATGATGTGGTCCAGTGACATGAGGTTGTCCTGTGACATGACGTGGTCAAGTGACATGATGTGGTCCAGTGACATGAGGTTGTCCTGTGACATGACGTGGCCGAGTGACATGATGTGGTCCAGTGACATGAGGTTGTCCTGTGACATGACGCGGTCGAGTGACATGAGGTTGTCCTGTGACATGACGTGGTCGAGTGACATGAGGTTGTCCTGTGACATGACGTGGTCGAGTGACATGATGTGGTCCAGTGACATGAGGTTGTCCTGTGACATGACGTGGTCGAGTGACATGATGTGGTCCAGTGACATAACGTGGTTCAGTGACATGACGTACGCTCTTTTTCTATCACAATTTTTTCCTGCCTACCCACACCATGTTGCAAGGTAAGTGTAGTGCTGAACGTTGGGTTACGAGTGAGTGTTAGTGCTGCTGCTGCTGCTGCTGCTGCTGCTGCTGCTGCTGCTGCTGCTGCTGTTGTTGTTGTTGTTGTTGTTGTTGTTGCTGCTGCTGCTGCTGCTGCTGCTGTTGCTGCTGCTGCTGCTGCTGCTGCTGCTGCTGCATG
>NC_069402.1:85703607-85748607 GCF_026875155.1 Cherax quadricarinatus | reverse complement strand
GATCAGCACTGGTCTGTTAGTTAGTGATCAGCACTGGTCTGTTAGTTAGTGATCAGCACTGGTCCTGAATTTGTTAGGTAGTGAGCGGTGCTGTTATGTTATGTTATGTTATGTTATGTTATGTTATGTTATGTTATGTTATGTTATAGTGCTGTGGTCATTTATCTGCTATTCACCTGTGACCTTCGAGAGTTTTCCTACTCCAGCGGCCCTACGTTGGCCTCCCTGTTTAATGATCTGTCGACCAACCTGTTCCTGCTGGCGGCCCACTGGCCCGCATATCCCTCACAGACTGGCTGAATCTGACACTTGAGGGAGGTTTAAATCAGTTTCCCTTTGGAAAAAAAAAACTTCTGCACTTGTTCCGACAATATTTCTGACATTTGCTGGTAGCAGGATGAAGAGTCTTGGACCACTGACGTTGACACCGTGTTCTTGCACTGTGCTCACGGCGCCTCCGCTTTTCGGCGGGCCTGTTTTACATTTCATCCCATGTCTCTCACATCTGGTCCATGGGAGTGCCCAGATGTGGGACCAAGCCCTCCAAGTATCTGCCAGGTTTCTCTCGTTGCATATCATTCTCTCATCTTTTCTCAAGAGTACACAATTCCAGTTATTTAAGGATGTTCCTGGCAAGTCAAATGTTTTCTTGGTTTTATTCAGGTGGTAAACGATCTTTGCATTTTTACCCAGTTCTGGTGTTTCACCCACCTTAACGGAGCCGTCTACACTGAGCAGTACTCCAAGTGAGAGAGAAAAAACAAGTTATTTGAATTCTAGTCAGTTATTTGAATACTGTTACTAATGGCATTATTCCCCTTGTTTTGAAAGTTGTGGTGGGGTGTGATGGAGAAATGTGGAAGAGTGTGGTGAGAAGAATGTGGTGGTGTAGTACAATGGAGGAATGTGGTGGAGCGTTTGTAGATAAACCTTATACAATACCAGCATGTTGATAAGTAAGACTTGTGCAATACCCAGATATTTTTTATGTGAAGACGTTTCGTCCATCAGGGGGGTCTTAACCATCTAATAAAAAGGCACGAGATGGAGTGCTTTTGTAGTGGAGCTAGTGGAGGGAGGTAGCAGTCAAAAACTTGGTCACATCCTGACTTACTGGTGAAAATGGGCCACGCCCATAAAGCGAGCCAGATATTCAACATTTCAGTTACTAAATCTCTGACCCACTTCACTGGCCAAGACCTGCATCCACTAGTGGGGAGGAGGGACTGCATCCACTAGTCGGGAGAGGGGACTGCATCCTCTAGTACTCTTTAACAAATCCATTGAATCCTCCACCTTCCCTACAGTTCCCAAAATAGCAAGGGTCACCCTGCCAATTTGGATTCAGGCCTAATAAAAATACTAATGATGCTATTATACACATGCTAGAACATTATATACACTGCAATAGAGAAAAAAGAAGTCCCACTGGGGATCTTCATTGACTTACGTAAAGCTTTTGATACAGTTGACCATGACTTGCTCCACGTAAAATTGTCACACTATGGTATAAGAGGGCACTCCCTCAACTACCTCAAGTCTTACCTCAGCAACAGAAGCCAATATGTGTACGCAAATGGGGCAAGCTCTTCCGCACAACCAATTACAGTTGGTGTCCCACAGGGAAGTGTCCTTGGCCCTCTTCTCTTTCTCCTATACATAAATGACCTACCAAACGCTTCGCAATTACTCAAACCCACACTATTTGCAGATGACACTACATACGTCTTCTCTCACCCGAGCCCATTTACGCTAGCCAATGCTGTAAATACCGAATTACAGAAAATATCTACCTGGATGAGGACTAACAAACTTACACTAAACATTGACAAAACCTACTTCATTCAGTTTGGTAACAGAGCTACAGATGTCCCTCTTAACATAATGATAAACAGATCACCTATCACAAAGCTAACAGAGGGAAAATTCTTAGGAATCCACCTTGATAATAGACTCAAATTTCATACACATATACAACAAATTTCTAAGAAAATTTCCAAGACTGTAGGCATACTATCGAAGATACGGTACTATGCTCCGCAGTCAGCCCTCCTGGCCCTATATCACTCTCTTATTTACCCCTATCTCACCTATGGAATTTGTGCATGGGGCTCAACAACAATTAACCATCTCAGACCACTAATTACCCAACAAAAGGCTGCAGTCAGAATGATAACAAATTCTCACTACAGGCAGCACACTCCACCAATATTCAAAACACTCAACCTACTCGCCATACAAAACATCCATACTTATTATTGCACCTATTGCGTACATAGAACACTTAACTCTGATATTAACCCTCCCCTCAAACATCTCCTTGCCAACCTCAACAGAACACATGACCATAACACAAGGCACAGATCACTCTTTGATGTTCCTCGTGTCCATCTCACGCTATGCAAAAACTCAATGCACATAAAAGGCCCTAAAATCTGGAATTCATTACCTGTAAATATAAAAGAAACACTACCTGTTTATAAATTCAAGTCTCTTCTCAAAGATCACTTACTCACTCAAAACCAAATAAATACTGAATAACTGAACCTTATAAATTGTATATCCTAAATGTTACTCACAATTATATCACACAAATGTTAAACCTAGGACCCAATCTAACTTCATTATTTTTTAAATACACTACCTAACATAATACTCCATTCGACTGAATGTACAGCAATGCAAGCAACCATATGACCTGTCTTTGTAATACTCATTTGTGCTTTATAGTTATCTGTTTACAATAATGTTTTATCACTGATTTCATCATTGCTTAGTTAATCTTAAGTTAATTTTAAGCCAGCCCGTAATGCTATGCATATAAGTGGCTTTGGCATGCTGCTCTTACCTGTATTTTTTTGTACCTCTGTATGTATGCTCAAATTACTAAATAAATAAATAAATAAATAAAAGGATGAAGGCCCCGCCCACATATGACCACGTCTGCTACTGCTGCATTTCCACCACTTCTGTTGGCCCCACTATGAAAAGCTCCTTTCTTATGTCTGAGATTGACAAAGCCTCCTGTGGGCGAATCAGCCTCTAAATAAGGATACCCAGGTGTTGTATACGTGGAGGAGGAGTGTGGGTGGAGGAGGAGGAGGAGGAGGAGGAGGTGTGTCGCCGAGGTGGCAACAGCTGCTGCAGGTGAGGGACGCGGACCTCCCCGGCCAGTGTGTGTCTGGCCGCCGGAGAGGGAGGTTACGTCATTCCTCCCTCCATTCATACACCTCCCGAGGACCTTTTTTTTTTTTTTGTTGTTGTTTTGTTTACTTTATACACACAACCATCGAGGCGACAAAAGGGGGTAATCTTTAAGCGGCGCCATGCGGGTCAGAGAGTAATCCACGGCCCCTCCTCTCCTCTCTCTCTCTCTCTCTCTCTCTCTCTCCCCTCCCTCCCCCTCTTTAAGAAATCACCGCCCCCCTCCCCCTGCCAGAAGAATCTGCTAGCAAAGATAGGATCTGTGGCCAGCCTGTTGGAAGTCGTGTGAGTATATCTGTGTAACACCGCTCACCCTTGACCTTACTGCTGCTGCTGCTGCTGCTGCTGCTGCTGCTGCCTCCTGCTTGTGTGTTAGTGCTGTTACTGATGCTGCTCTTCTACCCATTTATTTAAGTATTGCTGCTTGATGCTGCTGTTCTTGCTCTCTCTCTCTCTCTCTCTCTCTCTCTTCTCTTACCACTGATGCTGCTTCCCTCTCCTGTGTTGATGCTGCCCCCTCATATGTGTTGATGCTGCCCCCTCCACTGTGTTGATGCTGCCCCCTCCTCTATGTTGATGCTATCTCCTCAATGTTGATGATGCCTCTATGTTGATGCTGCCCCCTCTATATTGATGCTGCCTCCTCTATGTTGATGCTGTCCCCTCTATGTTGATGCTGCCTCCTTTATGTTGATGCTGTTTTCTCTGTTGATGCTGCCCTCTCTATGTTGATGCTGCCCTTTCTATCCCCTCATGGAAGGTTCCTTGATGTTGGTGAGGGGCTCTTGATTTAGGGAATTGGATCTGTGCTCCACATCCCCCCTCCCCTGGGCGCTGTATAATCCTACGGGTTTAGCGCTTCCCCCTTGATTATAATAATAATAATAATGCCCTTTCTATGTTGATGCTGCCCTCTCTATGTTGTTGCTGCCTCCTCTATGTTGATGCTGCCTCATCTGTGTTGATGCTGCCCTCTATGTTGAAGCTGCCCCCTCTGTTGATGCTGCCTCCTCTGTGTTGATGTTGCTGCCTCTGTTGATGCTGCCTCCTCCATGTTGATGCCTCCTCTGTGTTGATGCTTCCTCCTCCATGTTGATGCCTCCTCTATGTTGATGCAGCCCTCTCTATGTTGATGCTTCTTCGTCTGTGTTGATGCTGCCTCCTCTATGTTGATGCTGCCTCCTCTATGTTGATGCTGCCTCCTCTATGTTGATGCTGCCCTCTCTATGTTGATGCTGCCCTCTGTGTTGATGCTGCCTTCTATGTTGATGCTGCCTCCTCTATGTTGATGCTGTTCTTGCTCTCTCCTCTTACCACTGATGCTGTCTTCCCTATATGCTGCTACCTGCTCCTGTTCCAGCACTAATCTCAGTCAGTACTGCTAGTTGAGGCTGCTTCTTCTAACCTCTCTGTTACCGCTGCTGTCTTATGCTGTTCCTGTGCTAACCTCTTTGCTGGTGGTGCTGCTAATGCTGTTGCTACTCCTCTACCTTTCTTTCTATGTTACTGCTGTTGCCTGTTGATGTTCCTGTTCTAACCTCGATGTTAGTGCTGCTGTTGATGTTGCTGTTATTGATGCTGTTTTAACATGCCTGTTGAGGCTATTAATGTTCCCATAACATGCATGTTGCTGTTATTGATGCTGCTCTAACAGCTGTTGCTGTTATTGGTGCTAGTGTAATAGTTATTGCTGTTATTGATGCTGTTGCTGTTTTTGATGCTGCTCTAACAGCTGTTGCTATTATTGATGCTGCTCTAACAGCTGTTGCTGTTATTGTTGTTATTGATGCTGTTATAATATGCCTCTTGATGCTGATGCAGCTGTTTTCAAACATGTTTCTTGATGGTGTTGATGCTGTTCTAACCTTTATGCTGTTGCTACTGATGCTACTCTGACGTGTTGATGCTGACCTAAACTGTATCCAGCACCTGCTACTCAAATGTGCCTGCTGATGCTGCTGGTGTTCCAGACTCACTGATTATGTTGCATATTGATTCTGTGCAAAGCTGTCTGTTATTGATGCTATGCTAAAGTGCCGATTACTGATGCTGTGCTAAGCTGCCTATTACTGATGTTATGCTAAGCTGCCTGTTACTGATGCTGTGCTAAGCTGCCTGTTACTGATGCTGTGCTGGTCTGAACCTGTATTTGCTCTTGTAGCTTGCCGCTGCTTCTGTTGATGTTGTTACTGTTCTAGCCTACCTGTTGCTCCTGTTGATGTCAGCAGTGGTGTTCTAACCTACTTGTTGATGCTGCTCTCTTATTGTGCCTCTCGCTTCAGCTGCTAATGCTGTCTAATATGCTTTTTGGTAAATACTATCTGTTGTTGCTGTTAACGCTGATATGCATATTGCTGTTAATGCTGTCTGGTATTCCTAATCCTGCTGTTAATGTTGTCTAAAATGCCAATTGCGGTTATTATTGCTGTCTAAAATGCCCAGTGCTTGTGTTAATTGCGTAATATGCTTGCTGCTGCTGTTCGTGCTTTCTTATATGTTACTACTGTTGTCTAATATGCCTAGTTCTGCTGTTAATACTGTCTAAAATGCTCACTGCTGCTGTTATTGCTGTCTAACATGACTAATGCTGCTGTTAATGTTGTCTTATATCCCATTGCCGCTATCTGTTATGACTACTGCTGCTGTAAGTGTTGTAAAAATGTCCGTTGACTGCTGTTAATGCTGCATAAAATGCCTACTGATGCTGTTATTGATGTCTAACACGCCTGTTATTGCTGTTGTTACCGTCCACACTAGATAGTACTCTAGGGATGACTTCTAGCATATACTCCCCTCCCCTCTCCCCTCCCACCCCCGCCTTTTAAATGTCATATATTGGAGAAGTAATCACTGCCATGGATGAGGGGTCATCAATGCCGTGGATGAGGTCATCAATGTCATGGATGGGGTCATCAGTGACATAGATGGGGTTATCAATGCCATGGATGGGGTCATCAGTGGCATGGATGGGGTAATCATTGTCATGGATTGGGGTCATCAATGCTTTGGATGGGGTCATCAGTGCCATGGATGGGGTCATCAGTGCCAAGGATGGGGTCATCAATGCCAGGGATGGGGCCATCAATGTCATGGATGGGGTCATCAATACCAGGGATGGGGTCATCAATGACATGGATGAGGTAATCAATGTCATGGATTGGGGTCATCAATGACATGGATGAGGTAATCAATGTCATGGATTGGGGTCATCATTGCTATGGATGGGGTCATCAATGCCATGGATGGAGTCATCAGTACCATGGATGGGGTCATCAGTGCCATGGATGGGGTCATCAATACCATGGATGGGGTCATCAATACCATGGATGGGGTCATCAGTGCCATGGATGGGGTCATCAATACCATGGATGGGGTCATCAGTGCCGTGGATGGTGTCATCAATACCATGGATGGGGTCATCAATGCCATGGATGGGGTCATCAATACCATGGATGGGGTCATCAATACCATGGATGGGGTCATCAATACCATGGATGGGGTCATCAATACCATGGATGGGGTCATCAACACCATGGATGGGGTCATCAATACCATGGATGGGGTCATCAATACCATGGATGGGGTCATCAATACCATGGATGGGGTCATCAATACCATGGATGGGGTCATCAATGCCATGGATGGGGTCATCAATACCATGGATGGGGTCATCAATGCCATGGATGGGGTCATCAATACCATGGATGGGGTCATCAATACCATTAATGGGGTCATCAATATCATGGATGGGGTCATCAATACCATGGATGGGGTCATCAATACCATGGATGGGGTCATCAATACCATGGATGGGGTCATCAATATCATGGATGGGGTCATCAATACCCTGGATGGGGTCATCAATACCATGGATGGGGTCATCAATACCATGGATGGGGTCATCAATACCATGGATGGGGTCATCAATACCATGGATGGGGTCATCAATATCATGGATGGGGTCATCAATACCATGGATGGGGTCATCAATATCATGGATGGGGTCATCAATACCATGGATGGGGTCATCAATACCATGGATGGGGTCATCAATACCATGGATGGTAGAAAATAATACTACTTTTTGGTCCCGTTAAAACTGCCTTGTATCGTATACTTGTTTGCTGTACGGCCCATACGGGTTTAGTGTTTTTTAATATAATGCTGAAAGTACATGAGTGACATTTGTGTGTCATGGATACCTGTGTCTCTAGAAACAAAATTTGAGAAGCACTATAGTAGGCCTATTGACCCGTGCTAGGCAGGTCTTACACCCAACACTAAAGCAGGCCTATTGGCTATGTTAGACAGATCCTATATACACCCAACATTACAGAAGGTCTATTGGCCTATGCTGGAACACACACACACACACACACACACACACACACACACACACAACACACACACACACACACACACACACACACACACAAAATGGAAATATCAAGAGAGAAAGAAAGTAATGAGCCGGTAAGACTCAGTTAACCCTACATGAATATGACATTACCTTGTGGTACTAACGACCCCAAGGTACCTGCGTACCTGCGTACCTGCTGGGAATGAGGATGGAGAAAACAGTGCAGAATAGGTCACTGGACTGCTGAAGATGGGAAGCTATGATGGTATATATTTTCTGTGTGATGTTCAGTGGGAGAGAGAGAACTGAAAGACAGACGTCGGTGAGACATCAGAACGGAATACAGTGATGAACTGGGTTCCACAAAGACCAGTGCTGGAACCGCTTATGTTAATATAAATAAATCAACACTCAGAAGGGACTGAGTTCGTTATCTTTTTGCTAAAAAGTTAAACTTACTACGAGGCGCTGTATGACCCTTGTAGGCTTAGCGCTTCTTTTTGATTATAATAATTAAAATTACTACAATAAAAACATGATATATATATAATATATATATATATATATATATATATATAATATATATATATATATATATATATATATATATATATATATATGTATATATATGTATATATATAATAATAATAATAATAATAATAATATCACAGTAAACAGGTGATATCACACTGTAGAAGAATCACTGTGAAAAAAATGAAATAGTCTAACTCATTCCATAAGTTTTACTGTTGAGTTTTAACAAAATAACTCATTGGCTTTTTTTAGATGTTTTAATTATTAAGAAGAACCATGATTTTAAATTTAAAATTTGCAGAAAACCAACAAATAAGAGTTCTTATGTGCACTTATTCTTCACATCAAGATAGAGTTAAACTGTCTGTATTCTCATCAGTGTTTTTGAGAACTGCGTATTTGCAGACCAGAATTCATAGAAGAAGATTTATGAAATAGCTAATGATCTAAAATACCCAAAATACATTAATTAATTGATAAATCTTTCAAAATTGATAGAAATATTTTTTACAGTCCAAAAAGGGACAGCTAACTTTACTCAACTAAAAATATGTTGGTTCTTCCTTACCATAAAAACTTGGTTGTTATACCTTCTCTAAAGAATTTTAATATCAAAGTTGCGTTTAAAGTTCTTGATACAGTAAAAAAAAAAACTTTTGATAAATTCCCCCCAGGAATGCTGGCGGATGTGTCTACATGATTCCTTGTAAAATATGCGATAAAGTTTATTACAGCCAAACTGGGAAAAGTCTTGAACTAAGATTACGACAATATAAATATAACATTCGAAGTGGACAAGATTCTAATGGTCTTTTTATTCACGTGGGAGATTTTAATCATCCAATTAATTTTGAAGAGGCTGAAAAAGTTGTATTAAACAAGGTCATGGCCGAGGGAAATATAATAGAATCAAGTTTAATAAAAAATAGTTTTGGAATTAATATGAATATTGTTTTCGGGTTATACAAATTGGAATCATTTATAATTAGTAAAATTTTGGAAAAAATTAATTAAGATACAATAGACAAGTTAAAATCTTACAGCTCGAGTAGAATATAAGCTGTGTTTGACAGGTTCTTGACTGTCTACCTACATCATCATAAAAAGCTCAGGTGTTGTAAGTTGACTGTGAGGGGTAATCTCGTCCTTATATGCATTTCTGTTGATCTTTTATTTGAACAGTTCCTTGATAATGTGAGAAATGACGAAATCGCTTGGAATTTCACTTTTTTCCACAGTCGTTGTTTGCATGTGTGTGTGTGTGTGTGTGTGGTGTGTGTGTGTCATGCCAGATTTTACAAGGTGAGGAAAGACCTGCCACAGAGTACAGTAGGAAAAACACTACCAATATCAGTGAAAGAAAAGATCCTTAAGCTATGTAACACACCAACGGTACCGTCGAAGATACACACACAATATATCTTTTGCAGCATGTGCAGGACTAGCAAACCTAAGACCAGGAATCAACAACCTAAAAAAAAAAAATTCCTCCAGAGTTTTAAACACAATATGTCAAACACCTCATTGAATACGTGGCCTCAGTGTTGACCACCCCCCCCACCCGTCCAAGCACCTGCTATGGAAAAGGTCTCACTGTGACACTCCCACACACACGTTGGACTGTGACTGGTCTACGGTACCTTGTCTCCGTGACACCCGATCATAGGTTACAATGTGTAATTACAATTTTAATTTGTTACATACAAAGAAAGTCACTACAGACCAAAACATTACCACATGCAAAACTGCAGTGAGGATCTGGGCGAACAGTGAGGAACTGCTTCACATGTGAAGACTGGGAACAAGGTTACATAGAATGAAATCTGGGCAGCCACAGTGATGTTAGTAAATGTAACAGATATTGGCAACGATCTGGTGGTTGAAAATAATGCAGGAAAATTCCATACACAATCTTAGGAGTAGGTACGATTGAACCCAAAGAGTTTAATAATAATAATAATAATAATAATAATAATAATAATAATAATAATAATAATAATAATAATAATAATAATAATAATAATAATAATAATAATTATTAATTATTATATTATTACAGTAATAATAATAGTAACGATAATAATAATATAATTAATAATAATAATAATATCAATAATAATAATAATAATAATAATAATAATAATAATAATAATAATAATAATAATAATTATAATTATTATTATTATTACAGTAATAATAATAGTAACGATAATAATAATAAAATTAATAATAATAATAATATCAATAATAATAATAATAATAATAATAATAATAATAATAATAATAATAATAATAATAATAATAATAATAATAATAATAATCATAGGAGGATAGATAAGAAGTGCCAGTAAAGTCTGGTGTTTATGTCTTATCTTCACAGTTATATACAACAAATATGTTAAACGTTAATATGAAAGGAAAATTACTGTTAACGTCAGCGTCTTTTTTGTCTGGCATCACTGACGATATAACCGTAAAATATATCAGCACTTGCGTATATGGTAGCAGTATACTGTGTAGCAGTATACTGTGTAGCATTATACTGTGTAGCAGTATACTGTGTAGTAGTATACTGTGTAGCACTATACTGTGTAGCAGTATACTGTGTAGCAGTATACTGTGTAGCAGTACACTGTGTAGTAGTATACTGTGTAGTAGTATACTGTGTAGCAGTATACTGTGTAGCAGTATACTGTGTAGCAGTATACTGTGTAGTAGCATACTGTGTAGCAGTATACTGTGTAGTAGTATACTGTGTAGCAGTATACTGTGTAGCAGTATACTGTGTAGCAGTATACTGTGTAGCAGTATACTGTGTAGTAGCATACTGTGTAGCCGGAGTAGATACTGTGTAGTACTGTAGTATCTGTGTAAGTATACTGTTATGTATACTGTTAGCAGTATACTGATAGCCTTCTTGCAGCAGTATACTGTGTAACAGTATTCTGTGTAGCAACATACTGTGTAGCAGTATACTGTTTAGCAGTAACTGTGTAGAGCTATACTCATGTAGTGTATCTAGTAGTACATATTTACATAACTGTGTAATTTGTGTGCCTACTGGTGAGTGTTACTGGTCTTGATCGTGAGCACTAAACTGCGTTGTTCTTTATCTCTTGTACCTATCCTGTGGCAGTTACGTGTACGCTCTATACTGATTATGCTGTTAGTGCTCTTCCCCTTCACTATACGTTAACAGTAATTTAAGCACTAAAATGTGTAGTAGCAACTGCGTACATTAATGTGTAGCATTAAAAATAATCATATGTTTAGAAACTTTACGTATCTTGAACATGAACTTTGCTATCGAAGTATACTGCGTGCTTTATATGTAGCAGTACTACTCTTCTCAGTATCTGTGTAACTATACTGCTCTACGTTACTTTCGTCATACTCTCGTCTCTACTGTGTTCATCACTGTTTCGTTACTTTCGTATACTGTTCTCATACTGTTTGCGATACTGTCAGCAGTATCTGTGTAACTATACTGTGTAGCACATACTGTGTACATTCTGTGTACAGTACACTTGTAAGTTACTCTGCGCTATCAGTATACCTACTAACTCGCGTATTTTGGTGCTGGTTAGGTGGGCTTTGTCAGGGAGCTGAACGTTGCGTATCCTTTCCTGTATCGTGACCCGGAGGGTAGACCTTACTGTTGGCTTCCTTATAAACATAACTTATAACAATAATTGACGTCTATGCGCTTAATGTGATCCTTACTATTTTAAGAAACTTTTGTATCTAGAATGATTGCCTTCGGTATGGCTGCCCTTATAGGGCTAAGCTACCTCTCTTGCTCTCTTCATCTTCTACTGCACCTCTCTCTTCTATCTACCTCTACTCTTGTCTATCTACCCTCTACTCTTGTAGTCACCTTCGTACTACCTCACTCTCTGTATTACTCTTTGACTCTTATTCTCTACCTCTCTCTTGTCTTTCTTACCTCTCTCCTCTCTACTCTCTCTCATCTTCGGTAGTTTGACACTGGTGGTGGCCTTGGTAGTGTGACTCTGACCTGGTAGCGACCTTTTCAGTGACCTTGACCTTGGAAGTGTGACTCTGGCCTGATAGTATGACATACTCTCAGGCCTAGGTAGTGTGACCTTGGCCTGATAATGTGTCCTTGACCTTGGTAGTGTGACCTTGGCCTGATAGTGTGACCTTGGCCTAATAGTGTGACCTTGACCTTGGTAGTGTGGCGACCTTGATAGGGTGACCTTTGCCTTAGTATTATGACCTTGACCTTGATAGTGTGACCTTGACCTTGGTAGTGTGACCTCTACCTTGGTAGTGTGACGACCTTCGTAGCGTGACCTCACTCTTGGTAGTTACCTTGACCTTGATATTGTGACCTTATCTTGGTAGTTTAGCCTCGACCTCGGTAACGTGACCTCAGTCTTGGTAGTATGACCTCAATCTTGGTAGTGTGACCTCAATCTTGGTAGTGTGACATCAATCTTGGTAGTGTGACGACCTTGGTAGCATGACCTCAGTCTTGGTAGTGTGACCTCAACCTTGGTACTGTGATCTTGACCTTGCTAGTGTGACCTCGACCTGGGTAACGTGACCTTGGTACTGTGACCTCTTTACTAGACGACTTTTCGCAAATTCCGCTTTATACAGGCGTGCAGACATGACGAAATTTTGCCCTGGGCGAAATGACGACCGAAAAAAACCCTTTCTCTGCTACGTCTGAAGGTCGAAACGATGTCACCTCTGAGAGGCGCAACACGAGAGGTGCAACACGAGAGGTACAACACGAGAGGTGCAACACGAGAGGTGCAACACGAGAGGTGCAACACGAGAGGTGCAACACGAGAGGTGCAACACGAGAGGTGCAACACAAGAGGTGCAACACGAGAGGTGCAACACGTCACACACAACGCCGCTGATTGGCTATAATGTACACATACAGTCAATCCAGCATCCTGTGATTACCTGTGTAATGTGTAACGTCACATCCAGCTTCCGTGATTGTTTATTTGATGTCGGATGGGACAGGATAAAGATAAGGGGGATGGAAGATAGTGAAGGGAGGGGGGGGAAGAACTAGTGCATGATGGGTGATGAGTCTGATTGATAAGGGTTCGGTGAATGGTGATGAGTCTGGGTGATAGGTCTGGACGATCGGTGATTTGTCAGGGCGTGGGTGATGGGAAGGGTAAATAGGTGATAGGAAGAGTATGGGTGATTGGTCTCTCTGCTGAACGACCAGTGTGAGAGAAGGATAAAGATGGGAGGAGAGGGAAAAGAGTGTGGGAGAGGGGGTTGAAGGGGAGAGGGAAGGGAGAGGTATGTACGGGAGAGGAGTGACATAAGGAGTGTGGGAGGAGCCAGTATGGGACGTAGGGATTGCGGGAGAATGTGCAATAAGTGAGAGAGAGAGAGAGAGAGAGAGAGAGAGAGAGAGAGAGAGAGAGGAGAGAGAGAGAGAGAGAGAGGAGAGAGAGAGAGAGAGAGAGAGAGGAGAGAGAGAGAGAGGAGAGAGAGAGAGAGAGAGAGAGAGAGAGAGAGAGAGAGAATATGCACGGGAAACAGTAAAGTCTACGGTCATCAAGCGCCAGGTTTCATTATCTCTGCTTTTAAAATCTGTTACACACAAGTGTATTTAATTTACCTACTTGAGCTGACAGGGGGTCGAGCCTCAGGCCCTGAGCCGGCCACTTAAGTCTCAGCTGCATCTTGTGTGTGTGTGTGTGTGTGTGTGTGTGTGTGTGTGTGTGTGTGTGTGTGTGTGTGTGTGTGTGTGCGAGTGTGTGTGTGCTGTGTGTGTGTGCGTGTGTGTGTGCGTGTCCGAGTGTGTACTCACCTAGTTGTACTCACCTAGTTGAGGTTGCAGGGGTCAAGTCCAAGCTCCTGGCCCCGCCTCTTCACTGGTCGCTACTAGGTCACTCTCCCTGAACCGTGAGCTTTATAATACCTCTGTTTAAAGCTATGTATGGATCCTGCCCCCATTTTACATCGTTTCCCCAAAACTATTCCATTTTTGTGATTTATCTGGGGCGGGAAGAAAAAAACTTCCTAAATCCCTGTGTTTATCTATGTTTTTCAATTTCCCAACTGTGTCCATTTGTGGTAGTGCCCCCATCTCTAGAACCCCTGTTTTTGGGCCCCCCTTGTTAATTCCCTCTCAGTTTTTTGTATGTCGTTACCCATGTCCCCCTTTTTTTCTTCCGCGCGCGGGTGTGTGTGTGTGTTGTGTGTTTGTGTGTGTGTGTTTTGTGTTTTGGTGTGTTTGTGTGTGTGTGTGTTGTGTTTTGGGGTGTGTGTGTGTGTGTGTGTTGGGGGGTGTGTTTTTGTGTGTGTGGTGTGTGTGTTTTATGTGTGTGTATGTGTGGTGTTGTGGTTTTGGTATGTTTTGTGTGATTTGTGTGTGTGTGTGTATGTGTGTGTATGTGTGTGTATGTGTGTGTTTTCTGCGTGTATGTGTGTGGTGTGTGTGCTGTGTGTTTTGCGTGTGTGTGTGTGTGTGGTGTGGGTGTGTGTGTGTGTGTGGGGTGTGGGGTGGGGGGTTTGTATGTGTTTTTGTTTTGTATGTGTGTGTAGGGTTTTTGTGTGTTTTGTATGTTTGTGTTTTGTTGTGTGGTTTTTTTGTGTGGTTGTGTGTGTATGTGTGTTTTGTGGGTGTGGTGTAGGTGTTGGGGGGTACTCACCTTTGAGGTTGGGGGGGGTCAAAGCCCGGGAAGCTCCGGGCCCCCGCCTTTTCACTGATCGTACAGGCCCACTTTTCCCTGACCCTTAAGTTATCTTACTCTGTTAAAGCTATGTATGGTTCCTGTTTCCACTTACTTCGTTTCCCAAAATATTCCACTTCGACTACTTGTGGCTGAAGAAATACTTCCAAACTTTCCCTTTGATTCATCTATGTCTTCAACGCCCAAAACCTGTGTCCCTTTTTTACTGTGTCCAATCTCTGGAACATCCTTCTTTGTTTTTGGTTTTTGTGTATGTATGTATGAAAATGTGTGTGTGTGTTTTGGTGTTTTGGGGTGTGTGGGGTGTGTGTGGTGTGTGGGGTGTGTGTGTGTGTGTGTGGGGTGGGGTGTGTGTTGTGTGTGTGGGTTTGTGTGTGCGGCGTGTGTTTGTGTGTGGGTGGGGGTGTGTGTGTGTGTGTGTGTGTGTGTGGGGTTTTTTTGGGTGTGGATGTGTGTTTTCGTGTGTGTGTATGTGTGTGTGTGGTCTGTGGTGTGTGTCTGTGGTATGTGTGTGTGTGCGTGTTTGGGTGTTGTGTGTGTGTGTGTGGGTGCGTGTGGGGCCCCGTGTGTGTGGGGTGTGGTGTGTGTGTGTTATTTTTACCATTTTTGCCCTAGGCAAATGTCGTTTTGAATTTGGCCTGTTTTTGGGTGTGTGGGGTAGGTGTGTGTGTGTGTGTTGGTGTCCCTCCCCTTTAGTTGAGGTTGCGGGGGTCGGTCCAAAGCCCCGGGCCCCCGCCTCTTAAATGATCGCTATAGGTCATTTCCCCCTGGGCCGTGAGCTTTATCATACCTTGCTTAAAGCTAGGTAGGGATCCGCTCCAATACATCACTTCCCAAACTTTTCCCATTACTGATTTACTCTGTGGCTGAAAAAAAATATTCCTAACATCCCTGTGTTCATCTGTTTTCTTGTGTTGGTGTGTGTTTTAAATTAGTTACCATTTTGCCCTAGAAAATGTCGTTTTGACATGGGGCCCTTTGGTGTGTGTGTTTTGGTGTGTGTGTGTTGTTGTGTGTGTGTGTGTGTGTGTTTGTGTGTGTTGTGTGGGGTTGTGTGGGGTGTGTGTGTGTGTGGTGTGTGTGTGTGGGGTGGTGTGGTGTGGTGTGTGTGTGTGTGTTGTGTGTGTGTGTGTTGTGTGTCTTGTTTGGTGCCCCTGTGGGGGTTGTGGGGTGGGGTTTGTGTGGTGTGTTTTTGTGTATGTGGTGTTTGTGTGTTTTAATGTGGGGTTTTTGTGTATGTGGTGTGTCTGTGTGTGTGATGTTTGTATGTGTGTGTGTGTGTATGTGTTGTTGTGTCTGCGTGTTTGTGGGTGGGGTGTGGGGTGTGTGTGCGTGTGTGTGTGTGTGTGTGTGTGTGTGTGTGTGGGTGTGTGTGTGTGTGTGGTGTATTTTGTATGTGGTATGTGTGGTATGTGTGTGTGTGGGTATGTGTGTGTGTTGTGTGGTGTGTTTGTGTGTGCGTATGTGTGTTTTATGTGTGGTGTGTGTGTGCGTGTTTTTGTGTGTGTGTTCCTCACCTAGTTGAGGTTGCGGGGGTCGATTTCCGAGCCCCTGGCCCCGCCTCTTCACTGACGCAAAACTAGGTCACTCCCCCTGAGCCGTAGCTTTAACCCTTGTTTAAAAAGTTTATGATGGATCCGGGCCCCCCTACTTTCGCTTCCCCAAACTTTTTCCCACTTACGACTACTCTGTGGCGGGAAAAAATTTTAATTCCTAACATCCCTGTGATTCATCTATGTCTTCAATTTTTAAACCTTTTGTCCCTTGTTACTGTGCCCAATCTTTTGGAACACCTGTCTTTGTTTTGTGTGTATGTTGTATGTTTTGTGTGGTGTGTTTTGTGTGTTTGTGGTGTGGGGTTTTTGTGTGTGTGTTTGGGGTTTTGTGTGGTTGTGTGTGTGTTTTTTTTTGGGGGTTTTTTTTTTGTTTTTGTGTGTGTGTGGTGAGTGTGTGTGTGTGTGTGTGTGTGTGTGTGTTTTTTTGTGGTGTGTGTGTGATTTGTGGTGGTGTGTGTTTGTTTTGTGTATGTGTGGTGTATGTGGGGTGTGGGTCTGTGGGGTGTTGTCGTGTTGTATGTGTGTGTTTTGGTGTATGTGTGTGTGTGTGTGTGTGTGTTTTTGTGGTTGTGTGTGCGGGTGTGGGGGTGTTGTGTGTGTGTGTGTTAGTTACCATTTTGTCTGGGGCACATTTTCGTTTTAGACACTAGGCCTGTTATAGGTGTGTAGGTAGGTGTGGGGTTGTGTTTTGGGTGTGCTCCCCTAGTTGGGGGGTTGGGGGGTGAGTCCGGTCGGGGCCCCCCCTCTTCACTGATCGCTACTAGGTCATTCCCCTGAGCCGTGAGTTTTTTCAAAATTTCTGCTTAAAGCTATGTAGGGAAACCCTGCCTCCAATACTTTAAATTCCCCAAAAAATATTCCATTTAAACTGACAAACTTTTGGGGCTGAAAAAAAATATTTTCCTTTACAAACCCTGTAAAATTATCTGTGTCTTGTTTTTGGTGTGGTTTTAATTAGTTACCATTTTGCCCTTTGACACATGTCGTTTTAAAAAAATAGGTGGTGTGTGGGTGTGTGTTTTGAGTGGGGTGTGTGTGTGTGTGTGTGTTGTGTGTGTGTATGTGTGTTTTGTTGTGTGTGTGTGTGGTGTGTGTGTGTGTGTGTGTGTGTGTTGGGCGGTGTGTGTGGGGTGTGTGGTGTGTGTGTGTTGGTGTGTGTGTGTGTGTGGTGTGTGTGTGTATGTGTGTGAAAGTGGGTGTTTTCGGTCGTGTTGTGTGTTTTGGGGTTGTGTGTTTGGTGTGTATTTTGGGGTTGTGTGTGGTGTGTGTGTGTGTGTGTGTGTGTGTGTGTGTTTTGGGGTGTGTGTGTTGGGTGCGTGGGTGTTTTGTGTGTGTGTGTGTATGTGGGTTTTGTGTGCGTGTGTGTGTGTGTGTGTGTGTGGTGTTTTGTGTGTGTATGTGTGTGTATGTGTGTGTGTATGTGTGGTTTTGTCTTGGGGGGTGTGGTTTTGTTGTGAGTTTGTGTGTGTGTGCGTGTATGTGTGTGTGTATGTATGTTTTGTGTTTTGTGCTTTGGATGTGTGTGTGTATGTGTGTGTGTGTGTTTGGTGTGGGGCCGTGTGTGTGTGTGGGGTGTGTGTGTTTTGTGTGTGTGTGTGGGTGTGTTGTGGTGTGTGTGGGTGTGGGGGGTGTGTGTATTTTGTGGTATGTGTGTGTGTGTGTTTTGTCTTGGGGGTGTTGTAGGGTTTTGTGAAATTTGTGTGTGTGTGCGTGTATGTGTGTGTTGTGGGGTTGGTGTGTGTGTGCGGGTGTGTGTGGGTGTGTGTGTGTGTGTGTGTGTGTGTGTGTGTTGTGTGTGTGGTGTTTTTGTTTTTTTGTGTGTGTGTGGGGTGGTGTGTCTGTGTATATGTGTGTATGGGGTTTGTGTGTGTGTGGGGAATGTGTGTGTATGTATGGGTGTGTATATTTTGGTGTGTGTGTGTGGTGTTTTGTGTGGTGTGTGGTGTGTTGTGGTGTGTCGGGTGCGTGTGTGTGTTTTGTGTGGGGGGTTGTGTGGGTGTTTGTGTTGAAATTGGGGTGTGTTTGTGTGTTGCTTGTGTGTTTTGTATGTGTGTATGTGTGTGTGTGGTGGGTGTATGTTTTGTATGTGGGTTGTATGTGGGGTTGTGGGGTGTGTGTGGGTGTGTGTGTGTGTGTGTGGGGGTGTGTGTGTGTGTGGGGTGTGGTGTGGTGTGTTGTGTGGGTTTGTGTGTGTTTGGTGTGGTGTGTGTATGTGTGTTTTTATGGGTGTGTGTGTGTGTTGTGTGTTGTGTGTGTGTGTTTTTGGGTGTTGTGTTGCGTGTATGTGTGTGTGGGGTTTTATTATTATGTGTGATTTTTGTGTGTATGTATTTTGTGTGTGTGTGTGTATGTGTGTGTGTGTGCATTTTGTGTTTTGTGTGGGGTGTATGGTGTGGTTTGGGGTGTGTGTGTGTGTGTGTGTGTGTGTGTGTGTGTTATGTGTTGTGTGTATTTTGTATATTTTATGTTTATGTGTGTGTGGGGTGTGTGTGTGGGTGTGTGGTGTGTGTGTGTGTGTGTGTGTGTGTGTGTGTGTGTGTGTGTGTTTTGTGTATGGCAGGTTAGTTTGGTTTGAAGTGTGTTAAAGGGGGAAATGTTAAGAAGAAAAAGAAGGTGTGGAAGAGAAAAATGAAAAGATGAAAATTGAGGAAAAGAAAAAGGGAAGAAAGAAGGAGGAAAGGGGAAAGGGGAGGGTTGGGCTGAGACCCTTTTTGGGTTTTTTGTTTTGTTGTAGGGGGGGTGTAAATGATTGTTTGGTTGGGGGGTAGTGGGTTTTGGTGGGGTAGTGGTTGGGGGTGGTGGTGTTGGTGGTCGTGGTTGTGAGGTGGTTGTTGTGGTGGTAGTGGGGGGGTTGTGGTGGTAAATGGTTGTGGTTGTGGTGGTTTTTTTGGTAGTGGTTTTTGGTGGTGGTAGTGATTGTGGTAGTTGGGAGTGGTAGTGGTAATGGTGGTTGTTTGGGGGTGGTGGGGAGTGGTTGGTTATGGGGGTTGGGGGTGGTAAAAGGGGGGTGTGGTTTGTAGTGATTGTGGTGGGTGGTGTTAGTAGTGGTTTGTGGTGGTGGGGTTTTTGTAGTGGTGGTGGGTGTTAGTAGTGGTAGTGGTGGTGGTGGTGGGGAGTAGTGGTGGTGGTGGGGGTAGTGTGGTGGGGGGGTGGTTTTTGTTTGGGAGGGGGTGGGGTGGTAGTAGTGGGGGTGGTGGTTTGAAATGGGGGTGGTGGTGTTTTAAAAAAATGGGTGGGGGTGGTGGTGGTAGTTTGTGGTGGTGGTGGAGTAGTGGTGGTTTGGGGGTAGTAGTGGTGGTGGTGGTAGTAGTGGTGGTGGTGGTAGTAGTGGGGTGGTGGTATTTGTGGTAGTGGTGGTGGTAGTAGTGGTGGTGGGGTGTAGTGGTTTGGGGGTGGGGGTAGTGGGGGTGGTGGTAGTAGTGGTAGTGGTGGTGGTGGTAGTAGTGGTGGTGGTGGTATAGTGGTGGTGGTGGTTTGTAGTGGTGATGGTGGTAGTAGTTGGGAGTGGTGGTTGGTTTGGGAGTAGTGGTGGTGGTGGGAGTAGTGGTGGTGGGGGGTAGTAGTGGTGGTGGGGGTAAATAGTGGGAGTGGTGGTGGGGGTAAATAGTGGTGGTTTTTTGGTAGTAGTGGTGGGGGGTGGTTGTAGTGGTAGTGGTGGGGGGTGGTAGAGTGGGGGGGGGTGGTTTGTAGTTTGGGTTTTGGGGTTTGGGGGTATTAGTGGTGGGGTGGAAATAGTGGTAGTGGTGGGGTGGTGGTAGTTGTGGTGGTGGTTGGGAGTAGTGGTTGTGGTGGTGGGGGTAGTGGTGGTTTGGGGGTTTTAGTGGTAGTGGTGGTGGTGGTTTGTAAATGGTGGTTTTGGGGGTAGTTGTGGTAGGGGTGGGGTTGGGAGTATTTTTAGTGGTTTGGGGGTGGGGTAGTAGTGGTTTGGGGGTGGTAGTAGTGGTAGGGGGGTAGTCGTGGTGGTGGTGGTAGTGGTGGTGGGGGGTAGTAGTGGTGGGGTGGTATTGTTTGGGGTGGTTTGGGGGTTTGGGAGGGAGTGGTAGTGGTGGGGTTGGGGTAGGGTGGTGGTGGTAGTAGTGGTGGTTTGGGGGTAGTAGTGGTGGTGGTGGTAGTAGTGGTTTGGGGGTGGTAGTAGTGGTGGTTTGGGGGTAGGGAGTGGGGGTGGTTGGGAGTAGTGGTGGTTTGGGGGTGTTTGTGGTGGTGGTGGTTGTAGTTGGGATTTGGGGGCGGTGGTTTGTAGTGGTGGTGGTGGTTTGTAGTGGTAGTGGTTGGGGGTGGTAGAGTGGGGGTGGGGTAGTAGGGGGTTTTTGGGGGGGGTGGGGGTAGTAGTGGTGGTGGTGGTTTTGTTTTGTGGTGGTGGTGGTAGGGTTTGGGAGGGTGGTGGTTTGGGAAATAGTTTGGGGGTTTTTAGTTGGGGAGTGGGGGGTAGGGTGGTTTTTTTTTTTTTAATGGTGGTGGTTGTTGTAGTGGGAAATGGTGGTGGTGGTTGTAGTGGTGGTGGTGGGTAGTAAATGGTTTGGGGGTTGGGGGTAGTGGTGGTGGTTTTGGGAGTAGTGGTAGTGGTGGTGGTGGTAGTAGTGGTGGTTTGGGGGTGTTGTGGGGGGTGGTGGGTAGTAGTGGTTTGTGGTTGGGTTTGGGGTATGGTGGTGGTAGTAGTGGTGGTGGGGGTAGTAGTGGTGGGGGTGGTTTGTTGGGGGTGGTGGTTTTGGTGTTGGGGGGGTAGTGGTGGTGGGTGTAGTGGTTGGGGGGTGGGAGTGGTGGTGGTGGTAGTAGTGGTGGTGGTGGTTGTAGTGGTAGTGGTGGTGGTGTGGGGGTGGTGTGGTGGTTTGTAGTGGGTGGTGGGGGGGGGGGGTGGGGGTTGGGAGGTTAAATAGTTAAATGGTGGTGGGGGGATAGTTGTGGTGGTGGTGGTTTGTTTGTGGTTGTGGTGGTGGTTTGGGAGTAGTGGTGGTTTGGGGGTTGTAGTGGGGTGGTGGGGGGGGTTGGGGAGAGTGGTGGTTTTGGGTGGGTAGTGGGGGTGGGGGTGGTGGTGGGGGGGGGTAAAAGTGGGGGTGGTGGTGGTGGGAGTGTGGTGGGTGGGAGTAAGTGGTGGTGGGGTAGTAGTGGTAGGGTGGGGGGTTGTAGTGGTGGGGGGTAGGGAGTTGGTTTGGGGGTGGGGTTGGTGGTAGTGTGGGGTTGGGGGGTAGTAGTGGTGGGGGTGGGAGTGGGTGGTGGTGGTAGTAGTGGGTTTTTGGGGGGTGGTTGGGGGTGGTGGTGGTGGTGGTGGGGGTAGTGGTTTGGGGGTGGGGGTTGTGGTGGTGGTAAATAGTGGTGGGGTGGGGGGTAGGGTGGTGGGGTAGTGGGGGGGTGGTGGGGGTGTGGGTGGTGGTGGTAGGGAGTTGGGGGGTGGGTTGGTAAGGGGGTGGTAGGTTGGTGGTAGTAGTGGTGGTGGGGTATGGGGGGTGGTGGTGGGGGGTGTTGGGGGTTTATTTGGGGGTGGTTGGGAGTAGTGGGTGGTGGGGTTGTAGTGGTGTGGTGGTGGTAGTTAAATGGTTTGGGGGTTTTGTAGTGGTGGTGGTGGGAGTTGGGGGGGGTGGTGGTGGTAGGGGAAGGGGGGTTTGGGGGTTGGTAGTATTTGGGGGTTTGGGGGTGGTAGTAGTGGGTGGTGGGGTAGTAGTGGTGGTGGTGGTAGTAGGGGGGGGGTAGTGGTGGTGTTAAGGGGGGTGGTGGTGGTTTGGGAGTGGTGGGGTTGGTAAGGGAGTGGTGGGGGTGGTAGTTGTGGGGGGGGTGGTAGGTTTTGGGTGGTGGGGTAGTGGGTGGTGGTGGGGAGTAGTGGTGGTGGTGGGTTGGGTTAGTAATGGGTTGGGGGTGGTGGTTAGGGGAGTGGTGGTTAGGTGGTGGGGGTGGTGGTTTGGGGGTGGTAGTAGTGGTAGTGGTGGTGGTTAGTTAAATGGTTGTGGTGTTTGGGGGTTGTTTTGTGGGTGGTGGTGGTTGTTGGGGGGTGGTGGTTTGGTTGGGGGTGTGGTGGTGTGGGTGGGGTTTAGTGGTGGTGGTGGTTAGTGGGTGGTGGGGGTTTGTTTGTTGGGAGTGGTGGGGGTGGTAGTTGTGGGAGTGGGGGTTTGGGAGTAGGGGGTGGTGGTAGTGTGGTGGTGGTGGTAGTAGTTGGTTGGGGGAGTGGGGGTGGTTGGTGGTAGTGGGGGTGGTGGTGTTTGTGGGGCTGGTGGGGGTAGTAGTGGTGGGGGTGGGAAATGGTTGGTGGTGGTTGTAGTGAGTGGGGGTGGTGGTAGTAGTGGGTGGTGGTGGTGTTTGTTGTGGTGGTTTGGGGTTTGGTAGTGGTGGTGGTGGTAGTAGTGGTAGTTTGGGGTGGTGTTTTGTTGTGGGGGTGGGTAGTGGTGGTTGGTGGGGGTAGTGGGGGTGGTGGTTTAGTGGTTTTTTGGGGGTGGTATAGTTGGGGGTGGTGGTGGTATTTTGTAGTGGTGGTGGTGGTTGTAGTGGTTTTGGGGGGTGGAAATGGTGGTTGGTGGTTGGTTGGGGTTGGGGGGTATTTGGGTTTTGGGGGTGGTAGTAAGGGGAGTGGTTGGGGGGTGGTGGGTTGTTGTAAATGGTGGTGGTGGTAGGGGGTTGGGGGGTCGGTAGTAGGGTTTGGGGTAGTGGTGGTGGTGGTAGTGTGGGGGGTGGTGAAATGGTGGTGGGGGAGGGGGGTTTTTGGGTTTTGTGGGTGGTTTGGGGGTAGTAGGGGGGTTTGGTGGGGGTTTGGGGGTAGTAGTGGTGGGTGGTAGGTTTAAAAGGGGGGTGGTTTTGGGGTTTGTGGGGGTGGTGTGGTAGTTTGGGTAGTGGTGGTGGGTTGGGAGTGGTGGTTGTAGTGGTTGTGGTGGTGGTTTGGGAGTAGTGGTGGGGGTGGTGGTGGGAGTGGGGGTTGGGGTGGTGGTGGTTGTGGTGGTGTTTGTAGGGGTTTTGGTGGTTTGGGGGTAGTTTTGGGGGGGTGGGTGGTAGTATGGTGGGGGGTTGGGGGTAGTGGTGGTGGTGGTAGTAGTGGGGGGTGGTGGTATGGTTTGGGGGTGGGGGTTGGGGGTGGTGTTTAGTAGGGGGGTAGGGGGATGGGTGGTGGTAGTAGTGGTGGTTTGGGGTAGTGGTTGGGTTTGTAGTGGTAGTGGGGGTTGGGGGTTTTGTTGGTGGGTGGGGTGGTAGTGGTGGTGTTTAGTAGTGGTATTTGGTTTGGGGGTGGTAGTATGGTGGTTGGGGGTAGTGGGGGTGGGGGTAGTGGTGGGGGTGGTTGGGGGGTGGAGGGGGTAGTGGGGGGTAGTAGTGGTAGTGGGGGTTGTAGTGGTTTGGGGGTGGTAGTTTTTGGTGTTAGTAGTGGTAGTGGTGGTGGTGGTAGTAGTGGTGGTGGTGGTAGTGGTGGTGTTTTTTAGTGGTAAATGGTTTGGGGGGTTTGGGAGTAGTGGTTGGTGGTGGTAGTGGTGGTGTTAGGGAGTGGTATTTGGGGGTGGGGGGTAGTAGTGGTGGTGGTGGTAGAAGTTGGTAGTGGGGGTAGTGGGAAAATGGTGGTGGTGGTTGTGGTTTTGGGGTTAGTAGGGGAGTGGTGGTTTGGGGGTTTGTAGTGGGGGGTGGTGGTTTTTTTGGTGGTGGGGTTTGTTGTGGTAGTGGTTGGGGGGGTGGTTTTGGGGGTGGTGTGGGAGTTGGGGGTGGGTTTGTAGTGTAGTGGGGGTGGTGGTATTTGTTGGGGGTGGTGGTAGTGTGGTGGGGGGTAGTGGTAGTGGTGGGGTTAAATAGTGGTGGTGGTGGTAGTGGTGGTGGTTGGTAGTGGTGGGGTGGTTTTAGAAAAAGGTGGTGGTGGGTTAGTGGTGGTGGGGGTTGTGGTTGGTGGTGGTGGTAGTATGGTGGGGGGTGGGAGTTGGGGGTTTTTGTTGGTAGTGGGGGGGTGGGTGGTGGTGGTGGTGGGTTGGTGGTAGTAGGGGGTAGGGGGTAAATAGTGGTGGTGGGGGTTTGTGTGGGTTTTTGGGGGGTGGTGGTGGGGAGAAGGGTGGTCGGGGCGAATGGAGGAAGGAGGGAGGGGGAAGGAGGGGGGGGGAGGGGGTGAATAGGGAGGGGGGGCCGGGAGCCGGGGGGAAAAAATGGGGGTTTAAAGGGGTAAAAGAAAAAGGGGGGGGGTACCAAAAAGGGGGGGGAATTGGGGGGGTTTTGGGGGTTTTTGGGGGGGTTGGAAAAATGGGGCGGGTTGGGGGTTGGGGGTTGGGTTTTTTCAACAAATAAACCCCTAAAATTACCCCAAAATCCCCAAAAAAACACTCCCCAAAACACCAAACACCACACACCCACAACACCAACCACACACCACCAAACAACCTAACACAACACAGCAACAACACACCAACCCTTAAACCACATAAAAGAAAATTAAAAACCAACCATTCAATAATACACACACAACCCCAAAAACAACAACCCACATACAACACCTACACCACAACACCCCCTCCACACCATAAAACCCCATTTCAACCCCACACCCACCATACACCACACACAACCCAACCCCCACACCCTACCACAACCCTTTCATAACACCAAACATTACACCAAAAACACATACACCACACAACAACACCCACACACATCCACACAACCCATACAACACACACACATACACCATACATACACACACAGACCACAAACACACACCAAACATACAACCCCCTACACACACGACACACTACAAACACACAACAACACACATCATACCACACAGACCACATACACACACACACAACATCACACACATACACACACCAATACAACACACAGACACACATACACACACACACACATACAAACACATACACACACCCACCACACAAACCGCACACACACCACATACATACCCACAGACACAAATACATACACACACCACAACACGCAACACACCCATACATACACACACAACAACATACCACACAACACACTACCACACAACACAAAAACACACACAAAAACCACAACCCCCCAAACACGCCACACCAACAAATACACACAAGACACCATACACAACACAACCATAAAACCCCACTACCCCACACACCCAAAAAACCGCCCACACACACACATACCACACACACACATCACACACCACCCCCCAAAAAACCCAAATAAAACACACACGACACACTAACACCACAACAACATACAAAACCAATACAAAAAACACACACACATACAGCACACACAAAAACCATCCCCACCCACATCACACACAACCACATACACAAAACTTTTTTTAAAAAAAAACACATACACACACCACAACATACACACAACAACACCACAGACCACATACACACAACACACACAACAACACACACACACACACACATAGAGAAAGTGAAAAGGGTTTGCAACAAGGATAGTCCCGAGCTAAGGGGTTGTCACGAGGAGAGGTTAAGGGAAATAAACCTGCGCACGGAGGACGGGAGAGATAGGGGGGACATGATAACGACATACAAAATACGGAAAAATTGACAAGGGGACAAAGACAGATGTTCCAGAGATTGGACACAGTAACAAGGGGAACATTTGGAAGTAAAGCCCCGATGAATACGGGATGTTGGAAATATTTTTCAGCCACGAGTAGTCATAAGGGAATAGTTTGGGAGCGATGTAGTGGAGGCAGATCCATACATCTTTAATAGAGGTTGATAAAGCTACGGCTCAGGGAGAGGACCAGTAGCACAGGAAGAGGGGGGCCAGGAGCTCGACTCGCCCCCGCAACCTCAACTAGGGGGATACAACTAGGTGAGTACTTTCACACAAAAATACCCACAGACACACATACAACCCCAAACACACACTCCATACCCCCAACACACACATACACACACAAACACTACACACACACCACACTACACATAACACACCCACATCACACACACACAAAAACCACACACACACACAATACACATACACACACACAACCCAGACAATACACACCACACACACTACACACACCCAACACACACCCCAAAAACCACACACACCATACCACACACACACACCAACACACACACACCCATACACACACACATACAACATGGGAAAGCGATGTTGGGAGGCAGATCCATACATAGCTTTAACCCAGAGGATGATAAAGCTCACGGCTCGGGGAAGGCCCTATAGCGTATAAAAGAGGCGGGGCAGGAGCTCGGATCGACCCCGCAACCTAAACTAGGTGAAACACACACACAACACACACACACACACACACACCATACACCACACAACACACACACACACCCACACATATCCCCACACACCCCAAAACCACACCACACACACCCCACACCACAAAACAACACACACAACAACAACACACACACCACACACATACACACACACCACACACACACACACAACACCCCAAAACCATACAACAACACACACAACAACACCACACCACACATACACAATAACCAAACACACTCCATACCCACACCACACACACACACACAACCTACACAAAATTTTACCAAACCACAACACCACACACACCACAAACACACACACCAACACACACACACAACACACTCCACCACACACACACCTACATACACACAAAACACACACACCACACACACACATACCACATACACACACACAAACATACACACCACATAACACACACACACACCAACAACATACACCACACACAACACAAAAACACCAACACAACACCACAAACACAACACAACCACACACACACCCGCTGGGTCGTGGTGCGACGTGGGCCCAAAAAGGCTCGGGGAATCCTAGTGTTTTTAAGGGGCGTGATTGCAACAAAAAATCAGTGGTAGTGACCGTCAGTGAGCAAAATGCGTGATAATAAATTTTTTTTGTTAGAAAAAGTCGGGGAAAACCCTGAAATTATCCATTATCCAAAAATTTATCCAAACGTTTTGGTCTAAGGCAGCGGGGGGCCTGAACAGTGACGTCACGAAAATTTGTGTCCCATTTTCATAAATGAAGGTGTAAATTAAAGTGTATACTATCAAAGTGAAAAGTAAAAACGCTGAGGAACGAGGGATGTATGGCACATGTGGTTATAATCACCGGATAAAAGGACTCCAAAATGGGGATTTAGGTACGACGCGACTACGTCACAGCATCTGGAAATTTGGCACGACCGTTTCCCCACAAGTTTCACCTATATTGTGGTTTGCATGTCGCAGGTTTGGGGTTTGGGTTGGCCTTGCATCGCGGGTTAGATATGGTCACTCCTCCTGCAAGATATTACAGTAGTTATAAGTAGAAAAGGAACACTTAGGAAGCTAGGAAGTCCTCTCAAAACGTGAACAAGGAATAGGATAATAACAGCAAAAATTTTTCCCTTAAAATCCAGAAAGGACAAAAAGGGGAAAGAGTTTTAAGGCTTTCTGGGGAAAAAGACAAAAAACAGAGAGGTTAAAAAATCTCCCCCCCCCCCTAACCATCCCCCCCAAAACACCCAAAAAGGGGGCGGGACATTATTGAAGCTTTAGCCCTGTAGAAATTTAAATCGTTTTTTTTAACCCAGAATTATGGTTTGTAAAAAAACAGTTTTCCCCCCGGGCATACCCCCCCCTTACACACATAACACACCACACACAAACATACACTCACACAACACAAAACACACATACAAAACGCTACACACACACACAACACACACACAACACACACCCCACAAAACATACACAACACACACACACCCCTCCCCCAAAAAAACCCCAAAACCCCCACACACACAAAACACACACTCACACACACACAAACACCCACACACCACAAAACACACACCCCACACACACAACACACACACCCCAAAAATCCTGTAAGTACGTGCCGGTAAAAGCCCCAGGGGGGTTTGGGGGGGTCAGGCCCACAAGAAGTTGTGGGAGCAAAGGACCACTGGACAATTACAACGCACAAGCCACCTACCTTTCAGTACAAAATAAACCCACACATAATTCCACCCCAAAATTACAAAACCCCACAACACACACACACACACACACACCACACCTGAGAATGGGTTTCCCGAAAACCTTTAAAAAGGAATCTTTCAAGACACTTTTAACTGTGTTGTTGGGCCCCATACTGGAGTTTTGCAGCACCAGTCGGGAAACCACCCCGGGTTTAAAGCAGTCTGGAAGTTAGAAAAAGTAAAAAGGGTTTTGGCAACAAGGTTTGTCCCAGAGCTAAAGGGAATGTGTACAAAGGAAAAAGGTTTAAAGGGGAAAATGGGGACTGCCCGAAAAGGGAGGACAGAAAGGGTCGGGGGGGACATGATAACGGCATAAAAGAACTGGGGGGGGAATAGACAAGGTGGACAGAGATAGGATGTTACAGAGGGGGAAACACGGGAAAAGGGGGTCACAATTGGAAGTGAAGACCCCAAAACGAGTCACAGGGACTTTTGGTGGTATTTTTCAGTCTAGAGTTGTCAGCAAGTGGAAAAAGCTAGCAAGTAAAAGTAGTGGAGGGGGAAACCATACATAGTTTTAAGAAGAGGTATGACAAAGCTCGGGAAAGGGAGGGAGAGAGAGGATCCGTAGCGTTTCGGGTGAAGGGGCGGGGCAGGAGCTGAGTCTCAAACCCCTGCAACCAAAATTTAGGTGAGAAACAATTGGGTTTGATTACCACACCACACATACCCAGACTCAACATACCCCCCCCCCCTTCCCACCGCTCTTACTTTTTTCCCCCCTTTTGATCCCTCCCCCCCCCCCTCTTTTTCACCCCCCCCCCCCGTTCACCCTCCCCTCCCCACCCCCCCACACTCCTCTCCCACATAGCCACAGTTCCTCCATACCCCCCCCCCCACATCTGACATACACACTACAAACCCTAACATACAGAAACTAATGGGTTTTCCCCACTCTGAGGCAATCAAAGAACTTAGCATGAGAAGGGAAAAGAGAGGTTTAGATAGGGAAAAGGGCGGAAGTGGGAGCGCAGGGTCAAGCAGCGAAGTTTGGTTTACAGGGTTTAGAAAAGAAAAAACGGGAAAAAATCAAAAAAAAAAAAAAAAAAAAAAAAAAAACAGCCTAAAGAACAAAAAGAACTTTTTGGGGTTTGGGACAACAGAGATTTGCCCCTCAGCCACAAAAAAGGGGGGACTATAGGGAAAGAAGGGGCAAAACTGCATGGGGAAGTCTATCAGAGGGGGACTTTTGTAAATAAAAGGCTAAAGCTTTATGGGGAGGTCCTAAAGCAACAACAAAACCCCAAAAGGAAAAGCCAAAGGAAGGGAAAAATTGACGGCCCTGAGCCCAAGTACTTTTAGCCGAAAAAAAGGGAAGAAAGGAAAGCTGCAGTTGCGGGAAAAAACCAAAAATTAAATGAGGGGGTTTACACAGGTTACGCAGTGCGAGAATGAAAGGGTGAGGTCAGCCCTTTGTGTAGGGGCCCCAGGAATTTAAAGGGGGAAAAACATATAAAGGGAAGAAAAAAAGGGGAAAAAAAAAGAAATTTGAAAGCATCATGAAAGCAATAGGGAAGACGCCATGACCCAGCGGGAAAAATTTTGGGGAAAATTAGGGGGGTTTGAAAAAAAAAAGAAGGGCCCAGTGAAAGGGGAACCTTCAAGGCAAAAGGGGAACTTGGACCAGGACCCTTTGGCGGGGAAAAAGAAAGCACGTTTAAAGGGGGACATGCCGGATAAAGGAAGGGTATCTCGACCGCGACAGAACACAAGAAAAAAAGGCAGAAAACTGAGAGAGATGGGTACAAAGGCGAAAGGGGAAAAAGAGAGGGGATGGAGAAGACAGATAGGAGACCCCAGCCCCGGGAAAAAAGAATCAAATGCAGCCTCCCTCACAACTTCCTACGAAGCCCCCCAACCCCGGGGTCAACCCCAGGAAACCCAAAAACCTCTGAATCAAAACCCCCATCCCCACCCAATGCCCCCACCCACTAAAATTAAAAACTAAAACCCCCACAGAAAAAACCCCATATTTCCTTACCAGGTCTCCACTTCCCCCCCCCAATATACCCCCCAAAGGACCACAGTTTAGAAAGAATTTGGGAAGGGGTGTGGTTTTAAAAAATGCAGATGGAATAACAAACAAGTAGAGGAGGGGGCACGAAAAAAATCAAAGGACATCCCCGGGACTTTAACAGCACTCACAAAAACAAAAAACTCCCCAAGAATAATAACAGATTCAATCTTTCCATCGGATACAAATCCTCGGGAAAAGACAGAGGGAGGAGAGGGGGGGGGGAAAGGAGTTGCACTGTCTTTAAAAAACCCAGGGTTTTTGGAGAAAATGGAAGGAATGGATGGCATGGGCAAAAAAGGACACTTAGTAGGAACAACCCAGTCTGGGGGGACAAAAGGTGAAAATTGCAGTAATGTAAAACCCCAAACCAGAGAACTGCAGGGGGCCCAAGAGAAAAATTTCGATGAGAGAAAACAGAGAAAATGATCGACACATAGCCGAGGTGGCCAGGAAGAAACCCCATGGAGGGACCCAAAGTTACTAGTAATGGGTGATTTAAATCAAAAGGGAGATTGCCCTGGGAAAACCTGGGCCCCCATGGGGGTCCCCAAAAACAGGGGAGAGCCAAGATGATGGATGGGGGTACGGGGAAAACCTCTTGCATCAACAGGGTTAGGGGAAAATACAGAGAGAGGGAGAGGATAAAACCAGAAAGGGGTGGACCTTGTATTCCCCATGAGTAGTTCGGACATCGGGGGGATCATTTGAAAGGCCCCGGGGAGTAGGGGATCAGGTGGTTTGTGCTTCATCATAGTTGAGCCCCAATGTGGAGGAGTACCCGGGAAATAGGGGGGGGAAAAATTTTAAATAAAAAAGGGGGGAAAACAAATCAGGAATGAGGAACTTATTCAAGCTTTTCGGGGGGAGAGGGAAAACGGGACGGGAAAAAACCATTACAAAAAATGATGGATTTGTAGAAACAAAATGCAAGGGGGGCAGGGGGAGGGGGTTTGTTCCCAAGGGAAACAGAAAAAAAATGGGAAGAACAAAACGAGCCCTTTGGGTTCCCCCAAAGGTGTGGGAGGAAAAAAATAGGGTGTACTAGAGAGGGAAAAGGTAAAAAGGGAAAGAGAATCAGGAAAAAAAAGAAATCGCCGAAGACCCAAAAAAGGGAATTGCCAACTTTTTAAGAAGGGGGGGGCCCCGCCCCCAAGTAAAAATGACATAGCATAAAAAAGTAAAGACTGGGCCGAGGCTTTTTTACGCCACATCAGGAGGAAAAAAACATTTAAGGACCAGGAAATCAGATGAGGAAGGGTGAGGGGGGGGAATTCACAAGAAAGCCCAAGAGGTATGTGGGGAGCTAAACCCAAAAGTTTTTTAAAGAGGTTTTTTACATTTGGAAAAACCAGTGGGGCCCCTCCGGGAAAATTCAAAACGGGGGGGCCCCCACCAGAAAGGGTGCTGGAAAGGGAGGTAAATAAAACCCAAAGGAGGAGGTGAAGAAGCGGCTATGCGAACTTGACACCTCAAAGGGGGCGGTGGGACGGGGGGGGGGGAAACATCTCTCCAGGGGGCCCTTTAAAGGGGAGCGGGTGAATATTGTGTGAGCCATTAAAAAAAAGGGATTTCAACTTTTTCATTTGAAACGGGGGCAATTTCCATGAGGTAGGGAAAAAAATGGCCAAATGTAGCCCCAAATTTTTTAAAAAAAAAAGGGGGCAGACATGGGGGCACAAAAACTACAAAACCTTTGTACCCCAAAAACGTGTATAGTATGAAAAGGTATGGAGAAGATCATCAGGGGAGGGGGTGAGGCACCTGGAAAGAAAAAAAAAAGGGGTTAAAAATTTGAAAACCAGCAGGGTTTTCAGGGAAGGAAAATCCTGTGTCCCCAACCTACTAGAGTTTTAGGGACAAGGTGACAAAAGGGTAAGCAAGAGAGAGAGGGGTGGATCGACTGCATTTTTTTTGGGACTGCAAGAAGGCCCTTCGACCCCAGTTCCTCAAAAGGGTTACTGCAAAAAGCTAGAGGTTCGGGCACCTTAACGGGGAAAGGCACTGCAAGGATCAGAGAATACCTGCGGGGAAAAGGCAAAACGAGTCATGGTACGCGACGAGGTTTCAGAGTGGGCCCCTGTGAAAAGGGGGGTTTCCCAAGGGGTCAGTCCTGGGCCCCTGTGCTTGTTTTTTTTTTTGGGGGGTTATTGTGAAGGGAATAACGGGGGGAAAAGTCCAAAAAGTGTATTGTTTGCAAATGATCCCGAAGTTAATGAAAAGGAACAAATGGGATGGGATCAGGCAGGCTAAAAAGAGACCTGGACAGGTACAACCCTGGTCCCAGCAACGGGGGCCCCTTAAATTTTAAACCCTCCCAAAATGAAAAGTCATGAAGATTGGGGAAAGGGAAAAGAAAGCCCCGGAGCAAAATTTAAATTTTAGTAGCCAAAGACTGAAAACCTCCTAAAGGGAAAAAAAGATCGGGGGGGTGAGTTTAACCCCGAGTATTTTTCCTGAGGCGCACATCAATCAGATAATTTTCCTGCGGGCTTTACGGGCCCCTGGAAAACCCTACGGATAGCTTTCCCGATCCCTCGGGTAAGGATTGTTCAAGACTCTGTTTTCCATTTACTCAGGCCATACTGGGGTATGCAGCCCAGTTTGGAATCCCCCCTTTGCCCAGCCGTCAAAAAAATTAGAGAAAGTAAAAAGGGTTTTTGCAAAAAGATTCCCAGAGTTTTACGGGGTTTTGCCCCTACGAAGAAAGGTTGAGGGAAATGGGCCCCCTGACGACACTGGGGGACGGGGGGTCAGGGAAGACATAAAAAAACGACATATAAAATATGGGGGAAATTGACAAGGTGGACAAAGACGGGATTTTCCCCAGGAAGGGACACTGCCCAAAAAGAGGTCCCCAATTGGAAGTTGAAGACTAAATAAAACCCAAAGGGAGGGGGGAAAATTTATTTCTTCGTCTTAGATTTAGTCAGGCCGGGGAAATTTACCCTAAAAAAGTGCGTAGTGGGGGGGGAAACCCCTTTTAAGTTTTAAGGGGGGAAGGGTTTTTATGATAGAGCTCATGGGGCAGGGAGGGGAGAAAAAACTAGTAAGCATCAGGGGGAAGAGGGGGGGGCCCAGGAGCTGTGACTCGACCCCTGCAACCAAAAAATGGTGGAAACAACACACCACACACAAAACACACACACACACACAACACTCATACATACAAAAAAACCCCACACACCCCACAAAAAACACCCCCAACATACACACCCCCACAATACACAAATACACATACCATACACTCACACAAAACCACCCCACCCCACACAATACAATACACCAACACTTTACAACACCACACACACACACACACACACACACAAACACCCCACACACACACACAATATACCCACACACAAAAACATAACCCCACACACACACACTTACACACACAATACACACACAAAACACCACACCACCCCCACATACACACCCCACACAAAACAAAACACACACACCCCACAAAACACACCCAAAACCACAAAACGCACATCACACACATCCCAACACCACAAAACACTCACACACTTTACACATACACCACACACACACACACACACACACCCCTCACCACACACACAAAAACCCACTTTCACACCACACACACACAAACCACCCCACAAAACACACACATACCCCACCACACATCCCACACACAAACACACCACACACACACCCCACACACAAACCCCAAATACACCACACACCCCACACCCCCACACAACACACACACCACACACACACAACAAACACACCCCAACACACACCCCATAACACAAACTCACACTTACAAAAGACACTACACACACACCCCACACACACAACACACACACAACACCCCACACACACACACAATACACACAAATACACAAAACCAAAACACACAACACCCCACACATACTACACAACAATACACAAATACACACCCCCCCCCAACCCACAAAACCAACACACACACACACATACACAAAACACCACACACTAAAGAAAAAAGCTTTCCCCGATACCTTAAAAAGGGGAATCGTTAAAGCCCTGTAAAATGTGTTTTTTAAGGCCCAAAACTGGAGTAGGGCCGCCCAGTCGGGAAAACCCACCCGGGGAAAAGCCCCGTCTAGAAGTTAGAGAAAGTAAAAAGGGTTTGAAAACAAGGTAGCCCCAAAGACCCTCAAGGGAATGTGTACGGGGGAAAGGGTTTTAAAAAACCCCCCGGGGACGACGATCTGGGGACAAAATGGTCGGGGGGGAGACTTTGAAAACGACATACAAGATACTGCGGGGGAATAGAAAAAGGTGGACAGAGATAGGATGTTCCAGAGAGGGGGCCCACAGGGGAAAAGGGGGTCAAGGGAAAGCTGAAGACTCAGACGGTCCGGGGACGTTGGGGAAGTTTTTCTTCAGTTATAGAGTTGTCAGCAAGGGGAAAATAGCCTAGCAAGTGTATTGGGGGCAGGAAACCATACATTTTTTAAAAGAGGTAGGGACAAGCTCGGGAAAAGCGGGAAGAGAGAGAGGATCCAGTAGCGATCAGTGAGGGGGCGGGGCCGGAGCGGGGTTTTCTAAACCCCCGGGAAACCACAATTAGGTGGGGTACAATTAGGGGGAGTACGCCACACACATACCACCCACACAAAAACACACACACACACACACACAATACACACACACACACCCCACACACACACAATTTTGGGGGGAGAAAAGAAGCGGGAAAGGGCCAGGACAAAAGAAGAAAAAAACTACAAAAAAGGGGGGACTACACGGAATGGGGAAAACTACCTAAAACGGGGTTCAGTGGGACAGGGAACTGGGGGGGAAACCCAGTTAATGAAAATGATGGAAAATGTAGCAACAAAATGCAAGGGGGGCTGGGGGGAGAGGTTTGTCCCCAAGGGTAACAGGAGTAAGGGGAAAAAGCCAGGGGGCCCCTTGGTTTAACCCAAAGGTGCGGGGAGGAAAAAAACCAAAGGGGCCCTAGGGAAGGGAAAGAAATATAGGGGGAAAAGGGACCCCGGGAAAGAAAAAAGGAGAACAGTCGTAGAGCCAAAAAAACGAATATCCCACAGTAAAAAGGGGAAGGAAAAAGGGGACAATATAAAAATGACTGGGAAGCAAAACCCAAAATCGGGCCCCAAAAACTTTTTTACACCCAATCAGGGGGAAAGGGGAAAACAACAGTCAAGGCCCAGGTAATCAGGCAAAGGGAAAGGAAAGGGGGGGAGAAAAAAAGGAAATACCGTGAAGTATTTTGAAAAAACCTCAACAAGAGATTCAAAGAAGTGTTCACAGAGGGGACAGGGGACTCCAAAAAAGCCCGGAGAGGGGGGGGCACACCACCGGGTTGTGGCCCACAGTGCACACCCGAGGAAGAAGTGGGGAGGCTTCTGAGGGGAGTAGATTAAAATCAAAGGGAATGGGGCCCCGATAACATCTCTTTCCCTGGGGGATTGAGAAAAGGGAAACGAGGCGCTATGTGTCCCCCCAAAACAATAAATTTAAAAACATCTATCGAAAAAAGGGAGGGTTGCCCGAGGCATGGAAGACGCAAATGTGTCCCAATCTTTAAAAAAGGAGACAGACATGAAGATTTTAAAATACAGACCGTGTCAGACATGATTTGTATGCAAAATTTATGGGGGAAGATTTTCGGAGGGAAAAGTGGTGGAACCCTTGAAAAGGGAATGAGTCTCAAAAAGCAGCCGCCCTGGTTTCAGGGACGGGGAAAATCCCGTGTCACAAAAACCCACTGGGGGTTTCTTGAAAATGGTGACAGCAAATAAGAAGAGAGGAGGGGTGGGTGGGGGGGCCCCTTTTCCCGGACTTTCAAAAAAGGGCGTTTTTTACACAGTTCCCCACAAGAGTTGGTGCAAAAAAATGGAGGACCAAGCCGGGATAACGGGAAAGGGACTACAGTGGATCAGGGAATACTTGTCAGGGGAAGGGCAGAAGGAGTATTGGGACGTGGCGAGGTGTCAGGAAATGGGCAAACCCGTGACCAGCGGGGTTTCCCCCAGGGGTCAGTCCTAGGACCAGGTGTTTCTGGGTTTTTTTGAACGGAAAGCGGAAGGAATAGACTCTGAAAGGGGTCCCTGTTTTTCAGTTTACGTTTAAATTGATGAGAAGAATTTTCACTCGATCGGAAAAACCAGGCAGAATACAAAGGGGTCTGGGCAGGGGTTTCAGAACCCGGTCCAGCAATTTTGGGTCCTGGAGTTCAATCCCACCAAGGGGCAAAAATCATTAAAAATTGGGGAAGGGCAAAGAAGGGGCCCCAGACGGAGTACAGGTCTAGGGGGGGCAGGACTACAAACCTCACTCAAGGAAAAGATTTGGGGTGGAGTATAACACCCGGCACCCTCTCCTGAAAGCCCCCACCTCAAACCCAAAAAATGCTGCAGTTTTGGGGGCCTAGCAAAAACCCCAGAAAAAGCATTTCCCACATCTTAAAAAAGGGAAACGTTCGGGCCCTTTTACACCGTATACGTTAGGCCCATTTGGAGTATGCGGCACCAGTTTGGAACCCCCCACCTAGCCAAAACCCTAAAAGAAACTAGAGGGAAAAATGCAAAAAGGGTTTTCAACAAGACTAGTCCCAGGGGTAAGAAAGGGATTTTCCTACGAGGAAGGGGTTTAAGGGGAAAACAACCTGACGAAATGGAGGACAGGAGAGGGTAGGGGGGGCATTGATAACGAAATACAAAATTTTCTGGAGGAATTGACAAAGGGGGGACAAAGGGCAGGATGTTCCGAGATTGGAACAAATAACAAGGGGGCACAGTTGGAAACGGAAAACCAGATGGGAAACCCGGGGTGTTAGGAAGTATTTCTTCAAGGGCCCCAGAGTGTCAGTAAGTGGAATAGTTTGGGGAAACGATGTAGTGGAGGCAGGATCCATAAAATTGCTTTAAGCAGAGGTATGATAAAGCTCAAAGGCTCAGGGGGAGAGGACCTTTGTTGCGATCCGTGAAGAGGGGGGGCCCGGGCTCGGACTCGACCCCCCCAAACCCCAACTAGGTTTGGGACAAATAGGTGAGTACACACACAAAACAACAACACCAACACATAAACACACACACACACCACACACACAACACAAAAACACCCCACTCACACACACACCCCACACACAAAACATACACACACCACAAAACTTTCACAACCCCACACCCCAAAAAACATACACGCATACACCCCACATACCCCACACACACACACACAAAACACATACACACACCCACCCACACAACCCCATACACACCCACACAACACACCCCATACACACAAAACACCACCCCACACACACACAAAAATAAAAACACACACACAATGCACACCACACACCAAAACATCACACACAACCCACACATTTCACACAACACACCCCCCCCACCCAATAACCACCCCCCCACACAAACAAAAACACAAACCCCCCCCACCCATACACACACACCACACCACACACACCAAAACACACCACACACCCCCACAACACACACACACACACACACACACCCCACACACCAACACACACACCAGTTGGGACTTTTCAGCAGCGGACCCAGTGGCAGTCTTCCGCTACCAAAAACTTGCCTACAACAACCTGGTTTTTATGGGTTTACCTGACTACTTTTTTAATTTGTCAGCCTTTGCCGACCTCACCCGTGCACCGCAGTTCGGCGAATTAGGGAAAATTGACCCTCATTTGGGTTGGGGGGGCCCCCGGGGGGGTGGGGGTTTTACGTCAGTGGTCTGGGACCCTTTGGGGGGCTGGGGGAGTTGGGCGTCGGGTTTGGGTTTGGGGCCCCGGTGGGTGGAAGGCTGACGTCAGTGGTCTGGGACCCTTGGGGGGGGATGGAGGGTTGACGTAAAGGGGGGTTTTTACCCCGGGGGCTTTTAAGGGGCTTTTCGGGGACCATAAACGCGGTAATGCGTTTATAATGACGTCGCTGCATCGAATTTTTTTGGGCCTTTACGCGATTTGGATTTTGTGATGGAAAAGCCCTTCATTTATTGTGACGTTCTCTCGGGACTTTTGGTTACATTCCTTTTTGGTTGTTTTCGTCCCCGGGGACGTTTTGGGTTTTTTTTTCAGGGTTGGTTTTTTACCCCTCCCGGTGGGCGTTGGTTTTTTCTTCAGGGCTGGTTTTTACGGGCCCCGGTGAGTTGGTTTTACAAATTCAAGGGGTTTGGGTTTTTCGTTCGGTTGGGTTTAAAAACCTTGACAACACCCAGGGTGAGGTGTGAGGTAAAGGGAAGGGAAGGGGGGTTTATGAAGGGGAGTGTTTAGGAGGGAAGGAGGGGGGGTGAGGTAGGTAAGGGAGGGGTGTTAGGTTTGGTAAGGATGGAGGTGACTGAAGGGGGAGTGTTTAGGGAGGGGAAGGAGGGGTGTGAGGGTAGGTAAGGAGGGGTGTTAGGTAGGTTTAAAGGGGGGAAGTTTAGGGTAGGTAAGGAGGGGGTTGAGGTGGTAAGGAGGGGTGTGAGGTAGGTAAGGAGGGGTTTTGAAGGGAAAAGGGAAAGGGGGGGGTGTGAGGTAGTTAAGGAGGGGTTTTTAGGTAGGTAAAGGGGGGTTTTGAGGTAGGTAAGGAAAGGGGTTTTTAGGTAGGTAAAAGGGGGGGTTTGAGGTTGGTAAGGAGGGGTGTAGGTGGGGGAACGAGTGTTGTTTAGGTAGGTAAGGTGAGGTGTTGAGGTAGGTTTAAAGGGGGGGTGTGAGGTAGGTTAAGGGAGGGGTGTTTTAGGTAGGTTTAAAGGGGGGGTGTGAGGTTAGGTTTTAAAGGGGGGGTTTGAGGAAGGTAAAAAGGGGGGGGTGTGAGGTAGGGGAAGGAGGGTTGTGAGGTTGGTTAAAAGGGGAGGTGTTTGGGGAGGTAAAGGGGGGGTGGAGGTAGATAAGGAGGGGTGTGAGGTTAGGTTTAGCCGGGGTTTTGAGGTAGGTTTGCAGGGGTTTTGAGTTAGGTAAGGAGGGGGGGTTTAGGTAGGAAAAAGGGGGGGTTTTTTCAGGTAGGGGAACGGGTGTTGTGAGGTAGGTAAGGTGAGGTGTTAAAGGGAGGGAAGAAGGGATGGGGGTAGGTTAGCGGGGTTTTGAGGTAGGTAAGGAGGGGTGTGAGGTAGGTAAAAGGGGGGAGTGAGGTTTGGTAAAAAGGGGTGTGAGGGAGGTAGGAGGGGTGTGAGGCAGGTAAGGAGGGGTGTGAGGGGGAAGGGGGGGTGTGAGGGAGGTAAGGGGGGATGTGGGCTAAGTAACGAGGGTGTGAGGAAAGGGAAGGTGAGGGGGGTGAGGGAGGTAAAGGAGGGGTGTGAAAGGGAGGCAAGGGGGTTTTAAGGTAGGGAAGGGGTAGTGTGGGTAGGTAAGGAGGGGGGTGGATAGGTAAAGGGGGGGGTGAGGTAGGTTAAAAGGGGGTGTGAGGAAGGTAAAGGGGGGGTGTGGGTAGGGGGAAGGAGGGGGTTTTGACTATTTTAAGAGGGTTTTTGAGATGGTTTAAGGGTGAGGTGTGAAATGGTAAGGTGGGGGGTTTTTGGGAGGTAAGGGGGGGTGTTTAGGTAGAAAAAAGGGGTGTTAGGTATGTAAAGGGAGGGGGGTGAGGTTTGGTTTAAGGGTAGGTGTGAGGTTGGTAAGGTGAGGTTTTTTAGGGGAGGTAAGGAGGGTGTGAAAGGGAGGTAAGGAGGGGTGTGAGGTAAAGGGAAGGAAGGGGGGTGAGGAGGTAAGGGGGGTGTGAGGGGGGTAAAGGGAAAAATGGTGTGAGGGAAGGGAAGAAGTTTTGTTGAGGTAGGGAAGGAGGAGTTTTAAAGGGAGGTAAAGGGGGGGAAATGAGGTAGGTTAAAGGGGGGTGTGAGGTAGGTAAGGGAGAGGGGGGTGAGGTAGGTAAGGAAAGGGGGGTGAGGTAAGTAAGGTGAGGTTGTGGTAGGTTTAAAGGAGGGGTGTGAGGTGGGTTTAAAGGGGGGGGGTGTGAGGTAGGTAAGGAGGGGTTGGGGAGTTAGGTAAGATGAGGTGGAGGTAGGTAAAAGGGGGGTTGTTTAGGGAGGTAAGGAGGGGTGGAGGTAGGTTAAGGGGGGGTGTGAGGGGAGGTAAAGGGGTGTGTTTAGGTAGGTAAGGGGGGTATGAGGTAGGTAAGGTGAGGTGTGAGGTAGGTAAGGAAGGGGGGGTTTAGGTAGGTAAGGGGGGGTTGTGAGGTAGGTAAGGGGGGTGTGTAGGTAGGTAAGGTGAGGTATTTAGGGAGGAAAAAGGGGAGGTGTGAGGTAGGTAAAGGAGGGGTTTTTGAGGGAGGTAAAGGGGGTGTTTTGAGGTTGGGAAGGGGGGTGTGAGGTAGGTAAGGTGAGGTTTTGAGGTTGGGGAAGGAGGGGTTAAAGGGTAGGTTAGGTGAGGTTTTGGGGAGGTAAGGAGGGGTGTGGAAAGGGAGGAAGGAGGGGTTTTGGGGGTAGGTAAGGAGGGGTGTGAGGTAGGTAAGGTGAGGTTTTGAGGTAGGTAAGGAGGGGGGTTTGAGGCAGGTAGGGGGAGGTGTGACGTAGGTTTAAATAGGGGTTGTGAGGTAAATTAAAGGGGGTGTGAGGGAGGTAAAAGGGGGTTTGAGGTTTGTTATGGGGGGTAGGAGCGGGGTTTAAGGGCTGGGCTGGGTTGGGGGGGGGGAGGGGGAGGGGGGTAAGAGATGGTGAGGAGAGAATTTGGGAAGGGGGAATGGGGATTTTATGGAAGGGAAAGGGGGGGAGGAAAGGGGGGAGACCGTTTCCCGCCAAGTCAAAGACCATACTGAAAGTCACCCCCCCGGGAGGGGGGAGTCAAAACTCCCCCCAAACACAACAATAACACAGTGATGTGTGTGTGTGTGTGTGTTGTGTGGTGTGTGTGTGTGTGTGGTGTGTATGTATACTCACCTATTTGTTGTCAAGGGGGTCGTTTTACAGCTCCTGGTCCCTCCTTTTTGCTGGGGCGTACTTGGCCGGGCTCATTCCCTATTTTCCCCCAACTTTATGGGGAAAATCTTCTGAGGGCCCTTTACGAAAACCTTCCCCCCATCAAATTCCCCTGTTCGGTCCCCCCTTTTTCACTACTCGAAGGGGAAGAAATTTCTTCCCAACGTCCGTTTGTTTGTCTATTCTTTAAAATTTTGCCTTTGCCCTTGTGTTCCTGTTTCCCGCCCCTCGAACACTGTTCCTGTCCACCCAAGTTTGTTGTGGTTTAATTACTTGCAGGGTTTGTAGTGGTTGTATCATGGTAGTGATGGTACTGTAGTGGTTGTATCATGGTAGTGATAGTACTGTAGTAGCTGTATCATTGTTCTGATGGTACTGTAGTGATTGTATCATGGTTGTGATGGCACTGTAGTGGTTGTATCATGGTTGTGATGATACTCTAGTGGTTGTATCATGGTTGTGATGTTACTCTAGTGGTTGTATCATGGTTGTGATGGTACTCTAGTGGTGTAACTGGTTGTGATGGTACTCTAGTGGTTGTATCATGGTTGTGATGGTACTCTAGTGGTTGTAACATGGTTGTGATGTTACTCTAGTGGTTGTATCATGGTTGTGATGGTACTCTAGTGGTTGTAACATGGTTGTGATGGTACTCTAGTAGTTGTATCATGGTTGTGATGGTACTCTAGTGGTTGTATCATGGTCGTGATGGTCTGTAGTGGTTGTATCATTGGTTGAATGGTACGTCTAGTGTTGTATCATGTTGTAATGGTACTCTAGTGGTTGTATACATGGTTGTGATGTACTCTGTAGTTGTATCATGGTTGTGATGGTACTCTAGTGGTTGTATCATGGTTGTGATGTACTCTAGTGTTGTAACATGTTGTGATGGTACTCTAGTAGTTGTATCATGGTTGTAATGGTACTCTAGTGGTTGTATCATGGTTGTGATGGTACTCTAGTGGTTGTAACATGGTTGTGATGGTACTCTAGTAGTTGTATCATGGTTGTGATGGTACTCTAGTGGTTGTATCATGGTCGTGATGGTACTGTAGTGGTTGTATCATGGTCGTGATGGTACTGTAGTGGTTGTATCATGGTTGTGATGGTACTCTAGTGGTTGTATCATGGTTGTAATGGTGGTTATAACATGGTTTCTGTTTTAACCTATTGAATTTATGACCTCCTCTATTTATGGCATTGCAATTAACCGGTGTTATTGTTGATGTCACAGCCCAATATTGCTGTTGTTGATGTCACAGCCCAGTATTGTTGTTGTTGATGTCACAGCCCAGTATTGTTGTTGTTGATGTCACAGACCAGTATTGTTGTTGATGCCATAGCCGAGTATTGTTGTTGTTGATGTCACACAGTATTGTTAGTTTGGTTGAAGTCACAGCCCAGTATTGTTGTTGTTTTGATGTCACAGCTCAGTATTGTTGTTGTTGATGTAAGCCCAGTATTGTTGTTATTGATGTACAGCTCTAGTGTTGTTGTTTTTGATGTTACAGCCCAGTATGTGTTGTTTGACGTCACAGCCCTAGTGGTATGCATGTTGTTGATGTACATCCCAATGTTGTTGTTGTTGAAGTCACAGTCAGTATTGTTGTTGTTGTTTGTCAGCAGCCCCAGTAATTATTGTTATTTGATGTCACAGCTCAGTATTGTGTTGTTGATGTCGCAGCCCAGTATTGTTGTTATTGATTTCACAGCTCAGTATTGTTGTTGTTGATGTCACAGACCAGTATTGTTGTTGATGCCATAGCCGAGTATTGTTGTTGTTGATGTCACAGCCCAGTATTGTTGTTGTTGAAGTCACAGCCCAGTATTGTTGTTGTTGTTGATGTCACAGCTCAGTATTGTTGTTGTTGATGTTACAGCCCAGTATTGTTGTTATTGATGTCACAGCTCAGTATTGTTGTTGTTGATGTTACAGCCCAGTATTGTTGTTGTTGAAGTCACAGCCCAGTATTGCTGTTGTTGATGTCACATCCCAATATTGTTGTTGTTGAAGTCACAGTCCAGTATTGTTGTTGTTGATGTCACAGCCCAGTATTATTGTTATTGATGTCACAGCTCAGTATTGTTGTTGTTGATGTCGCAGCCCAGTATTGTTGTTATTGATTTCACAGCTCAGTATTGTTGTTGTTGATGTCACAGACCAGTATTGTTGTTGATGCCATAGCCGAGTATTGTTGTTGTTGATGTCACAGCCCAGTATTGTTGTTGTTGAAGTCACAGCCCAGTATTGTTGTTGTTGTTGATGTCACAGCTCAGTATTGTTGTTGTTGATGTTACAGCCCAGTATTGTTGTTATTGATGTCACAGCTCAGTATTGTTGTTGTTGATGTTACAGCCCAGTATTGTTGTTGTTGAAGTCACAGCCCAGTATTGCTGTTGTTGATGTCACATCCCAATATTGTTGTTGTTGAAGTCACAGTCCAGTATTGTTGTTGTTGATGTCACAGCCCAGTATTATTGTTATTGATGTCACAGCTCAGTATTGTTGTTGTTGATGTCGCAGCCCAGTATTGTTGTTATTGATTTCACAGCTCAGTATTGCTGTTGTTGATGCCACAGCTCTGTATTGTTGTTGATGTCACGGCTCAGTATTGTTGTTGTTTATGTCGCAGTCCGATGCTGTTATTGATGTCACAACTCTGTATTGTTGTTGTTGATGTGACAGTTACTCTCAGCTCTCAACAGATGTCACTAACTACCTGGACGTAATTATCTGCCTCATAACTACGCAAAAAGACGTAAAGGTAACTTGTTTAAAGTTAGAAGCTATACACACCGAGAGACATACTGTACACACTAGGTGTATATACTGAGAGATACACATTCTCAATGTATATACACTGAGGGATACACACTATATACATGATTATTACTACACCTACACGCTTTCTTATACACCTTTAAGCGCTTTATTTACAACTTCTAGTCATGTCACCCGATACACGCTGTTACACACCCACACGCGCTTAACCACCTCCCACCCCCGTAAGTGCGCACCTGCGCTCGCAGTCACGCACTGGGTGATGGGCAACGCAAGGCAGGGAACCCTCGCCTTACAACACCCTCGTCCAATACAACACAAGGAAAGTCTTGCAAAGATAAGAACAGTCCAATACAAAATAGGTAAAGGCGCATGCTGTACTGGTCCTCTAAGCTCAAGGAGGCATACGTCATGATGTTGATCACATACTAGGCCAATGCCAGAGCATGCAGAGACAGCATACAACTAACATCTGGGCACAAGCACGTCAAAGCAGCCCTCGAGTACGCACCACCACCCTGCAGCCCACGCAGGTCCAGGCGAGAACAGAGAATCTTAGAATGATGGACTACTAGATTATATATATAATGTGAGTAGTCACGAAAGCGCCAGGAATTTCATTATTCTTTCACAGTGGTTGTTTTGCATATATGTATATATATATATATATATTATATTATATATATATATATATATATATATAATATATATATATATATATATATATATATATATATATATATGCAAAACAACCACTCTGAAAGAATAGAGAAATTCCAAGCGCTTTCGTGACTACTCACATTATCAAGGAACTATGAAAGTGAAGCATCCAAGGAAGCTATATAAGGGGTCCGGCCAGCACCTCACTATCAGATCCCACAACGGTTAAACACGTGACGCGCGGCGAGCCAACTTGGATAGGTCCTTTGCACAACTCACCCCCAAGCTATTCTACCCA
>NC_069402.1:85691107-85693607 GCF_026875155.1 Cherax quadricarinatus | reverse complement strand
AACTAATTGTAGAGTAATCTTCCTGGCGTCCAGGTTTACACTTCTCTGATACGGAAGGTCCCTATGGATTTTTTTGTGTTAAATCAAAATATTGTGTATTTTAACAATAATTTTAAAACCGTCCGGACTCGCTGACGAACTGTGAGATTCTGCAGGAATTCTGATGGCGGTGTGACGAGGTTCTATGGGTGAGTGACGAGGTTCTATGGGTGAGTGACGAGGTTCTATGGGTGAGTGACGAGGTTCTATGGGTGAGTGACGAGGTTCTATGGGTGAGTGACGAGGTTCTATGGGTGAGTGACGAGGTTCTATGGGTGAGTGACGAGGTTCTATGGGTGAGTGACGAGGTTCTATGGGTGAGTGACTAGGTTCTATGGGTGAGTGACGAGGTTCTATGGGTGAGTGACGAGGTTCTATGGGTGAGTGACGAGGTTCTATGGGTGAGTGACGAGGTTCTATGGCTGAGTGACTAGGTTCTATGGGTGAGTGACGAGGTTCTATAGGTGAGTGACGAGGTTCTATGGGTGAGTTACGAGGTTCTATGGGTGAGTGACGAGGTTCTATGGGTGAGTGACGAGGTTCTATAGGTGAGTGACGAGGTTCTATGGGTGAGTTACGAGGTTCTATGACTGAGTGACGAGGTTCTATGGGTGAGTAACGAGGTTCTATGGGTGAGTGACGAGGTTCTATGGGTGAGTGACGAGGTTCTATGGGTGAGTAACGAGGTTCTATGGGTGAGTGACGAGGTTCTATGGGTGAGTGACGAGGTTCTATGGGTGAGTGACGAGGTTCTATGGGTGAGTGACGAGGTTCTATGGGTGAGTGACGAGGTTCTATGGGTGGAGTAACGAGGTTCTATGGGTGGAGTGACGAGGTTCTATGGGTGAGTGACGAGGTTCTATAGGTGAGTAACGAGGTTCTATGGGTGAGTTACGAGGTTCTATGGGTGAGTGACGAGGTTCTATGGGTGAGTGACGAGGTTCTATGGGTGAGTGACGAGGTTCTATGGGTGAGTGACGAGGTTCTATGGCTGAGTGACGAGGTTCTATGGCTGAGTGACGAGGTTCTATGGGTGAGTGACGAGGTTCTATGGGTGAGTGACGAGGTTCTATGGGTGAGTGACGAGGTTCTATGGGTGAGTGACGAGGTTCTATGGGTGAGTGACGAGGTTCTATGGGTGAGTGACGAGGTTCTATGGGTGAGTGACGAGGTTCTATGGGTGAGTGACGAGGTTCTATGGGTGAGTGACGAGGTTCTATGGGTGAGTGACGAGGTTCTATGGGTGAGTAACGAGGTTCTATGGGTGAGTGACGAGCTTCTATGGCTGAGTGACGAGGTTCTATGGCTGAGTGACGAGGTTCTATCCTGTGTGACAGAACCTCACCTTCACAGATTTCTAGCCTCATAATTTGTGGAAGTACTCCCTGTGTGCAAGAAAGGTATGCAATACCGACAAGATGAAAGTTAAGGCACATGCGCAGCATCTGGTTAACCTTACTGTAGACGTTTGGCCATCCAGTGGCTTTATTAATACAGATTCTTGGACATAACTTGAAGACAGTAGAACTATGTACAGAAGATGAGGTAATCAGTCCCTCAGCCTTGGAGATAGCGTTGAGAGCACCGTAGTGGTTGTAGAAATTCTGGAGCAAAAGCAAGAAGACTGACGGTTATATAGGCATCAGTGGATAAGGACGTGTAGCAGACGAGGGCATAAGAGGGATCAGTGGACATCTACAAGACCTTCTTCACGGCTGCTACAACTAACCCATCCCTTTGGGAAGGACCTACTTCCACTGGGGAATCCCACCTACCAGTGACTATGCCATCGCCTGCTATACGTCCTTATCCACTGACGCCTATATAACCGTCAGTCTTCTTGTCTTTGCTCCAGATTCTCCTCCACCACGATGCTGTGAACACTAACTCCAAGGCTGAGGGACTGATTACCTCATCTTCTGTACATAGTTCTACTGTCTTCAAGTTATGTCCAAGAATCTGTATTAATAAAGCCACTGGATGGCCAAACGTCTACAGTAAGGATATCCAGATGTTGCACATGTGTCTTAACTTTCAAAGTGCTCCCTGCATGTCTAATACAACAAGTGAACTAACACGTTACCGACGCACTAAGTGGTGGCTACGGGATTCTAGAAACAACAATGGCCGCCAGTTTTCAGCGGGTGGACAAAAATGATTTTTAGTTTAATGTTTGTGTAAGTAGGTTGTAGTGGTAGTAGTAGATGATCACACCACGGGCCCTCAAGTGTGAGCAGTAGTTGCTCACATTTGAGGGCCCTCAAGTGTGAGCAGTAGTTGCTCACATTTGAGGGCCCTCAAGTGTGAGCAGTAGTTGCTCACATTTGAGGGCCCTCAAGTGTGAGCAGTAGTTGCTCACATTTGTGGCCCTCGAGTGTGAACAGTAGTTGCTCACATTTGTGGGCCCTCAAGTGTGAACAGTAGTTGCTCACATTTGTGGGCCCTCAAGTGTCAACAGTAG
>NC_069402.1:85655738-85690607 GCF_026875155.1 Cherax quadricarinatus | reverse complement strand
GGGGAGAAGTTTTTGGTTGGTTGGTTTTCGATAGCCTTTAAAACGAAGTTAGGTCAGTTTTGCAAGAAAACATCAAGGAAAGGAAAGTGTTGTTGACTTCTTCAAGTGTGAACTGGATTGAGGGCTCGACATGGTTGAGCTTGTCTTGGAGAGCTTGAACGTTGAAGCATTTAGGAGTTATGAGGAGAATGTCGTCAACATAACGGAGCCATGTGACAATCGAAGGAATAATGGTGAAGAAACGCTCGGCTTCCAGATGTTCCATGTATAAGTTCGCCAGGACGGCACTGAGTGGCAAGCCCATGGGTAGACCAAAATTTTGTTGAAAGAGGTGATTTTCGAAAGAGAAACACGTAAAGCCGACACATAGTTCAACGAGGTCGATGAAATCGCTGGGTGGAATAGGAAGATCAAGTGAATCGTCAATTTTTCTGCGTAGGAGATCGATGGCTTGTGTAGTAGGTACTTTGGTGAATAGGGAAGTTACGTCAAAGCTGGAAAGTTTCTTGTTCTTGATGTTGATGTTGCGAATGCGATTGAGATCACCCGAGTGTTTGAGATGTGCTGGACTGATAGTGCCCAAGAGTTTTGGAGAGGTGTTTTGCGAGAATTCCTGAGAGTTTTTTGGGGGAGTATTTGCCTATTCCCCGAAGATATGGGTCTCAAAGGGATACCAGGCTTGTGAGTTTTTGGTAGGCCGTACATTCTGGCAGGTCTGGGGTTGCTGGGTATGGTGTGCAGAAGTTTCTTCCTTTGTTCTGAGTTCCTCAGAATGCGGCGAGTCCTTTGAAGAAAAGTTTTAGTAAGGTTGTCCACTTGGTTAGTGTTGAGGGGTTTGTAGGTATCTGGGTCATTAAGTAGATTGAGCATTTTGTTCCTGTAATCGTCAGTGTTCATGATAACAACACCTCCTTTATCAACTATAAATACTCCCGTACCTTCCACCCCAGGTAGATCTGTTTTTATTATTATTTTTTTTATTATTATCACACTGGCCGATTCCCACCAAGGCAGGGTGGCCCGAAAAAGAAAAACTTTCACCATCATTCACTCCATCACTGTCTTGCCAGAAGGGTGCTTTACACTACAGTTTTTAAACTGCAACATTAAACACCCCTCCTTCAGAGTGCAGGCACTGTACTTCCCATCTCCAGGACTCAAGTCCGGCCTGCCGGTTTCCCTGAACCCCTTCATAAATGTTACTTTGCTCACACCCAACAGCACGTCAAGTATTTAAAAAACCATTTGTCTCCATTCACTCCTATCAAACACGCTCACGCATGCCTGCTGGAAGTCCAAGCCCCTCGCACACAAAACCTCCTTTACACCCCTCCCTCCAACCTTTCCTAGGCCGGCCCCTACCCCGCCTTCCTTCCACTACAGACTGATACACTCTTGAAGTCACTCTGTTTCACTCCATTCTCTCTACATGTCCGAACCACCTCAACAACCCTTCCTCAGCCCTCTGGACAACAGTTTTGGTAATCCCGCACCTCCTCCTAACTTCCAAACTACGAATTCTCTGCATTATATTCACACCACACATTGCCCTCGGACATGACATCTCCACTGCCTCCAGCCTTCTCCTCGCTGCAACATTCATCACCCATGCTTCACACCCACATAAGAGCGTTGGTAAAACTATACTCTCATACATTCCCCTCTTTGCCTCCAAGGACAAAGTTCTTTGTCTCCACAGACTCCTAAGTGCACCACTCACCCTTTTCCCCTCATCAATTCTATGATTCACCTCATCTTTCATAGACCCATCCGCTGACACGTCCACTCCCAAATATCTGAATACATTCACCTCCTCCATACTCTCTCCCTCCAATCTGATATCCAATCTTTCATCACCTAATCTTTTTGTTATCCTCATAACCTTACTCTTTCCTGTATTCACTTTTAGTTTTCTTCTTTTGCACACCCTATCAAATTCATCCACCAATCTCTGCAACTTCTCTTCAGAATCTCCCAAGAGCACAGTGTCATCAGCAAAGAGCAACTGTGACAACTCCAGCTTTATGTGTGATTCTTTATCTTTTAACTCCACGCCTTTTGCCAAGACCCTCCCTCGCATTTACTTCCCTTACAACCCCATCTATAAATACATATATTAAAGAGCCATGGTGACATCACACATCCTTGTCTAAGGCCTACTTTTACTGGGAAATAATTTCCCTCTTTCCTACATACTCTAACTTGAGCCTCACTATCCTCGTAAAAACTCTTCACTGCTTTCACTGTTTGTGACTTGAAAAAGCCCATTGTGTGGGCGAAACGTTGTCAATAAAGGATCGCATTAAACTGCATATGTGTTTATGTTTCCATAGTGTCGGTATTTTATACCATTTATTTTCACAGCAGTGCCTTAGTGTGTGCAACAAGGCCAACAGATTACTTGGATTTATCTCAAGAAGTATAAGTAACAGAAGTCCAAAAGTTATTTTACAGCTCTATACATCACTAGTGAGGCCTCATTTAGATTATGCTGCTCAGTTTTGGTCCCCTTACTACAGGATGGATATAGACTCATTAGAGAACATACAGAACATACAGTGGTGACGTGTACTTAGTCAGTGGTGACGTGTACTCAGCTCTATGAAGACCTGTTTGCTGGAGGCAACGATGTTGGCAGACGTAGGAGTGAGGACCTGATTAGCAGGTATAGGTCATCAATAGAGATAATTAGGAGGAAGGGTGAGAAACCTGTCATATGTGGCATTTTGCCAAGGAGAGGAGTTGGAAATGAATGGTTGTCCAGAGCAATTGGTGTCAATTGCTGGCTGGACAAATACTGTAAGGAAAATGCGGTAACATTCATTGACAACTGGGACCTCTTCTATGGCAGAAATGACATGTATGCCAGGGATGGGGTTCACTTATCTAGGTGTGGGGTGGGAGCACTGGCCAACGCAGTGGAGGGAGCTGTTAGGTCTTTAAACTAGGAATAGTTAGTGGTATGGGTTTTGGGGGGAAAACTGTGAAGTCGCAGGGTAGTAATATGAGTACTAGGAGAACTAGTAATAGGCAAAATGAGGTGGATATTGGAAAGCCAGTGGCACAAATTGACAAGGACAGTAATAAGTTTAGTGGAATAACAGAAAGGAGCAGGAAGGGTAAAGAGAGAGGAGGGTCTTAAATATTTATTACACAAATAGTCGCAGTGCTAGGAATAAGATGGACGAGTTGAGACTAGTTGCTAGTGCAGGTAAACATAGATATATTGCCATTACTGAGACGTGGTTTAATTCAAAAGTCGGGACATGCCTGCAGAATGTCACATTCAGAGTTTTAAATTGTTCCAAGTAGATAGAAGTATCGGAAGGGGGGTGGCGTGGCATTAATGTCCGAAGATCGTTTGAACTGTTGCATAAAAACGGGTATTAAGTCTGAAGTAACACATACAGAGTCTGTTTGGATAGAATTTTCAGAGGGCATGAAAAATTAATTTTAGGTGTGATATACCGACCCCCAAATTTAGATAGGGACCAGGGAGACTCTATGGGAGGAAATGTAGCCACAAAGCACTATAATGTAGTAATCTAGGAGACTTAACTTTAGTTATATAAAGTTGAGAATCCGACAAGTAAGTAAAGGATAACGTTGCCACAATAAATGTCACATTAGTTGCACTTGTGTCCTTTTACTTTACAACTTTAGTTATATTGATTGGAATTTCTTGACTGGGAATTTAGAATCATACGACTTCTTAGAAGTAATTCAGGATTGTTTTTTGAAGCAGTTTGTGACAGAACCTACAAGGGGTAATAACTTGCTTGACTTAGTTCTGGAAAACAATGAATCCCTTGTTAATAATTTAGAAGTTTCAGGGGAACTGGGTGCTAGCGACCACAAATCAATTACATTTAGCATTGAATGGAAGTATGATAGTAGGGATAACTCAGTAACAGTCCCAGATTTTCGCTTAGCAGATTACGATGGGCTTAGAGAACACTTATCATCTGTTGACTGGGGTAACGAAGAGAGCTATCAATATGACAGTTTTCTGAGCACAATACATGCTGCTCAAAGAACGTTTATCCCTTACAATGAAATTAGATCAAATAGAAATGACCCAAAATGGATGAATAATAGGCTCAAATATCTACTAGGGCATAAGAAAGGAATTTATAGGCGTATCAAAAGAGGCGAGGGTCATCTTATGAATCAGTATATTGACATTAAGAGGGACATTAAAAAGGGGATAAGAAAAGCTAAAAGGGACTATGAAATTAAAGTTGCTAGGGATTCTAAAACTAACCCAAAAAGTTTTTTCCAGGTCTATAGAACAAAAGTCGAACATTAAAATGGTATAAAATACCGACAGGTTGTTAGGTAAGACACATATGCAACAGTTAGGTATCTTTATTTCGAAACGTTTAGCCTACACAGTAGGCTTCTTCAGTCGAGTACAGAAAAGTTGATAGAAGCAGAAGATACTTGAAGACGATGTAATCAGTCCATCACCCTTAAAGTTTTGAGGTGGTCAGTCCCTCAGTCTGGAGAAGAGCATTGTTCCATAGTATGAAACAATATGGAGATGAAGTATGTATGTATAATGTTCGCCAAGACCGTAGTCCTGGCACGGGTCTCAATCTTGCGATGACCCGTCTCTGGCTCCCGAGGGAGAAAGGTTTCTACAATGATGCGATATATGCTGTTCAAGCACTCTTCTGGTCAGTTCAACTGGTGCATCTCATAAGCGACAACCACCGTATGTACTCCAACTAGGAAAAGGGAAATATGTCGTTATCACAGGCAACAGCTTGTCTGGTTCGTTGACTCCATGGTAAAACTAGTGTGGCCGCAGTCATCTCGGGTTTCCTCTTGGGAGGGAAAAACACTCCTAGTTGCCTGCGGAGTGTCTCAGTAACTTCGCACTCCAAAAAGATAGTGTGTTAGGGGTCGCTGGACAACGTGCTGACAGAAACTGGCACATCTCCTCCTCAGCCTTGTCTACCATCAACTTGGCTGGGGGAAAGCCCAAACGAAGCCGATGGGATGGGGGTACACTGCGCTCCGGGACCAGCTTCTATCATATGGAGGGGGTTCCCCCTGAGTCGCTGCTCGGTACCACTGTTGAGATGGGGTATCACCTAAGACCTCCCTCATAAGTTTCATGGCTCTGGCAGCCACCAGTTTGGTCTGTCGTAGGCTGATTGGGACAGTAATCCCAACATGTGGATAGTCTGTTGCTGCCTTGGCTGCATCATCTGCCGCCTCATTTCCCCGGATGCCAACATGGCTGGGGATCCAATTCAATGTCGATCTGTTACCCTGAACTTCTAAGGCTGTCATTATGCTCAGGATCGATGTGATGAGGTGAACATTGTCCTGTGGTTGAGGATGGGAGAGGGCATTGATTGCAGACGTGGAATCAACATGTATGACAGGTCGGAGTCGATGTCGTAGGGCAGTGGTTCCCAAACTTTTTCAGCTTGTTACCCAATTTAACATGCCACATAAAGCATGTTACCCCTTTCACAAAATGTTGTTATTATTGATATATATGGCTAAACGTGAACGTATACAGCCTCGCATACTCTGCTAATCCTAGCAAAACCATTGAAAACGTAAGAACCACACATACATTATATATAAAATTAATAATAGCTACAAATTCACAGTAACAGTGGGTAAATACTAACTATATACTGCACAGGGCAGTACACATACATACCAGTTTATGTCTACCTCGGCTGATGCTCACAGATAAACTGACAGTGTGAAATAGAGGCAGCTTCGGGAAGTGAGTGACGCGTACTGGACAGGTCGATCGGGGCTACTGAGTGACTTTTGTCCTGAAGCATACTTGTAAAAATACTTTGGTTTTGACACATTTAGCTATATATTTCTTCTTTCTAATACTGTATATTAGTTTTTGATGTTTATTGTTATTTGGTTTAACTTTATTACTTACTTATAATAGGTTTACTTTACAACTTTATATACTAAGACAAATTTAAAACAATAATCCTCATACCGGGTACCGCATTGTTTTCTTGATTTTCAGAATTCATAACTTTTTTTCTGTCACCCCTCCATTACCCCCCAAAAATGGTTAAATTACCCCCAGGGGGTAATTTACCCCCAGTTTGGGAACCACTGTCGTAGGGCATGTGACAATCCCCGCTGAATCGCCACCAGCTCAGCTTGAAGGATCGTGCAGTGGTCAGGGAGTCGCCAGCCTTGTGTGTGACCTTTGTGGTACAGTCCAGCTGCTGCTCTCTTCCTGTCGGGGTCGACAGAACCATCTGTAAAAATACACTGCACATGTGCCTACCTCTGCCATGCCATGCTTGTCTCAGCATGATTGCGAGAGTGTCTTGACTGAAAGAGTGCTTAGAGATGGGTAGCTGCATGATGCAAACATCGGATGGGTCGGGGCGCCAGGGAGGTGGTGGATGGTACCCAGCAACAGGAAGGTCACAACTCTTCTCAAGGAGTATTGTATAGGCAGCAGCTTCCGCCCAGCAGCACAAAACGAACGAATCCAGGAGTAGTCCGTGAAGAGTGTGGGATCTTGTGCCATGGTTGTCAATATCCGTCTCCTTATTTGGGGTACCTTGCTGCCTGTGCAGAATCGTGGCCACTTTGCGGGCGTTTTGTATCTTACTCTGTCAGCCAAGAAAGGAAGCCGGGCCCTCAGATCTGAGACATACTGTGTTGGTCCCCGATGGGGGCCCCACGCATAGTTCTTATCGCCTGATTTTGTACGACCTCCACTCTTTGCCTGCTCTGCGGGAAGAGATGAGCTAACGTCGGGGCACCGTAGTCAATGAACGAGCGTATAGCTTGTAATAGTACAAGCGAAGTACATCTTTGCTTGCCCCTGCACGGTCCTCGTCATGGCTCTCATGGCGTTGAGTCTGAGTAGAGCACGTGACCTGACATACTCGGCCCGTTTCTGAAAGGTCAGCTTTTTATCAATGTAGATTCTCAAGTACAGGTAGGAGCCTGTCCACTCAAGTTCTATCCTGAATACGTAATCTATTTACAGGACTGGTCCCCTTGAACATCATTTCAAGAGATTTCTCGGCCGAGATCTTGAGGCCTAGTTCCTTGCAAGACTGCGTAATTAGGTCCAAAGCTTTCTGAGCCTGTCGTTCTAAATTGCCTTTCCCATTCACTACGAGTGCAAGATCATCAGCATAGCTGAGGGGATGTTTTACCACTATGAAAGGGAAGGCTCACAAGTTCCTGCATAAGGATGTTAGACAGGGTAGGACGGCACACCTCCTTGTGGGGTACCGTTTTCCAGGGAATTTTAAAAGGGAAAAGTAGTGTCCCGAAAGCTGACAACAGGCCTGCCTGCCCCTAAGGTAGGGCTCTATCCAGGCCAGGAGCGTCCTTTGATTCCCTTCGAGCTAGTATTTCCCCGAATTGCTGTGGGGCTGGCTAGCTCAAATGCCTTTTCAAGGTCGAGGTAGACGACAATACTAGGTTTTTTGTTACTGTCAGCAATCTGGCTTAGTAGAGTGGTTATGCACTCTGCTGTACCCCTCCTTTGGTGAAGCCAAATATGTGATGATGAAAGGGACCAAGTTTCCCTAGGAGGCGGTTTAACACCATCCTCTTTAGCAGTCTTGGCTAAGCAGCTGGTCAGCGATATGGGTCTCATACTGCCTGGGTCCTTGGCTTGGGAAATTTGGGACGATGGTAGCTTTCTTCCAAGCGCTGGAGTGTCCCTGGCCCTCCACTCTGCCCAGCCCGTGCAATCATGGAGTAGTAAAAACCAAACGATGCCCCGGGGCATGTCACCTGTGTTCTTAATGGCACGTCGGAGTTCCAAGTCCGTGAGGTCTTCATCAGTCCACTCTTCCACTCACATGCAGCTTGTATCGTTAGCTGGCGCTGTGGCAGAAGAATCCTCTGTATATTTCGGATGTCCTGTGGGAGCTGAGTGGAGGCTCCCCTGGAAGTGAAAAGCTCCACTATTCTCAGCTTCCGGGGGTGGGTTCGGTGTGCTGGTGGCCTCCCGGCTTCCCCCTTGCCATTTGCTATGTTGAGTTTGCCCCATATCTCAGAAAAGGTGGTGTGATGCCCAAAGTTGAGCACCACTCCCCGCCATTTCTCAGTTTTTACTCGAAGAGACTCTGCGGCATGCTGCACAATGGCTCTCAGAGTATTCCTGTTCTCTGCCGTAGGTTTTCGCCCTGTATACTTTCCCAAAAGAGTTGATGCGGGAGGATGAAGAGATGAAGTGGCAGGATGGAGCCTTATATAGCGCCAAGAAGTGAGACGTAGGTCCCCTAGAAGAGGTAAGAACTCAGATTTGGGAGGTCAGGTCCCTCTCAAATCCAGCCGTTTCTCACTAGTAGAGGTTGTCGAAGTGATTGTAGGGCTGTACCAAGATACCCTTGTGTTGCAGTGTCTGACAGATTGAACATTAAAGTGGATAAAATACCGACAGGTTGTTTAGGTAAGACACATATGCCCAAAAGTTAGGTATCTTTATTTCGAAACGTTTTCGCCTACACAGTAGGGTTCTTCATCGAGTACAGAAAAGTTGATAGAAGCAGAAGTTACCTTGGAAGACGATTTAATCAGTCCCATCGAACCTTAAAGTTTTGAGGTGGTCAGTCCCTCAGTCTGGAGAAGAGCATTGTTTCCATAGTATGAAACAATATGGATATGAAGTGCAGATGGGGAGCCTTATATACGCCAAGGTGATGGGACTGATTACATCGTCTTCAGTATCTTCTGCTTCTATCAATCTTTTCCTGTACATCTACTGAAGAAGCCCACGAGTAGGCGAAACGTTTCGAAAATTAAGATACCTAACTGTTGCATAAAAGTCTTACCTAACAACCTGTTCCGTTATTATATACCATTTTAATTTTCAATATGGTGTCAGACACTGGCAACACAAAGGGTATCTTGGTACAGACTGCAATCAACTTCGACAAACTTCCACTAGTGAGAGGGGCTTGGTTTGAGAGGGACCTGACCTCACAACATCTGAAGTTCTTACTCTCCTAGTGGCCTACGTCCCTCCACCTCTAGCGCAATAAAAGCTCCATCCTGTCGCTTCTTCTCCATATTGTTTCATACTATGGAACATGCTCATCTCCAGACTGAGGGACTGACCACTCTCAAAACTTTAAGAGTGTGGACTGATTACATCATCTTCAATTATCTTCTGCTTCTATCAACTTTTCTTACTTGACTGAGAGAAGCCTACTGTGTAGGTCGAAACTTTTCAAACTAAAGATACCAACTGTTTGCATATGTGTCTTACCTAACAACCTGTGTATTTTAATACCAATTTTAATGTTCAATCTGTCAGAACGACTGCAACACAAAGGGTTATCTTGGACAGACCTGCAATCAACTCGACAACTTCCACTAGTGATAGGGGCTGGATTTGAGAGAGGACCTGACCTCTCAACATCTGAAGTGTTTTTCCTTACTTCTCCTAGTGGCCTACCGTCTCCCCTCCTTGGCGCTATAAAAGTTCTCATCCTGTCGCTCTTCTTCCATATTGTTTCATACTATGGAACAATGCTCTTCTCACAGACTGAGGGACTGACCACCTCAAAAACTTTAAGGGTGTGGACTGATTACATCGTCATCAAGTATTATTCTGCTTCTACTATCAACTTTCTGTACTTGACTGAAGAAGCACTGTGTAGGCGAAACGTTTTCAATAATAAAGGGAACCTAACTGTTGCATATTGTATCTTACATAACAACCTGTCGCGGTATTTTATACCATTTTATATTTCAACTTTCAGAACACTGCAACACAAGGTATCTTTGTACAGACCTGCAATCAACTTCGACAACCTCGTACTAGTGAGAACGGCGTGGATTGAGAGGGCCAGACCTCCCAAGCATCAGAAAAGTGGCAGATGAAGTTCTAATGTAGATAAATGCAAGTTCTGAAGCTCGGAGTGTCCATTAACCCTAGCACGTTATAAAGTTAAAAATTAGACCATAGCCATGACAGATTGCCTAAATGACTCTTGGAGGTTAGGGTAAGCAGCAACCTTAAAACCAAGACAGCCAATGCCTAAGCGTTACTAATAAGGCAAATAGATTTACTGGGATTAATCAAGAAGTGTAAGCAACAGAAGTTCAGATGTCATACAGCAGCTTATACTACATCATTAGTAAGGCCTCACCTAGATTATGCCAGCTCAATTCTGGTCTGCATGATTTCAGAATGGACATAAATCTTTAGAAAACATTCACGTAAGGAATGAACTAAATATACATTAGCATTAGAAATCTTCCTTATGAAGAAAGATTAAGACTCATACGTTACATTTTTTTTTTCGCAACATTGCTTAGACGAAAGAATGAGGGAGACCTGATGAGATTAAACATATGTGCAACATCGTGGTATCATTTATTGTAGACGTATCGCCATCCAGTGGCTTTAATCAATACAAATTGTATGATAAAGCCACTGATGGCGAAACGTCTACAATAAAGATTCCCAGATGTTGCACACGTGTCTTAATCTCATCGTGTCGTATTATATACCATTCGTACACAACTTGTCATGACACTGACAACATCATGGAAGTCGTAATTCTGGAGGACATGTATACATAAACCTTCACGACTACAGACGAACCCTACTACTAGCAACTAACCCATCTCTAAGGGAAGGACCTACTTCCCCTGGGGAATCCCGCCTACCAGTGAAAATGCCCTCGTCTGCAACACCTGACGTTGGAAATAACCTGACGTTACTATAATAAGCGCCAGACCCTTACTTCAGCATTCAAATCTCAAAACGACCTATGGAGCTCGTTATCGCACCTACTCCTAGTTGAGGGACCGATTACCTCATCTTCTTTACATAGATCTAAGGGACTAATGAAATTTAACGTTTTCAAGGGATGCTAAAACTAACCCGAAAAGTGTTTTTTCCAAGGTGATAGCACAAAAGTCAGAGATAAGATAGGTCCCCTTAAAAAATAACTATGGGGGCATCTACTGACCAAAGAGAATGAAATTGGGCTCGTGGGTGTAAATAATTATTTCTCTCGGTTTTTAACAGGAAGACAACTAAAATATTCCGGTAAATAAATTTTTATAGTGGATCAAAGAAGATAAATTATTAACATCACAGTCACTAGTGAAATGGTTGTGAAGGAGATAGACCGGATCAGGAAGCACAATACATCACCGGGTCCCTGATGAGGTTTTTTTCAAGGGTCTTAAGAATGCAAAATGGAATCCTGTGACCAATAACAATATTTTTAAAATTTTTATCTCATCAAACAGGTGTAGTGTCTGATATGTTGGGAAGATGGCTAATGTAATTCCTATTTTTAAAACAGGGGACAAGTCGTTTACCGTCAATTACCGCCGAATAGCCCTGACCTCAATTGTAGGCAAGTTGCTAGAGTCAATTATAGCAAAGTTAATAAGAAGCCCATCTCCGATAAGCATAGACATGATTAATTGATACCAGCATGGATTCACACAATAGAGGCCGGTCTTGTATAACTAATTTATATTAAATTTTTTTCAGTAAAGCTTTTGAGGCCGTTGACCACGATTAAAGAAATTTATAATTATATACTTAGATTTTAGTAAGTCATTGATAGAGTTCCGCACCAAAGACTTTTGAAGGAAAGGTAGCAGCTTCATGGCATTGGGAAGTGTGCTCATCGTGGATCGAGTCATTGGCTCACCGACAGAAGCATAGAGTGCCATAAATGTTAAATCAGAGTGGGGATCAGTAACGAAGAGGCGTGCACAGGGATCAGTCTTGGCCCGTTGTTGCGTTTAAAATATATATCAATGATCTTGATTAAGGAATTACAAGTGATATGAGCAAATTCGCCGATGAACACGAGAAAGGTAGGATAATTGATTCGAAACGTAATGATAGGGGACAACTTCAGAGATTTAGACAACTCTACTCTAGGTCATAAAAGTGCAGATGCTAGTTCAATGTAGATAAATGCAAGTTTCTGTGAAGCTCGGAATGTTCTCATATAATTATCCTTATAAGTTAAATAATGTAGAACTTAGCCATACAGATTGCGAAAAGGACTTGGGGGATAAGGTAAGCAGCAACCTTAAAAACCAAACAGCAATCCTAAGCGTACGTAATAAGGCAAATAGATTACTGGGATTTATATCAAGCATGTAGAGCAACAGAAGTTCCAGAGGTCATAACTGCAGCTTTACACTCATTAGTAAGGCCTCACCTAGATATGCAGCTCAATTCCTGGTCTCCATATTACAAATGGACATAAATTCGTTAGAAAACATTCAGCGTAGGATGACTAAATTAATACATAGCATTAGAATCTTCCTTATGAAGAAAGATATTGACGACGTCTGAAGTGTACGATTCACATGGGTTAGACAACAATGATGGGAAGTACCTGATCGGGGGAAGATGGTATAAGTGGAAGGTAGCATTCGAGTAAATGGGGGTGAGAAAGTTGAACAAGTGTGTTCTGAGGATATCTCTCCAAGAGAGAACCCTCATGTAAAGTGGATTTGAAAATGGGTATAAAGATGGTTAGATGTTAAAAGTGGCCGAGAGAGTGAGAATTAAAAGGGTTATGGAATAGTGTAGGATTGATGAGTATGGGAACAGTTCCGTGTGACCTGAGTTTGGGTGTGGGTTTATTGAGCTAGAGTCTTTGGGTAGTATTCAAATTTAGGTTGGAGAAGTACATAGCGGGAGGGGTTGGGATTTGAGAATTGGGTTGGTCAAATGTTGTTAGTGGATGAATTTGTAAAGACCTGCCAAGTATGGGCCAACAGGCCTGCTGCATGTTTCCTGCCTTTCTTCTTTCTTATGTCTTCAAGTTTATGTTTTCCCTAGAATTTGTATATGATAAAGCCTCTGGATGGCGAAACGTCTACAATAAAGATACCCAGATGTTCACATGTGTCTATAATCTCCACTTGTCGGTATTATATACCATTTCGTATCACAACAGGGGAGACCTGATCGAAAGGTGGTATATGGGTGGGAGGATGAGTATTGAATTAAAGGGGATTTAATACAAGACTTTGAGGGAAATCCTCTCCAAGAGAACCCGCAGTAATGATTTAATTTAGATAAGTTTAGATTGAGAAAGGACATAGGAAAGTATTGGTTTGGAAATAGGGTATATGATGAGTGGAACATTTGGGTTATTGGAGGCCTGGAATTTGGTAGTTTTTCAAATTTAGGTGGATAAGTCAATATTATGGGAGGGGTGGATTTGTAGTGGACTTCACATCAGAGCTTTATTCTTGGGTGAATTGAAAATTGGAGTTTGGGCAAATGTTTTGTTAGTGGGATGATTGTAAGGACCTGGCCTAGTATGGGCACAACAGACCTGCTGCAGTGTTCCTCCTTTCTTATGTTCTTATGTTATGGGATGAATTGTAAAGGAACTGCTAGTATGGCCAACGGCCTGCTGCAGTGTTCCTCCATTCTTATGTTCTTATTAGCACATGTTGCAACCCTTGGGTATCTTTATGAGGAAAGACGTTTCGCCACCAGTGGCTCATCAGTCATACGTATGGAGCAACTTGAAGAACATGAGGAGAATGAGGAAATCATTCCCTCAACCTCGATTTCGATGTGTAAGACTCATATGCAACAGTTAGGTATGTGAGAAAGGTTTGAAAAATCCGACAAGTTGAAAATTGAGACACTAGATGCAGCCATATGGGAATCTTATTCATGAAAAAGATTCCATATGGCTGCATAAGGTCTCATTTTCAACAGTTAAGTACTTTCTATTCGAAACGTTTCGCCTACACAGTAGGCTTCTTCATCGGAGTACAGAAAAGTTGATAGAAGCAGAAATACTTGGAAAACGATGTAATCAAGTCCATCACCCCTTAAAGTTTAAGATACCTACTACTGTTGCATATGTGTCTTACCTAACAATCTGTCGTATTTTTATAACCATTGTTAATCTTGAGTCCGATGTGTTCGTCCATCAATCTTGAATAGAATACGGCATATGAGCGAGAAGCAGCTATAACCGTACGGCAAGGAGAGAGTGTAGCAGTCATAGGTGGTGTTACATTTGTTTCAATGTGGAAGTAGGTTTGCCCAAGAATTAGGCAACGAATAATTCCTAATATAAGATCCAAGAAGTTGCAGTGTTTGGACAGGTTATGTAGATTGAATGGTTCAGAGAACCAGACATGTATGGATAATTAGAGCACATGTGCAACTCTTGGGTATCTTTATTGAGGAAAAACGTTTTCGCCACACAGTGCTTCATCAGTCCATACGTAGGAGAAACTGCTGCACCTCCCGCCATCCGGTTTATAAGCTGCTTCTTCTCCGCTCATATCCGTATCTATTCAAGATTGATGGACTGAAATTAAAATGGTAAAAATACCGACAATTGTCAGTTACGACACTTATGCAACAGTTAGGTCTCTTATTACGAAACGTTACGCTACACAGTAGGCCTTCTTCAGTCGAGTACAGAAAATGATGATAAGACGCAGAAGATACTTGAAGACGATGTAATCAACCATCACCCTTAAAGTTTTTGAGGTTGTCAGTCCCTCAATCTGGAGAAGAAGCATTCTTCATTCGTGTACAGAAAAGTTGAATAAAGCAGAAGTACTTAATAAGACGATGAATCAGTCCATCACCCATAAAGTTTGAGGTGTCATTCCCTCAGTCCTGGAGAAGAGCATTGTTCCGATGTCTGAAACAATATTGTTTTCAGACAACGGAAACAATGTTCCTGTTAGTGATTGAAAAAGGCCCACAGTGTGGGCGAAACGTAGTCCAATAAAGGATCACATTATACTGCATTTGTGTTTATATTGACATTGTGTGTCACCGGTATTTTTATCCATTTATTTCCATGAAATAGGTAGATGATGAGTGGAACAATCTCCTAATAGGTTATTGAAGCTAGGGACCTTGAGTAGTAAATGAAATTAGTTTGATAATACATGATTGAAGATGGGTGTTGGATTTGAGTGGAACTTTCAAACGAGTAAATAGAAATATGAAAGCTTATTTCTTGGTTACATTGAAAACATGTTTTGGGCAAATATTCCTATTTGTGGGATGATTGTGAAGAACCTGCCTAGTATTGACCAATAGGCCACTAACAGTGTGAACATCAAAATGTATACAATACCGACCAGGATGTTAGGATCACATAAAATGGTATAAAATACCGACAGGTTGTAAGGTAAGACACATATGCAACCGTTAGGTACTTTATTATGAAACGTTACGCCTAGCACAGTAGGCTTCTTCAGTCAAGTACAGAACAGTTTGATAAAGCAGACGATACTTGAGAGGGCGATGTAATCATCTATCACCCTTAAAGTTTTGAGTGGGAGGTCATTCCCTCAGTCCTTGGAGAAGAGCATTGTTTCCATAAAATGAAACAATAGAATGAAGGACAGAATGGAGCTTTTTATACAGCGCCAAGAGGCGATACGTAGGCCACAAGTGAGAGGTAAGAACTCAAGATGTTTGAAAGTCAGGTCCCCTCTCAAATCCAGCCCCTCTCACTAAGTGGAATTTGTCCGAAGTTGAATGCAGTGTCTGTAACCAAGTACCCTTGTGTTGCAGTGTCTGACAGATAAGAACATTAAAATGGTATATCATACCGACAGTTTGTTAGGTAAACACATATGCAACACAGTTAGGTATCTTTATATGAAAACAAAAAAAAAAAGCGTATCGCCTACACATAGGCTTCTTCATCCAAGTACAGAAAGTATGCAGGAACAGTAGAATGTGAAGACGAAGTAATCAGTCCATCACCTTGTATCGTAGAATTTGAGTGTCAGTCCCCTCCGCCTGGAGAAGTTCAGTTCCATATTCAGCATAGTTCTGACTATGGAACTGAACTTCTCCAGGCCGAAGACTGACAACCTCAAATTCTAGGGTGGGTTAAAGGAAAGAAGGAAAACAACAAGTGATGGACTGATTACATCGTCTTCAACACTCTACTGTTCCGCCTACTTTCTGTACTTGACTGAAGAAGCCTCTGTGAGCGAAACGTTTCTGGAATATAAGTTGTCTAACCTGTTGCAAATGTGTCTAACCTACTACATGTTCGTTATCTTTCTTATGTTATTATATCTTCCCATGAAACGTTCGTTGTAAGACTTTCAGCAGACAATAATGTCTCCCGCCCCCTCTATTGTTCCATCACCATGGAGAAATCAGGTTGACTAATTTAGTATATAATGAGTTGAAGTTGTGAGGTAACCTTCAATGTAACACTAGAAGCGGCTTATTCAACACACTTCCTTTCAAGCAGTGCTTATTCATAATGAAGACTGGCGTCTGTCACTTGTGGATGTTACTGTGGTGTTGGTCTTACCCGATACGATGACACACAACTGCCGAAGTCAACGCCAAGAAACATCCACACATGTCCCTGAGTCAACCAAACATTTGAGTTTCCAGTTGGGTTTTTCCTTCGGCGCTGAACCTCCATGGTTTTTAAACATGAAAGACTGATTCACGATCTTCCTTATGGGGGGGGGGGGAGAACATTGGTAGCCTGACGTTTAGAATGACGGTAGAGCAAGCACACCATTGCTGGAAGACTCCTGAAAAGAGAATTATAGATGGGCTGACGAGTAACCATCCGTCTGCTGACCCTGCCCAATAGACCAAATTTTTCCGGGTTTGTTTATTATATTTATTGTTATAATAAACACTGTAAATAATATTTTCTTTATATTCTTCTTATCTTAGCATACCATTCTAACAATTTATGTCGTGTTATGTAATTCGTACTATGCTCGTGGTGTCCACGAGCATAGCTTACTCTCGTATAAACCGCTTGCTGGGCGGAGAAGTATGCCGACTCACCTAAGAAGGCTGCTACCCACAGTCCAATTCCTATCCTCTCACCTTCCTCCTATGGGTAAGAGCTGCCCTTCCCTTAGAAACAGCTCTTCGTTGTGTCCCCTAACGAGGATCCATCACACACTTCCCAATTAACACTTCAAAATACATTATTATCCACACCGGATATCTTCCCTCATTTATCACTCTCGTCCATCGCGGCCTTTCATCATAGAGCTCTGTGCAGGCGCTTCTTTCGTCTGCTGATGCTCTGTTAGGCATTTCACTCCTACAGACGGAGAAAAATCAATTCCACGATGAAAAGAAAAGTAGAGAGAAGCAGATGTGAAAAAATAACAGCGCCAGAGAAAATACTAATACTGGAAAGTTTGCCAAGCTGCAGATAGACAGGAACAGTACAAGCACAGAAGTTAGATTTCCAGACTCGTGACAGTTATATATACAGAAGACAACAACATAACCATAAACAACACACATAACCGGAAGAGTCATAATAATATAATGGACAGGTAAACAATAATTTCCTGTTAAGTGTCTGGCCTTTTTTCTTTTTTATATCACACTGCACGATTCCACCAAGGCAGGGTGCCCGAAAAGAAAAACTTTCACCATCATTCACTCCATCACTGTCTTGCCAGAAGGTGCTTTACACTACAGTTTTTAAAACTCAACCATTAACACCGCCTCCTCAGAAGTTCAGGCACTGTAACTTTCCCATCTCCAGGACCTCTAGTCCGGCCTTCCGGTTTCTCAGAACCACTTCATAAATGATACTTAGGCTTACACATCGAACAGTACGTCACGTATTAAAAACCAATTCGTACTCCATTCCCCCATCAAACACGCTCACGCACGCCTGCTGGAAGTCCAAGCCCCTCGCACACAAAACCTCCTTTACCCACTCCCTCCAACCTTTCTCTAGGCCGACCCCTACCCCGCCTTCCCTTTCCACTACAGACTGATACCACCTCGTGAGTCATTCTGTTTCGCTCCATTCTCTCACGTCTACATGTCCGAACTCACGCTCAACAACCCTTCCTCAGCCCACTGGACAACAGGTTTTGGTAAATCCCCGCACCTCCTCCTAACTTCCAAACTAGGAATTCTCTGCATTATAATTCACACCACACATTGCCCTCAGACATGACAATCTCCACTGCCTCCACCTTCTCCTCGAGCGCAACATTCCATCAACCCATGCCACACACCCAAATAAGATTGTGGTAAAACTATACTCTCATACATACCCCTCGTGTCCACCAGGACGCAAAGTTCTTGTCTCCCACAACTCCTAAGTGCAAACCACTCACGAGTCTTTTTCCCTCATCAATTTCTATGATTCACCTCAACTTTCATCATAACCCCAACCGCTGACATGTCCACTCCCAAATTATCAGAATACATTCACCTTCTCCATAACTCTCCCACCAATCTGATATCCAATCTTTCATCACCTAATCTTTTTGTTATCCTCATAAACCTTACTCTTTCCAGATTCACTTTAATTTTCTTCTTTGCACACCCTAACCAAATTTATCCACCAATCCTGCAACTATCTCTTCAAATCTTCCCAAGAGCACAGTGTCATCAGGCAAGATCAACTTGACAACTCCTCTCCCACTTTATGAGTGATTCTTTATCTTTTTAACTTCACACGCCTCTGTTCAAGACTCCACGCATTTACTTCTCTTACAACCCAATTCATAAATATATAAAACAACCTCGGTGACATCACACATCCTTGTCTAAGACGCTACTTTTACTGTTAAATAACATTCCCTCTTCCTATAGTACTCTAACTTGAGCCTCACTATCCTCGTAAAAACTCTCACTGCTTTCAGTCAAACCTACCACCACACCATACACCGCAACATCTGCCACATTGCCCCCCTATCACACCCTGTCCATACCCTTTTCCAAATTCCATTAATGCCACAAAGACCTCTTAGCCTTATCAACACTGTACACTTATATATTTTCATCACTGTAATACTCGGTCCAACACAGACACCCCCTACCTTCCTAAAGCCTCCCTTGTTCATCTGCTATACCTATTCTCAGTCCCTTTACTTTTAATTCTTTCAATAATAACTCTACCAACACTTTCCAGTATACTCAACAGACTTATCCCCATAAATTTGTAGCACTCTCTTTTGTCCCTTTGCCTTTATAAAAGGAAACTAAGCATGCTCTCTGCCAATCCCTATGTACCGTACCCTCTTCATACATTTATTAAATAATTGCACCACCCACTCCAAACTATATCCCCACCTGCTTCTAAACATTTCCTATCTTTTATCCCCATCAATCCGCGGCTGCCTTACCCCCTTTCAATTTCTACTACTGCCTCACTTAACATCCCCCACACTCACAACTGGGCTCTCCTCACACCTACAAGGGGAAAAAAAATATATTCCTCCTTGCCCTATACACGAAATCACAGCTTGCCCTATCTTCACAACATTAACAATACCTCAAAAAATTATTCCCTCCATCTTCCCAAAACCTCTAACTCTCCCTTTAATAACTCCCTCTCCTATTTTTAACTGACAAATCATTTGTTCTCTAGGCATTTTCTTAACTTGTTAAACTCACTCCAAACAACTTTTTCTTATTTTCAACAAAATTTGTTGATAAACATCTCACCCACTCCTCTCCATTTTGCTCTCTTTTTTACATTGCTTCAAACACCACTCTCTAACCTCTCTTCCTTTTCTCCATATACTCTACCCTCCTTGCATCACATCTAGACTTTGTAAAAACTTCTCATAATGCTAACTTTTTCCCTCCCTTACTACCTCTCTCAACATCATCATTCCACCAATCGCTCCTCTTCCCACACCCGCACCCACTTTCCTGTAACCACAAACTTCTGCTGATCACTCTAACACTACATTTTTAAACCTACCCCATACCTGTTCGACCCCATTTGCCCTATCTCTCATTAGCCCATCAATCCTCCAATAGCTGTTAAATATCTTTCCCGAACTGCCTTCCCTCTTTAGTTTAAAACCATCACCTCCTCTCTTCCCTGTGCTTCTATTCTCCTTGTATCCCATCTACCTTTTACTCTCAGTGTAGCTACAACATAGAAAAGTGATCTGAAATATCTGTGGCCCCTCTATAAACATGTACATCCTGAAGTCTACTCAACAGTCTTTTAAATCTACCAATACATAATCCAACCAACTACTGTCCATCTTCGCCCTACATCATACCTGTATACTTATTAATTCCTCTTTTTCTTGAAAATATGTATTTACCATACATCTAAACCCCTTTCTATACAAAAGTACAGTCAAAGGCTCCCAAAATCATTTACACCTGGCACCGCCCAAACTTACCTGCCACAAAGCTTGCCCTCAACTAAAATTTCTCCTACTTTAGCATTCAGGTCCCCCTACCCCAATTACTCTCTCACTGGTTCAAAGCTCCTATACAAACACTTAACATCTCCCAAAAACTCTCTCTCTCCTCTGCATTCCTCTCTTCTCCAGTGCATACACGCTTATTATATGACCCACTTCTCGCATCACAACCTTTACTTTAATCCACAAAATACATGCCATTTACACATTCATATTCTCTTTTCTCCTTCCATAACTGATCATTCCAAGATTACTGTCTAACCCTTCCTATGCTCTAACTCTCTCAGCAACTCCAATTGTAATCCCCATTTATTACCCCCACTGAAACTTCCCCAACCCCCTTCAGCTTTGTTCGCATAGGGCCGTGACATCCAACTCTTTTCATTCATAACCCTCAGCAATCATCTGTTTCTTGTCATCTGCACTACATCCACGCACATTCAGCATCCCATTTTATTAAGTTTTATTCTTCTTCACATTTTTAGTAATGTCTACAGAGAAGGGGTTTACTGACCCATTGCCTCCGCATTTTGTCGCCTCATACGACTCGTCATGGCTTACGGAGGTAAAGATGTTTATTCCACATCCCCATGGACAATAGAAGAAATAAAGAAGAAACAAGAGCTTAAGGTTTAGAAAAAAAAAAAACGAAAGGAAAAAAAAACAAAAAAAAAAAAACCAAGATGTATGTATATATATAAAATTGCATGTGCAATGTCTGTTGAAGTGTGACCAAAGTGTAAGTTTGAGTAGCAAGATTATCCCTGTTATATCCTAGCGTGTTTATTTATGAACATAAAAAGACACCAGCAATCCTACCATCATGCAAAACAGTACAGGATTCTGTTTCATATCACAGTCATTGGCAGGACGTATTAACCTCCCGTGGTTGTGTTCTGTGCTAACCAACCTACGTAACCTATATAATATATTTATTCCAGAACTAGGCAGTATTATCCTCAAAATAAAACTACTGACAAACTAGTACATTTTCTACAACATACCTTTCAGACTGAAACGATATCTGAATAAACTGTCCTAGAGTTTTGCTCACGTCATACTAAAACCAATTAGACAGTATCTTTACTAACTTCACCAAGATATATACCGGAATATTACAGTTTAAATCGTTTTGCACCTCAAAAGACATAGTATGAAATGTACCCGAACCAACAACCAATGGTTACCATACTTTCACCCTCGGCTAGGGTCCATCCAGCTCTCACACCTATATTAGGTGACAAACCGAACAATTAATCAATAAACATAGGGTCCCCAAAACAGCTCTATTCTGAAACTGTCAGGTTGCTGGTCGAAGGAAATTCCATGGGTGTGTGATCAATGCTGATTAAATAGTAAATATACACCACCCACACCCTCACACAATCTACTCTGGGGGTACATACCCACTCTCCACACAAAACAACCCACTCTTGGGTACATACCCACCCTCCTCCACGCAAAGCAACTCTTTCTAAGGGTACATACCCACAAGAAAGTAAACCACACCAAATAGCGTATTATCAGGGTAACAACCCACCCTCCCCACCTTCATGGTTTTATTCCTACAAAACTGCTAAGAGCTGGTTGGTGTCTGTTAATGTGGTTTAAAACCTATCACTACACGAGGGTTATTAAAATGGCCGATGCTCGGAACCTTCACACCTCAAGTCAAGAATATTTCAATCCCTAAAATAGGGATTAAACTTAGTGTGTATATACACACAGAGACATACATATCTTCAGAGAAGTGGTTGGGAAGGGAAAGGGGGAGCTGGGAGGGGTGCAAATCCCACTCCGTGATGGCCAACTTTACGATGCGTTTATCGCTACGTTGTGATTCGGTTTTACAATACAACCTGACTAATGGAAGAGGGAGGAGAGAGGAGCGAGGAAGAGGCAGGAAAAGAAAAGACGAATGAGAAAAAATATTTTCATTTTTTTAGAAAAAAAAAACAATGATTACAACATAACTAGCGGAACTGGTATAAAGATAAGAAGCTTAGGAAATGACTTTGACGACCACAACTATCACCAAGCCGACGCTTGCCAGAAAGACAGCCCGTTAAATGTACCACGTACCTGACATGTCCTGGTCTCAGCTGTCATTAGCATCAATAAAGATACCCAAGAGTTGCACATGTGTCTAAATTATCAACGTGTCGGTTCTCGGAACCATTGATCTACAATCCTGTCACTGCAACTTCTTGGGATCTTAATACTTGGGAATTCTTCGCTTGCCTATCCCTTGGGCACGACCTACTTCCACATTGAACAAATGTGACACCACCTACGACTGCTGCACCTCTCCTGCCAACGGTTTATAAGCTCCTTCACACTTATGCGGTATTCTATTCAAGATTGAGGGACTAATTACCTCATTCTACTCCTGTTCTTCAAGATTCTCCTTTGTATAGACTGATGAAGCCACTGTGTGGCAAAACGTTTCCTCAATAAAGATACCCAAGAGTTGCACCTCCTGAAGTTCCCTAACATCTACGTTTGAATCAATTATTCTACCTATCTTTGTGTCATCAGCGAATTTGCTCAAATCACTAGTAATTTCCTCATCAAGATCATTGATATATGTAAAGTAAAAGGACACAAGTGCAACTAATGTGACATTTTATTGTGGCAACGTTTCGCTCTCCAGGAGCTTTATCAAGCCATTACAAACAATACATGGACACAGAGGGTATATAAAGGCTAAGAGTGAGGTGCAATGCAGGAGTTTACACTATACCCTGTGGAGGGTGTGACAAGATTTACGTAGGTGAAACAGCAAGAAACCTCGACACCCGCCTCAATGAACACATTTACGCATGTAGGAACGATAACTTGAACAACGCCTGTGTACAACACCGAAATTCCACCAATCATCTCATGAAATTCAGAGACGCCCAATTAGTGATCAAAGAAACTAATTTCCGCAGACGCAAGTGCCTCGAATCAGCACTGATCGCTGTTTCGAATACAATTAAACAAAACAACGGCAGCTTCACCATCTCCGTTATACTACACAAAGCACATTACAGAGAGTGAACACTGAAACAAGCTGCCTCTTTCCAGTCTATATTTGTCCAACCTATTTTTATGTTACCCAAGTAATAACTTTTATATCCTTTTACTCATGTACGAAGTAATTGCTCTACCATATTGTATTTGTAGATGAATGGTTCAGAGAACCGACATGTTGATAAATTAGACACATGTGCAACTCCTGGGTATCTTTATTGAGGAAACGTTTCGCCACACAGTGGCTTCATCAGTCCATACAAAGGAGAATCTTGAAGAACAGGAGGAGAATGAGGTAATCAGTCCCTCAACCTTGAGTCGATGTGGTCAGTCCATCAATCTTGAAAAGATTGATGGACTGACCACATCGACTCAAGGTTGAGGGACTGATTACCTCATTCTCCTCCTGTTCTTCAAGATTCTCCTTTGTATGGACTGATGAACCACTGTGTGGCGAAACGTTTCCTCAATAAAGATACCCAAGAGTTGCACATGTGTCTAATTTATCAACATATTGTATTACTTTTGTCACTACTACTACTACTAGTACTACTACTACTACTACTACTACTACTACTACCACTAGTGAACATCGAAATGGTACCTCACTAGTATTGCACCTCACTCTTAGCCTTATATACCCCTGTGTCCATGTATTGTTTTTTAAGGCTTGATAAACCCTGAAGCAAACGTTGCCACAAAAAAGTCACATTAGTTCACTTGTGTCCTTTTTATTTTAAACATTTGGGGAAATTCACCAAAATTTTATTACAATCTTTGATATATATTTAAACAAAAAGGGGCCCAAGACGATCCCTGTGGAATGACACTTGTAACAGATCCCCACTCGTTTTTAAACCCCCATTTAGGGACACCTCGCTTCCTGCTGTGAGCAATGATCGATCCACGAGAGCACTTTTCTCAATGCATGACGCCACTTTCTTTAACATCTTTGGGGGGAACTCTACAAAGCCCTTCTAAAATCAAGTAAATAATATAAAATTCTTTATCGTGGTCAACAGCCTCAAAAGCTTTACTGAAGAAAGTTAATAAATTAGTTAGACAAGACCTGCCTCTTGTGAATCCATGCTGAGTATCATTAATCAAGCTATGCTTATCGAGATGGCTTCTTATAATCTCAGCCATAATTGACTCTAGTAATTTGCCTACAATTGAGGTCAGGCTTATTAGGCGGTAATTTGACGGTAACGACTTGTCCCCTGTTTTAAAAATAGGAATTACATTAGCCATGTGGAAAATTGTATTTATCTGTATGTAACTCATTATGTACATAACAGTAAATAACAAAGATAATTATTATTTATCAATGTTAATAGACAAGTAGGAATTTGGGACACCTAGGTCGCAAAAAACGTCCCCCCCTCGACACCTACCACTGTCATATCCACAAGTTGTTCTGGACCTATTATTAAATGAAATCTACATACACCAGGAATGTTGGTAAATATATAAATTTGTGGACTGTATATTAAAAAAAATAATAAATGGTTATATATATACACAATTACATAACAGAAGGAAAATATATCTTAAAATCACTCACCAATTTGACTGGAGATTAATGTGTATCATACTCAGAAAACCTCACTCTAACTAAATCTATGAAAATAATTCTGGCCAGAATTACACACAAATCTAGAGAGCTTATCTGAGGTTCCTGGAGCTGTCTTGTCCAGTCGTCTGATATCTCAAGTTATGCAGGAATGCATGTCCAACAATTTCGCCTCCTATTTGAGAGGTGTCAGCCCAATTTTAACCTCTAGAGCACGAAAATTCCTTCCCATTACACTAACGTTGTATCCAATTCAAAACCAAGATGGCGAGTCTCTTGCGCAGAGCCTCCCTGTCGGCTCCATTCTCTTTTAAAAATACACTTTTAATTAAGTTTATTTACACAGCATAATATTGGGAAATTATTTTCCACACTGCGGCCAGGCGGAGGTCGTTGCTAAACGACTCAAACTGCTGATTTGGCAACGGTGGAGGACCTGGGTACATATAGGATCTGGCATCTACACGGCGACATATTACACAAGATTTAATCACCCTTTTTACACTTTGCCATCCTTGTGGACAACTTGTCAATTAGCTTCCACAAAGATATACCAACAATATAAACCTACTAGGGAAATTAGAGACAATTTAAGAAATTATCAAGCAGAATGTCGAAGGCATCTTCAAACGCGACAACCACCAGTAGCTACACTGCACCGATTAAGGCAAGAATTAATTAACATGATTAGTCATCACAAACGGGACTTATGGAAATTGCTAGTTCTCCAAGCTAATCAGTATAAACGTGAACCAGCAAAATTTTGGAGTAAGATCCGACAACTTTTAGGGGCAAAGCACAAGGCTCCTAATTACCTAGTTCATACCTTCACTGATGAGGATGAAAGAGTGTTTAAAATTAAACTTGAGATCCACGGCCCCCACCCAAATTTAGGGGAAATTAGGGAGAAAAATTCTTCCCACAAAACGCTAATTTTAAAACAATAACGTTACAAAGGAAATTTTGGGAAGTTTAAATTTTGGGAACACAACCCCTACCTCCTTTTTAAAATTTAAATTTTGAAGAAAAAGTTTAAACCATTACATACGGGAAAGATTTTTAGGTTTGGGAAGAAGAAAACCCCTCCTCCAATAAAAAAGAAAAAAATAAAGTTCCTCCCCGAAATTTTAAACTCTTTTGTAAAAATTCTTTAACCAACCCCTCGGGACTTTTCAGTGGTTTTTAAGATGCTATAACTTTCTTGGAAAAACCCAATAAAAAAATCCCCAAAAAACCTTTAAAACAAAGACCTTATTTTTTCTTGTTTTACTGGAAAATTTCCCTTTTGAAAGTCTTTTCCCAACAGATTGAACTACTATAGGATTTTAAAACATTTTTTTTAAACAAAAAAACAATTTGGCTTTCGAACACATAACTACCAATCATGCAATAAAGTTTTTTCGATACTGTAGCAAGTCTAAAACTCGGGGCAATTTTGCCTTAATTGCACCAGAGATTTAAAAAAGTTTTTGATATTTATGGCATGAGGGCCAATATACAAACCATTGCCTCCCCAACCAAACTGGACTTTTCTCAATTAATATATAATTTTTTAACTCAAAAAAAAACATTCCCACCTTAGGGCGGTCGACAGAGCCTTTATAAAAAACACTGGTTCCCAAAAGGTTCTTTCTCAGTCCACTTCTGTTCAACATTTATGTAAAGACCCCAACCAGATTTAATGAACAATTGGACCAGTTGCAGATATTTTTTCGCGTCTCATCACCCGTAACAGGAAAATACAAGTATGAGAGAGTCTAGAAAAAAAAGAATATTTAACTTCGTCGAACACTAATTGGGGAAAAAAAAGGGGGAATTAAAAGACTAATCCGACAAGGTCCGTTAGCACGAAAGGGTGTTTTTCATCAACAATTGAAGATAAAGGGGGGCCCATCAAGTACACCGACCCTTAGAAACCCTAACAAGATTTGGGATATGAAATAGACAGGCGCTCCACTCAAAAATCTCAAGTAACTAAAAGATCAACATAGCCAAGCCCGGGCTTTGCGTCCCCTTTTTGATCAATCAAGCCCCTCAACAGTCAAAAAACACTGTATAAAATTTAATACGACCTATCTCGAATACCCTTGTGCCCAATGTCATTAAAAACAAAGACCAATTGCTACGGCACAAAGGGTCCAGAAAGAGCTCTTCGCTTCATTACCGAACCAGGAGGAAGACAGAGTTAAAAAAGCAGATTTACACATACAAAAGATATACCGCCCTAAATTACGCCTTGACACCCTAAAAAAAAACACTCTAAACCAAAACAAGAACTATACAGCCCCAAAAAAACATCCATACAAGTGGTAAATACCACGGATTATATCACAATACTCCTCCTCACAGGACTCAAAAAAGACCCCCACAGAGGGTCCCTCGTTTTATAAATAAAGATATTAACCCTCGACCCAAATATTGAGCAACCCCCCGGGGGAAGATTGGTAACACCCGAACCTTCTATTAAACGGGGAACACTCGCCCCCAAATTTGGAGAAATCTTATAACAAAACTAATGTAAAAATTAGCTATTACTTGCTGGGCACCACCTGTAAGAAGCCATTGTCACTAATTCATAAACTGGGCCCAAAAAATTTTTGCCTTTTTGTCGCAGAAATATCCGTTTTGCAACGCAAAAAAAAAAAAAAAAAAAAAAAAAAAAAAAAAAAAAAAAAAAAAAAAAAAAAAAAAAAAAAAAAAAATTGCAACTTGTATAATTACTACCAATTCAGAGTCATGTACTTATAATAGATATATATCTATGTGACTCTGATGGGTTAGTATTATACCCCTTAAAGAATATCTTATCATTTCACGTACACTTTTTAAATTACACCAAAGTGGTTGGGCCACTTACCTTTTATATCCTACCTCTCTCCCCCCTCCCATCCTTTTCCAAAATTTCTATCCTTACCCATCCTTCTTCCTTCCCCATCTCACCAAAGCTCTGGTCTGGACAAGAACAAGATCCTTGTGGAATCCAGAAAGTTTCCCTAATACAATTTAAGGTATCTTGTACCCCACCATGCATTACATTTTTATGGGCATTTAGCACAATTAAATCTGTTAGATGATGAGTTTTGGGCAGTAAGATAGGGTGTTTAGCATAATCACTCAATTCAGCATTTTGTAACCTACCTCTGCACCTAATTACATTGTTCGCTAAATACAGCCCCAATTTCTCTATTATGGACCCTTTCACAATTTTTCTTTCCAATATCAATTTAATCTCATTTCCATAGATTTCCTCCTGTACCCTCTTTATCCAATATTCAAGAGGATGTGAAAACTTATATGATATATTCATCTTGTTTAAAAATTTAAACACCAACTTAGTTACATTGATTAGTTTGGGTAAAGAAGAATACCTATTTATATCAATGGCTAAGGGAGGACAAACTATTGGAGCGGTGGTCACAGTAATTTCAACAGGAGCAATATACGCCTTTTGTACAGGCCAATTAGCTTTATTTACCAACCAGCTCGGTCCTTTAAACCATGATACAGCATTTACAAATTTAGCATAAGGTAAATCTCGAGACAAGAAATCAGCTGGATTCTCCTCACCAGGTATATGATTAAATGTTAACATATGCTGACCCAAACTATTATACTTCTCTTGCATCTGATTAATTTCAGCAACTCTGTTTTGTACGTACACAATTTTACTGTTAAAATTACGAATCCATTGTAAGGATACCTCATTATCAGACCAAATTACAGTGTTGCTAATATTTATCTCCTGCAACTTATTTCTTATATAATTAGCTAATTTGACACCTACATAAATGGCTGTTAATTCCAACTGAGGCAAGGTACGTGATTTAATTGGAGACACTTTAGCCTTAGACATAACAAGAGAAATAACACTATTACATTGAAGGTAAGCAACTGCTCCATATGCAAATTTTGAAGCATCACAAAAAATGTGGAGTACATTTTTCCCATTTGGATTGGCCACCTGGCGTGGGAACCCCACCATTGGAATTTTCTCATAATCAACAATTAACTCATCCCACCTGTTAATGAATTCCTCAGGTAGAATTTCATCCCAAGCACATTTAAGTTTCCATGCTTCCTGAATTAATAATTTCCCTTTTATAGTAAGGGGTGACACTAAACCTAGTGGATCAAAACATTTGGAAACTTCAGCAAGCAAAACTCTCTTAGTTAATTTATTGGGCATACTGTAATTATTAGGTTTTAACATTAACAAATCTCTCTCAGTATCCCAAATTAAACCCAATACATTACTACATTTTGGCACTTCATCTCCAGGGTAATCTTTACTTATTTTGTCCTTCAATTTGGACGAATTACTATTCCATTCTCTGGGAGGCATATTTGCACTTTGCATTATTTTATTAGCCTCTCCATAAGTCATTAACAGTTCCTCTTCAGTTGACGTCACACCCAGGAAATTGTCCACATAAAATTGTTTGCTCATTACTTACTCAATGGACTTCCCGTACATTTAAGGTGTGCATTTATCGTCGCTTGAAGCAGGAACGGACTGGATGTAGCACCAAATAATACGCTCCTAAAGCGAAAGGTTTTCAGAGGGCTAAGTGGGCCAATAGGATTCTCAGGCCATAAGAAGCGGGTACAATCCTGGCCAGCCTCTTGTAAACCCACTCTTAGGAAAGCTTTACTTATGTCAGCCATAAAGGCATAATGCTTCACTCTGAAATTTAATAAGATATCTCCTAATTTTTCCGTCAACGACGGACCTGTCATCAGTCAATTAAACTAGGTACATTTTTGTTACTCCTGGCACTACAATTAAACACAATTCTCAGAGGAGTGGTCTTAGAATCCTTCTTCACTCCGTGATGTGGCAAATAGTGACCATAAATTTTGGCTTGCTCAGGAGGTTATTATATTATTATAATCAAAAAGAAGCGCTAAGCCACAAGGGCTATACAGCGCTGCTTGCTCAGGAGGTACCTCTTCTATAAATTTATTAATTAACTGCTCAGCAATTATATCATTATAGGCAGTTAACAATTCTGGTGTCTTACTCAGTTCGCGGAGCTGAGCCTTTAACTGCCCATATGCCATTCTGCAACTAGTGGGCAATTCTGGATGGTTCAGTCTCCACGGAAGTCGTACCCAGTATTGTCCAGATTCAAATTTTACATCTTTCAGGTACTGCTCCTGTGTAAAAGAATCGTCTGGACTTTCTTCATTTACATTTATTCCAATGCTGTCTAATTCCCACAATTTATGCACTGGCTCAACACCATCCTCTATGGAAGAATTATACTGGGGTACAACTTCATGAGTAAGACACACAGTTATGGTATTTGTAGTTTCCTCTAGTCATGAATTATTATTACGAGGAATCCTACCATACATTACATGGCCTCCTGCAGTCTTCAAAAGGGTGACACCACATTTCTTTACCATACCCTTTACAAAGGAGGCATAATAGTCACTACCTATCAAAATATTTATTGGGCCTACAGAATCATCACTTACACCAGAAGGTGCTAAATTTACATTATGTAAAAGTCTTTCTGTAGCTTAACTAAGCCCTACTGTAGATATTTTCTCTGGAAGTCTATCTACAATTAGTGCATTAACACGTTTTTTCTCATTGCCCAACCTGACAGTTACATAAACAGTGTCATACAATTGAGCCCTTTTATCAGAGAGAAAACCAGATAATTTTAAAGTTGTGGGATCTCCCATCTGTACTTTCATACCATCAAGACATTTACATTTTATGAAAGTACGCTGGGATCCCTGGTCCAATAATGCAGTTACATTTTTTTATTTATACCTTTTATCATCAGTTTTTACCTATAACACAGGTAAGGCTACTTCAGCAAAGCCATCATTATTAACATTAGCAGCAATTTTTACATTAGCCACTGTTGTGTCAGGATTGTCAACATTATCATTATTATCAACATTATCATATAGACCCTTACACATGACTATATGGTGTCTTCCTTTGTGACATTGATAACAGAAGTTTAATTTGGCATAACAATCCTTTACATTGTGATTACCCAAACACCTGATACATCTGTCAAGTTCCTCCAATCTTTCAACTTTATCATTCCATGAATTGTATGCATTGCAATTCTTAGAAAAATGAGTACCCTTACAGAAGAGACAATCTCTCCTTTCTTTAACTGGTTTCTTATTAACTGGGCTACTCTTAGGAGGGTACTTATTCTTCTTACCTTGTGGAGAATCATTATTTCTGATTCCTGTTCCTTGATATGCCCCTATGTAACTCCTTTTAGGAAATGAATTTTGATTAACATTAGGATAATTTTTCCCTTTGTGAAACTTGGCAGATACCTCAGAGTTATCACGTGTTGCATCTTTAAAATGAGTTAGTTGGCTGGTCTGCAACTGAACAATTAATTCTTGTAGACCTAGTCTTATTTCCTCCAGACCAAAATAACCCTTGTGATATTTGTTGGAGTTCCATTCAAGTGTTTTATAGTTTAATTTATTCTGTACAATGGCACTCAATAACCAGTCTGATTCCTTCAGATTATATTTATTACTTAATGTTTTGAGAGTGCTCTCCAGTTTAACTCTAAACTGCTGTAAACCTTTGTAAGTATGATCTGGAGATTTTAAATTAATAATGATATTCACTAGATCCAACCTACTTTGTTCTATATTACCATAAGTGACTTTCAACAAGTCAACTGCTTCCTTGTAAGAGTCATCTACATTGGGAAAGGCTTGTATGAGTATGTGAGCATCTCATACCTGTCCTTTGAGGTAAAATAATTTAGTTACACAGGCTAGGTCACTCCTGTCATGCACAGCTGCTTTAAAAATTGACCAAAATTCCTCCCAGTTTTCTCCAGGATTAAACACAGGTAAACATAGTTCTGGGAGTTTTGGCAAAGACATATTATTTGTTGGAGCAGACTGATTAACTGCCTGGTTTACACATTTTAATTTATTCAAGACCTGACTTTTACAAGAAAGAATCTTTTCTTCTAATTCATAATACTGATTAATCATAAGATCTACTTCAGTCTCATCTACACAGTTTACTAACAAATCTCCTTCATATTTGTTGTAATATAATTTGTATGAATCATATCTATTACCTAAAGCATCTAAATACAATTTTAAATCATCAGTATTCACAGTTTCTTGATTCATTAATTCCAAACATTTATTGTATGCTTTTGTTACATGACCCTTTCTAGCTTTCAGAGATGCTTTCTTTACTCTATATTCCATATGTTTGTCTTCTACATTAATTTCCTCATTTTCAGCCATGATGCAATGTATTAAATTCAACCCAATTAATAACACTGATTACAACTCACAACACTGACACAACCTACCTTTGAATAAATCCCAGCTACTTGAGCTTAGCAATTACACATGCAAGAAATTATAATATAATTTTAAATGTGCATTAATACAATCTTGGCTCATCAAAATTAATATTTCACAAATTAATAAATCCTTGCCAGAATTTGGCATAGCAAAATTAATATACACATTAATATAATTAGTTACACTTGGCTTATCAATTACACATACATTGATATAAATCTTGGCCAGAATTGTCTTATCAAATTATTATACAAATACATTAATATAAATCCTAGCCACTTTGGCTTTGCAAAATTAATATACACATTAATTAGCTACACTTGGCTGATCAATTACACATACACTTATACACATTAATATAATCTTTAGCCACACTTGACTTATCCAAATTAATATTGTAATAATTATAATCCACTATACATTAAGTAAATTTGTGAACTTAACGTCCACCTCCTTCTGTTATTTCACATATAATTATTAAGTAATTAACTAATTAATGACTTCACTAATTACATCCGGTTCGAAGGACCAACAGGCAAATTAAATGTGGAAAATTGCAATTATCTGTATGTAACTCATTATGTACATAACAGTAAATAACAAAGATAATTATTATTTATCAATGTTAATAGACAAGTAGGAATTTGGGACACCTAGGTCGCAAAAAATGTCCCCCCCTCGACACCTACCACTGTCATATCCACAAGTTGCTCTGGACCTATTACTAAATGAAATCTACATACACCAGGAATGTTGGTAAATATATAAATTTGTGGACTGTACATTAAAAATAATAAATGGTTATATATATACACAATTACATAACAGAAGGAAAATATATCTTAATATCACTCACCAATTTGACTGGAGATTAAAGTGTATCATACTCAGAAAACCTCACTCTAACTAAATCTATGAAAATAATGCTGGCCAGAATTACACACAAATCTAGAGAGCTTATCTGAGGTTCCTGGAGCTGTCTTGTCCAATCGTCTGATATCTCAAGTTATACAGGAATGCATGTCCAACAATTTCGCCTCCTATTTGAGAGGTGTCAGCCCAATTTTAACCTCTAGAGCACGAAAATTCCTTCCCATTACACTAACGTTGTATCCAATTCAAAACCAAGATGGCGAGTCTCTTGCGCATGCACAGAGCCTCCCTGTCGGCTCTATTCTCTTCTTTTAAAAATACACTTTTAATCAAGTTTATTTACACAGCATAATATTGGGAAATTATTTTCCACAAGCCATCTTCCACATATCAGACACTACACCTGTTTGAAGAGATAAATTAAAAATATTAGTTAATGGTTCACAGAGTTTCATTCTGCGTTCTTAAGAACCCTTGAAAAAACCTCATCAGGTCCCTGCGGCTTATTTTACTTAAGTCGATCTATTTGTTTCATAACCATTTCACTAGCGACTGTGATGTTACATAATTTATCTTCTTCTGGCCCACTATAAAATTAATTATTGGGATATTGTTAATGTCTTCCTGTGTAAAAACCGAGAAAAATAATTGTTTAAAATCGACCACATTTCGTTCTCTTTGTCAGTAAGATGCCCATAATTATTTTTAAGGGGACCTATCTTATCTCTAACTTTTGTTCTATACACCTAGAAAAATCTTTTTGGGTTAGTTTTCGAATCCCTGGCAACTTTAATTTCATAGTCCCGTTTAACTTTTCTTGTCCTCTTTTTACCGTCCCTCTTAATGTCAATATACTGATTCATAAGATGACTCAACTCTTTTGATGCGCCTTTAAATTCCTTTCTTATGCACTAAAAGATATTTGAGCCTATTATTCATCCATTTTGGATCATTTCTGTTTGATCTAATTCTTTATAAGGTATAAATGTTCTTTGGGCAGCATGTATAGAGTTCAGAAAACTGTCATAATGATAGCTCTCTTCGTTACCCCAGTCAACAGATGATAAGTGTTCTCTAAGCCCATCGTAATCTGCTAAGCGAAAATCTGGGACCAGTACTGAATTATCCCTACTATCATACTTCCATTCAATGCTAAAGGTAATTGATTTGTGGTCGCTAGCACCAAGTTCCTCTGAAATTTCTAATTTATTAACAAGGGATTCATTGTTTGCCAGAACTAAGTCAAGCAGGTTATTTCCCCTTGTAGGCTCTGTCACAAACTGCTTCAAATAACAATCCTGAACTACTTCTAAGAAGTTGTATGATTCTAAATTCCCAGTCAAGAAATTCCAATCAATATGACTAAAGTTTAAGTCTCCTAGAATTACTACATTATCGTGCCTTGTTACCTTAACAATTTCCTCCCACATTAGTCTCTCTTGGTCCCTATCTAAGTTTGGGGGACGGTTTATCACACCGAAAATCAATTTTTCATTCCCCTCTTAAAATTCTATCCCGACTCTGTACGTGTTACTTCAGACTTAATACCCGTTTTTGTACAACAGTTCAAGCGATCTCGGATATACAATGCCACCCCACCCCCCTTCCCGATACTTCTATCTACTTGGAACAATTTAAAACCCTGAATGTGACATTCCGCAGGCATGTCCCGACTTTTTGAATTAAACCACGTCTCAGTTAAGGCAAATACCTCAATGTTACCTGCACTAGCAACTAATCTCAACTCGTCCATCTTGTTCCTAGCGCTACGGCTATTAGCATAATATACATTGAAAGACTCTCTTTTCTCTTTACCCTTCCTGCTCATCTCTGTTTTTCTACTAAACCTATTACTGTCCTTATCACTTAGTGTCACTGGTTTTTCAATATCTACCTCATTCTGCTTATTACTAGTTCCCCTA
>NC_069402.1:85615738-85650738 GCF_026875155.1 Cherax quadricarinatus | reverse complement strand
CGGAGGAGAGGGGCTCGGGGAGAGGCGGAGAGGGCTCGTGGGAGAGGGGCTCGGGGAGAGGGGCTCGTGGGAGAGGGGCTCGTGGGAGGAGTGGAGAGGGCTCGTGGGAGAGCGGGAAGCTCGTGGGAGAGGGGTTCGTGGGAGAGGGGCTCGTGGGAGAGGGGCTCGGAGGAGAGAGGCTTGGAGAGGCGATGTTTCGCTCCTGGCGAGCTTGTCAGCGCTACAAACTAAACTTCCTTCTCCTCCTATCCTACCTATGGAAAAAAAGTTGAATATCAGATAAGATAAAGAAGTCTATAAGAAGCCAATGTTAGTAGCACTCACGAGATTATGAAGAGACTTTAATCTCAGTAGTGTGCACTTTGATGGATTTACAAGAGAAGGGAGAAGGAAGGGGAAGGAAGAAAAATAGAGAGGAAGGAAGGCTGAAGGACTAATCACGTCAAAACAACAAAAACAATTATTAACACAATGCTATTGTTAATACTATTATTACTACTGGTACTACTACCATTACTACTTCCCCAGTGTTATATTCTCAGTATTCGACTCAGAAGCCCGTCGTACAGGTGACGTATTTCGGCAATACAGATAACCAAGTGCTGCACATGTGTCTTATTCTTCAGGTGAAGGGAAGGAGGGAAGAAAAATATTAGGGGAGGGAAGAAGGAAAGGAAGAAAGGAAAATATAGGGGAAGGAAGTAGAGCGGACAGATTTGCCAACCTTAGAAATAAAGATCTAGTATTATGTTACAAATTGCAATACATTTTAAAGGAAAATTAGAATATGTGGCTGCAATGTGGCGTTCGTACATACAGAAACACAGAGACAGCACATACAATTTTAAAAACCAAACATGCAACACAAAAGATACCAGTGTGGAGAAATGCGAATTAGAAGACTGAAGACAATGAACACGTCTATGGCAGAGAACCAGAAACAGTAGGAAATGACTGGGCATAATGAGCACTTTTAAGCTGAACAAATATTCCACATTTCAGAGTAAATTTTAGCCGACGTATCGGTCCTACTGTTAGGACCGAAACATCTGAAGTTTCTTCTCCATAATGTGGATTATGAAATATGGCAGCCACGGTAATGTGCCTTTTATTCTTCGTGTTAGTTCACCGAAGAATACGAGAGAGAGAGAAAAGAGATGACCTGCTGTGAAAGCACTAGCAGGGAGATCAAATGCAAAAGTTCAAATAATGAAAAAGGTTCTAGAAAATACAAATGGTAACACTTCATCACAAAGAGATGGTAGCAGACTGGCTGGCTGTGTCGCAAGGTGTGTGTGCAACACCGCTCTGAACGTATAAACACACATGCGCAACACTTGGTTACCTTGCAACAAAATGTCAGTGGACCACTGACAACAATATGATCTTAAATGAGGACAAATTTCAGTTACTACGTTACGAAATGAGGACATAAAAACAACGTCGGAGTACAAGACAAACTCAAGTGTTGCACACGTTTATCTCGTTGATCAACTTGTTGATGCTGGTATAAAAATTGGTAATCCATAAAGTGGTTTAGAAAAACACGTAAGCAAACACTAGGCCATATTTACCAGAAAACGTTTCGGGTCTGGGACCGTGAACAAGGTCCCAGAACCGAAACGTTCTCTGGTAACAGAGGCGTCGTAAGGGGGGGGGCGCCCCGGGTGATACCATTTACGGGGGTGACATCATAGAGCCTCTAAAGAAGGTAACAATAATGCACAAAACAGTGGTGCACCAACATAAGAGAAGAATTCTTCGTTGATTTTGATGATTTGACAGATGATTTTGCATAATTGAAGGCTGTGATGAATGGTTTGAAAAACCGACAAGTTGAAGATTGAGACACTTATGCAGCATATGGGAATCTTTATTCAGGAAACGTTTCGCCACACAGTGGCTTCATCAGTCCAATACAAAGAGGAAGGCGTAAGGAGAGGAGGAGTATGAGGTAATCAGTCCCTCAGCCTGGAGTCGATGTGTTCAGTCCATCAAACATTCTACAAGATTGATGGACTGAACACATCGACTCCAGGTTGAGGGACTGATTACCTCATTCTCCTCCTCTCCTTACGCCTTCCTCTTTGTATTGGACTGATGAAGCCACTGTGTGGCGAAACGTTTCCTGAATAAAGATTCCCATATGCTGCATAAGTGTCTCAATCTTCATAATTGAAGGCAAGGAAATGTAATATCAGATTTACTGTCATGTTACCTGTACTCAAGGTCATATCGGAACTAGTGTTTCACTGATATTGCAATGTTTTTCTTTATTTTTCAAGTTTTTTACTTTTTAGTTTTTACACTGTTGAAGATGAATAAATGTAGGATCTGTTGGCTGTTCTTAAAGTGGTATTTGAGTTTATGTTTCCTCAATAATATTACCATTATACATTGTATATTTTATCATTAATAAAGTTGAGAAGTATTCTCCTGTTCAGTTTATGGCCCTTAAACGTTCTTATTGCTGAACATTTGTCACTGGTCATGTAGTAGTGACATAACTGGAGCTTACCCCCCCATCCCCCCGCCCTTGAATTTCATGGGGATGACACCAGAGATTCCGCCCCGGGTGACACCAACTCTAGCGACGTTTCTGTCTGGTAAGCATGTCGTGATGTTTGCTCACGTGTCTTTCTTGTCGGCAGTGAGCACCATCAGCAATATGCTAACGATGGAAACGCTAGGAATATTTACGAGAAATTAAGGACGATGCACTACAAGCACAACTCTACGTCTTAAACTAGAGAGAGGCAAGAGAGTGCGTCCATCTAGCTCACTTGGAGGCTGATAAAACACAAGACAATTTTCTACGACGGTGGAGACAACCCTAGTGATTTTGGAAGGCAAGACACTGTTTTATGTGCTTAGGGATACTGTGACATTTAATGACAGGTTGTTATTCTTCTCACGTCGAAAGTCATGGTTTCGAAGATTAGTAATGAGTGGGTTAAATAATGGCAGCGAGGTCGAGCCTCTGAGTAACTTACGTTTCTCTGGTCCGCTGCGATTACCGTTTTCAATATCACTCCCTTACCTGCAAAAAAAGAAGAAGCATGTTCCATTAATAGCATCCAATATCACAAAAGTGCATAATTAAATGCTAAATAGGGCAAGGCCAGCTTTGAGTATACAGCATCACAAATAAACACTAGTTTGCTCAAGCCAGAGTTATGTACATAAAAACTAGTTGACGTTATCAATTCACTGCCAATATCAATTTTGCTACTATCCATATCAACTTTTTTTTTTTGCTATCCTGATTAATTCAGTATCGCATTACAGATATCACACTCACAATGCAATCAAAACGCTCTAAATCATATCTGGAACTCGTTCGAAGTCACAGTCCGTAAGTCACAAGAAATTCTGACTTAAAGGGAAGTTTCTCTGCTAGTTACTGGGTTGTTTAGTCAACCTAACCCTTGAAAGCAGTAGTAGTAGTAGAGGTGATATTTACTAAGCACTTTGACCGTACACGCCACTGAGTTCTCGTACCAATACACCAAAGCTGAAATTGACAAAACAATAAAAGCAACGAACGTGAATAAAACTGTTATACCAAGACTCTCCCAGGGAACACAAGCTCTCGTCTCCTGGAGGAGAAGTCGCTCAAACCTCACCACCGCGTTGTCCATGTTGACGGAGGGGAGGATATATCATCAATGATTGAGGGGGATACATGACCCGTGCTGAGGGAGAAGGGGATACATGATCAGTGTTGAGGGATAGGGGGATACATCAATGGTGAAGGGGATACATGAGGGATACATGATCAGTATTGTGGGACAAGAGGGATACATGATCAGTATTGTGGGGCAGGAGGGATACATGATCAGTATTGTGGGACAGGAGGGATACATGATCAGTGTTGTGGGAGGGGGATACATGATCGATGTTGTGGGAGAGAGGAATACATCAGTGGAGGAGGGGATACATGATCAGTGTTGAGGGAGAGGAGGGATACATGATCAGTGTTGAGGGAGGGGGATACATGATCAGTGTTGAGGAAGGGGGATACATGATCATGTGTTGAGGAAGGGGTGATACATGATCGTGTTGAGGAAGGGGGATACATGATCAGTGTTGAGGGAGGGGGATACATGATCAGTGTTGAGGGAGGGGGATACATGATCAGTGTTGAGGAGGGGGATACATGATCAGTGTTGAGGGAGGGGGGATACATGATCAGTGTTGAGGGAGGGGGGATACATGATCAGTGTGGAGGGAGGGGGGATACATGATCAGTGTTGAGGAAGGGGGGATACATGATCAGTGTTGAGGAAGGGGGATACATGATCAGTGTTGAGGAAGGGGGGATACATGATCAGTGTTGAGGGAGGGGGGATACATGATCAGTGTTGAGGAAGGGGGATACATGATCAGTGTTGAGGGAAGGGGGGATACATGATCAGTGTTGAGGGAGGGGGGATACATGATCAGTGTTGAGGGAGGGGGATACATGATCAGTGTTGAGGGAGGGGGGATACATGATCAGTGTTGAGGAGGGGGATACATGATCAGTGTTGAGGAGGGGGATACATGATCAGTGTTGAGGGAGGGGGGATACATGATCAGTGTTGAGGGAGGGGGATACATGATCAGTGTTGAGGAAGGGGGATACATGATCAGTGTTGAGGAAGGGGGATACATGATCAGTGTTGAGGGAGGGGGGATACATGATCAGTGTTGAGGGAGGGGGGATACATGATCAACAAACTAAAACAACTAACTAGTCTAGGAGAAAACTGGATAAGTTTTAATTGTTCTTAAATTTTCTTGTCAGGAAGAAAATAGTTATCCTTAGAAGACCTCGTCACGACAGTCAATTAACTGTAAGTCAACAGATTATGCCGGGGGAGAGAGAGAGAGACAGCTGACGTTCTGTCACTATCACGACCACACACCAGGTGCTTCGTATGAGCACAAGAACTAGTGTTCCATCACGAACACACAACAGGTGCTCCATATGAGCACTAAAGCTGGTGTTCAATCACTATCACAACCCCACACCAGGTGCTCCAGGTGAACACTGTGGAGTGTACCAAGCACATCATTTTCATTCGGCAAGCACCACCCGTAGCCACACATCCATCACTCCATCAATAACCAGCTTAAGCATAGTAACTTTCTGCCGTTGTGACTTCTGCGGCCCCGGTTCACACTTGAGAATAACTACCAATTCTAACAGTCAACCAGAGGGAGGGAGGGTGAACTCCAAGCCAGCTGACCTTGTAACCAGACAGTCATCGAGGTCAGTCCCTCACCTACCTTCAGCTGATTAACATGCGCGAGAGCTCTGTCCTCTGTACGAGAGTATAAGCTACAGCCAGTGAGAGAACTCACTCTTGCTCTCTCCTGTTAAACTTATTTTGCAATCTGCCAAGATTATACACATTTTTTACACTGGTTGTGGTGGGAATACACGGACAGTCAGGATAAACCTCTGGTGTATACTCTCGTCCTTATCATTCATCGACTGCTTTACTGATTGTTCCCTCGCTGCAAGTCTATCTTTACGACCGGGTAGAACAGACCACATAACAGGACCCCGATGGCAATACATGTTGCTTTTTTTTGGGGGGGGGATGTTATCTTAGGTAATTTACACATGTTACTATGTATGAATTTGTGCAACTGTATTTGTGTGTACCTGCACCTAAATAAGCTTAGTAAAGAGCCCCAGCGATGGTGCTGGTGACTACCACACACCAGGTAGTAGGTTCACCGGCGTTGTCCCGGCCTGAGTCTCCTGCTGAGCAGCACACCAGGTGCTCCGCATTAGTAACTTCGCGTACTTAACCGCGCCCAGGTGAGCAAGTTATTGTATTACATTATTAAGGTAGTCTAAAAATATGACTTTAAAAATATCAAGCAATAACCTTTTTTTTGTGCATATTCTTTGCTTCTATTTACTTAATTTTACGTACAGTCTACTTTCTTTATTCATTACTGTAAACCTAATTTCTTCGATTTCTATTTTTTTTCTCTACCCTTATCGATTTGTCTTTCGTTCCATTCAACTGACGATTGCTCTCTCTCTCTCTCCCCTCTATGCCCTTGTTCTATATTTACTTTTTCCCTCTCAGTTTCTCTCATACCTTTTCCATATCGTTGTTTCATTACCTCTATCCATCTCTCTCCTCTTTTTTTCCTCTTCTCCCCTCTACCATCTCGCATCATTACTTCTCTCTTCCTCCTCTATTTTTCCCTTCCCTCTTCCCCTCTCGCCTTTTCCATCTTCATCGTCTTCATCTTCACATTGTCATCTTTGGTGGGAGTGGAAGGAAAGGAAAGAAAAAGATAGACAAGCATGATAATACAGAGGCAATGTTTCGCTCACACGGAAGCGAAACCTCGTCTACATTAAGGTTAGTTCAGTTTTAAGATTAGTTTGTACTGTCTTACGTGTATAGAGGGTTAGGTTAGGGAAGGTTGGTCAGGAAAGAGGACGAGTGTTACCTGACGCGGGTCTTAGTAATATGATGACACGCAGCTTTAGCTTTTGGTCATCTGACAGAGGCCTTTTCCTGGCTTACCTGTCCATCCCTTTAAAAAATAATGGTTATGATTATAACTGTACAGAAGGGAGAGTGTTTTAATAGGGGAGGGAAAGATCTATTCCAACAAGAAAATGAGAGGGGAGGCGTAGTCAAGCAAGGTGGGAGTTGGGGAAGAACCAACAGGTTGGAGAGGGCAGGAGGAGGGGAAGATGATAGAGCAACATGAGAGGGGAGTGGGGAGTGATGGGTGAGAGGGGGGAGTGTGATGGGTGAGCGGAAAAGAGCAATGCGTGAAGGGAGGAACGATGGGTAAGGAAGAGCGATGGGAGAGGAGTGATGGGTGAGGAGAGAGTGATGGTGAGGACGAGTGATGGGTGAGGGGGAGAGTAATGGGTAAGGAGAGTGATAGGTGATGGGGAGAATATGATGGGTGAGGAGTGTGATCGGTAAGGAGAGTGATGGGGTAAGAAGAGTGATGGGATAAGGAGAGCAAAGGGTGAGGGGGTAAGAAAAGTGATGGGCGAGGGAGAGTGATGGGTGAGGGAGGGGAGAGTGATGGGTGAAGGGGGAGGGAGAGTGATGGGTGAAGGGGGAGGGAGAGTGATGGATAAGGGGGAAGAAAGTGAAGGATCTACCACAAGATCTTATCGTGGTGATCAACGTCCATTTCTTAACGATTCCTACTTTCTCCTCAAATGTTGTCTTCAACAAATCTAGTTAATTTAAGTGAACCCAAGTTTCATAAACCAACAAGTCCACATTTACAAACTAGTGAGTAAATTACAAGACACACTTGAGACACAACTAACAAGGTGACCGAGGAAATAAAACATGGAATGTTGAAGTGTGAACTTAACATAGTGTGCGAGAACAGACCGGATGGGGTGTGACGGACAAGGAAAAATGACACCATAAACATGCACGGGAGGAGCAGCGTCACCTGTACCTCAAGGAAAGTGATATTTACTGCTTACTAACCCCCCCCCCCCCGTCCCTCTCTCTCTCTCTCTCTCACACACACACACACCGAGCGTCACATCTTCCGTGCTCCGGGAATATAAGTGTTTTTGAGGGCTACCCAAGTGTTCTGCAAGGTTTGCTAAGTGTGTCAGGGTAGTGAACAATCCTAGAAGTGATTTTTAATCTCCCTGAGCCACATAAGTGTGGGGAGAGCCACAATTTTGTAAGTGATCTAGAAAATAAAAACGTTGTGGCGCAGAGTGGGCAGGCTAGTGTGGGTGGTAAGGCGACGTTGTCAAGTGTCACCTAAGAAAGATAATAAAGTGAAACAATCGTGTGACCAGTGAGAGAAATACAGTGAATAGGGTACATTATTAACGAGAAGAAATTCAGGTGGATCTACGCCAGGACGTACATCAAGCTGGATCTACGCCAGGACGTCACATCGAGTGGACAATCTACAGGCTGTACAGCTGCACTACAAGTACTGTATCACCTATGAGTGGTTGTTTGGGTGTGGGGTTCCAGGTTACAATTAACCGCCAAGCTGAATGTGAATGGTCTAACTCTCATAGCACGATAAAGAATAGGCACTCAAGTATTCAATAAAGAATAGCAATTGGTAATCCATTGAACAAGGCGATTAACTTACTATAAGCAGGTCAAGCATAGGCAACATTGTAAGTAGGTGAGTGTAAGTCTCAGGAGGGTGGGAGTCTGGTCACAAGAGGTTGTGGACAAAGCGACAACTGAGAATCCACATTACACTCCAAGCACAAGCCACCTACTTTTCAGACACATAATAAACCCACACATAATTCGACACAATTACACACACACACACACATATATATACACACACACACATACACAAACACACACACACACACATACACACACACACATGCATACACACACACACACACACACACACACACACACACACACACACACACACACACACACACACATACACACACATACACATGACAGGAATAAATAAAGGGGATGTAAATAGTGTGCTGAAAATATCTAGCCTAGACAGGACTCGCAGCAATGGTTTTAAGTTAGAAAAATTCAGATTCAGGAAGGATATAGGAAAGTACTGGTTTGGTAATAGAGTTGTGGATGAGTGGAACAAACTCCCAAGTACAGTTATAGAGGCCAGAACGTTGTGTAGCTTTAAAAATAGGTTGGATAAATACATGAGTGGGTGTGAGTTGGACCTGATTAGCTTGTGCTACCAGGACGGTTGCCGTGTTCCTCCCTTAAGTCAAGGTGACCTGACCTGACTAGGTTGGGTGCATTGGCTTAAGCCGGTAGAAGACTTGAACCTGCCTCGCATGGGCCAGTAGGCCTGCTGCAGTGTTCCTTCGTTCTTATGTTCTTATACACACACACACACACACACACACACACTGTCAAGCCCCAGGAGGTTGGGGGTCAGGTCACAAGAAGTTGTGGGCAGCAAAGGACCACTGAGACTCGACATTACAACGCACAAGCCACCTACCTTTCAGTACATAATAAACCCACACATAATTCCACACAAAATTACACACACACACACACACACACACACACACACACACACACACACACACACCACACACACACAACACACACACATCCAGACTCACACATACACTCCCCCCCTCACCACCGACATCTCACTCTTCCCCTGATCCCTCCCCTCCCTCATTCACCCTCCCCTCCCCCGTTCACCCTCCCCCTCCCCACCCCTCCCCACTCCTCTCCCACATAGCCACAGTTCCTCCACTACCTCCCCCCCCCCACACTCTGACATACACGCTACTAACCTAACATACAGAACTAATAGGTTTCCCACTCTGGGGCAATCAGGATAAAAACAAAAATGGGTTGTCAGAGAGCAACAAGAAAAACCAAGGACAGGAGGAGGAAGCTGCAAAGGAAGATTGGGCAGCAGAGCTCATAAAAAGGGATCATGAATGGGAAAAGAAACTAGAAGAACTTAGCATGAGAATGGAAGAGAGGATAGATATGGAAAGCAGGAAGTGGGAGGTGCATGTCAAAGCAGCAGAGGCTAGGATACAGAGTTTAGAAGAGGAACTGAAAAATCTGAAACAGCCTAAAGAACTAAAGAACATTTTGGGATTGACAACAGAGACTGCTACCTCAGCCACAAATAGGGGGACTGTAGGGAAAGAAGGGGCACAACTGCATGGGGAAGCTCTATCAGAGGAGACTGTAGTAAATGTGGAGGCCCTAACAGAGAAAATAGGATTCAGCTCTTGACTCTCGCCCAGGCAGGTCATAGCAGCTCTCCTTACTTACTCTGTCTCCCTACGATCCCCGTTGGGGAGGGGAATCTTTACCAGCGTTGTCATCGCCTTGACTTACACGATGAGCTACGCAAATCGTGTAAAGATCAAACCAAGAAATGCTACTGTTGATGATTCAACGAAGATTGCTCTTGCAACTGTTGTTCAGGGAGCACTGGAAGTAAAATTCAACACCATATTGTCACTGAAAGAAGCATTCATTGTTGTGTCACGATGATGCTGAAGCATAGAAGCTACTCACTACAGAAGCCATCACTACTCTTACTACTCAAGGGTTTACTGTTACGTCATCTCCTGCCCTCAGGGCAAGGAAATCAGTATTCTTAAAAAAACTGGACAAGATTCTGACGTCTCAAACACCTGCTGAACTCAAGTCATCCATCGAGACGCAAAATACTTGGGCTACTGTTGACAGCATTACAAAAATCCCAAATGCAACGTCCATGATCAAGGTCACCTTCACCGACATCAACATGGCTGCCACTGCACTGAACGAAGGTCTTGCTGTCTACTACTACTACATCAGCCCTACCTACATTGAAGCAGAGAGATATCACTACATCCAACATTGCTGGAACTGTTATTCATACCATCACACCACCAAAGCATGTCCAGTAAAAGACAAGAAGTTCTGCACTACATGTGGTAGTGAGGGACACGCCTTCAGTTCCTGCACCGCTGCTGCTCCATCACAACCAGCGTGCTTAAACTGCAAGAGTAATGATCACCATACACTGGCAGCAAAATGTCCTACAAAAGGATATTATGAAGAAAACACAAGATGCAGCAAAGAAAAAACCTACTAGCAACACTCCAACGTATGCAGCAATTGCAAAAATACAAGCAGACACTACAAAATTACTTCAAGCATCTACTCAGCCCGCCTCCACCACCACCACTGCCATCACTCCTCCAACATGTGACGTAACGAAGATTCACTACTGTCTACTATACGCTCATATGCAAAACATGGCTTTACCTGGATCATTTAACTCTACCATCAACGAGTTATTTGCATTAAATAACATGCCTTCATTTACATTTCCAGCATCTCCACCTTCTGAAGAAATTCTCAAATTCACCAAAAACTTAATCGCCAACTCTTCTGCAGAAGTTCCATCAGCACCACCAACTAGTGACGTCAATCCAACAACGACCAATGAGAAGCCTCCACCGCCACTACCTCTCACTGAATCCAACCAATCAGAAGCCTTACCACCAGAAACATCTTCTAATTCGTCTACTGAAGTTGAAAACGAAGCAACACCACCTTCCTCGACTCCACCACCGCCTTCTCTACTTAGCTCACGTCGATTACCTGGAACACCATGGGTTAAACACAAAGGACTCATATTCTACACCACGAGGCTGTACCCTGCAAGCATGACTCGCCTAGAACTCATCCAACATCTCCAAGACAACACTGTATCGTACCAAAGTGAAGAAAGACCATTCCCTACCTACAACCAGATACTCCACCAACTCCAAACCAACGAATACTACTACAGCTCTCCTATAAGTGTGAGACAACTCTCACGAAAACAATTTACCGCACTGATAAACGGTTTAAGACCATAACCAACTCATCCTGCTTGCTGCCTTCTGACACTCCCAGCTCCTACCGCTGCCTTCGCCATCCTCTCCTAGTGAGCCAAGCAATGACATCAGTCAAGCCTCTCTATCGACGTCTCCAGTACTTTTGTACCACATGTCCCAAAGTGGTTGGGCCACTTGCCTTGATTCCTCCTTTTCCCCTCCTCCCCATCCTTTTCCAGTTATTTCCATCCTTCCATATCCTTCTTCCTTCCCATCTTACGACAGATCTCGTCGTCCTCGATTCGATTCGATTCGCCCTAACAGACAACAACAGAGCCCAAGGAAAGCCGAGAAGGGAAAATGACAGGCCACTGAGCCCGAGTACATTAGCCAGTGAAACTAAAGAAAGGAAAGCTGCAGTGGAGGAAAAAAAATTAAATGAGGGGATACACAGGGATATGCAGTGGGAGAATGAAAGGGTGAGGTCAGTCTTTGTGTATGGGCTCTAGGAAGTTGAAGGGGAAACATATGAAGCAAGAAAACAAGGGAAAAAAAGCAATTGAAAGCATCATGAAAGCAATAGGAGAAGACGACATGACCCAGCTGGAAAATGTTCGAAGAATAGGGGGGTTTGTAAAAAAAAGAACCCAGCCAGTGAAAGTGACCTTCAAGGCAGAAGCGACTCGGACCAGGATCCTGCAGGAGAAAGCACGATTAAGGGACATGCCGGCATACAGGAAGGTGTATCTCGACCGCGACAGAACACAAGAAGGCAAAAACTGAGAGATATGGTACAAAGGCGAAAGGAGGAAAGAGAGGGGATGGAGAAGACAGACAGGAGATCCCATACCCTGGAAGAAGATCAAATACAGCCTCCCTCACAACTTCCTATAGAAGCCTCCCAACCAGGTCAACCCCAGTGCAACCAAACACTCTAAATCAAAACACCCATGCCACATCCAATGCCCCCACCCACTACATTACAAACTCCACCCCCACAGCAGCAACCCATAGTTCCTTACCAGGTCTCCCACTTCCCCAACTCCAATATACCTCCCAGACCACAGTCTTAGAAAAGAAGTTGAAGGTGTGGTATACAAATGCAGATGGAATAACAAACAAGTATGAGGAGTGGCACGAAAGAATCAAAGAGACATCCCCAGACATAATAGCACTCACAGAAACAAAACTCACCAGAATAATAACAGATTCAGTCTTTCCATCCGGATACCAAATACTAAGGAAAGACAGAGGGAGGAGAGGGGGAGGAGGAGTTGCACTGCTCATTAAAAACCAGTGGGGTTTTGATAAAATGGAAGGAATGGATAGCACGGGCGAAAGGGACTACTTAGTAGGAACAATCCAGTCTGAGGGACATAAGGTGATAATTGCAGTAATGTAAAACCCACCACAGAACTGCAGGAGGCCAAGAGAAGAATATGATGAGAGCAACAGAGCAATGATCGACACACTAGCCGAGGTGGCCAGGAGAGCACACATGGGGGGAGCAAAGTTACTAGTTATGGGTGATTTTAATCACAAGGAGATTGACTGGGAAAACCTGGAGCCCCATGGGAGTCCCGAAACATGGAGAGCCAAGATGATGGATGTGGTACTGGAAAACCTCATGCATCAACATGTTAGAGACACTACCAGAGAGAGAGGAGAGGATGAACCAGCAAGGCTGGACCTTGTATTCACCATGAGTAGTTTGGACATCGAGGGAATCATGTATGAAAGGCCCATGGGAGCTAGTGATCATGTGGTTCTGTGCTTCGACTACATAGTTGAGCTACAAGTGGAGAGAGTAACAGGAATAGGCTGGGAAAAACCAAACTACAAAAGGGGAAACTACTCAGGCATGAGGAACTCCTTCAAGACATTCAGTGGGAGAGGGAACTGACAGGAAAACCAGTACAAGAAATGATGGACTATGTAGCAACAAAATGCAAGGAGGCAGAGGAGAGGTTTGTTCCCAAGGGAAACAGAAATAATGGGAAGAGCAGAACGAGTCCTTGGTTCACCCAAAGGTGTAGGGAGGCAAAAACTAGGTGTACTAGAGAATGGAAAAGGTACAGAAGACAGAGAACTCAGGAAAATAAAGAAATCAGCCGAAGAGCCAGAAACGAATATGCACAGATAAGAAGGGAGGCTCAGAGACAATATGAAAATGACATAGCATCACAAGTAAAAACTGACCCGAAGCTGTTGTACAGCCACATCAGGAGGAAAACAACAGTCAAGGACCAGGTAATCAGACTGAGGAAGGGTGATGGGGATTTCACAAGAAACGACCAAGAGGTATGTCAGGAGCTCAACACAAGATTTAAAGAGGTATTTACAGTGGAAACCAGTAGGACTCCAGGAATTCAGAACAGGGGGCACACCAGCAAGTGCTGGATGAGGTACATATAACCAAGGAGGAGGTGAAGAAGTTGCTATGCGAACTTGACACCTCAAAGGCGGTGGGACCAGACAACATCTCTCTATGGGTCCTTAAAGAGGGAGCAGAGATATTGTGTGAGCCATTAACAAAGATCTTCAACACATCATTTGAAACTGGGCAACTCCCTGAGGTATGGAAAATGGCAAATGTAGTCCCAATTTTTAAAAAGGGAGACAGACATGAGGCACTAAACTACAGACCTGTATCACTAACGTGTATAGTATGCAAGGTCATGGAGAAGATTATCAGGAGGAGAGTGGTGGGGCACCTGGAAAGAAACAAGTGTATAATTGACAACCAGCACGGTTTCAGGGAAGGAAAATCCTGTGTCACAAACCTACTAGAGTTTTATGACAAGGTGACAGAAGTAAGACAAGAGAGAGAGGGGTGGATCGACTGCATATTTTTTGGACTGCAAGAAGGCCTTCGACACAGTTCCTCACAAGAGGTTACTGCAAAAGCTAGAGGATCAGGCACACATAACAGGAAAGGCACTGCAATGGATCAGAGAATATCTGACAGGGAGGCAACAACGAGTCATGGTACGCGACGAGGTGTCAGAGTGGGCGCCTGTGACAAGCGGGGTTCCACAGGGGTCAGTCCTAGGACCTGTGCTGTTCTTGGTATATGTGAACGACATAACGGAAGGGATAGACTCAGAAGTGTCCTTGTTTGCAGATGATGCGAAGTTAATGAGAATAATCAAATCGGATGAGGATCAGGCAGGACTACAAAGAGACCTGGACAGGCTACAAGCCTGGTCCAGCAACTGGCTCCTTGAATTTAACCCTGCCAAATGCAAAGTCATGAAGATTGGGGAAGGGCAAAGAAGACCGCAGACACAATATAGTTTAGATGGCCAAAGACTGCAAACCTCACTCAAGGAAAAAGATCTGGGGGTGAGTATAACACCGAGCATATCTCCTGAGGCGCACATCAATCAGATAACTGCTGCAGCATACGGGCGCCTGGCAAACTTACGGATAGCGTTCCGATACCTCAGTAAGGATTCGTTTAAGACTATACCATTTACGTCAGGCCCATACTGGAGTATGCAGCACCAGTTTGGAATCCACACCTAGTCAAGCACGTCAAGAAATTAGAGAAAGTGCAAAGGTTTGCAACAAGACTAGTCCCAGAGCTACGGGGATTGTCCTACGAAGAAAGGTTGAGGGAAATCGGCCTGACGACACTGGAGGACAGGAGGGTCAGGGGAGACATGATAACGACATATAAAATACTGCGCGGAATAGACAAGGTGGACAAAGACGGGATGTTCCAGAGAAGGGACACAGACACAAGAGGTCACAATTGGAAGTTGAAGACTCAGATGAATCAAAGGGATGTTAGGAAGTATTTCTTCAGTCATAGAGTAGTCAGGCCGTGGAATAGCCTAGAAAGTGACGTAGTGGAGGCGGGAACCATACATAGTTTTAAGGCGAGGTATGATAGAGCTCATGGGGCAGGGAGAGAGAGGACCTAGTAGCAATCAGCGAAGAGGCGGGGCCAGGAGCTGTGACTCGACCCCTGCAACCACAAATAGGTGAGTACAAATAGGTGAGTACACAGACACACACACACACACACACACACACACACACTGTAATAAGTGGTCGACACCACTTAACAAGCTCCTCTATTTCCTTCACTATAAGCAAGAGATTTTTGCTCCAATTTAAAAACGGTCACGCCTGTTCACTGTGTATGCGTGCGTATACAAGTGCGCAATGTGTGTATGACCGAGTTTGAGTTCGCGTGGATTCACATCAGTACGCGGGCTTCTATACACAACATTATGGCCCCCAGGTTTAAAAGCACTGCTGATGGTTGTAATATTCCAGCATATATAATTCTGCACCAACATACTGCTGCCAAACCATGTAATTAACGCCCTCCTGCTAATTACACAACATCAAAAATTAGAGAGTCGCTGCTGGCCGGGTTTCATTATCAACTTTTTACGTTTTAGAGACTATAAAAAATACATTATTACACCGAATTTTTTGTATGAATAAAAAACACCCATATATTTTGTTTAACACAGTTTCACCCACCCACACACGCGCGCGCGTGCACACATAAGCACGCGCGTGGCCAGTTTTAAAGGCAATGCCACACGGGGGAGTTGAATGATAGCTCTAGGCCTTTCGTGTTGCAACCAACACATCAGGAGCTTGCAATATTGCAGAAAAGGTGAGGTCCAAGCAAATAAGATTAGAGGCAGGAGGTAGGAGTTCCTGCCTCCTGCCTCATTTGAGCAAGGCGCCTCCTGTGGTTGTATTTGTTTGGACTTCCTCCTATTTTCGTCATGAGAGAGTCCACCCATCCAAAGATGGGTGGATTCAACCCAGCCAAAGACGGGTTGACTCGACCTAGCCAAAGACGGGTGGATTCAACCCAGCCAGAGATGGGTGGACTCGACCCAGCCAAACAAAGATGGGTGGACCCAATCTAGCCAAACAAAGATGGGTGGACTCAACCCAGCCAAACAAAGATGGGTGGACTCAACCTAGCCAAACAAAGATGGGTGGACTCAACCTAGCCAAACAAAGATGGGTGGACTCAACCTAGCCAAACAAAGATGGGTGGACTCAACCTAGCCAAACAAAGATGGGTGGACTCAACCTAGCCAAACAAAGATGGGCGGACTCAACCTAGCCAAACAAAGATGGGTGGACTCAACCTAGCCAAACAAAGATGGGTGGACTCAACCTAGCCAAACAAAGATGGGCGGACTCAATCCAGCCAAGCAAAGATGGGTAGACTCAATCTAGCCACACAAAGATTGGTGGACCCAATCTAGCCACACAAAGATGGGTGGACTCAACCCAGCCAAACAAAGATGAGTGGACTCAACCTAGCCAAACAAAGATGGGTGGACTCAACCTAGCCAAACAAAGATGGGTGGACTCAACCTAGCCACACAAAGATGGGTGGACTCAATCTAGCCAAACAAAGATGGGTGGACTCAACCTAGCCAAACAAAGATGGGCGGACTCAATCCAGCCAAGCAAAGATGGGTAGACTCAATCTAGCCACACAAAGATTGGTGGACCCAATCTAGCCACACAAAGATGGTTGGACTCAACCCAGCCAAACAAAGATGAGTGGACTCAACCTAGCCAAACAAAGATGGGTGGACTCAACCTAGCCAAACAAAGATGGGTGGACTCAACCTAGCCACACAAAGATGGGTGGACTCAATCTAGCCAAAGAAAGATGGGTTGCAGATGAATGGTTCAGAGAACCGACACGTTGATAAATTAGACACATGTGCAACTCTTGGGTATCTTTCTTGAGGAAACGTTTCGCCACACAGTGGCTTCATCAGTCCATACGTAGGAGAAACTTGAAGAACATTCTCTTGAATTTTGAAGAAGATTCTCCTTAGTATGGACTGATGAAGTCACTGTGTGGCGAAACGTTTCCTAAATAAAGATACCCAAGAGTTGCACATGCTGTGTACGAATGGTATATAATACCGACAAGATGAGAGTAAGACACATGTGCAACATCTGGGTATCTTTACTGTAGACGTTTCGCCATCAGTCCATACAAAGGAGAATCTTGAAGAACAGGAAGCGAATGAGGTAATCAGTCCCTCAACCTTGAGTCGATGTGGTCAGTCCATCAATCTTGAATAGAATACGGCATATGAGCGGAGAAGTAGCTTATAAACCGTAGGCAGGAGAGGTGCAGCAGTCATAGGTGGTGTCACATTTGTCCAGTGTGGAAGTAGGTCGTGCCCAAGGGTTAGGCAAGCGAAGAATTCCCAAGTATTAAGATCCCAAGAAGTTGCAGTGTCTGACAGGATTGTAGAGGGTATAAACCTTTGGTAATAAATACCGACAAGTTGGTAATATGTTATAGTGTTTGCTTACGTGTCTTTCTAAACCAGGATTGTAGATCAATGGTTCACAGAACCGACATGTTGATAAATTAGACACATGTGCAATATCAATAAAGATACCCAAGAGTTGAATATCAAAACTACCATTTTCATACTCAACTCTTGGGTATCTTTATTGAGGAAACGTTTCGCCACACTGCTACACCTCTCCTGCCAACGGTTTATAAGCTCCTTCTCCGCATATATGCCGTATTCTATTCAAGATTGATGGACTGACCACATCGACTCAAGGTTGAGGGACTGATTACCTCATTCGCTTCCTGTTCTTCAAGATTCTCCTTTGTATGGACTGATGAAGCCACTGTGTGGCGAAACGTTTCCTCAATAAAGATACCCAAGAGTTGAACATTCAAATGGTATAAAATACCGACAGGTTGTTAGGTAAGACACATATAAAGATACCTAACTGTTGCATATGTGTCTTACCTAACAACCCAAGAGTTGCACATATGTCTAATTTATCAACTTTTCGGTTCTCTGAACCATTCATCTACAATGCAGCAGACCTGTTGGCCCATACTAGGCAGGTCCTTTACAATCCATCCCACTAACAAAACATTTGCCCAACCCAATTTTCAATGCCTTCCAAGAAATAAGGTCTGATAAACATCAAAATGGTATACAATACCGACAGGTTGTTAGGTAAGACACATATGCAACAGTTAGACAACTTTATTCCGAAACGTTTCGCCTACACAGTAGGCTTCTTCAGTCGAATACAGAAAGTAGGCAGGAACAGTAGAGATGTGAAGACGATGTAATCAGTCTACAAGGGTGATGGACTGATTACATCGTCTTCACATCTCTACTGTTCCTGCCTACTTTCTGTATTCGACTGAAGAAGCCTACTGTGTAGGCGAAACGTTTCGGAATAAAGTTGTCTAACTGTTGTATGACCCACAGGGGGTCACACAACGCCTGGGGAAATGAGATACAACAAGGTTCGACCCAAGGAAAAGGAAGGTCAGGTCAAATTCCTTGAATCAAGACCCCCCCCCCCCACTTACTGCCATCAAGGCACCTACCTGCTAGAAGCGAAAAAAAAAGTCAGTATCTCCTGATGGTGAGCTCACAACACATTTTCTGTGAGAGTAAGAGATTCCCAATTAATATCTCGGTGGGGTGTCGACCACTGTATTTTCCCCTCATGCTCCAGCTGCGACCAGGCAAATTCTGACCATTTCTCGCAAGAATTATCCGGTTAATTATAATATTAATGAGGGGATCTTTATCATCTGGGCGTCGTGCTGAGTTAGGTTGGTTAATTAGGTTTAAAGCCTATCTCCTGCGTGAAAGTCATTGAGGCTGTACGTGACCTGTAGGTCACTAAGACTACTTTAATTTCTAAAATAAGGACCAAAGTAAACTTGCAGTGTATATACACTGAATGGTATACACCTTAAAGTGCATATATATTTTCTCTGCGGAGGATTATTCACTACACTGCACTGGAGGAATCTTCTTTTTGAATACCGGAGTTTTCACGTACTGAGCTAGATTTTGTTAATACGTCGTGACACGGCGTCAGATTTATGAGAGAGAGAGAGAGAGAGAGAGAGAGAGAGAGAGAGAGAGAGAGAGAGAGAGAGAGAGAGAGAGAGAGAGAGAGAGAGAGAGAGAGAGAGACTCTTTATCAACAGATAATTCAAACTAGCAGTAACTTACAGAACCATCACGATACACTACACAGTTTACGACACCAACCAAAGCCCAGCAAGTGCACCTTCCTCCTCCTCCGTCATGTGCAACATGACGAATAAGATACACTGCAATAAAGATACCCAAGTGTTGCACATGTGTTTCATATTCATTAACAGGCAGCAAGCGCCGACAACAGACCATTAAAATATCTATACAACAGAACAACAGTGATGTAAACAACGCTGGTAATTGTTACCGCTCAGAGACTTTTTAACACGTTGTCAGCCTCAAGGGAGAGTCAGTTTTAAGGTAAATCACACGTTACATCTGGTAAACTGGGATTGAAAGTGTGATTTGAAATTTCAGAATTTCCTGGAGATTATGCTCTTAGTGAGAGAAGATCAAGTTTGCCAGCTATGTTCCCCAGGAGGGAGTGTGTGTGTGTGTGTGTGTGTGTGTGTGTGTGTGTGTGTGTGTGTGTGTGTGTGGTGTGTGGTGTGTGTGTGTGTGTGTTGAGTGTGTGTGTGTGTGTTGAGTGTGTGTGTGTTGTTACCATTTTGTCCTAGGCACCATGTCGATTAGACACTAGGCCTGTTGTATATACGTACATGTGTGTGTGTGTGAGTGTATGTGTGTGTGTGTGTGTGTGTGTGTATGTGAGTGTATGTGTGTGTGTGTGTGTGTGTGTGTGTGTGTTGTGTGTGTGTGTGTGTGTTGTGTGTGTTGTGTGTGTGTGTGTTGTGTGTGTTGTGTTGTGTTGTTGTGTGTGTGTTGTGTGTGTGTTTGTGTGTGTGTGTGTGTGTGTTTGTGTGTTGTGTGCGTGTTGTGTGTGTGTTGTGTGTGTGTTGTGTGTGTGTTGAGTGTGTGTGTGTTGAGTGTGTGTGTGTTGAGTGTGTGTGTGTTGAGTGTGTGTGTGTTGAGTGTGTGTGTGTTGAGTGTGTGTGTGTGTGTTGAGTGTGTGTTGAGTGTGTTGAGTGTGTGTGTGTGTGTGTGGTGTGTGTGTGTGTGTGTGTGTGTGTGTGTGTGTGTGTGTGTGTGTGTGTGTGGTGTGTTAGTTACCATTTTATCCTAGGCACATGCCGATTAGACACTAGGCCTGTTGTATGTACTCACCTAATTGTACTCACCTAATTGTGGTTGCAGGGGTCGAGACTCAGCTCCTGGCCCCGCCTCTTCACCGACCGCTACTAGGTCCTCCATGAGCTTTATCATACCTCGTCTTAAAATTATGTATAGTTGCTGCCTCCACTACCCAACTACTCTATGACTGAAGAAATACTTCCTAACATCCCTTTGACTCATCTGACTCTTCATCTTCCAATTGTGACCCCTTGTTTCTGTGTCCCATCTCTGGAACATCCTGTCACTGTCCACCTTGTCTATTCCACGCAGCATTTTGTATGTCGTTATCATGTTTCCCCTGACCCTATTGTCCTCCAGTGTTGTCAGACCGATTTACCTTAACCTTTCTTCATAGGACATTCCCCTTAGCTCTGGAACTAGCCATGTTGCAAACCTTTGCACTTTCTCTAATTTCTTGACTTGTTTGAGCAGGTGTGGGTTCCAAACTGGTTCTGCGTACTCCAGTATGGGCCTGACGTACACAGTGTAGAAAGTCTTGAACGATTCCTTACTGAGGTACCGGAACGCTATTCTCAGGTTTGCCAAGTGCCCATATGCCGCAGCAGTTATCTGGTTAATGTGTGCTTCTGGCGATGTACTCGGTATTATACTCACTCCTAGGTCTTTCTCCTTGAGTGAGGTTTGCAGCCTTTGGCCACCTAGCCTATACTCTGTCTGCAGTTTTCTTTGCCCTCCTCCGATCTTCATGACTTTGCATTTGGCGGGGTTAAATTCCAGGAGCCAGTTTCTGGACCACACATCCAGCCTGTCCAGGTCTCTTTGAAGACCTGTCTGGTCCGCGTCTGATTTAATTCTCCTCATTAACTTCACGTCATCTGCAAACAGGGACACTTCTGAGTCTATCCCTTTCGTCATGTCGTTCACATATACCAAGAATAGCACTGGTCCCAGGACTGACCCCTGTGGGACCCCGCTCGTCACTGGTGCCCACTGTGATACCTCATCACGGACCATGACTCGCTGTTGCCTCCCTGTTAGGTATTCTCTGATCCATTGCAGTGCCCTTCCTGTTATACGTGCCTGTTCCTCTAGCTTCTGTACTAATCTCTTGTGAGGAACTGTGTCGAAGGCCTTCTTGCAGTCCAAGAAAATGCAATCAACCCACCCCTCTCTCTCATTTCTTACTTCAGTTACCTTGTCATCAAACTCTAGTAGGTCTGTGACACAGGATTTGCCTTCCATGAATCCGTGCTGGCTGTCGTTTATAATCTTGGTCACAGACCGGGCCGCGGGGGCGTTGACCCCCGGAACTCTCTCCAGGTAAACTCCAGGTAAACTCCAGGTGTTCCACCACTCTCCTCCTGATAATCTTTTCCAAGACTTTGCATACTATACATGTCAGTGACACTGGTCTATAATTTAGTGCTTCATTTCTGTCTCCCTTCTTAAAGATGGGGACTACATTTGCCTTCTTCCATACTTCAGGTAGTTGTCCAGTTTCAAGGGAAGTGTTGAAGATTTTGGTTAGTGGCACATGTAGTGTCCCTGCTCCCTCTCTAAGGACCCACGGAGAGATGTCCGGTCCCACCCCCTTTGAGGTATCAAGGTATCAGTTGTGTGTAATTCATCCAACACGTGTTGGTATATCCCTTGTTGCTGTAAGCCACTGTTTTGTCTTCCCTTTGTCCCTTCAGCCTCCACTGTAAATACTTCCTGAAATCTCATGTTGAGCTCCTCACATACCTCCTAGTCGTTTCTTGTGAGCTCCCCACCTTCTTTCCTCAGCCTGATTACCTGGTCCTTGACTGTTGTCTTCCTCCTGATGTGGCTGTAGAATAGTTTCGGGTCAGACTTGACTTTCGATGCTATGTCATTTTCATACTGCCGCTGCGCCTTCCTTCTTATCTGTGCATACTCGTTTCTGGCTCGTCGACTAATATCTTTATTCTCCTGAGTTTTTTGCCTTCTGTACTTTTCCCATTCTCTAGAGCACTTAGTTTTTGCCTCCCTGCACCTTCGGGTAAACCAAGGGCTCGTTCTGTCCTTCCCATTATTTCTGTTACCCTTTGGAACAAACCTTTCCTCTGCCTTCTTGCATTTTGTTGTTACAAAGTCCATCATTTCGTTAACTGATTTTCCTACCAACTCCTGTTCCTACTGAACCTCCTGCAGGAAGGTCCTCATTCCTGTGTAGTCCCCCCTTTTATAGTGTGTGTGTGTGTGTGTGTGTGTGTGTGTGTGTGTGTGTGTGTGTGTGTGTGTGTGTGTGTGTTGTGTGTGTGTGTGTATGTGTGTATGTGTGTATGTATGTGTTGTGTGTTGTGTGTGTGTGTGTGTTATGTGTGTGTGTTATGTGTGTGTGTTATGTGTGTGTGTTATGTATGTGTGTGTTGTGTGTGTGTGTGTGTGTGTGTGTGTGTGTGTGTGTTGTGTGTGTGTGCGTGGTTGTTTGTGTGTGTTGTGTGTGTGTGTGTGTTGTGTGTGTTGTGTGTGTGTGTGTTGTGTGTGTTGGTGTGTGTGTGTGTTGTGTGTGTGTTGTTTGTGCGTGTTGTGTGTGTGTTGTGTGTGTGTGTTGTGTGTGTGTGTTGTTTGTGCGTTTGTGTGTGTTGTGTGCGTGTGTGTTGTGCGTGTGTGTTGCTGTGTGGTTGAGTTGTGTTTACCTGGAGAGAGTTTCGGGGGTCAACGCCCCCGCGGCCCGGTCTGTGACCAGGCCTCCTGTGTGTTGAGTGTGTGTGTGTTGTGTGTGTGTGTGTTGAGTGTGTGTGTGTTGAGTGTGTGTGTGTTGAGTGTGTGTGTGTTGATGTGTGTGGTTGAGTGTGTGTGCGTTGAGTGTGTGTGTTGAGTGTGTGTGTTGAGTGTGTGTGTTGTGTGTGTTGCTTGTGTGTGTGTTGTGTGTGTTGCGTGTGTGTGTGTTGTGTGTGTTGTGTGTGTGTGTTGTGTGCGTACTCACCTATTTGTGGCTGCAGGTTTCGAGTCATAGCTCCTGGCCCCGCTTCTTCTCTGATAGCTGCTGGGTCCTCTCTCTCCCTGCTCCATGAGCTTTATCAAACCTCGTCTTAAAACTATATATGGTTTCCGCCTCCACTGCGTCACTTTCTAGGCTATTCCACTGCCTGACAACTCTTTGACTGAAGAAATACTTCCTAACAACACTTTGATTCATCTGACCCTTCAACTTCCAATTGTGACCCCTTGTTTGTATGTCCCATCTCTGGAACATCCTGTCTTTGTCCACCTCGTCTATTCCGCGCAGTATTTTATATGTCGTTATCATGTCTCCCCTGACTCTCCTGTCCTCCAGTGTCGTTAGGCTAATTTCCCTTAACCTTTCTTCGTAGGACAATCCCCTTAGCTCTGGGACTAGTCTTGTTGCAAACCTTTGCACTTTCTCTAATTTCTTGACGTGCTTGACCAGGTGTGGATTCCAAACTGGTGCTGCATACTCCAGTATGGGCCTGACGTAAATGGTGTACAGAGTCTTGAACGATTCCTTACTGAGGTATCGGAGCGCTATCTTTAGGTTTGTCAGACGCCCGTACGCTAAAGCAGTTATCTGACTGATGTGCGCTTCAGATGTGCTTGGTATTATACTCACCCCAAGATCTTTTATCTTGAGTGAGGTTTGCAGTCTTTGGCCACCCAGACTATACTGCATCTGTGGTCTTCTTTGCCCTTCCCCGATCTTCATGACTTTGCATTCAAGGAGCCAGTTGCTGGACCAGGCTTGTAGCCTGTGTATGTATGTGTGTGTGTGTGTGTGTGTGTGTGTGTGTGTGTGTGTGTGTGTGTGTGTGTGTGTGTTGTGTGTGTGTGTGTACTCACCTAGTTGTACTCACCTAGTTGAGGTTGCAGGGGTCGAGTCCTAGCTCCTGGCCCCGCCTCTTCACTAGTCGCTACTAGGTCACTTTCCCTGAACCCTGAGCTTTATCATACCTCTGCTTAAAGATATATATAGATCCTGCCTCCACTACATCGCTTCCCAAACTATTCCACTTCCTGACTACTCTGTGGCTGAAGAAATGCTTCCTAACATCCCTGTGATTCATCTGAGTCTTCAACTTCCAAGTGTGTCCCCTTGTTGCTGTGTCCCATCTCTGGAACATCCTGTCTTTGTTCACCTTGTCAATTCCTCTCAGTATTTTATATGTCGTTATCATGTCCCCCCTATTTTTCCTGTCCTCCAGTGTCGTCAGGTCGATTTCCCTTAACCTCTCCTCGTAGGACATACCCCTTAGCTCTGGGACTAGTCTTGTTGCAAACCTTTGCACTTTCTCTAGTTTCTTTACGTGCTTGGCTAGGTATGGGTTCCAAACTGGTGTCGCATACTCCAATATGGGCCTAACGTACACGGTGTACAGGGTCCTGAACGATTCCTTATTAAGATGTCGGAAAGCTGTTCTGAGGTTTGTTAGGCGCCCATATGCTGCAGCAGTTATTTGGTTGATGTGCGCTTCAGGAGATGTGCCTGGTGTTATGCTCACCCCAAGATCTTTTTCCTTGAGTGAGGTTTGTAGTCTCTGACCCCCTAGACTGTACTTCGTCTGCGGTCTTCTTTGCCCTTCCCCAATCTTCATGACTTTGCACTTGGTGGAGTTGAACTCCAGGAGCCAATTGCTGGACCAGGTCTGCAGCCTGTCCAGATCCCTTTGTGTGTGTGTGTGCGGGGGGGGGGGGTATTTTAGCATCATTATGAAATTACATTTCTTTTTTCTATTAAAATTAAGATTCATATAATCAATAATCTGGTACTCGGTCATTATTTTACAGTTCTCAATACTTAAAGTCTGGTCTCAGACAGAGCCGCGGGGGCGTTGACCCCCAGGCCTCATGGTGGATCAGGTATACTGTGCCTAACACTCACACCAACAGGAAACTGACTGTAGATCACGTGTTTATAAAGATACTGTGAAGATTTATTTTTTCAGGTCAGATTCAAGGGATTTCTTGGGTCAACAGTACATTACCAGACTTAACACACACTTCTCCCTCCCCCACTTCAACAGCAGTGATGGAGAGAACATCAATCATGAGAGATAAGTTTATGAAGTGATTGAAAGGTTCCAGCAGGTATCCACACACAACAGTGAAGATGTTAGATAAAAGGACACAAGTACAACTAATGTGACATTTTATTGTGGCAACGCTTCGCTCTCCAGAAGTTTCGTCAAGCTTGACAGAGAGCGAAACGTTGCCACAATAAAATGTAACATTAGTTGCGCTTGTGTCCTTTTACCTAACATACTGTCGGTAATTATATCAACATTAATACAAGAGTGAGGCTCCCGTGAACCAGAATCAAGCCTCGCTATACGACGCTGAGAAGCTTTTAATTAGTTTACGTTAATAACGTACAAGTAATTGTTTCAAATAATCTTTAGGGAATGCAAATGTATGGGCTCAGTTGTGAGTTGAGTGTGTTCCAGGACGAACACAAACGTTGTGTTGGTTTGTGAATTGTTCCCAGCCACAGTACTCTTGACTTTCTATTCATGCAGACTGAAGTTAGAATAACAGGAGAAGAAGTGGTGGAGTACCACAAGGAATACGATACATCACTGGCAATTGAAAAAATGGAATGGTGATACCGATAAAATGTGGAAAAAAGCACGTATAGTTAAGGACATCAATGACATACTACTATATAGAAAGCCACTTGTTATGCTGAGCATTTCGGGTAAATTAGGTCAGTTTTGTCCCAGGATGCGACCCACACCAGTCGACTAATACCCAGGTACCCATTTTAAACTGATGGATGAGCAGGGGCAGGGACAGCAGGTGTCTTATGGAAACACGTCCCTAATGTTTTCCAGCCGCACCGGAGGAGATTCGAACCCCGGACCTCAGTGTGAGAGCTGATCGAGCTACGGGGCTGAAGAAGCCACTCATGGCGAAACGTTTCCTCTAATAAATGTCGTGAACTGTACGTCTCTCTCTCGACATCAAAAACAATAAAGCAAGATAAACACCGCACCAAGGGTACTAAAGAATATTACTGAGAGACTGAGTGAGTCACTACCAAGTACACAACAACACAATAATCACCGGACACACAGTGCCACACAATTACGAGAGAGAGAGAGAGAGAGAGAGAGAGAGAGAGAGAGAGAGAGAGAGAGAGAGAGAGAGAGAGGAGTGAGAGAGTGAGAGAGTGAGAGAGTGAGAGAGAGAGTGGTAGAGAGTGAGAGAGTGAGAGAGAGAGAGAGAGAGAGAGAGAGAGAGAGAGAGAGAGAGAGAGAGTGAGAGAGAGAGAGAGTGAGAGAGAGAGAGAGAGAGTGAGAGAGTGAGAGAGAGAGAGAGAGAGAGAGAGTGAGAGAGAGAGAGAGAGAGAGAGAGAGAGAGAGAGAGAGAGAGAGAGAGAGAGAGAGGACAACGAGGATCTATAAAAGAGGATGAGGTAGATAGTGAGCTGGGAGAAGTAGCACCACCTGCTGTGTGAGTCACACGGGAGCAGCAGCACCACCTGCTGTGTGAGTCACACGGGAGCAACAGCACCACCTGCCGTGTGAGTCACACGGGAGCAACAGCACCACCTGCCGTGTGAGTCACACGGGAGCAACAGCACCACCTGCTGTGTGAGTCACACGGGAGCAGCAGCACCACCTGCTGTGTGAGTCACACGGGAGCAACAGCACCACCTGCCGTGTGAGTCACACGGGAGCAACAGCACCACCTGCCGTGTGAGTCACACGGGAGCAACAGCACCACTGCCGTGTGAGTCACACGGGAGGGAGCAGCAAACACCTGCTGTGTGAGTCACACGGAGCAACAGCACCACCTGCTGTGTGAGTCGCACGGGAGCAACAGCACCACCTGCCGTGTGAGTCACACGGGAGCAACAGCACCACCTGCTGTGTGAGTCACACGGGAGCAACAGCACCACCTGCTGTGTGAGTCACACGGGAGCAACAGCACCACCTGCTGTGTGAGTCACACGGAGCAGCAGCACCACCTGCTGTGTGAGTCACACGGGAGCAACAGCACCACCTGCTGTGTGAGTCACACGGGAGCAACAGCACCACCTGCTGTGTGAGTCACACGGGAGCAACAGCAGCACCTGCCGTGTGAGTCACACGGGAGCAACAGCACCACCTGCCGTGTGAGTCACACGGGAGCAGCAGCAGCACCTGCTGTGTGAGTCACACGGGAGCAGCAGCAGCACCTGCTGTGTGAGTCACACGGGAGCAGCAGCAGCACCTGCCGTGTGAGTCAAACGGGAGCAGCAGCATCACCTGCCGTGTGAGTCACACGGGAGGGAGCAGCATCAACCCGCCGTGTGAGTCACACGGGAGCAGCAGCAGCACCTGCCGTGTGAGTCACACGGGAGCAGCAGCAGCACCTGCCGTGTGAGTCACACGGTCGGCATCACTAACTTTCCCAGAAAGTTAGTGTTAAAAGCTTGGGTAGGAAAACTTGTAATGTATGTTGCAGCGTCCCTGCGTCACCCTGCTGTTGCAGCGTCCCTGCGTCACCCTGCTGTTGCAGCGTCCCTGCGTCACCCTGCTGTTGCAGCGTCCCTGCGTCACCCTGCTGTTGCAGCGTCCCTGCGTCACCCTGCTGTTGCAGCGTCCCTGCGTCACCCTGCTGTTGCAGCGTCCCTGCGTCACCCTGCTGTTGCAGCGTCCCTGCGTCACCCTGCTGTTGCAGAGTCCCTGCGTCACCCTGCTGTTGCAGCGTCCCTGCGTCACCCTGCTGTTGCAGCGTCCTGCGTCACCCTGCTGTTGCAGCGTCCCTGCGTCACCCCGCTGTTTTCAGCGTCCCTGCGTCACCCTGCTGTTGCAGAGTCCCTGCGTCACCCTGCTGTTGCAGGTCCCTGCGTCACCCTGCTGTTGCAGCGTCCCTGCGTCACCCTGCTGTTGCAGCGTCCCTGCGTCACCCTGCTGTTGCAGCGTCCCTGCGTCACCCTGCTGTTGCAGCGTCCCTGCGTCACCCTGCTGTTGCAGAGTCCCTGCGTCACCCTGCTGTTGCAGAGTCCCTGCGTCACCCTGCTGTTGCAGCGTCCCTGCGTCACCCTGCTGTTGCAGCGTCCCTGCGTCACCCTGCTGTTGCAGAGTCCCTGCGTCACCCTGCTGTTGCAGCGTCCCTGCGTCACCCTGCTGTTGCAGAGTCCCTGCGTCACCCTGCTGTTGCAGCGTCCCTGCGTCACCCTGCTGTTGCAGCGTCCCTGCGTCACCCTGCTGTTGCAGAGTCCCTGCGTCACCCTGCTGTTGCAGCGTCCCTGCGTCACCCTGCTGTTGCAGCGTCCCCTGCGTCACCCTGCTGTTGCAGCGTCCCTGCGTCACCCTGCTGTTGCAGCGTCCCTGCGTCACCCTGCTGTTGCAGAGTCCCTGCGTCACCCTGCTGTTGCAGAGTCCCTGCGTCACCCTGCTGTTGCAGCGTCCCTGCGTCACCCTGCTGTTGCAGCGTCCCTGCGTCACCCTGCTGTTGCAGAGTCCCTGCGTCACCCTGCTGTTGCAGCGTCCCTGCGTCACCCTGCTGTTGCAGAGTCCCTGCGTCACCCTGCTGTTGCAGCGTCCCTGCGTCACCCTGCTGTTGCAGCGTCCCTGCGTCACCCTGCTGTTGCAGAGTCCCTGCGTCACCCTGCTGTTGCAGCGTCCCTGCGTCACCCTGCTGTTTGCAGCGTCCCTGCGTCACCCTGCTGTTGCAGAGTCCCTGCGTCACCCTGCTGTTGCAGCGTCCCTGCGTCACCCTGCTGTTGCAGCGTCCCTGCGTCACCCTGCTGTTGCAGAGTCCCTGCGTCACCCTGCTGTTGCAGCGTCCCTGCGTCACCCTGCTGTTGCAGCGTCCCTGCGTCACCTGCTGTTGCAGCGTCCCCTGCGTCACCCTGCTGTTGCAGCGTCCTGCGTCACCCTGCTGTTGCAGCGTCCCTGCGTCACCCTGCTGTTGCAGCGTCCCTGCGTCACCCTGCTGTTGCAGCGTCCCTGCGTCACCCTGCTGTTGCAGCGTCCCTGCGTCACCCTGCTGTTGCAGCGTCCCTGCGTCACCCTGCTGTTGCAGCGTCCCTGCGTCACCCTGCTGTTGCAGCGTCCCTGCGTCACCCTGCTGTTGCAGCGTCCCTGCGTCACCCTGCTGTTGCAGCGTCCCTGCGTCACCCTGCTGTTGCAGCGTCCCTGCGTCACCCTGCTGTTGCAGCGTCCCTGCGTCACCCTGCTGTTGCAGAGTCCCTGCGTCACCCTGCTGTTGCAGAGTCCCTGAGTCACCCTGCTGTTGCAGAGTCCCTGCGTCACCCTGCTGTTGCAGAGTCCCTGCGTCACCCTGCTGTTGCAGAGTCCCTGAGTCACCCTGCTGTTGCAGAGTCCCTGCGTCACCCTGCTGTTGCAGAGTCCCTGCGTCACCCTGCTGTTGCAGAGTCCCTGCGTCACCCTGCTGTTGCAGAGTCCTGCGTCACCCTGCTGTTGCCCGAGTCCCTGAGTCACCCTGCTGTTGCAGAGTCCCTGATCACCCTGCTGTTCCAGAGTCCCTGCGTCACCCTGCTGTTGCAGAGTCCCTGCGTCACCCTGCTGTTGCAGAGTCCCTGCGTCACCCTGCTGTTGCAGAGTCCCTGAGTCACCCTGCTGTTGCAGAGTCCCTGCGTCACCCTGCTATGTTGCAGTATCCCTGCGTCACCCCGCTGTTGCAGCGTCCCTGCGTCACCCTATGCTGCAGTATTCCTGGGTCACCCTATGTTGCAACATATTTGCGTTACTCTATGTTGCAACATCCCTGTGTCACCCTATGTTGCAGCATCCCTGCGTCACACCGCTGTTGCAGAATCCCTGGGTCACCCTGCTATGTTGCAGCATCTCTGCGTCACCCTATGCTGCAGTATCCCTGCGTCATCCTACATTGCAGCATCCCTGCGTCACCCTATGTTGCATCCCTGCGTCACCCTATGTTGCAGCATCCCTTCGTCACCCTATGTTGCTGCATCCTGCGTCACCCCGCTGTTGCAGCATCCCTGCGTCACTATGCTATGCTGCCGCATCCCTGCGTAACTCTGCTATGTTGAATCATCCCTGCATTACCCTATATTGCAACATCCTTGCGTCATCCCGCTGTTGCAGCATCCCTGCTATGGATACCTAGAGAGAGTTCCGGGGGTCAACGCCCCCGCGGCCCGGTCTGTGACCAGGCCTCATGGTGGATCAGGGCCTGATCAACCAGGCTGTTACTGCTGGCCGCATCCAATCCAACGTACGATCCACAGCCCGGCTGGTCAGGTACCGACTTTAGGTGCCTGTTCAGTGCCTGCTTGAAGACAGCCAGGGGTCTATTGGTAATACCCGTCATGTATGTCTTGGGCCCCTGGTACTTATTGTGTGATCTTTTAACGTGCTAGTGGCATCCCTGCTTTTCATTGGGGGATGTTGCATCGTTTGATGAGTCCTATGCTTACGTAGGGAGTGATTTTCGTGTACAAGTTTGATATTAATCCCTCTAGGATTTTCCAAGTGTATAAAATCATGTATCTCTTCCTCCTGCATTGTAGGGAGTACAGGTTTAGGAACTTCAAGCGTTCCCAGTAATTGAGGTGCTTTATCTCCGTTATGCGCGCCGTGAAGGTTTTCCGTACATTTTCTAGGTCATCAATTTCACCTGCCTTGAAAGCTGTTGTTAGTGTGCAGCAATATTCCAGCCAAGATAGAACAAGCGACCTGAAGAGTGTCATCATGGGCTTGGCATCCCTGGTTTTGAAAGTTCTCATTATCCATCCTGTCATTTTCTAGCAGATGCGATTGATACAATGTTATGGTCCTTGAAGGCGAGATCCTCTGACATGATCACTCCCAGGTCTTTGACATTAGTTTTTCGCTCTATTGTGTAGCTGGAATTTGTTTTATACTCCGATATAGTTTTAATTTCCTCACGTTATCCATATCGGAGTAATTGAAATTTCTCATCATTGAACTTCACGTTGTTTTCTGCGGTCCATTTAAAGATTTGTTGATGTCCGCCTGGAGTCTTGCAGTGTCTTCAATGGAAGACACTGGCATACAGATTTGGGTGTTATCCGCAAAGGAAGACACGGTGCTATGGCTTATATCCCTGTCTATGTCCGATATGAGGACGAGGAACAAGATGGGAGCGAGTACTGTGCCTTGTGGAACAGAGGTTTTCACCGTAGCCGGGTCAGACTTTACTCTGTTGACTACTACTCTTTGTGTTCTGTTTGTGAGGAAATTATAGATCCATCTACCAACTTTTCCTGTTATTCATTTATCACGCATTTTGTGCGCTATTACGCCATGGTCACACTGGTCAAAGGCTTTTGCAAAGTCTGTGTATATTACATCTTCATTCTGTTTTTCTTCCAGAGCATCCAGAACCTTGTCGTAGTGATCCAGTAGTTGGGACAGACAAGAGCGACCTGCTCTAAACCCATGTTGCCCTGGGTTGTGTAACTGATGAGTATCTAGATGGGTGGTGATCTTACTTCTTAGAATCCTTTCAAAGATTTTTATGATATGGGAGTGGGGCTATGTCTGTTTTTTTAGTAACTGTGGGACGACCCCCGTGTCCATGCTCCCTCTCCATAGGATGGTAAAAGCACGTGATAGGGGCTTCCTGCAGTTCTTGATGAACACGGAGTTCCATGAGTCTGGCCCTGGGGCAGAGTGCATGGGCATGTCATTTTTTTGTCTTTTCGCAGCATCCCTACGTCACCCTGCTATGCTGCAGCATCCCTGCGTCACCCTGCTATATTGAAGCAACCCTGCGTCACCCTATGTTGCAGCATCCTTGCGTCCTCCCGCTTTTGCAGCATCCCTGCGTCACCCTATGTTGCAGCGTGCCTGCGTCACTCTGCTGTTGCAGCGTGCCTGCGTCACTCTACTGTTGCAGCGTGCCTGCGTCACTATGTTGCAGCGTCCCTGCGTCACCCTGTTATGTTGCAGCGTCCCTGCGTCACCCTGTTATGTTGCAGCGTCCCTGCGTCACCCTGTTATGTTGCAGCGTCCCTGCGTCACCCTTCTATGTTGCAGAATATCTGCGTCACCTTGCTATGTTGCAGCGTCCCCGCGTCGCCCCGCTATGTTGCAGCATAACTGCAACCTCTCATGCTCCCACAACATCCCGTGTCAGTATTGTGTGGGTGGAGGGGGGTGCTGGAGAAGATAGGCGAAGAGGAACACAAGGTGGTGGGGGGAGACACCAACACTTGGAACACAGTGTCAATGGAACCTTGTAAAACTGAAAGTTAATGAAAACTAGAGAACACTGAGTTAATGGAACACTAGAGTACCCTGAGTTAATGAAACACTAGAGAACACTGGGAGTTAATGGAACACTAGAGAACACTGACAGTTAATGGAACACTAGAGAACATTGGGAGTTAATGGAACACTAGAGAACACTGAGCTAATGAAACACTAGAGAACACTGGGAGTTAATGGAACACTAGAGAACACTGACAGTAAATGGAACACTAGAGAACACTGACAGTTAATGGAACACTAGAGAACACTGACAGTTAATGGAACACTAGAGAACACTGGGAGTTAATGGAACACGAGAGAACACTGACAGTTAATGAAACACTAGAGAACACTGGGAGTTAATGGAACACTAGAGAACACTGACAGTTAATGGAACACTAGAGAACACTGGGAGTTAATGGAACACTAGAGAACACTGACAGTTAATGGAACACTAGAGAACACTGGGAGTTAATGGAACACTAGAGAACACTGACAGTAAATGGAACACTAGAGAGCACTGACAGTTAATGGAACACTAGAGAACATTGAGAGTTAATGGAACACGAGAGAACACTGACAGTTAATGGAACACTAGAGAACACTGGGAGTTAATGGAACACTAGAGAACACTGGGAGTTAATGGAACACTAGAGAACACTGGGAGCTAATGGAACACTAGAGAACACTGACAGTTAATGGAACACTAGAGAACACTGAGAGTTAATGGAACACTAGAGAACACCGAGAGTTAATGGAACACTAGAGAACACCGAGAGTTAATGGAACACTAAAGAGCACTGGGAGTTAATGGAACACTAAAGAACACTGGGAGTTAATGGAACACTAGAGAACACTGGGAGTTAATGGAACACTAGAGAACACTGGGAGTTAATGGAACACTAGAGAACACTGAGAGTTAATGGAACACTAGAGAACACTGGGAGTTAATGGAACACTTGGAACACTGGGAGTTAATGGAACACTAGAGAACACTGGGAGTTAATGGAACACTAGAGAACACTGGGAGTTAATGGAACACTAGAGAACACTGGGAGTTAATGGAACACTTGGAACACTAATCAGCCTCTCACATGAAATAAAATTCACGGACATTAATTGGAGGAAAAAACACATAATTATTCATGAATCAGCTTGTAAGATGATAATGACCCCGCTCCTCCTCCTCTTCTTCTTCCTCCTCCTCCTCCTCTTCTTCCTCCTCCTCCTCCTCTTCTTCCTCCTCCTCCTCCTCTTCTTCCTCCTCCTCCTCCTCTTCTTCTTCCTCCTCCTCCTTCTCCTCTTCTTCCCCCCTCACATTTACTCTCAAGAAAGAGAGAGTCAGGGAATGTGGAATGATGGAGATACGCTGAGCAGAATCGTCAGGAAAAAGACTGAATCATTATTATCTGTCATTACAAGGAGGAGATGGTGTTTGTGATGGTGTGGTAGTGGAGATGGTGATGGTGGTGATGGTGGTGGTGGTGGTAGCGATGGTGGTGAAGATGGTAGCAATGGTTTTGGTGATGACAGTGAAGACACAAGAGCAGTAACATGAACGCAGATAAAAGCAACATAACAGGTGCCCAGGGAAGGGGGTGGGAAATATAATCGCTAATCTCCCAGTGATCATAGAGAGCCCGGGGGGGGGGGGAGAGGCACTGAGATAATCAAGCTTGAACCAAGGAAGATGAGACATGTTCCATCACTGAGACTGAACTACATGACGGTACCAGTGGTTACAACACTTACTGTGACTCAGACTCTTCACTATAACAAACTGGTACTGGGGACCTTGCTTAACCAGATGTGTTTCAGTCGCTGCGCCATTCAAAAAGTTATTCTTGTATTGCACAAGCTCAGCCCTCTCTACCTCAATGATCCTAGTTATCCTCGTATTACATAATAATCCCAGTCTACTGGTCCACGCTAGCTCACTGATTACATCGCAAAATTGCAGGATGTCTACTGGCCCACACTAGCGGACCTTTCAATTGGTTTAAATTTTATTGACTACCCAAATGGAAAAAAGAAGTTCACACACGCTATCATCAATTAAAGTGTCGTTAGTTGTTTATATTGTACATGTATATATATTTTTTTCCATTTGGATAAACAATAAATGGGTCACTCACGTGCACTAGTGGACATACTGCAGTGATAAAGGGTATCGTGATACCGACAAGGTATGGAAAAAGGCACTTATGTACACTTCAGGACATTTATTAAAGGAAACGTTTCGCCACGAGTGACTTCTTTCGTCTGGACAGAGAAAGATACTCGTGGTCAAACGTTTCCCTTAATAAATGTCCTGAAATGTAAACAAGTGCCTTTTTTTCCACATCTTGCAGTGTTCCTACGTAATCAATGAGTTAGCATGGACCAATAGGTCTCATATATTCCAGGTTGGTATAACCTTACTTA
>NC_069402.1:85575738-85613238 GCF_026875155.1 Cherax quadricarinatus | reverse complement strand
TAGTAGTAGTAGTAGTAGTGGTAGTAGTACTAGTAGTAGTGGTAGTAGTATTGGTAGTAGTAGTGGTAGTAGTACTACTAGTAGTAGTAGTAGTGGTAGTAGTAGTAGTGGTAGTAGTAGTGGTAGTAGTACTAGTAGTAGTAGTGGTAGTAGTAGTAGTAGTGGTAGTAGTACTAGTAGTGGTAGTAGTGGTAGTAGTAGTGGTAGTAGTACTAGTAGTAGTATTGGTAGTAGTACTAGTAGTAGTGGTAGTAGTAGTAGTGGTGGTAGTAGTAGTGGTAGTAGTACTAATAGTAGTGGTGGTGGTGGTGGTGGTAGTAGTAGTAGTAATAATATTTTTCAACGAGCCGGCCGCATCCCACCGAGGCAGGGTGACCCAAAAAAGAAAAACGAACGTTTCTCTTTTTAAATTTAGTAATTTATACAGAAGGGGTAACCAGCCTCTTGCTCCTGGCATTTAAGTCGCCTCTTACGACACGCATGGCTTACGGAGGAAGAATTCTGTTCCACTTCCCAGTGGATAAATAATAATAATAATAATAATAATAATAATAATTAATTTTACTGGGCACTCTTGAGGCAACTTTATTTATAAACATTTGATTTTTGTAGACAACATTTCATTTATGAAAGTCATGGACATATACCATGACAATTACATGATATTAGTAGTGCTGGTTTACTATTACTACTACTACTACTACCTTCTCCCCCCCCCCCTCACTTCCATATTACTTTCAGACCTTTTTGTACTTTTCTCGCCTCAGTTACGACTTGACAGTGATCCAGCACGGACCGACCCGTCGTCGCGAGGTTCCTTTCCCAAGTTTTTGGCGAATTGTTGCGACGTGTAAGAAGCATCATGGTGCTGTTGGAGAGTGTTAGTTAAATTAAGAGGTTGAAGGTGAACGGCAGTGTAAGTAGCAGGAGCTGAGAAGAGGATAATACACAAATAACTGCACATGGAAGAAAGAGGCTTAATGACAACGTTTCGGTCTGATTTGAACCATTGAAAAAGAGTAATAGTGACAGATGCTCGGTTTGAATTAATTCTGGTAGATGCAGGAGGAAGGTTCACGGTATTGTGACGTTAAGTCTTTACCGACTCCAAAGTTTGTCTTCCCTGATACCTTGAACAACTCGGATATTTTGTCTCAAACAAGGCAAGCTCTATATTATTATTATTATTATTATTATTATTATTATTATTATTATTATTATATAATTATTATTATTATTATTATATAATATTATTATTATTATTGGGTATTATTATATTTATAAGGGAGCATTGAACCCGTAAGGTCATACAGCACCTGGGTAATGGGAGTTAAACAGATTCTACCCAAGAAAGTAACTCCAATTCCTTGAATCAAGAGCATTTCACAGCCATCAGAAGACCTTACTTGCAGATGAGAAAAGTCTTAATTCCCTTCAAAGATGGGGAGGGGGGGGGGCGCCTTGGTGAAAAGTTCTTCATCCAAAGAATTGGAGCTTCCTTTCCCCCTACTTTTCCCTGGATTAAATATGATAATTTCCCCAGGTGATGCATAACTCCTTAGGGGTTTAGCGCTTCCCCATCAATATAACACAAATTATATCAGCATGCTGTTGTCATACAAATTATTATTATTATTATTATTATTATTATTATTATTACTGTTATATTATTATTATTATTATTATTATTATTATTATTATTATTATTATTACTGTTATTATTATTATTATCGTGGGGATTATACAGCGCCTGAGGGGGGGGGATGGAAAGTATTCAGGCTCAATTCAGGGAACTGGAGCACAGATCCAATTCCCTGGATCAAGAGCCCCTCACCAACTGCCACAGCAGTTAGAATGTTAGCACGAGACTCAAGACATTATTTACGATACATTTTATGTGAATCAAGCATGTGGAGCAGCTGCTTACCTTACTTTGAGGTGATCAGTCCCTCAGTCTTGAAGAAGAAATTGTGAGGTGATCAGTCCCTCAGTCTTGAAGAAGTAATTGTGAGGTGATCATTCCCTCAGTCTTGAAGAAGTAATTGTGAGATGATCAGTCCCTCAGTCTTGAAGAAGTAATTGTGAGATGATCATTCCCTCAGTCTTGAAGAAGTAATTGTGAGATGATCAGTCCCTCAGTCTTGAAGAAGTAATTGTGAGGTGATCATTCCCTCAGTCTTGAAGAAGTAATTGTGAGATGATCAGTCCCTCAGTCTTGAAGAAGTAATTGTGAGATGATCAGTCCCTCAGTCTTGAAGAAGTAATTGTGAGATGATCAGTCCCTCAGTCTTGAAGAAGTAATTGTGAGGTGATCAGTCCCTCAGTCTTGAAGAAGTAATTGTGAGATGATCAGTCCCTCAGTCTTGAAGAAGTAATTGTGAGATGATCAGTCCCTCAGTCTTGAAGAAGTAATTGTGAGATGATCAGTCCTCAGTCTTGAAGAAGTAATTGTGAGGTGATCAGTCCCTCAGTCTTGAAGAAGTAAATTGTGAGATGATCAGTCCCTCAGTCTTGAAGAAGTAATTGTGAGATGATCAGTCCCTCAGTCTTGAAGAAGTAATTGTGAGGTGATCAGTCCCTCAGTCTTGAAGAAGTAATTGTGAGATGATCAGTCCCTCAGTCTTGAAGAAGTAATTGTGAGGTGATCAGTCCCTCAGTCTTGAAGAAGTAATTGTGAGGTGATCAGTCCCTCAGTCTTGAAGAAGTAATTGTGAGATGATCAGTCCCTCAGTCTTGAAGAAGTAATTGTAAGATGATCAGTCCCTCAGTCTTGAAGAAGAAATTTTGAGGTGATCAGTCCCTCAATTTTGAAAAAGTAATTGTGAGATGATCAGTCCCTCAGTCTTGAAAAAATAATTTTGAGGTGATCAGTCTTGAAGAAGTAATTCTGTACAAAAAGTACTCTATTTTAACAGCTTCTAAACACGTACACATTTTTTAGAAGAACTGTACAGCAACTGGACAAAACAAATCACACCAGCTGAATTCCATTGATTTCAATCAGAGGGACCAGGAAAACATTTACAAAGCAGTGTGTAGGAACATTCCACCTGGGACAGGGGCGACACACACACACACACACACACACACACACACACACACACACACACACACACACATACACATGATAGAGCTCATGGGGCAGGGAGAGAGAGGACCTAGTAGCAATCAGCGAAGAGGCGGGGCCAGGAGCTGTGACTCGACCCCTGCAACCACAAATAGGTGAGTACACACACACACACACACACACACACACACACACACACACACACACACACACACACACACACACACTACCTGATATTTAACCGCATTACGGAACCCCAAGAATCGTTTCTCTCCGTGAAAAGTTCGACTGATGATGTTAGGTTGTACGGCAGCTAAGGTACGTAGGAATATTTTCCCATGTATTTATGTTTCGTAAAATATTAGCAGAAAAGTTTGGTAAGTTAACGAGATATTACCATATTACACTTGTGTCTGTCTATAATTTTAAATACTATCATAAGGAGAAGACGCTGAACCCTCTAGGTGGGCAATGGTGCCTGGGGAATGGGACACAATCAGATATGATGCAAGGAACAGGAGGGTAAATTCAGTTCTTTGGATCAAGAGCCCGTCACCAGAAAGAAGGATCCACTTCACTGCCGGCAATAAGAATGTTGTTTGTAATTAAGACATATACAACACTAGGTTATTCTTATTATGAAGGAAGCGCTTCCCTCACTATAAGTTATCACAATACATTCACTAGAACAGAGTATATGAGAGAGAGAGAGAAAGAGAGAGAGGTAGGTCGTAGTTGGAATGAGGTGTGTCAGCAATAAACTGAGTTAACCTGATATTAGTTATTGTTGACAGTGCTGGTATTTAAGATCCATCGGCTATACGAGGATTATTAATTAAGACTGCATGTAACCTATTCATCACCAGGCAAGAATACTTTAACCCCTAAACTAGGGCTTAAATTCAGAAAATATACACCGAGAACAAAAAAGGCACAATACAACAACTGGAACAACAGACAAATAACCCGCACACAGGAGCTAGAAAAGCTTTTGACGACGTTTCGGCCCGTCTGGGAGAGTTCACTGACTCATTCTCTTCTGTCAGTGTGATTTGTGAATGGTCCAAGTCGGACCGAAACGTCGTCATAAGCTTTTATTTCTCTTCTATGTGCGAGTTATTTGTGCATGCACTGAAACACCTCTCGGGTGTTCTGAACTACTGTTCTTGAACTGTCAATCACTGCTGATTCCAGACACCTCCGTGTGTGCAAGTTATCCTTCTTAATGACCAATTTGGCTTCACGCACCTCACGAGGTGTCTGTGTGAACTGCGGCTTATGACCGCAAGAGTTGTTGAGGGTATCCTTCCTACACGCATAACTATATTATTTTAAGCATTGATCCAGGTGAACACATGCATACCAAGGTTCAAAAACAGATATGACATGGCTCAGAGTAAGAGGGATGAAGAGCTGGAGGTTCCCCTCTCCTCCATAAACTCAAATCGGTAATTAAAAAAAAAAGGCAAATGTCTATGGACAAACGCCCTTTACAAACGGTAAAACACACACACACACACACACACACACTCCCTGCTCATGGAACAGGGGGAGAGGTGAGTAATAGACGAGTACCAAAAACTGGACAAGTGTTTATCGGGGCATAAATAAGGTGAATGCCTTTAGGCCACTTTTTTAGTATCCACTGTGTTAAGTTGAGAGTGGCAGCATTAGAGCAGAGAGCAGCTAGGCATGGCACTTACTACCATTCGCTGGCACCATTACCAATAATTACATAATTGAATTTGAATATTAGCACACATTACCTAGCAAATGGCTAACTACGATAATGCTGCTCTGACAGTAGGATTAAACTGGTGGGGGAGGGAGGGGGGTTGTATAGGGTGAAGCCTAGTGTAACGCCATAACAAGAGTAAAGTTTAACATACTATTATTTGCTGATGATGCCCCAAAACAAAGAGATAAAGCTTGCAGAACCCGACGGGTGAACTTGAACAATGTAAATCATTAAAGTGGATTCAGAATTTTTACCCCAGTAAAAGCAAGGCCATGGACTCGTGAGAGAAAGAAAACCGAGACATCACCACCTGGGGGACAAAAATACTCAGGAGCAGTCAAGAAAAAATAATGAACCATTAAAACTATCTTGTTACCAGCAACACGGGATAACATCAAGAGTACAGGTTAAACTAGGACATATAATGACAGCACTTAGAAACCCAGACAAGGACACCTTCAAGATGTACTTTATTAGCAATACTAAATGCCGAATATGCGTGCCGAGTGGGAAATTCTTACCTAGTGCAACAATGAGACTCGATAAGGTCCAATGACGTGCATCCAGACTAGTAAGTAACAAAAAGGCACAATACCGTGACTGGAACGATGCACAAATAACCCGCACATAAAAGAGAGAAGCTTACGACGACGTTTCGGTCCGACTTGGACCATTGACAAAGTCACACTAGTGTGACTAGTGTTTGAGTTGAAGGAAACACGAGAGTTAAGGTTTCTCTCTCTTGAAGAACGCAGAATAAAAGTGCCTATGACAACGACATGCAAAATACTCCAGCCCACACCAACAACCCGTCCACACACAAAAAAAAAAAAAAAAACAGAGAAGCATGAATGTGCTGCGCGCGCACGAGCACAGACAAAGACGAGAAGCAGAATATAAAAAAAAAGCAAAGTAGAAGAACAGGAAGACAATGAAAGAGGAAGAGAAGCGGGAAAGAGAAGGGGAAGATAAGAATGAACAATGCCTCGGATGAGAGAGATAATACTGTACCAGTAGTGAACCTTTATGGATGATACACACTCCCTCTTTCAGAGTGCAAGCACTGTACTTCCCACCTCTTTGGCTGAAGTCTGGCTAACCAATTTCCCTGAATACATTCATAGATATTACCTAGCTCACACTCCAGCAACATATCAACACTCCAAAACCTCCGATCTAACACGGTAATATGCTTTCTAGATGCTCAAGTCCCTATAACTTAAAACTTCCTTTATACCTTCCTGTCAATCCTTCCTAGTTTATTATAAAGCCAAGGCTTTATAATGGTTCAGGGCTGACTGAAACCTTGTTTAATTAACATTTCTAAGTTGTTTGCTTTTAGAGAACTGTTTCCAGCCAGGATACAGTTGCTCGTCTTCCTTATTATCTTCATAACCATGTCTTGTGTTTATCTTATTTTCTTGTTACGTGGACCATGTTGTTTCTCTGCCTCCAACAATACACTGCTTGTTTTTCTTCACTTTCCTGCACTTTCAACTTCAAATGAATCTTTCATACACAAAGTGTATGCAACGTTCTCGTCTTCAGAAACACCCAAGTTGCTGGTGCGTAAACTGGAATATTATCAAATATACAACATAAACTCCACTTCTGAGAACAACGGGTCTCTCAACGCTCTTCTCAACAATCCCAAAATTTGACCAGATGACTCTAGTTTTCATCGGACATTCCATGTCTGTCTGCGGCTGGAATATCTTACACACCAGTGTAGGACAACACTAGTTATAGGTGTATCTGTGTTACATTAACAATAAAAGGTTAAAAACCTTTCCCCTCTCATGTTTACATTAGTATTGCTATTATAATTTTTATTCAGCACACAGGCGATCAATGTCATTCATTCAAACACCGTCCTGACATCACAGCTCAGATGACCCTCCAAACAGCAACCCAACCTCCTTCTTCAGAATGCAGGCACTGTACTTACCACCTCCAGAACTCGAGTCCGGTTAACCGGTTTCCTTTTAACCTACATGTTAATTTAAACATATCCTTCCCTCCCTCAGTCTCTCCCCCCCCCCCTCTCACACTCTCTCCGTCATCCCATACAATATCCATCACTGGGGGAGGGGGCGCTAAAATGCCAATAGAATATTGAAGGTATGAATCAGGAGCTGAGCACAGAACACTTGCAAGGTGGGGGCGAGGTCGCTTACTGTGCCCCCCTCCCCCCAACCAACACCCCCAACCCTTCAACCCACACTGGCAGACGCAAGACTGGTAAAGGAGGGAAGAGCGAGGAGGAAAAGTGAGGGAGAAAAGAGAACTGAGAGGAAGATATTTTGAATGAAAACGTGAGGAACAGAGAAATGAGGAAGATGAAAGAAAGAAGAGGGAGAGAAGGAAAAAAAAATCGTGAAGGAGAAGAGAGGAATGATTGAAGGTGAAGAGAGAGTAAGGAGGAAGAGAAGAAATCACAAGTGAGCCCTAAAACTCACAGGGCAGCGTGTTGCCCTTGTTTACAATCGTGTTATTACGATTTCTCGAGTCAGGAAGAGGAGGAGAGTAAAAGAAAATGAGTCTGTGAGATGGAGAGTAAAGGAGAGGAGAGTAAGGGAGAAAAAAGAAAATAAGGAAGTGCATATGTAAAATATTATCCAACCCATACATATTTAAACTATTTTAGCATCCCCAATAATTTTTTTTTTTTTTTTTTGGGTGGGGGGTGATGAGATCTTCAACAGATCAGGTTTGTAGTGCGTTTTTCACTGAACACAAGACAGTGTGTGTGCCAACACCATCTATTCTTTGGGGTTTGTGGTGGTTGGGCTCAGAAACCCTCTAAGATATTACCACTTCTACAAGATTTTTTTTTTCAATCGGGATGATCGGACGTGGAGTTAGTGTTCCACTTTTTTTTTCTCTCTTCCCGTCTTTTTTCTAACTTTCCCCAAATTTTAATCATTTCCAGTTTTCTTAAATATCTCACCGTCCTTTGTGTCCTTATTTTAAGTTAAAATTTAGTACTTTAAAAGCTGAGGAGGGCCCTGCTGAGCCAGTTTCCCCTATACAAATACTCTTTTTTAAAATACTTTGTTGGTAAGCTTTCTTGTTCCAGTCATCTGATCTGAGACAGCACCTGGGGAGCAAGTAAACCCCCCGGAACACCCTAGACGCACCTGGAGAAAGGAAACCCCCGGAACACCTCTGAGACCGCACGGAGAGAAGTGAACTCGGAACAATTTGGAACGCCCTGGAGAGCAAGTGAACCCCGGAACACCTCTGAGACAGCACTGGAGAGCAAGTAAATCCGGAAACCCTGAGAAGCACGGGAGAGCAAGTCACTCCGGAACACCTCTAAACCAGCACCGGAGAAAAGTGAACCCCGGAACACCCTAGACGCACCGGGAGGCAAGGAAAACTCCGGAAACCTCGGGGAACAGCCCCGGAGAGCAAGCACCCCGGAACCCCTCTGAGACGCACCGGGAGAGAAGTAAAACCCGGGAACCCCTCTGAGACAGCCCTGGAAGCAAGAAAAATGGAAAACACCTCTGGACAGCCCCGGGAGAAGCAAGTGAACTCCGGAAACCTCTGACAGCCCCTGGAGACAAGTGAACTGGAACCCCTCTGAGACAGCACTGGAGAGAAAAGTAACCCCCGGGAACACCCCTGAGACAGACCTGGAGAGCAAGTCAACTCCGGAAAACCTCCCTGGTACACTCAAAATTTCCAAAATCGTAATCTTAAATTATATTATTATTATTATTATTATTATTTTTATTATTTTTTTAAATTATATCTTGAGGTTTATACGGAGTCTGGGTTGGTAGATAATAAAGTTTGATCAGGAAAGAGAGTATTCCAATTCACTGAATCAAGCCCCCTGTCCCAGGGTCTAGGAACTCTTGACGTGGGAGTAAATTATTCCTACTAGGCCGGATCGGATGGGCTGTGATTCCCACTTTTCACTGCGCCCGGCCAGCGAAAACAGCCCATTGATCGGGGCCGATCCACCGGGGGGGCCTGGTCATGGACCCGGGGGCGGAGACTTATCCCCCGGAAAACCCTCCCGGTACACGAAAAAATGATGCGATGTTGCTAGCATGTAACAGTGACGGGTTGCCTAGCTGTAACATTTAGGGGTTTACCTGATGTAACAGTGACGGGTTTGCCCAGCTGTAACAGTACGGGTAGGGCCTGCATTACAGTGGGGTATGACCTAGCATGTAAAAGTGAAGGGTTGACCTAGTGTAACTGGGGTATGACCTAGCTGTAACGTGAGGGGATGACCCAGCATGTAACAGTGAGGGTATGACCTGCAGTAACAGTGAGGGTATGACCTAGCAGTAAAAGTGCAGGTTGACCTGCTGTAACAGTGAGGGTAGACCCAGATGTAACAGTGACGGGTTTTGACCCAGCGTAACAGTGGGGGTTGACCTAGCATGTAACAGGACGGGATGACCCGCATGTAACAGGGAGGGGAGACCAGCATGTAAAGTGACGGGTATGACCCAGCATGTAGTGACGGGGGATGACCCGCATGAACAGGGAGGGGATGACTAGATGTAAGGACGGGGATGACCTGCATGTAACAGTGACAGGGGCCCAGCATGTAACAGGACGGGGATGACCGCATGTAATGACGGGGATGACCTAGCATGTAAAAGTGACGGGTATGAAAACCCAGCTTAACAGTGATGGGTAGACCTGCATGTAACAGGACGGGGTTTACCTAGCATGCAACAGTGAGGGTATGACCTAGCATGTAACGTGATGGGGATGACCTGCTGTAAAGTATGGGTATGACCCAGCATGTAACAGTGCGGGAAGACCTAGCAGTAACAGTGAGGGTGACCCACCATTGTTTCAGGACGGGATGACAGATGTAACATGACGGGTATGACCCAGCAGTAACATGACGGGGAAGACCTAGCATGTAACAGTGAGGGTATGCCTGCATGTATGTGAGGGTAAACCTCAAACAGTGACGGGTAAGACCCACATGTAACATGCGGGGAAGACCTAGCATGTAACAGTGACGGGGAGACTGCATGTAACATGACGGGTATGCCCGCAGTAAAAAGTGAGGGGTTGATGCATGTAACAGTGACGGGTAGGGCCTAGCATGTAACAGTGACGGGTTGAAAAGCTGTAACAGTGACGGGTTGACCAGCATGTAACAGTAGGGAGCCTAGCTGTAACAAAGAAGGGTTTTACCTAAATGTCAGTGACGGGGATGACCCAGCATGTAACAGGAGGGGTTGACTAGCTGTACGTGGGGTAGGATTGATGTAAGTGACGGGTATGACCTAGCTGTAACAGTGAGGGTAGACCTAGCTGTAAAAAGGGTAGACCCAGCATGTAACAGGGAGGGGGTGACCTAGCAGGGAAAAGTGAGGGGATACCAGCAGTAAAAGTGACGGGTATACCCAGATGTAACAGGACGGGTAAGACCTAGCATGAACAGTACGGGTATGACCAGCATGTAACAGTGACGGGGTTTACCTAGCATGTAACAGTGACGGGTAAAACCTGCTGTAACAGTGACGGGGAGACCCAGCATGTAACAGTGCGGGATGACCCGCTGTAACAGTGCGGTAAACCCAGCATGAACATGGGGTAAGACCAGCATGTAACAGTGACGGGTATGCCTGCATGTAACAGGACGGGTTTGACTAGCATGTAACAGTGACGGGTTAAAATAGAGTAACAGTGCGGGTATGACCTAGCATGTAACAGTGCGGGTAGAACTGCAGACAGTGACGGGGAAGACCCAGTGTAAAAGTGACGGGTATGACCCAGATGTAACAATGAAGGGGAGACCTAGCAGAACAGTGGGGATGACCTAGCATGTAACAGGACGGGGTTTACCCCCATGTAACAGTGACGGGTATGCCAGCAAGTAAAAGTGACGGGTATGACCCAGCAGTAAAAAGTGACGGGTATGACCTAGCGTAAAAAAGAGGGTAAGACCACATTAAAAGTGAGGGTTTGACCTAGCATGAACGTGAGGGTATGACCTGCATGTAACAGTGAGGGTATGACAGATGTAACAGTGGGGGGTAAGCCTAGCAGTAACAGTGGGGTATGACCCACATGTAAAAGTGACGGGTATGACCTAGATGTAACGGGCGGGGAAGACCTAGCATGTAAAATGACGGGTTGACCTAGCATGTAACAGTGACGGGTAGACCTAGCTGTAAAGTGACGGGTAGACCTAGCATGTAAAAGTGAGGGTATACCCAGCAGTACAGTGAGGTATGACCTACAGTAACAGTGCGGGTAGACCTAGCATGTAAAAGGCAGTAGACCTAGCATGTAACAAACGACGGGGATGACTAGCTGTAACAGTGACGGGTATACCTGCTGTAAAAATGACGGGTTGACCTAGTAGTAACGTGAGGGGTTTACCTAACTGTAACGGAGGGTAAGCCCAGCATGAACAGTGACGGGTTTTTACCCGTATGCAACGTGAAGGTATGACTAGCATGTAACAGGACGGGTATGCTAGGTAACGTGACGGGTTGACCTAGATGTAACGTGAGGGGTTGCCTGCATGTAACAGGCGGGTTGACCTAGATGTAACGGTGAGGGGTTTACCTAGTATGTAACAGTGACGGTTGACTAGCAGTAACATAACGGGGAGACTAGTATGTAACAGTGAGGGTAACCAAATGTAACATGAGGGTAAGCCCAGCATGTAACATGAGGGTATGACCTAGTATGCAACATGACAGGTATCCTAGCAGTAATAGTGCGGTATGACCTGTATGTAACGTGCGGGTATACCCAACAGTACAGTGACGGGTTGACTAGTATGCAAAATGACGGGAGCCTGCATGTAAAAGTGCGGGTATGACCCCAGAAAAGTGACGGGGATGACCTGATGTAACAGTGAGGGTTTTACCTGAGTAAAAAGTGAGGGTAGACCCAGCATTTTAACATGCGGGATGCCCCAGTAGCAACAGTGAGGGGGGAACCTAGCATGTAAAGGACGGGTATGACCTAGCAGTAACAGTGAGGGTTGACCGCATGTAACGTGAGCGTATGACTAGTATGCAACAGTGAGGGTATACCTAGCATGTAAGGGGACGGGTAAGACCTGCATGTAACGGTGACGGGTATGACCTAGCATGTAACGGGGGCGGGGATGACCTAGTAGTCGTGAGGGGATACCCGCATAACGGTGGGGTAAGACCCAGATGAAAAAGGACGGGTAAGACCCAGCATGTAACAGGCGGGTAAGACCTAGCATGTAAAAGGACGGGTATGACCTAGCATTAACGTTACGGGTATGACCTGATGTAACAGTGAGGGTTGACCTGCAGTACAGTGAGGGTATGACCTACTGTAAAGTGACGGGTTGACCCACAGTAAAAAGTGAGGGTATGACCTAGCATGTAACAGTGAGGGTAGACCTAGCATGTAACAGGGGGTATGAAAACATTAACGGCGGGTTTGACCTAGCATGTAGCGTGACGGATGACCTGCAGTAGCAGTGAGGGTATGACAGCAGTAAAAATGAAGGGTATGACCTGCATGTACATGACGGGGATGACCCAGCATGTAACAGTGGGGTATGCCCAGCATGAACAGGACGGGTTGACCTAGCATGTAAAAAGGACGGGTATGACCTGATGTAAAATGACGGGTTTGACTAGCATGAAATGACGGGTAGATGATGACAGTGACGGGTTGACTACATGTAACAGTGACGGGGATGCCCAGCGTAACAGGACGGGTATGACCTAGCATGAACAGTGACGGGGACCTAGCATGAACAGTGCATATATGCCTAGCTGTAACAGTGAGGGGGAGGACCTAGCAGTAAAGTGACGGGTAGACTGGATTAAAAGGACGGGGATGACCTAGCATGTAACAGTGACGGGTATGACCCGCATGTAACAGTGAGGTTGACCTAGCTGAAAAGTGACGGGTATGACCTAGCAGTAAAAGTGAGGGTATGACCACATTAAAAGTGCGGGTATGACCTAGCATGTACAGTGACGGGATGACCAGCATGAAACAGGACGGGTATACCTACCATGAACAGTGACGAGATACCTACCCTGTAACATGACGGGATGACCCAGCAGTAACGGACGGGTATATATTACCGAGGACAAGGATTTCCCTGGAGGTTACCTGGATGTTTTTCCCGGGGATCAACGCCTCGCGGCCCGGTCCATGACAGGCCTCTCGATGGATCAGGGCTTGATCAACTAGGCTGTTACTGCTGCCGCACGCAGTCAACGTACGAGCCACAGCCCGGCTGATCCGGCACTGACTTTAGGTATCTGTCGAGCTACTCTTAAAGGCAGCCAAGGGTTTTTGGTAATTCCCCTAATGCTTGATGGGAGGTGTTGAACAGTCTTGGGCCCCGGACACTTATGGTGTTTTCCCTCAGTGTACCAATGGCGCCCCTACTTTTTATTGGGGGCATTTTGCATCGCCCCCCCAGTTTTTTACTTTCGTAGGGAGTGATTTGTGTGTGCAGATTTGGGACCATTTCCTTCCAAGATTTTCCAAGTGTAGATTATGATATATCTCTTCCTCCTGCGTTCCAACGAGTACAAGTCAAGTGTTTCCCAAGCGTTCCCAGTATTTAAAGGTGCTTGACAGAACTTATACGTGCAGTAAAGGATCTCTGTACACTCTCTAGATCTGCGATTTCCCCTGTTTTTAAATGGAGATGTTAATGTACAGCGTATTCCAGCCTAGAGGAACAAGGGATTTGAAAAGGTTTCATCATTGGCTTGGCATCTCTCGTTTTGAACGTTCTCATTATCCATCCTATCATTTTCTTTGCAGGGCGTTCGTGGCACTGTTGTGATCCTTGAAAGTGAGATCTCAGAATTACTACTCCCAGGTCCCTTACATTATTTTTCCGCTCTATTGTATGGCAGAGTCTGTTGTATACTCTGTTCTAGTTATTTTTCCCTCCAGTTTTCCATAACGGAGTAGTTGGAATTTGTCCTCATTGAACATCATATTGTTTCCCGTTGCCACGGGAAAACTTTGTTTATATTTTCTTGGAGGTTAACCGCGCCCTCAGCAGATGACAGCCTCATGCAGATCCTAGTATCATCCGCAAAGGATGATACGGTGCTGTGATGTATATCTCTGTCTATGTCTGATATGAGGATAAGGAATAAAATGGGGGCGAGTACTGTGCCTTGTGGAACAGAGCTCTTCACTATGGCAGCCTCCGATTTAACTCGGTTGACCACTACTCTTTGTGTTCGATTTGTTAGGAAGTTGAAGATCCATCTCCCCACTTTCCCAGTTATTCCTTTAGCACGTATTTTATGGGCTATTACACCATGATCGCATTTGTCAAATGCTTTTGCAAAGTCTGTGTATATTACATCTGCATTCTGATTTTCTTCCAGTGCATCCACTAGAGAAGTAGTGGTAGAAGTAATGCTGGTAGTTGTAGTAGTAGTAGTAGAAGTAATGCTGGTAGTTGTAGTAGTAGTAGAAGTAATGCTGGTAGTTGTAGTAGTAAGATATTGTGCCTTTTTTCTCTTTATTACAAGTAACTCGTAAACCTTTTATTTAACGATATAATAATAAGGTTAATCTATGGGCACTATATAATTACAAGAGTTACCACATTTAAGAAGTGTGTCATCGCAATGGCTGGTTCACATGCTGTGAAAATGATGATGGGTCAACAGTATTGTCGCCCGGGGCGCCCAAGAGAGCAATGGGAGGGAGATGATGTACAGTACCGAGGGAGGCAGGTCATACACGCCCTTCAAACGCTAGCTAACCTTGCGGCAGGAGTCGCCACTATAAATTCTTGCTTGTGGTCGTTACCAAAGATAACATAAACCAGGAATTACTATGGAAGACAGAGAGAGAGAGAGAGAGAGAGAGAGAGAGAGAGAGAGAGAGAGAGAGAGAGACAGACAGACAGACAGACAGACAGAGACAGAGACAGAGAGGGGGGGGGTCGCATCAGAGATGAGACAGCCATGGCAACCTAAATGGCGGAGGGAGTAAGCCAGTGAAACTTTTTTAGTCACTGGACTGCATGTTTACAGAAGCCATCGACACAGAGCCAAAGTGAACACGATAGTGTTTGTAGTTCAACGTTACACAGGGTTAAAAGGCAAGTTTTGCCTTTTAGCCCGTTGAACTCTAAACAGTACCGAGTGATGAAAATGCTTTTGAAAACCGATACGCTGAAGAATGAGACACTTGTACAACATCCGGGAATCTTTATTGTCTCATTCTTCAAAAAGTACCGTGTTCAATGGGGCTCTTCCCTTATCAAACTGCAGTATGCTGTTAAGCATGTTACAGGCACAAGAGAACCGGTGTCAGGATCCGTGATATCACACACGAGGAAAGTCCAAAGCTCAGAATAATACAAGTCATCAAGAAAATGCAATATACCTTGATATATTACATAAATGCTTTAGAAAAACGTAAAGTTGATGAATGAGACACTTATTTAACATCTGGGTATTTTTATTGTGGACATTTTTCCACAGTTATAATACCCAAATGTTGCACAAGCGTCTCGATCATGTATTAGTTAAGACACTTATGGCCTATCACTATTCTTCCTAAGCACGTACAATGACAACATTCGATAGTTTGATCCAAGAGAGAGTCAGGCTGGAGCTACTGGATCCTTTGTGCACAAAGATAAACATTTTTAAGCTGTATTTATTAGTGTTCCTCTTCCCTGACCCACCATTCGAGTGGCTGTCTTGATGAACTGTGATCTGTCGATCCAAAGAATTTAAGCTGTCCTCGTGTTAACTGAACGAAACCTGATTGCCTACCATTACCCAGACACTATATGACCACTATGGGTTTAGCGCCTCCCCATTCACCAGGAGTGTTCACCTCATTAGTCTGCTGCAAGAGTATTATTAACGAGTATTACTGCCTTGGTGGGAATCGGCCAGTGTGTTAATAAAAAAAATTACTGTATTAAGTTAGCTGACACTGGAAAAATAATACGTTGCGGAAAATATTGTAGTTTCCCCTAGTAATTATACTTCTGGTGCAACTTACCAATTATAAAATATAAATAATTAATAAGTGGGACTTTTAAACTATTATTATTATTATTATTATTATTATATTAAAACACTAAACTTGCATGGGGATGCAGAGCGCGGAATGTCATGTCATATTACTGAACTGAATTATATATTGGTCACTAATGAAGCAAATTATTTTAGTTACAAGCATTATATCTTTATGAATGGGAGATGAGGATGATGAATCAGGTGCCTCGTGATGATGACCCTACCATAATGACAACTCATTAGCATGAACAGTTGTGGGGAATGAAAAACGGAAGTGCTCACTCCACTTCCTCTTCCTTCTGCTTCTGCTGCTGCTGCTGCTGCTGCTGCTGATTCTGCTGCTGCTGCTGCTGCTGCTGCTGCTTCTGCTGCTGCTGCTACTTCTGCTGCTGCTGCTTCTACTGCTGCTGCTACTTCTGCTGCTGCTGCTGCTGCTGCTGCTGCTGCTGCTACTGCTACTGCTGCTGCTGCTGTTACTGCTGCTGCTGCTACTGCTGCTGCTGCTGCTGCTACTGCTACTGCTGCTGCTACTGCTGCTGCTGCTGCTGCTACTGCTGCTGCTGCTTCTGCTTCTACTGCTGCTGCTGCTGCTGCTTCTACTGCTGCTGCTGCTGCTGCTGCTGCTGCTGCTTCTACTGCTGCTGCTGCTGCTACTGTTTTTGCTGCTGCTGCTGCTTCTACTGCAGCTGCTGCTGTTTTTGCTGCTGCTGCTGCTGCTGCTGCTGCACAAAACGGGTGTGGAAGGTGACTAATTTTTTATATTCAGTGGTAGAGCTAAACCCTTAAAGATTATACAATACGAAGAATTAGACACATGTGCAAGATCTGGATATCTTTATTTGTACCCCTTTAACCATCAAGTGGCTTTATCAATACAAATTCAAGGACACTAAAGGAAGACCGTAGAACTATATACAAAATACCAGATTCGTACACTCGCTTCACCCTTACCGGAGTTCACAGGTTTCGAACCTATACTCTTACATAAACAATTGTGTAAAGTGTGATAGACAACGAAGTGTCCTGCAGCTCGATTGGTAGCCCACTCAGCTCAAACACTGAGGTCCGAAGGTCGATCCCTGGCACAGCTGGAAAACATTAGGACTTGTTCCCATAACACACCTGCTGTCCATGTTCACCTAGCAGTAAAACGGGTACCTAGTTGTTAGTCGACTGGTGTGGGTCGCATCCTGGGACAAAATTGATCTAATCTGCCCGAAATGCCCCGCCTAACAAGGGGGTTTCTATATGCCATTGATGTCAGCTAGATCTGTATATCTTGTACATGTGCTTGTAGAAATAAAAATATTAATGTGAAATGAAGGTGATATTAATGTTCCTCTGGAAAGACTAAACGGAGGGAGTGACTAATATTCATGGATAAGAGAGGAGGCTCGACCCTTGCAAACACAACCGAGCACCTACACAGCTCTCATCATTTACAAGGCTTGCCAGCACCTCTGGTCTGAGCCTGCGGAAAGACCTCGGGGTCGTTAAAAGCAGGACACGGCGACAACTTGATCCTCAGGGATACGACCCCAGGAGGCCACCCCAGGACGACCATAAACACAAGCAGCCATTCTCATTCTCTCTCTCTCTCTCTCTCTCTCTCTCTCTCTCTCTCTCTCTCTCTCTCTCTCTCTTACTTTAATGATGGATTTACGCTATCACTGTGAAATGTGAGTAAAAAGAATGGAGGAACGGGAGGGAGGAACATAGAACATGAGACGGGGGGTAGAGAAAGGATAAAGAAATATAAATGAACAAAGATGCCATAAAAAGAGAATGCTAGAAAATGAGGTGAAGAAAGACGTGATAAAACAAATAGAATGCTATGAATGCGGAGGAAGCGAGGTTAAGCGTTTTCTGAAGGAATTGACGAATAGAGAAAGTGTAGTAAGTGTGGATGTGTCTTGCTAGACAAGTGTCACCTTGGACCAGCCAGCCTCCCGCACCCAAAACCTAACTTACACAAGCTCGCAGTTACTTGACACCCCCATAACTAACATCATTTGACACCATAACTACGACCACTTGACACCACAACTACCACCACTTGACACCATAACTACGACCACTTGACACCATAACTACCACTACAACTATCATCACTTGACACTACCACCATCATCATATAACACCACAACTACCAATTCCAGAAAATGGAAACCTGTCCGACTTTGAGAGCAACACATCTGTTTCACTTTCACAGAACGGAGGATCGAGCCTCAACCACTCCTGGGCCAGAATAATCCACATGGGTTTATTATTACTACCACCAGTCCCAGACCACACTACCAAAATTTGCACCTGCAGACCAAAGGCCATAATTAACGAGACAGCGCCAAATATAATATTTATACTATGCTAATTAACCTCAGTTTTACAACTCATAAGTGAAGGCAAACCACACACATTATTTTACCATTTTTTCTTCCGTTTTCAACTGGAATTTCTAAAACGTTAATTCATGACATGTTGAATAAAGCAGTTCGGGGAAGGGGTAACCACAGAGTGGGTGCATTTCCCCCTGGCTCCCCCTTTTCCCTCCAGCAACCTGCCTCAAAACCCTCGCTCATGTCCCCTGAGAAAGCACATGTGCAATAGTTGGGTATCTTTACTGTTAAAAACGTTTCCCCTGCATAAAAACTTCTTCAGCAATACAGGGCAGCAGATGTGCAGTGTAATAAAGACGATGTAATCATCCATCCCCCTCGAGAAATGTATTTAAGTACTTACTGCATAATAATGATTATATAATATTATAATATATATAATAATATATATATTTATTAAAATTTTTAATGGGGAAGTGGAACAGAATTTTTCCTCCAAAGCCAGCTTTTTGTAAGACGACAAAAATGCCAAAAAGCAAGGGGCTAGTAACCTCTTCTCCTTATATTTACAAAAATGTAAAAGGGAAACTTTCTTTTTTCCTTTTTGGGGCCCCCCCGCCCGGTGGGATAGGGCCGGTGTTTGAAAAAAAGAAAATTATATATATATATAATATATATATTATTTATATAATATATATATATAATATATGTGTGTGTGTAGTAGGTTGGTAGACAGCAACCACCCCGGGGAAGTATACCGCCTGCCAGATGACGTGAAACAAAAACCCTGAAATTGTTTGCTGGGGTGGTTGCTGGTTTCTTTTTCTGTCCTTAAACCCTGATTTCGGGTATTTTGCTACTATCTTACATTTTGGGTCCCTTCACAGACACCACATGGATATATATATAACATAATCTGGGTTTTTCTCTCCTTTTTCTAAATAGCTCTTGTCCTTTTTTTTTCTTCTATTGTCCATGGGGAAGTGGAAAGAATCTTTCCTCCGTAACCCATGCGTGTCGTTGAGGCGACTAAAATGGGGGAGCAATGGGCTAGAAACCCCCTTCTCCGATACATTTACTAAAAAAGAGAAGAAGAAAAACTTTATAAAAGGGGGTTTTGCTTAAATGTCGGGGATGTAGTGCAGATGCAAAGAAACAGATGATTGTGATGTTAGAATGAAAAGAATTTGGGGCCCCGGCTCTAAGCGAAACAAAGCTGAAGGGGTAGGAGGTTTCAGTGGGGGGAAAAAAAGGGAAAAAATCTGGAGTATCTGAGAGATTTAGAGCAAAGGGGGGGGTAGCAGTAATTTTAAATGATCAGTTAGGGAAAGGAGAAAAGAGAATATGAATGTGTAAATTCAAAAATTATTGGATTAAAGTAAAGGTTTGGGATGCGAGAAGTGGTCATAATAAGGTGTATGCACCTGGAGAAGAGAGGAATGCAGGGGAGAGAGAGATTTTGGGGATTTTAAAGTGAATGTATAGGGCCTTTGAACAATGAGAGAGTAATTTTGGTGGGGGGACCTGAATGCTAAAGTAGGAGAAACTTTAGGGGGGTGTGGTAGGTAAGTTTGGGGTGCCAGGTGTAAATGATAAGGGGAGCCCTTTGATTGAACTTTGTTAGAAAGGGGTTTATTTAAAGGAAATACAATTTAAGAAAAAAAAGGATAAATAAGTATACAAGATATGATGTGGGGCAAAAATGACAGTGTTTTTTGGGTTTATGTATTGGAGAAAAAGGGAGTGAGTGATTCGGGAGTACTTTTTATAGGGGGGCCACAGTATATAGTCATTTTCTAGTTGTAGCTACATGAGAGTAAAAGGTAGATGGGATACAAGGAGAATAAAAGCATCAGGGAAGAGGGGAGGTAAAGGGTTTATAAAATAAAAGAGGAGGCAGTTAGGGTAAGAAAAAAAACAGCTATTGAGGATAGAGGGGCAAATAGAGCATAGAAAATGGGGTCAAAGAGGTAGGGGGTAGGATTAAAAAATGTAGTGTTAGAGTTTTCAGAAAAGGTTGTGGTTACGGGAAAAGGGGGTCAGGGGGGAAGAGGAGCGATTGGTGAATGAGATGTGAAGAGAGTAGAAAGGGAGAAAAATTTTGCATATAAAAAGTTTTTACAAAGTAAAGTGATGAAAGGGAGGGAAGGATATGGAGAAAAAAGAGGGGTTAAAGAGGGGTGAAGCAATGTAAAAAAAGAGCAAATGAGATTGGGTAGATGTTATCAACAAATTTTGTTGAAAATAAGAAAAATTTTGGAGTGAGTTTAAACAAGTTAAAAAAGCCTAGAAAACAAATGGATTTGTCATTTAAAAAATGGGAGGGGAGTTATTAAATGGAGAGTTAGAGGTATTGGGAAGATGGAGGGAATATTTTGAGGAATTGTTAAATTTTGAGAAGATGGGGAAGCTGTGATTCTTTATAGGGCAAGGAGGAATAACATTTTGTAGGAGTGGGAAGGCCAGTTGGGTTGGGGGGGAAAATTCGTGAGGAGTAGGTTAAAATGAAAGGGGGAAAGGCGCCGGGATTGTGGGATTAAGATAAAAATTTTAAAAGCAGGTGGGGTATAGTTTTTGGAGTGGTTGGTGCAATTTTTTAATAAATATGGAAGAGGGTAAGGACCTGGATTGGCAGAGGCATGCATATTTCCTTTTTGTAAAAAGGAAAAGGGGGATAAAAGGGGTGCAAAAATTATGGGGGGAAAATCTGTTGGTGTACCTGGAAAAGTGTATGGTAGAGTTAAAATTTGGGAAAAGAATTAAGGTAAGCGGAGAATAGGATAGCAGATGAACAAGGAGGTTTTAGGAAAGGTGGGGGTGTGTGGCCCAGGTTTTACAGTGAAACAAAAAGTGAACAGTATTAGATAAGGCTAAAGAGGTCTTTGTGGCTTTTATGGTTTGGGAAAAAGGCGAATGACAGGGGGGATGGGGGGGGGGCAATGTGGCAGTTTTGAAAGTGTAGGGTGTAGGAGGTGGGTTTACTGAAAGCTAAAGGTTTTTACGAGGATAGTGAGGCTCTTTTAAGTATGTAGGAAAGGGGGGAAATTTTTTTCCCAGAAAAAAAGTAGGCCTTAGACAAGGTGTGTGATGTCCCCGTGGTTGTTTAATATTTTTATAGAGGGGTTGTAAGGAAGTAAATGCGAGGGTCTGGCAAGAGGGTGGAGTTAAAAGAAAAAAACCACAAAAAGTGGGAGTTTACAGCTGCTCTTTGCTATGACACGTGTTTGGGGTTTTGAAGAGAAGTTGCAGAGATTGGTGGATGAATTTGGTAGGGTGTGCAAAAGAAGAAAATTAAAGGTGAATACAGGAAAGAGTAAGGTTATGAGGATAACAAAAAAGATTAGGTGATGAAAGATTGAATATCAGATTGGAGGAGAGAGTATGGAGGAGGTGAAACGTATTCAGATATTTGGGAGTGGACGTGTCAGCGGATGGGTCTATGGAAAGATGAGGTGAATCAAGAATTTGATGAGGGAAATAGAGTGAGTGGTGCACTTGGAAGTCGCTGGAGACCAAAGAACTTTGGTCCTTGGAGCAAAGAGGGGAATGTATGAGAGTATAGTTTTACCAAGCTACTATATGGGTGTGAAGCGTAGGTGATGAATTTGCAGCGGGAGAAGGCGGAGGCAGTGAGATGATCACCTGAGGGTACAATTGGTGGTGTGAATTTGAATGCAGAGAATTCGTAGTTTGGAAGTAGAGGAGGTGCGGGATTGACCAAACTGTTGTCCAGAGGGCTGAGGAAGGTTGTTGAGGTGGTTCGGACATGTAGAGAGAAGGACAAACAGAACTTCAAGAGTGTATCAGTCTGTAGTGGAAGGAAGGCGGGGTATGGGTCGGCAAGGAAAGGTTGGAAGGGAGGGGGTAAAGGTGGTTTTGTGTGCGAGGGGTTGGACTTCCAGGAGCATGCATCGAGCGTGTTTGATAGGAGTGAATGGAGACAAATGTTTTTAATACTTGCGTGCTGTTGGAGTGTGAGAAAAGTAACATTTATGAAAGGATTCAGGGAAAACCGCAGGCGGACTTGAGTCCTGGAGATGGGAAGTACAGATGCCTGCACTCTGACAAGTGAGGGTGGTTAATGTTGCGTTTAAAAACTTTGTGTAAAGCACCTTCTGGCAAAGACAGTGATGCGAGTGAATGATGGTGAAAGTTTCGTCGGCTACCCTGCCTTGGTGTGGATTCGGCCAGTGTTATAATAAATATATATATATATATATATATATATATAATATATATATATATATATATATATATATATATTATATATATATATATTATATGAGTGTGGGGGAAGTTCGTGAGGCAGTAGGTAAAATGAAAGGGGGTAGGGCAGCCGGGATTGATGGGATAAAGATAGAAATGTTAAAAGCAGGTGGGGATATAGTTTTGGAGTGGTTGGTGCAATTATTTAATAAATGTATGGAAGAGGGTAAGGTACCTAGGGATTGGCAGAAAGCATGCATAGTTCCTTTGTACAAAGGCAAAGGGGACAAAAGAGAGTGCAAAAATTATAGGGGGATAAGTTGTTGAGTATACCTGGTAAAGTGGATGGTAGAGTTATTATTGAAAGAATTAAGAGTAAGACGGAGAATAGGATAGCAGATGAACAAGGAGGCTTTAGGCATACACATCATAACTAAGACATACACATCATAACTAAGACATACACATCATAACTAAGACATACACCAAAACCTATACTTGACATATTAACAATAAATATAAGACATAAGCACAAAAAAATTTACCATGTCATGAGACATTACCAGAACTAAGTCACACACCTCCAACTAATACACAATCACTTTACTAACTTCATGTTAACTATTCATCAACTAAAAATATTAATACAATTTACCCACCAAATTTGTTATAATCATCAAAAAATAAAACTCTTTTACACATTTTTTCTCAAACTAAATATTCATACCACATTTATCATTTCTCACCTATGTTACATATCATATTTCTCATCCACATCATCCCTGAAACATCCTTATTTATATTCCTTATTTATATAAATAGTTTGTAATTAATATTATTTATAATATATATATATATCATATATACATTTTTACATATATATATAATCATATATTTATATAAATACATGTATATGATATATATATATATATATAAATATTTATATTATATGATATTAATATATATTATATATGAAATGATAATTTTAGGTATAGGTTGGTAGACAGAACCACCCAGGGAAGTACTATTTGCAATATGACTGTGAAAAAACCTGTAACTGTTTTGCATGATGGTAGGATGCTGGTTTCTTTTGTCTCATAAACACGCTAAGATAACAGGGATATCTTTGCTACTCCTACTTACTTGGTCATTTTAGACACGCACATATATATATATATATACAATCTAGGTTTTTCTCTTTTTCTAAATAGCTTGTTTTTTTATTTCTTCTATTGTCTAGGAAGTGGAATAGAACTTTCCTCCGAGGCATGCGTGTCGTATGAGGCGACTAAATGCCGGAATTGGCTAGTAACTTTCTTTGGGAATTCTAAAAAATAAAAAATTTTTAAAATGGTTTCTTAATGTGCGTGATGTAGTGGATGAAAGAAACAGATATTTGTGTTTGAATGAAAAGAAGTTGGATGTCTGGCCCTAAGCGAAACAAGCTGAAGGTGGTAAGAGTTTCAGTGGGGGGAAATAAATGGGATTAAATTGGAGTATCTGGAGAGGTTAGAGCAAGGATGGGGAAATAATGTAAATGATCAGTTTGGAAGAGAAAAGAGAATTGATGTGTAAATTCAAGAATTTGTGGATTAAAAGGTAAAGGTTTCGAGAAGGGTTCTAATAAGCGTGTATGCACTGAGAAGAGAGGATGCAAGAGGAGAGAAGAAGATTTTGGGAGATGTAAGTGAATGATAGGAGCTTTGCACTGAGGGATTTGTGTGGGACTGAATGAAAGTAGGGAGAAATTTAGAGAGGTGTGGTATAGTTTTTGGGGTGACAGGTGTAAATATAATGGGAGCCTTGATTGAACTTTGTATAGAAAGGGGTTTAACATGGTATATATTTTGAAAAGAGGAAAATAAGTATACAGTATGATGGGCGAATGACAGTAGTTTTTGGATATTTGTTTGGTAGATAATAGATGTTTGATGATTCTTTGTTAAGGGAAGATATATCAGATCAAATTTTTTTGAACGAGAGTAAAGGTAATGGATTACGGAGAATTAGAAGCATCAGGGAAGAGAGGGTAAAGGTTATAAACTAAAAGAGGAGCAGTTTGGGAAGATTCTAAACAGCTATTGGAGGATAGATGGGTCTAATGAGCAGAGGAATTGGGTCGAAGAGTATGGGTAGGTTTAAAAATGTAGTTTAGAGTGTTCAGCAGTAGTTTGTGTTACAGGAAAGTGTGCAGGAGGGAAGAGGAGCGATTGGTGAATGATGATGTAAGAGAGTAGGGGAAAAAGCAGATGAGGAGTTTTTACAAGTGAAAGGGTGAAAGGTAAGAAAGTATATGGAAAAAGAGAGAAGTAAGGAGAGTGGTGAAGCAATGAAAAAAGAGCAAATGTGAGAGTGGGTGGGATGTTTACACAATTTTGTTGAAAATAAGAAAAGTTTTGGGTGAAAAATGTAAGAAAGCCTGATACAAATGGATTTGTCAGTTAAAATTAGGAGAATAGTTATTGGGATTAGGGATGATTGGGAAGATGGAAGGAATATTTTGAGGAATTTAAATTTGAGAGATAGGGGTGTGATTTCGTAGTAACAGGTGAGGGATAACATTTGTAGGAGTGAGGAAGAGTCAGTTGTGAGTTGGTGGGGAAGTTCGTGAGGCAGTAGGTAAAATGAAAGGGGGTAAGGCAGCGGATTTATGGGATAAGATAAAAAGTTAATAGCAGGTGGGGATTAGTTTGGAGTGTTTTGTAAGTATTTAATAAATGTATGGAGAGGGTAAGGTACCTAGGTGCAGAGAGCATGCATGTTGTTAAGTCAAAGGGTATGAGAGTATAAAATTTATAGGGGATAAGTCTGTTGAGTTCATGGTAAAGTGTTGGGTAGAGTTGTAATTGAAAGAATTAAGGTAAGACGGGAGGATAGCAGATGAACAAGGGGCTTTAGGAAAGGTAGGGGGTGTGTGGGATTTGTTACAGTGAAACATTAAGTACAGTATTTGATAATGTAAGAGGTCTTTGGGTCATTTGATTGGATTTGGAAAAGGCGTATGACAGGGTGGATAGGGGGCAATGTGCAGATGTTGCAAGTGTATGGTGTAGGAGTAGTTATGAAAGCGTGAGAGTTTTTTACGAGGTATGTGGGTCAGTTAGGTATGTAGGAAAGAGGGGAATTTTTTCCGTAAAATGGCTTGACAAGGATGTGTGATGCTCCTGGGTTTATATATTTATAGATGGGGTTGTAAGAGAGAATGCGAGGGTCTTGGCAAGAAGGGTGGAGTTAAAGATAAAGAATCACACACAAAGTGGGATTGTCACGCTGCTCTTTTGCTGAACTATGTGCTCTTGGAATTCTAAAGATTGCAGAATTGGTGGATTATTTGTAGGTTGCAAAGAAGAAAATTAAAGGATACAGGAAAAGTAAGGTTATGAGGACAAAAGATTTTGGGATGAAGATTGAATACAGATTGGAGGAAAAGTATGGGAGGTGAACGTTCTCGATTTTGGAGTGGACGTGTCAGCTGATGGGTCTATGAAAGATAGTGAATTGCAAATTTACTGGGAAAAGTGGGGTGCACTTAGGAGTGTGGCACAGAACTTTGTCCTTGGAGTAGGGCAACAAAGGGAAGTATGAGAGTATAGTTTTACAAGCTCTTATATGGGTGTGAAACGTGTGGGAATGTTGCAGCGAGAGAGGTGGAGGAGTGGATGATGTTGGGTGTGTGTGGTGTGAATTAATTGCAGAGAATTCGTAGTTTGGAAGTTAGGAGGGGTGCGGATTACCAAAACTGTTGAGAGGCTGAGAAGGGTTGTTTGAGGTGGTTCGGAAAGTAGAGAATGGAGCGAAACAGAATGACTTCAAGAGTTATCAGTCTGTAGTGGAAGGAAGGGGGGATAAAAGAGGGTCGTCTTGGAAGGGTTGAAGGGGGGTTAAAGGATTTGTGTGCGAGGGCTTGGATTCCCAGGTGCTAGCGTGAGTTTTGATGGAGTGATGGAGACAAATGGTTTTTAATACTTGCGTTGTTGAGTGTGAGAAGTAACTTTAGGATTAGGAAACGAGGCGGACTTGAGTCCTGGGTGATGGAAGTCAGTGCTGCACTCTGAAGGAGGGTGTTAAAGTTGGAGTTTTAATGTTTGGTAAAGAACTTTGGAAAGTGATGGAGTGAATTGTGATTGGTTGTTTGGGCACTCGGGTGGAATCGGCTTGTTTTGTTAAAAAAGTATGGGAAAAGTGAGTTGTATGTGAAGATATGGGTTTGATGAGAGGTATGGGGAGGGTTGTATTAATTTATGATATATGGGGGATTTTATAATATAAAGTAATGTGTGATAATTATATATATTATAAGTGAAATGTTATATAATTTTATAAATTAGTGTGTAGAACATGTGATATTGTATGATATTATTGTGTGTGTATAATTATTTTATTGATAATTGGTATGAGAGATTTTATTAGATTTAGTATTTATATGATATGTATTATATTATGTTTATAATAAGGGAAAATTTGATGAAAGAGAAATTGTGATATATGGTATAGTGAGGTGTGTATTGTTATGATAAATACGAAAGATGTTATAAGTGTTGTTGTTGTGTGTTGTAGGTTGTGGTGTTGTGTGATAGATATATATATTTATAATGTTGTTTGTGTATATGGTGTGTGTTGTGGTTATGGGTGTTGTTAGTGGTGTGTTGTGAATATAATATGAAAATATGTTTAAGTAGTTGTGTGTTGTGGTATGGGTATTGTCTGTATAGGATAAATATGTTTATAGGGTTTTGTTGTGTGTTGTGTTGATGTTGTGGTTGGTGTTGTTGTCGATGATTAAAAATGTATAGTGGTTGTTTTGTGTGTTGGGTTGTGTGTGGGTTGTGTGTTGTTGGGTTGTGGTGATGTAATTTGGATGTGATAATGATTAAGTTGTGTGTTGTGTGGGTTTTGGGTGTGAGTATGATGGGTTGTGGTGTTTGATTGGTGTGGTTTTATAACTAATATACGAAAGAGTGATTTGTGAATGTTGTGTTGATTGTGTTATGTTTTGGTTGTTATTATTTGTGAGAGTGTATATAGAATGAATCTGTTTTAGTATTGATAGTTTGTGTAAATGTTTAGTTATGATGATTTAGTTATGGATTTGGTTTTTTGACATATTAGTGTTTTTAGTAGTATTAGTGGTGTATTTGAGGTACTAATGTGTTTGGATTTCAAGGTGTTTTAAAGGATGTTTAATATTGTCAGAGTATTAGAAGTAATTGGAGTATATGTGATTGGGGTGTTGAATATAGTTTGATTAAAGTAATTTATGTGTTTATGGTGTTGTAATAATGTCTGGTTAGTTTGTGATATGTGTAAACTGAGTATGGGAGGAGTTGGATGAGTTTTTATTTAATGAAATATGTAAGTGTAGATATTAGAATTGTCAATCTATATGATATCAAATGTTGTTGAAATGTTATTGTTGTTTAATCAAGGTCTTGTGAGTATTTAAATTTAAAGTGTTTGAAGTGTCAAAGTTGTGGATTTGTGTGTTATGTGTGTGTGTGTGTGGTGTGTTTTGTATGTGTGTGTGATACTCGTAATATTATATGGACTGTGTAATTTATTAAAGTGTTAAGTTAAGTTTGGTGAATTTCTGATGAATGTTAACAAAAATTCTAGACTTGAGGAGATATCTTTTTAAGAATTTAAATTTTTTATTAACAAAATTAATATTATATCTGTTAAATAAATTGTAATATATTCCCAATATATAAATTTATATGACTATGACAGAATATACCACAATCACAAATTCTTAAAATAGTTATTTTAGTCAATATGTACATTTTTCAATTAATTTTTATGATATATAACATTTTTATAATATGTATTTAAAATTTATATTCTCACAATTTTTAGATAATCACTACATCATAATAGGGATCGACAAATTGCCTGTTAGTCACAAGTGAGTCACTGACCCAACACACATGAGTAGTCAATTGAACCGTAGTTAGAGTATCATGCCATGAAGTTCATGAATGCTACCCCAGGATCAAAAAATTATCAAATATGATTGGTATTTGATATTGATAATTATAAGAGATGGGTGTTTGGATGGTAAGTGGTGAAGGTGTGGTGAAATCCTCTGGACTAGACAAACTTGACCATGGTTGGCGCCTTTGTCAGTGGGAATCCATGAGCTTATCCCATGAATTAGAGCTCATTTGATGCTTTTCCATTGGGGTGATTTGTCCGGAATGGGTCTTTGTTATTGAATACTAAATTGTAGGTTGAGCGAATCGGATGGCAGTTGTTTGTATCCTCCGGTCTAGTGAAATCCAAAAATTTTTTAAATTGATTGATTGAGGACTATTATCCGGGTTAAACTATGAATTAAAAAATTGAAAATTCGGGGATGGGCTTCCGACGACGTTGGGGCTGAGAGGCATGCGGGCAAGCATCTCGTTAGCCCCGGTCGGCGTGCTGCCGTTGGTGGACGCTTGTTCTGTTGGATCTGGTCATGGGTAGGATTTTCGGACTATTCAGAGTTTTGTCTGCGTTAGGCAGCCTCCCCTGATGTGGGTAATGTGTGGGTTTTGGGGGTGGCTGTTGGTGTGATTGGTGTAGGAGTGGTGTCGTGTAGAGTGTGTGTTGTGGTGGTAATGTATAGAATTATGGTAATTACATAGCAACACATATAACAATAATTTACATATTGGGGTTGCCTGGGGTTTTTGGTGTGTTTGGTTATACTGAAAGGTAATTGGAACTGCAGAAATAAGAGGCTTTTAAAATTCTTTGTGGGAGTTAATTCTAATCTTGTAAATAAATTACAACTCATGGGAAAAATACTGATCTTTCATAGATTTAAAAAAAGGTTAGGTAGGTGTGGTTTGAGTTAGGTTTTTCGAGATACTATTTTAAAAATTATATATATATATATATATATATATATATATATATATATATATTATATATATATATATATATATATGTGTGTGTGTGTGTGTGTGTGTGTGTGTGTGTGTGTGTGTGTGTGTGTGTGTGTGTGTGTGTCGAATACGCATAACTGGTCAATTAGCAAGAACTCACTGAAAATTAGGTCCTTTCTAAAATTTTCTCTTATACGTTTAATGGTATATTATTTTTTCATTTACGTTAATGTAAAAATGAATAATTTTGTACCAAAAGTACCTTAGAAAACTTACCTAACCTTATTATAACAATCGCAATTTAATTTAGCCTAATCCAACTAAACATTTTAGAAAAGTTTACAATAATTTAATAATAAACACAATGATATATATATTTATATTTAGGTTCAGAATGATTTTTGAGAAATCATTGCATACACAAATTTTCGCTTGCCTTATTCAGCAAGAAAAGCGTTGCTATTTAAGTCAAAATCGTAAAATTTACCTGTTCGGCACGACATATATTCACATATTCATACGTTATGAATCACTCTAGATGCTCTTAACACGGACACCAGTATCCTAACGTCGTTGGTAACTTTAAATACGAATCATGAAGACATGAATCAGTTTTTATGATTCCTAGTGCAGTGGTAATGTTATTAGAAGACTTAGTGGGAGTGTTGCCTGCCTGTCTAGCAGGAAGTATGTTAAATAGCTTCTGTATTGTTCTGCAGCTAGTCTCAATTACCCTATTTTTGGCAGTGAATCTCAGATACAGCCCATGAATAGGCGTGTCCTGACGTATGGTAAAGGTTATGTTGGTATGTGGTGGTTGGCTATAGCTGTATCATAGAAGGATTATCTTGATACGCGGGTTTGGTGACAATTACCTAGTCGTCAATTAAGGGTAATTTGGCAGCTTCGTCAGCAGCCTCGTTCCCTAGCATACCAACGTGGCATAATAATCTGCTGAGTGTATTTCGACTTTCCCGTGCATCTCAGCGTGTAAGATGTGCAAGATAAAGATGACGAATCTTACACTATCCTGTGGTTGTGTGCCTGTGTCAACATCGTCTTGCTGCTGGTGCTGTTGTAATACACAAGTTAAGAGCTTATTGCTCTTAACTTGTGTGTATATTGAACAGTGATCAGGAGACCTTCAATTCCTGAAATGTTCATCGTCATATATTGAAGCTGCTGTTCGCTTGTTGTCTCAGGGCAAACATCAGTTAATAGTGAATTATACTACATTGTTAGGACCTTCACCTTAGCCCACGCTAGAGTCAGTATGCCTGGGCGCAATACTGTCTGTTGCGGATGTCTTTCCTCATCAGGAACACACTGTGATTATTTCTGCTGATTCTGTTGTCATGTTGGAGTAATCTACTCCTCACCTTAGAGGTCAGTTCCTTTTCCTAGCAGCCACTATCATTTCTCTCTCTCTCTCTCTCTCTCTCTCTCTCTCTCTCTCTCTCTCTCTCTCTCTACCACTGTCTCTTTTCACACGCTTTCCATTCCACTTTCTCAAAGTCTTTGTGCCTTTCCATTTAAAAAAATCTGCGTTGTCGGTTTTTAAGCCAAAGGCTTCATCCTCTCGATTGGTTTTCATTCCAGCATCTCTGTAAGATTTTGAAAATATCATCATTTACTTCTCTTGCTTTTTACCTGCTCGGAAACATGGGCACTGCTATACTGGGTGTAATAGGTAGCCATACTCAGACACAGGCATATGACAGACATTAAACACAAACAGGACAGACCTAGACACAAATACACAGTCCTGTAGTGCAGTGACTAGCACTTTTCCCCTTCAATACTTATTTAATAATTTACATATTTAAGTTTAATAATTACAGCAATTATAACATGATGCGTGGTCGAGGCTACGTTCGTGCAGCTAGTTAGCGCAACAGTTCAATGTAACTGTTATATTTAAGAGGAAACTGCAAATCAGTCGGGGTTATAACAATGCCTGATGAAAAAAATAAGAGGGCAGCTCTAATCCCTCACATCAAGAGTCCCTTACTAGTGTTACGACATCTTGAAGGGACACCAGCGTCTCTGGAGTCGTACCATTGTGCACGAAATCGTAATGACACGATTGCAAACAAACCATACCACGGGTGGGGTTAGAACCGGCGATCAGAGAGTCATAAAACTCCAGACCGACGCGTTAGCCACTGGGCCAGCTGGCTACAATAAGAGTCATCTAACTAGGCATATTTATACATCATAGGTAGGTTAGCATAGGCACCACTGGAGTTTTATGACTCTGATAGCGGGTTCTAACCCCACCCGTGGTATGTTTAGAAAAAGAGCAGTCACTGACTGTGGTAGGCGTAAATAAGTAATTTTTTCACTAAGTGCCTTCATGAGTCTCCCATTTGATTTCCTTTACAACACTGAAATGATGTATGTGATTAATAAGAGGAGGATCTGGACGCAGGTACTGCACAAGGCATCAACGGGATGACCCGATACTCAAGTAACGTGACACAGCCAGGTCACCCTGCTTCACCCTCCCCCCTTCTTCACTAGAATAAATAGGGGACTTGTACCTCGGTGACTGACACTAGCTCTAACGCCAGGTGAGAAGTATAGACAATTCTCTTTACACCTGTTCATCTAGTAGTAAATAGTTACCCAGAGTAGTCGAGAGTAGTGGGTCTTATCCTAAATAAAAACTGCACGAAAATGCAAGTGTGTAGGTCAACCTCGGACCTACTGCGAGGATTTAACCTCAAACTTCATGCTAATGCAACGAAGCCAGTGAATGATAACCATCCTGCCTGTTGCTGTTTATTAACCCACAGTGACCATACACTGCCAGGGAAAGGGAAAGTAATCAAGTTTGATTCGAGGGCGAGGGTAGCTCCAATTCCTTAGATCAAGAACCCCCTCCACCTTTTAAGTGAGTACATGTAACTAAGAGGGTTATTATCGACAGTGTTATCTTTTCCGTGGACGGAGGTTTGGTGCCAGTCTTCTTATATAAACAGTATATATATAGGTATATATATAGGTAAAATGCCGGGAGCAATGGGCTAGTAACCCCTTCTCCTGTAGACATTTACTAAAAAAGAGAAGAAGAAAAACTTCATAAAACTGGGATGCTTAAATGTGCGTGGATGTAGTGCGGATGACAAGAAACAGATGATTGCTGATGTTATGAATGAAAAGAAGTTGGATGTCCTGGCCCTAAGCGAAACAAAGCTGAAGGGGGTAGGGGAGTTTCGGTGGGGGGAAATAAATGGGATTAAATCTGGAGAATCTGAGAGAGTTAGAGCAAAGGAAGGGATAGCAGTAATGTTGAATGATCAGTTATGGAAGGAGAAAAGAGAATATGAATGTGTAAATTCAAGAATTATGTGGATTAAAGTAAAGGTTGGATGCGAGAAGTGGGTCATAATAAGCGTGTATGCACCTGGAGAAGAGAGGAATGCAGAGGAGAAAGAGAGATTTTGGGAGATGTTAAGTGAATGTATAGGAGCCTTTGAACCAAGTGAGAGAGTAATTGTGGTAGGGGACCTGAATGCTAAAGTAGGAGAAACTTTTAGAGAGGGTGTGGTAGGTAAGTTTGGGGTGCCAGGTGTAAATGATAATGATTGAACTTTGTATAGAAAGGGGTTTAGTTATAGGTAATACATATTTTAAGAAAAAGAGGATAAATAAGTATACAAGATATGATGTAGGGCGAAATGACAGTAGTTTGTTGGATTATGTATTGGTAGATAAAAGACTGTTGAGTAGACTTCAGGATGTACATGTTTATAGAGGGGCCACAGATATATCAGATCACTTTCTAGTTGTAGCTACACTGAGAGTAAAAGGTAGATGGGATACAAGGAGAATAGAAGTATCAGGGAAGAGAGAGGTGAAGGTTTATAAACTAAAAGAGGAGGCAGTTAGGGTAAGATATAAACAGCTATTGGAGGATAGATGGGCTAATGAGAGCATAGGCAATGGGATCGAAGAGGTATGGGGTAGGTTTAAAAATGTAGTGTTAGAGTGTTCAACAGAAGTTTGTAGTTACAAGAAAGTGGGTGCGGGAGGGAAGAGGAGCGATTGGTGGAATGATGATGTGAAGAGAGTAGTAAGGGAGAAAAAGTTAGCATATGAGAAGTTTTTACAAAGTAGAAGTGATGCAAGGAGGGAAGAGTATATGGAGAAAAAGAGAGAGGTTAAGAGAGTGGTAAAGCAATGTAAAAAGAGAGCAAATGAGAGAGTGGGTGAGATGTTATCAACAAATTTTGTTGAAAATAAGAAAAAGTTTTGGAGTGAGATTAACAAGTTAAGAAAGCCTAGAGAACAAATGGATTTGTCAGTTAAAAATAGGAGAGGAGAGTTATTAAATGGAGAGTTAGAGGTATTGGGAAGATGGAGGGAATTTTTTTGAGGAATTGTTAAATGTTGATGAAGATAGAGAAGCTGTGATTTCGTGTATAGGGCAAGGAGGAACAACATCTTGTAGGAGTGAGGAAGAGCCAGTTGTGAGTGTGGGGGAAGTTCGTGAGGCAGTAGGTAAAATGAAAGGGGGTAAGGCACCCGGGATTGATGGGATAAAGATAGAAATGTTAAAAGCAGGTGGGGATATAGTTTTGGAGTGGTTGGTGAAAATTTTTTAATAAATGTATGGAAAGGGAGGGTAAGGTACCTAGGGTTTGGCAGAGAGCATGCATAGTTCCTTTGTATAAAGGCAAAGGGGATAAAAGAGAGTGCAAAAATTATAGGGGGATAAGTCTGTTGAGTATACCTGGCAAAGTGTATGGTAGAGTTATTATTGAAAGAATTAAGAATAAGACGGGAGAATAGGATAGCAGATAAAACAATGAGGTTTTAGGAAAGGTATGGGGTGTGTGGACCAGGTGTTGCAGTGAACAGTATTTAGATAAGGCTAAAGAGGTCTTTGTGGCATTTATGGATTTGGAAAAGGCGTATGACAGGGTGGATAGGGGGGCAATGTGGCAGATGTTGCAGGTGTATGGTGTAGGAGGTAGGTTACTGAAAGCAGTGAAGAGTTTTTACGAGATAGTGAGGCTCAAGTTAGAGTATGTAGGAAAGAGGGAAATTATTTCCCAGTAAAAGTAGGCCTTAGACAAGGATGTGTGATGTCACCCCTGGTTGTTTAATATATTTATAGATGGGGTTGTAAGAGAAGTAAATGCGAGGGTCTTGGCAGAGGGTGGAGTTAAAAGGGTAAAGAATCAACATAAAGTGGGAGTTGTCACAGTTGCTCTTTGCTGGGTGGGCACTGTGCTCTTGGGAGATTCTGAAGAAAGTTGCAGAGATTGGTGGATGAATTTGGTAGGGTGTGCAAAAGAAGAAAATTGAAAGTGAATACAGGAAAGAGTAAGGTTAGGAGGATAACAAAAAGATTATGTGATGAAAGTTTGGATATCAGATTGGAGGGAGAGAGTATGGAGGAGGTGAATGTATTCAGATATTTGGGAGTGGACGTGTCAGCGGATGGGTCTATGAAAGATGAGGTGAATCATAGAATTGATGAGGGGAAAAGGGTGAGTGGTGCACTTAGGAGTCTGTGGAGACAAAGAACTTTGTCCTTGGAGGCAAAGAGGGGAATGTATGAGAGTATAGTTTTACCAACGCTCTTATATGGGTGTGAAGCATGGGTGATGAATGTTGCAGCGAGGAGAAGGCTGGAGGCAGTGGAGATGTCATGTGTGAGGACAATGTGTGGTGTGAATATAATGCAGAGAATTCGTAGTTTGGAAGTTAGGAGGAGGTGCGGGATTACCAAAACTGTTGTCCACAGGGCTGAGGAAGGGTTGTTGAGGTGGTTCGGACATGTGGAGAGAATGGAGCGAAACAGAATAACTTCAAGAGTGTATCAGTCTGTAGTGGAAGGAAGGCGGGGTAGGGGTCGGCCTAGGAAAGGTTGGAGGGAGGGGGTAAAAGAGGTTTTGTGTGCGAGGGGCTTGGACTTCCAGCAGGCATGCGTGAGCGTGTTTGATAGGAGTGAATGGAGACAAATGGTTTTTAATACTTGACGTGCTGTTGGAGTGTGAGCAAAGTAACATTTATGAAGGGGTTCAGGGAAACCGGCAGCCGGACTGAGTCCTGGAGATGGGAAGTACAGTGCCTGTACTCTGAAGGAGGGGTGTTAATGTTGCAGTTTAAAAACTGTAGTGTAAAGCACCCTTCTGGCAAGACAGTGATGGAGTGAATGATGGTGAAAGTTTTTCTTTTTCGGGCCACCCTGCCTTGGTGGGAATCGGCCAGTGTGATAATAATAAATAATATTATATATATATATAATATATATATATATATATATATATATATTTTATTTTATTATCACACCGGCCGATTCCCACCAAGGCAGGGTGGCCCGAAAAAGAAAAACTTTCACCATCATTCACTCCATCACTGTCTTGCCAGAAGGGTGCTTTACACTACAGTTTTTAAACTGCAACATTAACACCCCTCCTTCAGAGTGCAGGCACTGTACTTCCATCTCCAGGACTCAAGTCCGGCCTGCCGGTTTCCCTGAATCCCTTCATAAATGTTACTTTGCTCACACTCCAACAGCACGTCAAGTATTAAAAACCATTTGTCTCCATTCACTCCTATCAAACACGCTCACGCATGCCTGCTGGAAGTCCAAGCCCCTCGCACACAAAACCTCCTTTACCCCTCCCTCCAACCCTTCCTAGGCCGACCCCTACCCCGCCTTCCTTCCACTACAGACTGATACACTCTTGAAGTCATTCTGTTTCGCTCCATTCTCTCTACTGTCCGAACCACCTCAACAACCCTTCCTCAGCCCTCTGGACAACAGTTTTGGTAATCCCGCACCTCCTCCTAACTTCCAAACTACGAATTCTCTGCATTATATTCACACCACACATTGCCCTCAGACATGACATCTCCACTGCCTCCAGCCTTCTCCTTGCTGCAACATTCATCACCCACGCTTCACACCCATATAAGAGCGTTGGTAAAACTATACTCTCATACATTCCCTCTTTGCCTCCAAGGACAAAGTTCTTTGTCTCCACAGACTCCTAAGTGCACCACTCACTCTTTTTCCTCATCAATTCTATGATTCACCTCATCTTTCATAGACCCATCCGCTGACACGTCCACTCCCAAATATCTGAATACGTTCACCTCCTCCATACTCTCTCCCTCCAATCTGATATTCAATCTTTCATCACCTAATCTTTTTGTTATCCTCATAACCTTACTCTTTCCTGTATTCACCTTTAATTTTCTTCTTTTGCACACCCTACCAAATTCATCCACCAATCTCTGCAACTTCTCTTCAGAATCTCCCAAGAGCACAGTGTCATCAGCAAAGAGCAGCTGTGACAACTCCCACTTTGTGTGTGATTCTTTATCTTTTAACTCCACGCCTCTTGCCAAGACCCTCGCATTTACTTCTCTTACAACCCCATCTATAAATATATTAAACAACCACGGTGACATCACACATCCTTGTCTAAGGCCTACTTTTACTGGGAAAAAATTTCCCTCTTTCCTACATACTCTAACTTGAGCCTCACTATCCTCGTAAAAACTCTTCACTGCTTTCAGTAACCTACCTCCTACACCATACACTTGCAACATCTGCCACATTGCCCCCTATCCACCCTGTCATACGCTTTTCCAAATCCATAAATGCCACAAAGACCTCTTTACCCTTAATCTAAAACTGTTCACTTATATTTTTCACTGTAAACACCTGGTCCACACCCCCCCTACCTTCCTAAAGCCCCCTTGTTCATCTGCTATCCTATTCTCCGTCTTACTTTTTAATTTTTTCAATTATAACTCACCATAACTTTCCAGGTACACTAAAACAGATTATCCCCTTTAATTTTTTTGCACTCCTTTTATCCCTTTTTGCCTTTTACAAAGGCTATGCAGCTCTCTCCCAAACCCCTAGGTACCTTACCCTCCCCATACTTTTATTAAAATAATTGCCCCAAACCACCCCAAAATACACCCCCACCTTTTAACATTTTTTTTTATCCATAAAACCCCGGGCGTTTTCCCCTTTCATTTTACCTACTCCCTCACGAACTTCCCCCACACCACAACTGGTCTTCCTCACCCCCTACAAGATGTTTTCCCCCTCCCCTATACACGAAATCCCCGCTTCCCAAATTTCATAACATTTAACAATTCCTCAAAATATTCCTTCCATTTTCCCCAAAAACCTTAACCCCCATTTAAAACTCTCCTCCCCCTTTTTTTAACAGACAAATCCATTTTTCTCTAGGTTTTCTTAATTTGTTAATTCACCCCAAAAAAACTTTTTCTT
>NC_069402.1:85565738-85570738 GCF_026875155.1 Cherax quadricarinatus | reverse complement strand
GATACTTCAATCACAAATGCAGTGACAAACACAAAACATTAAGGAGGCTGCAGAAGTCCTATTATCTCGTGCAAACATGAAACAAATTATACCCAGCATTATCATTAAATAATTTATTCAAGTTATAAATGAATCACGACACCGCATTTCTGTCTGTGATGCCTATCTTCAGAAACTAAGCTTTCCTAGTCTTAATCCATAGTAACAAGTCTCGTCTTAGTGTGTTCCAGAGACACTCACTGAGTGGCTCAACACATTCCAAGAGCTTTAGTCTAACCGTTCTCTTAATTCTCAGGTATGGCGAGAGAGCATCCCTTTTCCAAAGGAAAATAGCTGATTACAGTTAGGGAGATTCTTGATGAGACTTTTTTATTGTTTATTTTTGTACCAAAACTAAACTTGCAGCCTAACCTTGCTCAAATTTACACAATATAAAATATTTAAATTTACCCAACTAAAATAACGCAATTATTTTCGCTGAAATTAAGAGAACCTCATCAGGTGAAGAGTGTCTCCCGTGACACAAAATTGTTCTTGTATTTATATACTGGTGTATTTGATTAGCTGTTCTTAATTTGGATTTAAAACGTTTTAAATCCAACATAAAAAATAATGAGGATTTACTTTCATGCGCATCAATATTTTTTTACAGGTCTGATTTAATGGCGATTTTACTATATTTCAATTCCATGCCACAGAGAGACACTTTAGATCAGAGACTACCAATATAACCCGCGTATGTAAAATGGTTTGGTGATACCGGCAGGATGTGCGAAACGACGGTTCAGGACATTTATTAGAGGAAACGTTTTGCCACGTATGGCGAAACGTTTCCTCTAATAAATGTCTTGAACTGTCTTTTACCATAGTCCATATGTGGTTCTCTCAATAACTATCTCAGAACCAGGATAACTGTGGTTAACCGTTTTCCATGGGAAGGGAAGAGAGAGGGAAGTACGAAGGAAAGGAAAGGAATGGGAAAGGAAAAGGAGGCAAGGGAAGGGGAAGAGGAGGCAAAGGTCGACTCCTGAGGTAACCAACGGCACCTTTGGTTCTCAGAACATTTCATAACACCGTCACAGTTGCAAGAAAACTAGTCATAGAAGAACCTCAGGCTGACCCAGCCTAACCTAACCTCAAACTAATAAACAATTTTCGTTTATTTTCCAGCAAAAAAAAAATTGTTTTTTTTTTATTGACTTTTTTTGCTGTGACGGTTGCTGTAGCTACAGTATTGACGTACCAGCTCCGTCACTCACACCTTGCAACCCGTGAGGGCCGCTGTGACGGCTGCAGCAGCAGCAACACTGCTGGTGTAGCAGCTCCGTCACGTGACCCTGTCAGTGTTTGCCTTTCGGCAAAAAATACAGTAAAGCGGTGGCGGTACTTTTTTTTTAAACTGTTCGTGTTCAACCCTGAGGGAAGGAGAGAGAGAGAGAGAGAGAGAGAGAGAGAGAGAGAGAGAGAGAGAGAGAGAGAGAGAGAGAGAGAGAGAGAGAGAGAGAGAGAGAGAGAGAGAGAAATTATATATATGCTCTTAAGGAATTTTTATTTTGTCTTTCGTTATGCTTACTGATTCTTTTTTGGAGAAGGGGTTAAGGCGGGATATATTTCGTAAAGTCTCTCTCTGTCCGTCCTCATCACCACCTTATTCTCGTTAATGTCTCTATCCAGGTACCACCTTATCACCCCTGATGCCTCGATCCAGGCAAAACGAGCCATTATCGATCCCCAGAGGGCTAATTTACCCTCGCAGGGAGAGGGAGGGAACGCTCTCCAAGGAGTGGATGCAAGGGGTTTGATTAGCAAGTGCTGCTGCTACGGCAATTATCAGCCTTTGCGTGCGCTCGCGCGCGCGCGTGTGTGTGTGTGTGTGTGTGTGTGTGTGTGTGTGTGTGTGTGTGTGTGTGTGTGTGGTGTGTGTGTGTGTGTGTTGTGTGGTGAGAGAGAGAGAGAGAGAGAGAGAGAGAGAGAGAGAGAGAGAGAGTCTCACAAACACAAGCACTCAAATAAGAGCTTCAGTGCATCAGGAGCTGTGCAACACCTGAAGATGATGTCACTGACAAGTGTCACGGTTATACCTACAGTATACTCTCGCGGACATTCTAGTATACTCTGCCTCTTATATAACAAGACGATGCAGCAGTAATGAGGCACAAAGTCAACAACAGGAAACACCGGATCTAAAAAAAAAGAAAAAAAGTAATCTTTTTGCTACATCTTATTATTTTAAAACAATGCTGAGATAATGCTGATCTAAATTTTGCATAAACAATGTTAAAGCCCAATTTAGCAACATCAACCTTGTTTATCTATATCACATTATAATTCGTACTGTTGTTCTTACTATAACCAATACATTTCAACATATCTAATAAGTAGTACAAACGTTATAGCAACCTGTTATTAAAAGGATCCCCAGAAATGTCACAAAGCAACCTGTTAATATCGAAGAATGCCAAGTGCAGCATTTATGTAAACCAACTTATTAAATAATTGTTCAGTAGTTAGAAGTTAGTTTTAAGACTGAAATGTTCGACATAACCATGTTGCCTTCTACAAAATATGATGATAATGTTAATAATGCTGTATCAACTGTGTACTGAACTTTCTAGAAATAAAGATTATCATTATCTTTAAAACACTTCTTGTACGAGGGTGTTATGTTAATGATACTCAGTGTATGATGTGAGGTGCTCCTCCGTAAGTAGGTGTTGAGTTAATGTGTCAGATCAGTTACCAGTGACAATGATGGCAAGCAGAAAGTGCTCCTTAGACCATAGTTAAGAGGATAATAACAAGAGTCAAAGACACGAAGTGTTAAGCCTTGAGGTCATGGACCAGGCCGCGGGGGAGCTGACTCTCGGTATTGACTAATTCCAGAAACCCATGTACTGCCACTGCTTTTGTCTTTCGAGACAAGCTACTGCTCTTGTCTGATTAGGAATTAATTTTATTGATAGTGTAATCACCTTAAGCAGAGTCCTGACGACCGCTGGTTATCAAGAAATAATGCTGCTTCACCTGTACTTTCAATAAATAAAAATGATCTTAGAATGCAGAGGGAACAACTTTCAAATCCCTTTTTCGTTCACGAAAAAATAAAAGGATCCCGAAAAAAGATTACAAAACAAATCAATTCCACAAAAGTCTGGCGGCGCCAAAATTCAACAAAAGGGTTCAGAAAGCGGCATCAGAATAACACCAATAAAATAATTTATGTTACACAACCACCTGCCTTTTGTGGCACTGTCAACCTTTGTTTTGATGTTATCCTTTCACACGATATAAGGTTATTGTACTTTCAATAACTGAGTCAAATAGAAGTACAAAAAGATCATTCAACAGCTCATCTGTTCCCATCACTGACTGTCACATTTCTCTGCGTACCTGTTCGTCTTCCATTGTACGTTTCTGTATTACACCAAATGCTGTGTCTACTATGCAACATACCTGAAAGAAAGAGAAAACAAATAATGATTAGCTGCTCTTATGAGGCAAAAGACGTAAAACGTTTTAAATCCAAATTAAAAAAAAAAAAGATTTAATGAGGATTTACTGTCATGCGTATCGATAATTTTTTACAAGTCTGATTTAATGGCGATTTTTTTTTGGTTACATGAAAAGGATTTTACTATATCTCAATTTAATGCCAGAGAGACACAATTTAGATTAATTCTTGAGAAGAGAATTTTTAAGTAGATAATAATCAACATGTAAGTGAAGGGAAGTGGAAATATAAAGAAGAAAAGGAAGACAAAGAAGAATGTCGGATTTACCGAACAGGAAATGGAAGAACAAATGATCTCGAGACAAAAGCAATAACTAACCTGTCGCAGAAGAGGGGAATAAAGGGGGAAACGTACACAGTACTGAGAGGAATTTATAGGGTGGACAGAGATCCCAGTTCGAGAGGCGGGAAACAGGTACATGAGGGTACAGCTGGGAGTTACAAACTCAGATGAGTTACATTGCTAGTAGGAAATATTTCTTCAACCTCAGAATGGTGGGGAAGTGGAACAAGGTGGACAGCGATGTGGTAGAGGCAGGATCCACACACAGTTTAAAAACAGGGGTATGATAGGATTCACGAAACTAAGAGAAAGTGAACCCCGTAGCGTCCAGTTTGAGAGGAAGTCCCAGGAGCTGACAATCGACCCCTGCAACCAGTAGGTGAGCACACACACACACACACACACACACACACACACACACACACACACACACACACAGGATGTTCCAGGGAGGGGACACAGAAACAAGAGGCCACAATTGGAAGTTGAAGACACAAATGAGTCAGAGAGATAGTAGGAAGTATTTCTTCAGTCATAGAGTTGTAAGGCAGTGGAATAGCCTAGAAAATGACGTAGTGGAGGCAGGAACCATACACAGTTTTAAGACGAGGTTTGATAAAGCTCATGGAGCGGGGAGAGAGAGGGTCTAGTAGCAACCGGTGAAGAGGCGGGGCCAGGAGCTAGGACTCGACCCCTGCAACCACAAATAGGTGAGTACAAATAGGTGAGTACACACACACACACACACACACACACACACACACACACACACACACACACAGTGAGAGGAGTGTATACTGTATACAGTATAGTGTATACTGTATACAGTATACTGTATACAGTATACTGAGAGAAAAGTTGAAATTTCCCTTGCTGGAAATGATTATATGGGGCGGTTCATTAGCAAGATAATCAAGGAGAACTTTCTACGAGTTTATCTTGCTTTACTAATGTATCTACATTAGTAGCTATTTTGTTTTACTATCATGAGAACCTAACTGAAATAAACTTTGTTATGGTGTTCCTGCGCGCCGGTGGCCCACACGCGCGCCGGTGGCCACACGCGCGCCGGTGGCCACACGCGCGCCGGTGGCCACACACCAGCCAAGTTATGTAGGTGCATGGGGGAGGGGTTGGTGGTTCTCAACCTTAATTACAAGGAAGACCACCCCTGCATTCCTTCCCTACATTAATTACAAGGAAGAT
>NC_069402.1:85413238-85560738 GCF_026875155.1 Cherax quadricarinatus | reverse complement strand
AACATAACAAGCAAGGTATAACAATAAAGAAAAAAAAAAATACCGTGATTGGAACAATACGCAATTAACCAGCACGTAAGAGAAGCAAAGCTTATAACAACGTTTCGGTCCAACTTAGACCAATCACAAATTACATAGACTTGTGAATGGTCTAAGATGGCCTGAAACGTCATCAGCTTTTCTCTCTCCAAGTGTGGGTTATATGTGTAAAATATAACAGTTGACGACTGCGGTGGAGAATGTAGCGCATACTGTGTATCAATCCTGCATATTCTTCACCATACAATATCTTCCCTCTACTGGTATTATAAGATTTAAGTGTTCCCAAATACGTATATGATCAAGTGGTAGATTACTAATAGTACCTTCATATTCAAATATATATTTGCATATTTTTATATTTAGTAAAATTAAATTCTTCATTTAATCTGATCCGTAAATTCCCCCTTCATATATATTCGCCAATCATATTCGAGTTATTTGTATTATGCCATACTTTAAATTCTAGTTGTTAGAGATTATATAGGCCTATTCTGACCAGCAGGCCGCATTTTGAAAACATTAACCGGGGTAACTTGTGAATACTTCACTCATGGCAATCTCAGAGTAATTACTGGGCATTAATTAATATTTATTAAACCAAACCGGAAGTCTACGGGGGGAGAGGAGAGAAGTCACCCGACTTAAAGATAAAAATATTTTTCTTAGAGAATAAAGATTTTATTGGCTGGTTTTACAATTTGTTTGGTTACTGGTTCATTACAGTCTTAGGGAAGCACTGTAGTAGATAGTCTAAGGAAAATCCATTGTTGCGGCCCCTGCCAAACTAGCGGTTAAATAGTTAACCTGCCGGCCGGCAGTACCACTGGGTGCGTCATCAAACCCAATGTGGGGGCTGCTGAGCCGGCCTTAGAGCAGTAAGAGCCTGAGTGCCTCACGGTACACACCTAAGCAGTAGGTACCTGACCACCGAAGGGTACACGTCTACTGGCTTTAGTAACAGTATGTACCAGAGCGCCTCGCTGTACACACCTAAGCAGTAGGTACCTGACCACCGAAGGGTACACGTCTACTGGCTTTAGAAATATTATGTACCTGAGCGCCTCGCTGTACACACCTAAGCAGTAGGTACCTGACCACCGAAGGGTACACGTCTACTGGCTTTAGAAATATTATGTACCTGAGCGCCTCGCTGTACACACCTAAGCAGTAGGTACCTGACCACCGAAGGGTACACGTCTACTGGCTTCAACATTAAGTACCTGAACTCCTCAGGGTACACGTCTATGCAGTAGGTACCTGACCACCGAATCGTACCTATCTACTGGCGTTAGAAGAACCGCTCACCGCAGCTCACTGAGTCTGTTGGCCTCAGTTACTTGACGGCCGCATTCAGTGAGCTTGCAGCATGGTGTTCGGCTAGCGGTGTGTCAACCGCCTTTGGAGAGGATTTAATGGACTACCGGTGATGTCTGTGGACTCACCGTCTACGTTGATCAACTGTGGGCCGGAGTCGTCAGATGCTGTTTAGTGGGACATTACATGAAGAAAAGGTTGGAGTGTTACACTGAACTGGGCCAGGACCGTAGTGTGACACTGAGGGACGTACGATGGAGTGGAACACTGAGATATGCATAGGACCGTAGTGGAACACTGAGATGAAAAGGGTGTCGTGGGACACTGAAGATGGCCTGGTTGTAGTGTACACTGAACAGTGTCGTGTGACTGACTTCGTGTCGTGAGAGGCAGTTGATTGTAATTTATTATTATAAAAATGTTATTTATAATTTATTATTTTAGTATAGAGATATATATATATAGTGACAGTGTCAAAGTGGTACCCTGTGTAGGGTTATTAATTATTTTAGTTAGATGCTAATTATAATTTATTATAGTAACATGTACAAATATCATAGTTCAAATACCTCTAGACCAAAGATAGTTGATTTTTATATATTAAAGATTAATTTATATTAATGTGTGTATTTATGTATCCCGAACTCTTTATTACAAAAGAAGTAAATCTTACCATCTTCTTTTAAAAATTACTTTTTTTGTAATATATGAGTGGCCTGTCCGGGAGGATAATGATTATCTAGAATGATTTCTGGACGATCATATCCGGGATGACGGTTCGGGATACATATTACATTGATCTTTGTGTGTCGGTCCTTTTGTGGTGGGGGTGTTGCGGCCCCTGCCAAACTAGCGGTTAAATAGTTAACCTGCCGGCCGGCAGTACCACTGGGTGCGTCATCAAACCCAATGTGGGGGCTGCTGAGCCGGCCTTAGAGCAGTAAGAGCCTGAGTGCCTCACGGTACACACCTAAGCAGTAGGTACCTGACCACCGAAGGGTACACGTCTACTGGCTTTAGTAACAGTATGTACCAGAGCGCCTCGCTGTACACACCTAAGCAGTAGGTACCTGACCACCGAAGGGTACACGTCTACTGGCTTTAGAAATATTATGTACCTGAGCGCCTCGCTGTACACACCTAAGCAGTAGGTACCTGACCACCGAAGGGTACACGTCTACTGGCTTTAGAAATATTATGTACCTGAGCGCCTCGCTGTACACACCTAAGCAGTAGGTACCTGACCACCGAAGGGTACACGTCTACTGGCTTCAACATTAAGTACCTGAACTCCTCAGGGTACACGTCTATGCAGTAGGTACCTGACCACCGAATCGTACCTATCTACTGGCGTTAGAAGAACCGCTCACCGCAGCTCACTGAGTCTGTTGGCCTCAGTTACTTGACGGCCGCATTCAGTGAGCTTGCAGCATGGTGTTCGGCTAGCGGTGTGTCAACCGCCTTTGGAGAGGATTTAATGGACTACCGGTGATGTCTGTGGACTCACCGTCTACGTTGATCAACTGTGGGCCGGAGTCGTCAGATGCTGTTTAGTGGGACATTACATGAAGAAAAGGTTGGAGTGTTACACTGAACTGGGCCAGGACCGTAGTGTGACACTGAGGGACGTACGATGGAGTGGAACACTGAGATATGCATAGGACCGTAGTGGAACACTGAGATGAAAAGGGTGTCGTGGGACACTGAAGATGGCCTGGTTGTAGTGTACACTGAACAGTGTCGTGTGACTGACTTCGTGTCGTGAGAGGCAGTTGATTGTAATTTATTATTATAAAAATGTTATTTATAATTTATTATTTTAGTATAGAGATATATATATATAGTGACAGTAGTGTCAAAGTGGTACCCTGTGTAGGGTTATTAATTATTTTAGTTAGATGCTAATTATAATTTATTATAGTAACATGTACAAATATCATAGTTCAAATACCTCTAGACCAAAGATAGTTGATTTTTATATATTAAAGATTAATTTATATTAATGTGTGTATTTATGTATCCCGAACTCTTTATTACAAAAGCAGTAAATCTTAATACCATCGTCTTTTAAAAATTACTTTTTTGTAATATCCATTATGCAAAGTAATTGTGGTCTAACAGCATAAGATTTTTGTAGCTGCCCCCGAAAAATAGTAATGTACTGGTGTGCAATGGGTCATTCTTAAGGTACCTTAAAATATACAATGGGTCTGCAGACTTTACCTAAAGTAACTATTACTTTACTTATCCTAGGTTAAATATACGTAATGCACCATGTATGCCAAAAACATTTATGTGTCCCCAAGCAATGTCCGTAAAATATACATACATATAATATTTATTTACACTACTCTCCGTTAAATACTAATAGATTTTCGCGAGTAAAGATTATCACTGAATTGTTATAATTAAGAAAGACAAGGAAAACAGCATAGCAGTTTCCACTCTTCCTGGTGCAATACACAGTTTTGAGCACCATAAAACCACCACCAGCAACTAACACTGTCACTCGCTGAAAAAACTTTCTAACTGCCAACAGAAAGACCAAAAGATTAAGCAGAATAAATTTTAAAATTACAGCTTCAACAACTGGCACCTCTACCAGCAGTGTCACAACAGGCAGATAACTCAACGATCCCAAGTCGTTTTGAAATCACTTTGAAATATTTTTTGGGGTTACTCTAGGTATTCTACACTATGTATGATAATTGTACCTAGTGTACCTGTGCCTAAATAAACTTACTGATCTTACTAACTGCAGCATAAACGAAAGAACCTAGACTCATCACAACCAGAAACAAATGGCATCGCCAACAGAAAAGCAACACCGGCATCATTAGCACAAATGAAGCAACAGCATCATCTGCAGAAATGCAACAATAACATCTGTATGAGCAGCATAAGCAGCAACAGCATCACGGGTGGTAGCAGCAGGTGTGAGTGCAGAGGTCAACTTTAGTGAGGCCGTCACCGTCCTGCTCACCTTCACAACCACAGAAAACTTTACCCTGTTGCCAGCCAAAGAAAATGTGCCAGCACCGCATACCGTACAGCAGTAACTTAAACAAAAAGCTACACATCATTTAATATATCTGATTGAGTGTGGAAATAAAACAGCGAATATATATCACTTGGTAATGAAAGAAGCCTTACCATGTAAAGCAAACTTTTACAAAAGCAACACAACAAACTAAGCCATTCTCATTTTACTAGTGACTCCTGGCCCAGTTTGAAAGCTTTTTACCAGTTTTTCCCACTTTTTTAAACAATTCTAACACCTTTCAACTTTTACAGGCCGGTAATTTACTTCACTACAACTAAAATCGCTTTGCCTGCAGGTTTCAGAATCCCGTTAACAACAAAACTGTAATAGAGTGAGGAGCGTTGCTGCCAACACTAGGCTATGAAACACGATGACCCTCACTATTAAGGTTAATGGAATGTAACTGCTAACACCCATGCTATCAAAAAAGTTTCAGTGCAAAAAAAATAAATACCTGATATACGCTGTTTTAATAATATATATTTTTTATTTTATTATCACACTGGCCGATTCCCACCAAGGCAGGGTGGCCCGAAAAAGAAAAACTTTCACCATCGTTCACTCCATCACTGTCTTGCCAGAAGGGTGCTTTACACTACAGTTTTTAAACTGCAACATTAACACCCCTCCTTCAGAGTGCAGGCACTGTACTTCCCATCTCCAGGACTCAAGTCCGGCCTGCCGGTTTCCCTGAACCCCTTCATAAATGTTACTTTGCTCACACTCCAACAGCACGTCAAGTATTAAAAACCATTTGTCTCCGTGCCGAGTAGGTAAAATTTGTCAATTAGTAAGAATTCATTTAAAATTAAGTCCTTTCTAATATTTTCTCTTATACGTTTAAAGATATATATTTTTCATTTTTGTTAATGTAAAAATTAATAATTTTGTACCAAAAGAACCTTAGAAAACTAACCAAACCGTATTATAACAAGCGCAATTTAATTTAGCCTAATCCAGGTAAATATATTTCATATAAGTTTACAAAATTTAATAATAAACAAACACAGTGAAGCATATTTTTTTTCGTTAGGTCCAGAATGATTTTTGCGAGATTATTGCATATACAAATTTTCGTTTGCCTTATTCGGCAAGAAGAGCGTTGCTATTTAAGCAAAAATCGCAAGTTTTACCTATTCGGCACGACGCATACACACACACACGTTACGATGTTAGGAAGTATTTCTTCAGTCACAGAGTAGTCGGGAAGTGGAATAGTTTGGGAAGCGATGTAGTGGAGGCAGGATCCATGGTACAGGGAAAGTAACCCAGTAGGGGCCAGTGAAGAAGCGGGAGCCAGGAGCTATGACTCGACCTTTGCAACCACAACTAGGTGAGTACGCACACACACACTTATTATATATATATATATATATATATATATATATATATATATATATATATATATATATATATATTACAAAACAACCACTCTGAAAGAATAGAGAAATTCCAAGCCCTTTCGTGACTACTCACATTATCAAGGAACTATGAAAGTAAAGCATTCAAGGAAGCTATATAAGGGGTCTGGCCAACACCTCACTATCAGATCCCACAACGGTTAAACACCTGACGCGCATTTACCTACATTGAACTGAAGATAAATGCAAGGTTCTGAAGCTCGGGAGTGTCAATAACCTTAGCACTTATAAGTTAAATAATGTAGAACTTAGCCATACAGATTGTGAAAAGGACTTGGGGGTTATGGTAAGCAGCAACCTTAAACCAAGACAGCAATGCCTAAGCGTACGTAATAAGGCAAATAGATTACTGGGATTTATATCAAAAAGTGTAAGCAACAGAAGTCCAGAGGTCATACTGCAGCTTTATACATCATAAGTAATATATATATATATATATATATATATATTATATATATATATATATATATATATATATATATATATATTATATATTGTCGTAGCAAGTCAGTAATGAGGATGCCCGGGTAAGTCAGTAATGAGGATGCCCGGGTAAGTCAGTAATAAGGATGCCCGGGTAAGTCAGTAATAGGATGCCCGGGTAAGTCAGTAATGAGGATGCCCGGGTAAGTCAGTAATGAGGATGCCCGGGTAAGTCAGTAATGAGGATGCCCGGGTAAGTCAGTAATAGGATGCCCGGGTAAGTCAGTAATGAGGATGCCCGGGTAAGTCAGTAATAGGATGCCCGGGTCAGTAATGAGGATGCCCGGGTAAGTCAGTAATGAGGATGCCCGGGTAAGTCAGTAATAGGATGCCCGGGTAAGTCAGTAATGAGGATGCCCGGGTAAGTCAGTAATGAGGATGCCCGGGTAAGTCAGTAATGAGGATGCCCGGGTAAGTCAGTAATAGGATGCCCGGGTAAGTCAGTAATGAGGATGCCCGGGTAAGTCAGTAATAGGATGCCCGGGTAAGTCAGTAATGAGGATGCCCGGGTAAGTCAGTAATGAGGATGCCCGGGTAAGTCAGTAATGAGGATGCCCGGGTAAGTCAGTAATGAGGATGCCCGGGTAAGTCAGTAATGAGGATGCCCGGGTAAGTCAGTAATAGGATGCCTGGGTAAGTCAGTAATGAGGATGCCCGGGTAAGTCAGTAATGAGGATGCCCGGGTAAGTCAGTAATAGGATGCCCGGGTTAAGTCAGTAATAGGATGCCCGGTGTAAGTCAGTAATGAGGATGCCCGGGTAAGTCAGTAATGAGGATGCCCGGGTAAGTCAGTAATGAGGATGCCCGGGTAAGTCAGTAATAGGATGCCCGGGTAAGTCAGTAATAGGATGCCCGGGTAAGTCAGTAATGAGGATGCCCGGGTAAGTCAGTAATGAGGATGCCCGGGTAAGTCAGTAATGAGGATGCCCGGGTAAGTCAGTAATGAGGATGCCCGGGTAGTCGTAATGAGGATGCCGGGTAAGTCAGTAATGAGGATGCCCGGGTAAGTCAGTAATGAGGATGCCCGGGTAAGTCAGTAATGAGGATGCCCGGGTAAGCAATAAAGGTCAAGCTTTATAAAAGCTTCTGCCAGGGTAATGGTTCGTGGCAATCATTAGCAAGAGTTGCCCCGCCACACTACTGATGGTGGGAGGTGCACCAGCTGGGTGTGTGGCAGAGATGCTAGTGGGAAGTGCACCAGCTGGGTGTGTGGCAGGGATGGTACTGGGAGGTGCACCAGCTGGGTGTGTGGCAGAGATGCTAGTGGGAGGTGCACCAGCTGGGTGTGTGGCAGAGATGGTAGTGGAAGGTGCACCAGCTGGGTGTGTGGCAGAGAGGTAGTGGGGGGGCACGTGGGGGTGTGGAGGAGGTAGGGGGAGGTGCCCCCGTGGGTGTGTGGCAGGATGGTGTGGGGGGGTGCACCGCGGGTGTTGCAGAGTGGGGTGGGAGGTGCACCAGTGGGTGTGTGCAGGATACTAGTGGGGAGGTGCCCCAGCTGGGTGTGTGGCAGAGATGGTTTGTGGAAGGTGCACCGCTTGGTGTGTGGCAGAGATGGTATTGGGGTGCCCCGTGGGTGTGGAGGATGGTGTGGGGGTGCACAGTGGGGTGTGGCAGAGATGCTAGTGGGAGGTGCACCAGCTGGGTGTGTGGCAGAGATGGTAGTGGAAGGTGCACCAGCTGGGTGTGTGGCAGAGTGGTTTGTGGGAGGTGCACAGCGGGGTGTGTGGCAGAGATGGTGTGGGAGGTGCCGCTGGGTGGGGGCAGAGAGGTAGTGGGAGGTGCACCAGTGGGTGTGGGGCAGAGATGGTGGGGAAAGGGTGACCAGCTGGGTGTGGGCAGGATGGGTAGTGGGAGGTGCACGTGGGGGTGTGGCAGAGATGGTGGGGGAGGTGCACCAGCTGGGTGCGTGGCAGGTTTTAGTGGGAGGTGCACCAGAGGGTGCGGGGCAGAGATGTGTGGGAGGTGCACCAGTGGGTGTGGGGCAGAGATGTTGGGGGGTGACCAGCGGGGTGTGGCAAAGATGGTGGGGGAGGGGACAGTGGGTGTGGCGAGATGGTGGGGGAGGTGCCCCGGGGGTGTGTGCAGAGAGGTAGTGGGAGGTGCACCAGCTGGGTGTGGGGCGAGATGGTAGTGGGGGTGCCCCACTGGGGGGTTGACAGAGAGGTAGGGGAAAAGGTGCCCCAGCTGGGTGTGTGGCAGAGAGGGTAGTGGGAGGTGCACCAGTGGGGTTTGGCAGAGAGGGTAGTGGGGGAGGTGCACCAGTGGGTGGTGGCAGGAGGGAGGGAAGGTGCCCCAGTGGGTAGTGGCAGAGATGGTAGTGGGAGGGCACCAGCTGGGTGTGTGCAGAGATTTTGGGAGGTGCACCAGGGGGTGTGTGGAGGTGGTAGGGGAAGGTGCCCCGTGGGTGTGGGCAGAGATGGTAGTGGGAGGTGCCCCAGCTGGGTGTGTGGAGAGAGGTAGGGGGAGGGCCCCAGCTGGGTTGTGGCAGGATGGTAGTGGGGGTGCACCAGCGGGTGTGTGGCAAGATGGTAGTGGGGGTGCACCAGCTGGGTGTGTGCGAGATATAGTGGGAGGTGCCCCGCGGGTGTGGGGCAGAGTGGTAGTGGAAGGGCCCCGTTTGGTTTGGCAGAGATGGATTTGGGGGCCCAGTGGGTGTGTGGCAGAGTGGTAGTGGGGGGGGCACAGCTGGGGGTGGCAGAGATGCTGTGGGAGGTGCCCCAGCGGGGTGGGTGCAGAGACGGTAGTGGGAGGTGCACCAGCTGGGTGTGGCAGAGATGGTAGTGGGAGGTGCACCAGCTGGGTGTGTGGCAGAGATGGTAGTGGAAGGTGCACCAGCTGGGTGTGTGGCAGAGATGGTAGTGGGAGGTGCACCAGCTGGGTGTGTGGCAGAGATGGTAGTGGGAGGTGCACCAGCTGGGTGTGTGGCAGGATGGTAGTGGGAGGTGCACCAGTGGGTGTGTGGCGAGATGGTAAGGGAAAGGTGACGTGGGTGTGTGGCAGAGATGGTAGGGGGAGGGCACCAGTGGGTGTGTGGAGAGAGGGTGGGGACGTGAAACCCCCTGGGGGTGGCAGAGTGGTAGGGGAAAGGGTGCCCCAGCTGGGTGTGTGGCAGGATGGTGTGGGAGGTGCACCATGGGTGTGTGGCAGAGATGGTGGGGGGTGCCCCAGTGGGTGTGTGGCAGAGTGGTAGGGGAAAGGTCCCCAAGCTGGGTGTGTGGCAGAGATGGTGGGGGAGGGCCCCACTGGGCGGTGGCAGAGATGGTAGGGGAAAGGTACCCCGCGGGGTGGTGGCAGAGATGGTAGTTGGAGGTGCACAGGGGGTGCGTGGCAGAGAGTAGGGAAGGTGCACCAGGGGTGTGGGCAGGTGGTAGGGGAAAAGGTGCCCCAGCTGGGTGTGTGGCAGAGGGTAGTGGAAAGGGTGCACAGCTGGGTGTGTGGAGAGAGGGTAGTGGGAGGTGCCCAGTGGGTGTGTGGCGAGATGGTATGGGAGGTGCCCGCGGGGTTTTGTGGCGAGAGGGTAGGGGAAAGGGGCACCAGCTGGGGGTGTGGCAGAGAGGGTAGGGGAAGGTGCAAGCTGGGTGTGTGCCAGGATGGTGTGGAAGGTGCAAAAGCTGGGTTGGTGCAGAGATGGTAGTGGAAGGTCACCAGCTGGTGCTGCAGAGATGGTAGTGGAAGGTGCACCAGCTGAGTGCGTGCAGAGTGGTGGGGGAGGTGCACCGTGGGTGTGTGGCGAGATGCTAGGGGGAAAGTGCACCAGCTGGGTGTGTGGCAGGGATGGTGTGGGGGGTGCCCAGCGGGGGTATGGGGCGGATGGTAGTGGAAGGTGCCCCAGAGGGTGGTGGCAGAGATGCGGGGGAGGTGCCCGCGGGTGTGGGGAGAGATGTAGTGGGGTGCACCGCGGGTGTGTGGCAGAGATGGTGTGGGAGGGACCAGGGGGTGTGTGGCAGAGATGGAGTGGGAAGGTGCACCAGCTGGGTGCGGGCGAGTGCTAGTGGGAGGTGAAACCAGTGGGGGGGTTGGAGAGTGTAGGGGAGGTGCACAGTGGGTGTGTGGCGGATGGTAGTGGAAGTTGCACCAGCTGGGTGTGTGGCAGAGTGGTAGTGGGGGTTTTTGCCCAGTTAGTGTGGGCAGAGATGGTAGTGGAAGGTGCCCAGCTGGGTGTGTGGCAGAGATGGTAGTGGAAGGGTCCCAAAAGCTGGGGTGGGGCAGAGTGGTAGTGGGGGGTTTTGGCACAGCTGGGTCGTGGCAGAGGGGTAGGGAAGGTGCCCGTGGGGCTGGCAGAGATGGTAGGGGAAAGGTGCCCCAGCTGGGTAGTGGCAGAGATGTAGTGGGAGGTGCACCTGGGTGTGTGGCGAGATGGTGTGGGGGGGTGCACGCGGGTTTTGTGGCAGAGTGGTGGGGGAAGGTTTGCCCCAGCTGGGTGTGTGGCAGAGAGTAGGGGAGGTGCACGCTGGGTGCGTGGCAGAGGGGTGTGGAAGGTGCCCCCAGTGGGTGCGTGGAGAGAAAATAGTGGGGGGTGCACCAGTGGGTGTGTGGCAGAGATGGAGTGGGAGGTGCCCCAGCTGGGTGTGTGGCGAGTGGGTGGGGGTGCCCCAGCGGGGTGCGTGGCGAGATGGTAGTGGAAGGTGCCCAGCGGGGGTGCGGGGCAGAGATGGTAGGGGAAAAGGGCCCCAGTGGGTGCTTTGGCAGAGATGGTGGGAAGGGTGCACCAGCTGGGTGCGTGGCGAGATGGTAGGGGAAGGTGCCCAGCTGGGTGGTGGCAGAGATGGTAGTGGGAGGGCCCAGTGGGTGGTGAGAATGGTGGGGGAAGGTAACCAGTGGGTGCGGGGGCAGAGAGGGTAGTGGGGGGTGCCCCGCGGGGTGGTGGCAGAGAGGGAGTGGAAGGTGCACGCTGGTGGGTGGGCAGAGGGGTAGTGGGAGGTGCCCCAGTGGGTGTGTGGCAGAGAGGGTAGGGGGAGGTGCACCAGCTGGGTGTTTGGAGAGATGTATTTGGGAGGGCACCAGTGGGTACGTGGCAGAGTGTAGTGGAAGGTGACCCGCGGGGTTGTGGCGAGAGGGTAGTGGGAGGTGCACCAGCGGGTGCTGGCAGAGATGGTAGGGGAAAGGTGACAGCTGGGTGTGGGGGCAGAGATGGTAGTGGGAGGTGCCCAGTGGGTGTGTGGCGAGATGGGGGGGGAGGTGCACCAGTGGGTGTGTGGCATGGTTGGTAGGGGGGTGCCCAGCTGGGTGTGTGCATGATGGTAGTGGGGGTGCACCGCTGGGTGTGTGGCAGAGATGGTAGTGGGAGGTGCACAGCTGGGGTGTGGCATAGATGGTATGGGGGGCACAGTGGGTGTTAGCAGAGTTTTAGTGGGAGGTGCACCAGCTGGGTGTGTGGCGGTGCTGTGGGAGGGAACAGTGGGTAGGGGGGAAAAGGGGTTTTGGGGAGGTGCCGTGGGTTGGGGCAGAGTGGTAGTTAAAGGTGCCCCAGCTGGGTATGGGGCGAGTGGTGTGGGAGGTGACAGGGGGTGTGGCGGTTGGTAGTGGAAGGTGCCCAGTGGGTGTGTGGCAGAGTGGTAGTGAGGGGGTCCCCCGCTGAGTGTGGAAAGATGGTAGGGGAAAGGTGCACCAGCGGGTATGTGGAGAGAGGGTAGGGAGGTGCACCGCGGGGGTATTGGCGAGGGGGTTAGTGGGAGGTGCCCCGCGGGGTGTTTGAATAGAGGTAGTGGGAGGTCCGCTGGGTGTGTGCAGAGTGGTATGGGAGGTGCACCAGCGGGGGTGTGTGGCGAGATGCTAGGGGGGGAGGGTGCCCCGCGGGGGTATGTGGCGAGTGGTATTGGGAGGTGCCCCAGCGGGTTGTGGCAGAGATGGTTGGGAGGTGCACCAGCTGGGGGTGGCGAGATGGTAGGGGGAGGTGCCCCAGTGGGTATGTGGCAGAGATGGTAGTGGGAGGTGCACCGCTGGGTGTGTGGGGGGAGGTAATGGGGGGTGCACAGTGGATGTGTGGATGATGGTAGTGAGAGGTGCCCCAGTGGGTGGTAGCATAGTGGTAGTGGGGGGGTGCCCCAGTGGGTGTGGGGAGAGATGGTGTGGGAGGTGCACCAGGGGGAGTGTGGCATAGGGGTGTGGGGGTGCACCATGAGTGTGTGGCATAGATGGTAGTGGGGGTGCCCCAGCTGGGTTGTGGCATAGAGGTAGTGGAGGTGCACCAGTGGGTGTGGGGAAAAAGATGCTAGTGGGAGATCCCAGTGGGGGGGTCGAGATGTAGGGGAGGTGCACCAGTGGGTGTGTGGTGTGGTGTGGGAGGTGCCCCGCGGGGGTGTGTAGCAAAGAGGGGTGTGGGGGGTGCACCAGCTGGGTGGTGGCAGAGATGCTAGTGGGGGGCACCACTGGTTGTGGGCGGGAATGCTAGTGGGGGTGCCCCAGTGGGTGTGGGCAGGGTGACAGTGGGAGGTCACAACTGGGTGCGTGGAGAGATGGTAGTGGAAGGTGTCCATGGGTGGTGCAGAGATGCTGGGGGAGGTGCACCAGCTGGGTGTGTGGCAGAGTGCTAGGGGGGTGTCCGTGGGTGTTGGCAGAGAGGGGTAGTGGGGGGTGCACCAGTGGGGTGTGGAGAGATGGTAGTGGGAGGTGCACAGCTGGGTTTTTTTAAAAAATGGTGTGGGAGGTGCCCCTGGGGTGTGGGGCGAGATGGTATTGGGAGTGCCCCAGCTGGGTTGGCGAGAGGTGTGGGAGGTGCACCAGTGGGGTGTGGCAGAGATGGTAGTGGGAGGTGCACCAGCTGGGTGTGTGGCAGAGATGGTAGTGGGAGGTGCACTAGCTGGGTATGTGGCAGAGATGGTAGTGGGAGGTGCACCAGGGGGTGTGGCAGAGAGGTTAGTAGGAGGTGCACCAGCTGGGTATGTGGCAGAGATGGTAGTGGGAGGTGCACCAGAAGGGTGTGTGGCAGGGATGGTAGTGGTAGGTGCCCTGCTGGGGTGGGCGAGATGCTAGTGGGAGGTGCACCAGAGGGTGTGTGGCGGGAGGGTTTGTGGGAGGGCCCCAGTGGGTGTGTGGAGAGATGTAGTGGGGGTGCATAGTGGGTGTGGGCAGGGATTTTGTGGGAGGTGCCCCAGCTGGGTGTGTGGCAGGATGTAGTGGGAGGTGTAACAGTGGGTTTGGAGGGTGGTAGTGGGAGGTGCCCCAGTGGGTGGGGGAAAGGGAGGGTAGGGGGAGGTGCACCGTGGGTGTGTGACAGGATGTAGTGGGGGGTTTTGCCCAGAGGGTGTGGGCAGGATGTAGTGGGAGGTGCACCAGAGGGTGTGTGGGGGGTGCTGGGGGGGTGCCCCGTGGGTGTGGGCAGAGTGTTGGGAGGTGCACAGTGGGTTTTGTGGAAGGGATGGAGGGGGGGTGCCCATGGGTGTGTGGCCAGGGAGGTAGTGGGAATGCGCCCCAGGAGAGAGGGGGGGGGAAGAGAAGAGGAAAATAGTTCACGTCACCACCAGTTTTAAAAATTCTTTAACTGTTGTTAGGTTATTTTCGTGCGTTGGGACGTGGTTTCGGTGGTAAACACTTGTGTCCAGGCTTAACTGAGTCCGTCTGGTCCTTCACACATTCAAACTTAAAAGAAAAAGTATAGTACAGCAAAATCCACTTTACTGTGCATTTCCAGTAGCCCAACAGTTGACGTCCCTCTCACCTATTATGTCCTCATCAGTGGTTATTAGGTTAGGCAAGGTTTGTCAGGAAACAGGACTAGTATTTCCTGACGCGGGTCTTAGTCATATGATGACCCACAGCTGGAGCGTTTGGTTATCTGACCAAAGCCTTCCACTGGCTTACTCGTCCACCCTTTTAAAAATTATGATTATATTATTAGTGGGCTTGGCCGTCTCTATTACAGCCTGACTGTGGCCGGCAGACATTTCTGTTAAGTTAATGATCTTCAAACTCGTTAAGAAAAACAAAGAAGAGCATTTTACTGACACAACTGGAGTTTGGAAGATCTCCTCTGTTACTTCAACAGTCACTTTTCTGAAGTGGTGGTAACTTAACCAGAGCATTATGTGAACCAGTCAGATTTAACCGTTTTTATGTATAACGCAGCTGGTGAACATAACAACGGATCTGTTTCACACACACACACACACACACACACACACACACACACACACACACGACATAACGACATACAAAATACTGCGTGGAAATAGATAAGGTAGACAAAGACAGGATGTTCCAGAGAGGGGACACAGAAACAAGGGGTCACAATTGGAAGCTGAAGACTCAGACGAGTCACAGGGATGTTAGGAAGTATTTTTTCAGTCATAGAGTCGTCAGGAAGTGGAATAGCTTAGCAAGGGAGGTAGTGGAGGCAGGAACCATACATAGCTTTAAGATGAGGTATGATAAAGCTCATGAAGCAGGGACAGAGAGGACCTAGTAGCACACAGTGAAGAGGCGGGACCAGGAGCTGACTCTCGACCCCTGCAACCACAATTAGTTGAGTACAATTAGGTGAGTACACACACACAGGAGGTACGATAAAGGTCTTGGAGCAGGAAGAGAATGGATCTAGCAGCGACCAGAGAATAGTTCTAAAGCTGTGAACAGACCCTTGCAACCACAAATAGGCGAGTACACACACACACACCGTACTGTTAAATAGTATGAAGGTAAACGACTGCCGACAACTTGAGGAAAGTAGCCACTAATGCAATCACTGAGGACACCTTCATTGAAAGTTTCGATCTTTGAACCTTGATCACTTGAAATACACGACGAGTATTATAACAAACATGATGTATACGGATGCAAGAGAGAGTAAATAGCATCACTTACATCTCTCTTACTTCTATATACAGTGTACATCCTCTCTCCTCATATATATATATATGTATATATATATATATATATATATATATATATATATATATGGAGCGATCAAAATTCAAAGACAAACTCTGTCAATGAAGGTGTTTTAAGTCAATACACGTGTCCACACACCTGACACAGATAAACAAGAGATTGCCGTATTTTTCGGCATATAAGGCTTTTTTTTTTTCACAAAAGTCTTGGAAAATCAGCCTGCGCCTTATATGCTCGAGGTCAGGGTCAAGGATAGGCTTTGGGTTACGCTTTAGCGCGAAGTAAGAGACTAATTAGCCCTTGAATATGATTACTGATATACAATTACAATACTTTTGTGATGCGTCTTATATGACGGAAAATACGGTAATCCCAGTGCCTCTCTTCATCCAATATTTTTCAAGAGAATAAAACAAAAGACAGTGTCACTGTTGATGGAAAACAAAAGCCTTGTACCAGAGTCAAGAATTATTGTACATACATAAAAAACTCGACGCTTTCTAATATATTTTATATCAAATAAATTTTGTTAAAGCTTTCTTGGCGATGAAACACGCTTTAATAATACCCGAGGAGAGAGTAATAACTTAATGAGTTTTTAAAACGCGAAAGCTGTCCTCTCATTAATCTTTATCTCGTGTTCTTTTATCTCAGGGAAGAATAATATAAAGCAAAATATTGTGTTATCTTCACACGCTTGATGCCACCTCAAGAACTACGCATCTCCCGGTGTGGTGGGCAGGTGGGAAGGTTGGTGTGGTGGGCAGGTGGGAAGGGTGGTGTGGTGGGCAGGTGGAAGGGTGGTGTGGTGGGCAAGTGGAGTTGGTTGTGGTGGGCAGGTGGAAGTTGTGTGGTGGGCAGGTGGGAAGGGTGGTGTGGTGGGCAAGTGGGAAGGTTGGTGTGGTGGGCAGGTGGGAAGGTTTGGTGTGGTGGGCAGGTGGGAAGGTTGGTGTGGTGGGCAGGTGGGAAGGGTGGTGTGGTGGGCAGGTGGGAAGGTTGGTGTGGTGGGCAGGTGGGAAGGTTGGTGTGGTGGGCAGGTGGGAAGGTTGGTGTGGTGGGCAGGTGGGAAGGGTGGTGTGGTGGGCAGGTGGGAAGGTGGTGTGGTGGGCAGGTGGGAAGGTTGGTGTGGTGGGCAGGTGGGAAGGTTGGTGTGGTGTGCAGGTGGGAAGGGTGGTGTGGTGGGCAGGTGGGAAGGTTGGTGTGGTGTGCAGGTGGGAAGGGTGGTGTGGTGGGCAGGTGGGAAGGTTGGTGTGGTGGGCAGGTGGGAAGGGTGGTGTGGTGGGCAGGTGGGAAGGTTGGTGTGGTGGGCAGGTGGGAAGGGTGGTGTGGTGGGCAGGTGGGAAGGGTGGTGTGGTGGGCAGGTGGGAAGGGTGGTGTGGTGGGCAGGTGGGAAGGTTGGTGTGGTGGGCAGGTGGGAAGGTTGGTGTAGTGGGCAGGTGGGGTGGTGTGGTGGGCAGGTGGGAAGGGTGGTGTGGTGGGCAGGTGGGAAGGGTGGTGTGGTGGGCAGGTGGGAAGGGTGGTGTGGTGGGCAGGTGGGAAGGTGGTGTGGTGGGCAGGTGGGAAGGGTGGTGTGGTGTGCAGGTGGGAAGGTTGGTGTGGGTGGGCAGGTGGAAGGGTGGTGTGGTGGGTGGCAGGTGGGAAGGTTGGTGTGGTGGGCAGGTGGGAAGGGTTGGTTGTGGTGGGCAGGTGGGAAAGGTGGTGTGGTGGGCAGTGGGAAGGTTGGTGCGGTGGGAAGGTGGGAAGGGTGGTGTGGTGGGCAAGTTCGGGAAGGGTGTGTGGTGGGCAGGTGGGAAGGTTGGTTGTGGTGGGCAGGTGGGAAGGGTGGTGTGGTGGGCAGGTGGGGTGGTGTGGTGGGCAGGTGGGAAGGGTGGTGTGGTGGGCAGGTGGGAAGGGTGGTGTGTGGGCAGGTGGGAAGGGTGGTTGTGGTGGGGCAGGTGGAAGGTTGGTGTGGTGGGCAGGTGGGAAGGGTGGTGTGGTGTGCAGGTGGGAAGGTTGGTGTGGTGGGCAGGTGGGAAGGTTGGTGTGGTGGGCAGGTGGGAAGGGAGGTGTGGTGGGAAGGTGGGGTGGTGTGGTGGGCAGGTGGGAAGGTTGTGGTGGGCAGGTTGGAAGGGTGGTGTGGTGGGAGGTGGGGTGGTGTGGTGGGCAGGTGGGAAGGGTGGGTGGTGGGCAGGTAGGAAGGGTGGTGTGGTGGGCAGGTGTGAAGGGTGGTGTGGTGGGCAGGTGGGAAGGGTGGGGTTGGGGTGGTGGCAAGTGGGAAGGGTGGTGTGGTGGGCACGTGGAAAGGGTGGTATGGTGGGCAGGTGGGAAGGGTGGTGTGGTGGGCAGGTGGGAAGGGTGGTGTGGTGGGCAGGTGGAAGGGTGGTGTGGTGGGCAGGTGGGAAGGGTGTTGTGGAGGGCAGGTGGGAAGGGTGGTGTGGTGGGCAGGTGGGAAGGGTGGTGTGGTGGCAAGTGGGAAGGGTGGTGTGGTGGGCAGGTGGGAAGGGTGTGTGGTGGGCAGGTGGGGTGGTGTGGTAGGCAGGTGGGAAGGTTTGGTGCGGTGGGCAGGTAGGAAGGTTGGTGTGGTGGGCAGGTAGGAAGGTTGGTGTGGTGGGCAGGTAGGAAGGTTGGTGTGGTGGGCAGGAGGGGTGGTGTGGTTGGGCAGGTGGGAAGGTTGGTGTGGTCGGCAGGTGGGAAGGGTGGTGTGGAGGGCATACGGGAAGGGTGGTGTGGTGGGCAGGTGGGAAGGGTGTGTGGTTGGGCAGGGGAAGGGTGGTGTGGTGGGCAAGTGGGAAGGGTGGTGTGGTGGACAGGTGTGAAGGGTGGTGTGGTGGGCAAGTGGGAAGGGTGGTGTGGTGGGCAGGTGGGAAGGGTGGTGTGGAGGCATACTGGAAGGGTGGTGTGGTGGGCAGGTGGGAAGGGTGGTGTGGAGGGCAAGTGGGAAGGGTGGTGTGGTGGGCAAGTGGGAAGGGTAGTGTGGTGGACAGGTGTGAAAGGTGGTGTGGTGGGCAAGTGGGAAGGGTGGTGTGGTGGGCAGGTGGGAAGGGTGGTGTGGTGGGCAACTGGGAAGAGTGGTGTGGTGGGCAGGTGGGAAGGGTGGTGTGGTGGGCAGGTGGGAAGGGTAGTGTGATGGGCAGGTGGGAAGGGTGGTGTGGTGGGCAAGTGGGAAGGGTGGTGTGGTGGGCAGGTGGGAAGGGTGGTGTGGTGGACAAGGGAAAAGGTGGTGTGGTGGGCAAGTGGAAAGGGTGGTGTGGTGGGCAAGTGGGAAGGGTGGTGTGGTGGGCAAGTGGGAAGGTTGGTGTGGTCTGCAAGTGGGAAATGGCGGTATGGTGGGCAAGTGAGAAGGGTGGTGTGGTGGGCAAGTGTGAAGGGTGGTGTGGTGGGCAAGTGGGAAGGGTGGTGTGGTGGGCAAGTGGGAAGGGTGGTGTGGTGGGCAAGTGGGAAGGGTGGTGTGGTGGGCAAGTGGGAAGGGTGGTGTGGTGGGCAGGTGGGAAGGGTAGTGTGTTCGGCAGGTGGGAAGGGTGGTGTGGTGGGCAGGTGGGAAAAGTGTGTGGTGGGCAGGTGGGAAAGGTGGTGTGGTGGGCAGGTGAGATGGGTGGTGTGGTGGGCAGGTGGGAAAGGGTGGTGTGTTGGGCAAGTGGGAAGGGTGGTGTGGTAGGGAAAGTGGGAAGGGTGGTGTGATGGGCAAGTGGGAAGGGTGATGTGGTGGGCAAGTGGGAAGGGTGGTGTGGTGGGCAAGTGGAAAGGGTGGTATGGTGGAAGGTGGAAAGAGTGGTGTGGTGGCAAGTGGGAAGGGTGGTGTGGTGGCAAGTGGGAAGGGCGGTGTGGTGGGCAAGTGGGAAGGGCGGTGTGTGTGGGCAAGTGGAAGGGTGGTGTGGTGGAAGGTGGAAAGCGTGGTGTAGTGAGCAAGTGAGAAGGGCGGTGTGGTGGGCAAGTGGGAAGGGTGGTGGTTGGGTGGGCAAGTGGGAAGGGCGGTGTGGTGGAAGGTGGAAAGGTGGTGTGGTGGGCAAGTGGGAAGGGAGGTGTGGTGGGCAAGTGGGAAGAGTGGTGTGTTGGAAGGTGGAAAGGGTGGGTGTGTGGGCAAGTGGGAAGGGAGGTGTGGTGGGCAAGTGGGAAGGGTGGTGTGGTGGAGGTGGAAAGGGTGGTGTGGTGGGCAAGTGAGAAGGGTGGTGTGGTGGAAGGTGGGCAAGTGAGAAGGGTGGTGTGGTGGAAGGTGGAAAGCGTGGTGTGGTGGGCAGGTGAGTGGGGTGTGTGGTGGGCAGGTGGGAAGGGTGGTGTGTTGGGCAAGTGGGAAGGGTGGTGTGGTGGGCAAGTGGGAACGGAGGTGTGGTGGCAAGTGGGAAGAGTGGTGTGGTGGAAGGTGGAAAGGGTGGTGTGGTGGCAAGTGGGAAGGGAGGTGTGGTGGGCAAGTGGGTAGGGTGGTGTGGTGGAAGGTGGAAAGGGTGGTGTGGTGGGCAAGTGGGAAGGGTGGTGTGGTGGGCAAGTGAGAAGGGTGGTGTGGTGGAACGTGGAAAGCGTTGGGTGGGCAAGTGGGAAGGGTAGTGTAGTGGGCAAGTGGGAAGGGTGGTGTGGTGGGCAAGTGGGAAGGACGGTGTGGTGGCAAGTGGAAGGGTGGTGTGGTGGGCAAGTGGGAAGGGCGGTGTGTGATGGAAGGTGGAAAGGGTGGTGTGGTGGGCAAGTGGGAAGGAGGTGTGGTGGGCAAGTGGGAAGGGTGGTGTGGTGGAAGGTGGAAAGGGTGTGTGTGGTGGGCAAGTGGGAAGGGTGGTGTGGTGGGCAAGTGGGAAAGGTGGTGTGGTGGAAGGTGGAAAGAGTGGTGTGGTGGCAAGTGGGAAGGGTGGTGTGGTGGGCAAGTGGGAAGGGTGGTGTGGTGGACAGGTGTGAAGGGTGGTGTGGTGGGCAAGTGGGAAGGGTGGTGTGGTGGGCAGGTGGGAAGGGTGGTGTGGTGGGCAACTGGGAAGAGTGGTGTGATGGCAGGTGGGAAGGGTGGTGTGGTTGGCAAGTGGGAAGGGTGGTGTGGTGGGCAGGTGGGAAGGTGGTGTGGTGGGCAAGTGGGAAGGGTGGTGTGGTGGACAAGGGAAAAGGTGGTGTGGTGGGCAAGTGGAAAGGGTGGTGTGGTGGGCAAGTGGGAAGGGGTGGTGTGTGGGCAAGTGGGAAGGTTGGTGTGGTGGGCAAGTGGGAATGGCGGTGTGGTGGGCAAGTGAGAAGGGTGGTGTGGTGGGGCAAGTGTGAAGGGTGGTGTGGTGGGCAAGTGTGAGGGTGGTGTGGTGGGCAAGTGGGAAGGGTGGTGTGGTGGGCAAGTGGGAAGGGTGGTGTGGTGGGCAAGTGGGAAGGGTGGTGTGGTGGGCAGGTGGGAAGGGTAGTGTGTTCGGCAGGTGGGAAGGGTGGTGTGGTGGGCAGGTGGGAAAAGTGGTGTGGTGGGCAGGTGGGAAAGGTGGTGTGGTGGGCAGGTGAGATGGGTGGTGTGGTGGGCAGGTGAGATGGGTGGTGTGGTGGGAAGGTGGGAAGGGTGGTGTGTTGGGCAAGTGGGAAGGGTGGTGTGGTGGAAAGTGGGAAGGGTGGTGTGATGGGCAATGGGAAGGGTGGTGTGATGGGCAAGTGGGAGGGTGATGTGGGCAAGTGGGAAGGGTGGTGTGGTGGGCAAGTGGGAAAGGGTGGTGTGGTGGAAGGTGGAAAGAGTGGTGTGGTGGCAGTGGGAAGGGTGGTGTGAGGGGCAAGTGGGAAGGGCGGTGTGGTGGGGCAAGTGGGAAGGGCGGTGTGGTGGGCAAGTGGGAAGGGTGGTTGTGGTGGAAGTGGAAAGCGTGGTGTAGTGAGCAAGTGAGAAGGGCGGTGTGGTGGGCAAGTGGGAAGGGTGGTGTGGTGGGCAGTGTGAAGGGCGGTGTGGTGGAAGGTGGAAAGGGTGTGTGTGGGCAAGTGGGAAGGGAGGTGTGGTGGGCAAGTGGGAGAGAGTGGTGTGGTGGAAGGTGGAAAGGGTGGTGTGGTGGGCAAGTGGGAAGGGAGGTGTGGTGGGCAAGTGGGAAGGGTGGTGGTGGTGGAAGGTGGAAAGGTGGTGTGGTGGGCAAGTGAGAAGGGTGGTGTGGTGGAAGGTGGGCAAGTGAGAAGGGTGGTGTGGTGGAAGGTGGAAAGCGTGGTTGGTGGGCAGGTGAGTGGGGTGGTGTGGTGGGCAGGTGGGAAGGGTGGTGTGTTGGGCAAGTGGAAGGGTGGTGTGGTGGGCAAGTGGGAAGGGAGGTGTGGTGGGCAAGTGGGAAGGGAGGTGTGATGGGCAAGTGGGAAGGGTGGTGTGGTGGAAGGTGGAAAGGGTGGTGTGGTGGGCAAGTGGGAAGGGAGTGTGTGGTGGGAAGGGAGGTGTGGTGGGCAAGTGGGAAGGGTGGTGTGGTGGAAGGTGGAAAGGGTGGTGTGGTGGGCAAATTGGGAAGGGTGGTGTGTTCAAGTGGGAAGGGCGGTGTGTGTGGGCAAGTGGGAAGGGCGGTGTGGTGGGCAAGTGGGAAGGGCGGTGTGGTGGGCAAGTGGGAAGGGTGGTGTGGTGGGCAAGTGGGAGGGTTGGTGTGGGGGCTGGTGGGAAGGGTGGTGTGGGGGGCTGGTGGGAAGGGTGGTGTGGGGGGCTGGTGGGAAGGGTGGTGTGGTGGCTGGTGGGAAGGGTGGTGTGTGTGGGGGCTGGTGGGAGGGGTGGTGTGGGGGGTGGTGGGAAGGTGGTGTGGGGGCTGGTGGGAAGGGTTGTGTTGGGGGGCTGGTGGGAAGGGTGGTGTGGGAGGCTGGTGGGAAGGGTGGTGTGGGAGGCTGGTGGGAGGGTGGTGTGGGAGGCTGGTGGGAAGGGTTGGTGTGGGGGGCTGGTGGGAAGGGTGGTGTGGGAGGCTGGTGGGAAGGGTGGTGTGGGAGGCTGGTGGAAGGGTTGTGTGGGGGGCTGGTGGGAAGGGTGGTGTGGGGGCTGGTGGGAAGGTTGTTTGGGGGGCTGGTGGGAAGGGTGGTGTGGGGCTGGTGGAAGGGTTGTGTGGGGGGCTGGTGGGAAGGGTGGTGTGGGGGCTGGTGGGAAGGGTTGTGTGGGGGCTGGTGGGAAGGGTGGTGTGGGAGGCTGGTGGGAAGGGTTGTTGGGGGGCTGGTGGGAAGGGTGGTGTGGGGGCTGGTGGGAAGGGTTGTGTGGGAGGCTGGTGGAAGGGTGGTGTGGGGGCTGGTGGAAGGGTGGTGTGGGGGCTGGTGGGAAGGGTGGTGTGGGAGGCTGGTGGGAAGGGTGGGTGGGGGGCTGGTGGGAAGGGTGGTGTGGGGGCTGGTGGGAAGGGTGGTGTGGGGGCTGGTGGGAAGGGTGGTGTGGGGGGCTGGTGGGAAGGGTGGTGTGGGGGCTGGTGGGAAGGGTGGTGTGGGGGCTGGTGGGAAGGGTGGTGTGGGGGCTGGTGGGAAGGGTGGTGTGGGGGGCTGGTGGGAAGGGTGGTGTGGGGGCTGGTGGGAAGGGTGGTGTGGGGGCTGGTGGGAAGGGTTGTGTGGGGGGCTGGTGGGAAGGGTTGTGTGGGGGGCTGGTGGGAAGGGTGGTGTGGGAGGTGGTGGGAAGGTGGTGTGGAGGGCTGGTGGGAAGGGTTGTGTGGGGGGCTAGTGGGAAGGGTGGTGTGGGAGGCTGGTGGGAAGGGTGGTGTGGAGGGCTGGTGGGAAGGGTTGTGTGGGGGGCTGGTGGGAAGGGTGGTGTGGGAGGCTGGTGGGAAGGGTGGAGGGGAGGGCTGGTGGGAAGGGTGGTGTGGTGGGCTGGTGGGAAGGGTTGTGTGGGGGGCTGGTGGGAAGGGTGGTGTCGGAGGCAGGTATGCCAACAACACTGATACACAGAATAACAAAATTATCAACAATTAACAATGGCATTACCAACACAAAAAACATTACAATTGATAATTATTCCATAAATCTCACAACGCTGCATTCATTCTCACAGTGTGGGGGCAGGATCTATACACAGCTTTAAGATAAGGTACGATAAACCTCTTGGGGGCAGGGAGAGAGAGTGGACCAACGAAGAAGCGGGGGCCACGAGCTACGAATCAACCCCTGCAACCACAAATAGGCGTGTACGCACACGCTTTCGTGCGCGCGCGCGCACACACTCACACTAACCTGACTTAAATTTTAAAAAATCCCTCGACAGCTGTAAACATTTTTCCTAAATATTATAATTTAAGCAACAGTAGACATAATGTGCAAGACAGGTATACAATACCGACAAGATGAAAGTTAAGACACTCGTGAAACATCTGGTTATCTTTATTGTAGACGTTTCGCCATCCAGTGACTGAGGGACTGATTACCTCATCTTTTGTATATAGTTCTACTGTCTTCTAATTATGTCCTAGAATTTGTATTGATAAAGCCACTGGATGGCGAAACGTCTACAATAAAGATACCCAGATGTTGCACAAGTGTCTTAACTTTCATCAGTAGAAATAATATATAAAACTTGACTTAAATGAGCTATAACAGCGGTTGACATGTATGACCCAGTAAAACCTGAAAAGCAATACATAAAAATCTCGGTAACAGAGGTATATCTGGTTATCCAAACACTTACCATAATTTGTGAGGAAGATGACCAGTACCTCTTTGTTTTGTAATTATCGACCGACTGACGTAGATTAGCCACTTTATATCTTTATAGGAAATCACCTGGTACAGCAGTGTCCTCTGTGTGTGTGTGTGTGTGTGTGTGTGTGTGTGTGTGTTGTGTGTGTGTGTGTGTGTGTGTGTGTGTGTGTGTGTGTGTGTGTACTCACCTAGTTGTTGAGGTTGCGGGGGTCGAGTCCGAGCTCCTGGCCCCGCCTCTTCACTGATCGCTACTAGGTCACTCTCCCTGAGCCGTGAGCTTTATCATACCTCTGCTTAAAGCTATGTATGGATCCTGCCTCCACTACATCGCTTCCCAAACTATTCCACTTACTGACTACTCTGTGGCTGAAGAAATACTTCCTAACATCCCTGTGATTCATCTGTGTCTTCAGCTTCCAACTGTGTCCCCTTGTTACTGTGTCCAATCTCTGGAACATCCTGTCTTTGTCCACCTTGGCAATTCCTCTCAGTATTTTGTATGTCGTTATCATGTCCCCCCTATCTCTCCTGTCCTCCAGTGTCGTCAGGTTGATTTCCCTTAACCTCTCCTCGTAGGACATACCTCTTAGCTCTGGGACTAGTCTTGTTGCAAACCTTTGCACTTTCTCTAGTTTCTTTACGTGCTTGGCTAGGTGTGGGTTCCAAACTGGTGCCGCATACTCCAATATGGGCCTAACGTACACGGTGTACAGGGTCCTGAACGATTCCTTATTAAGATGTCGGAATACTGTGTGTGTGTGTGTGTGTGTGTGACGCGGCACAACGCAGCACCCGTGTGGTAACCCACCAAACTCTTGAAGTCAAAATTCATTATCCAAAATAATTTGCAGTTTCGTAAGATTGGGTAAAAGTTATTGGACAGAAGTAATTAATTTTAAATATACGATTGCGGCGGCGGAGGAGGCGACGGAGTAGGCGGCGGCAGCGGCTCCATTACAGAGGCACTCAGAAGAAAGTTACAGTAAGGCCAAGTTCACCAAGAAGACGAGGGCTATAGTGAAGGAGAGGTCTAGCATACAGAGGCCTAACATGATGGATAAGTCTAACATGATAGTGTGGCTCAGCATGATGGACAGGCCCAAGATAATGCAGAAGCTTAGCATGATGGAGAGGCCCAAGATAATGCAGAAGCTTAGCATGATGCACAGGCCCAAGATAATGCAGAAGCTTAGCATGACAGCACTGCCAGCGATCCATAAACATTAAAAATGTGGCCGCTTACCCCCTTTGCCTTTTTGCTGAGGGGCCCCAAATAATTAATATAATTTTTAAAAAATAATAAATTTATAATATAATATATAAATTTTAAAAATGTGGATTTTGGGGCTAAAGATTGGGTTTTGGTTATTAAAAATTTTAATAATAATTTTAAAATAAAATTTTAAATATTAGAAAAATAATTTTAAAAAGGGTTTGGAAAGGAAAGGGTGAAGGGGGTTTTTGGGGGGGGTTTGGCTTAGAGGGGAAGGGGGATTCAAATTGTTTCCCCATATGGGATTAAAATCTTTTGGGGCTGGTTTTGTTCCCTTTCCCTCCGGAAAGGGGGAAAAAAGGGGGGAAAGGGTTTTTTTTTCGGGGATTGGGATTCCCAAGGAAGGCCTGAAGGAGGTTTGGGATAAGGAAGGGAGAGAATTTTTTTTTTACCTTAAAACCAAAGGGTTGGTTTGGCAGGGAAAAATAGTAAATTGGGATTAGGGAAAGGTTTTTTTAAAAAAACCCTTTTTTTGGGGTTTCCTTTTTGGGGTCACCTGGGGGGGGGGGAATTCTTTTGGGAAAAAAAATATTTTTAATATAATTCAAAATTTTTATAATAAAATATATTTTATATTTTTAATTATTTATTTTTTTAATATATATTTTTTGGGGAAAAAATTCCCGGTAAACGGGGAATTTGTTGAAAATTTAAAAATTAAAAAAATTTAATAAAATTAAAAATTTTTATTTAATTATCAAAATTTAAAAAGAATTTATAAATGGGGAATTTTTTTAGTAAATCACGAAACAAGGTTTAAATAGGGGAAAACACCCAAAAAGGAAAAAATTTAAAAAAATTTCCCAAACCTTTGGACTTTTTACTTTAATTAAGGGGTTTAGGGCCCAAAAATTGGGAATTCCTGGCTTTCCCACCACATGAAAACATAAAAAGCCCCAAAAACTTCTACGGCCCCTTTGCAAGCCCTTTTTTACATTTAAAGGGACTGAACCCCCACCGTTCCAATGAACGGTTATAAATTTCTCCCCTCCTTCCCCTTTCTTAAAAGGGGGAAGGAAAAACATGTGGCGAAACGTTTTTTTTAAATTTCCCTATTTGCAAAAATTTGGCCTAAAAACCATGTGGTTTCAAACTTTTTAAAAAAATTTCCCTTAGTTCTTAATTAGAATTTCTCAAAGGTTTTTAACCATTTTTTTCAAATTTTGGGTTGTCAAAGGTTTTCCAACGTTTTTGGGGGTTTCCCCTGTTTTTAAACGTTTTTGTTTTATTGTTTTGTTGTTGTTTTTTGTCCACCCAAAATTAAATTAATAAAAAATTTATAGTATTTAAAAATTTTAATAAAAATAAATTAATTTTAATTTAGTTGGGATACAAGGAAAAAGAAGCATCAGGGAAGAAAAGGGTGAAGGTTTAAAAAAAAAAAAATAGGGGGGCATTTTGGGTTAAGAAATAAACAGCTATTGGAGGATAGAGGGCCCTAATGAGAGCATGGGCCCAAGGGGGTCAAAAAGGTAGGGGGAGGTTTAAAAATGTAGGTTAAGTTTTCAGCAGAATTTTGTGGTTACGGGGAAAAGTGGGTGCGGGGGGGAAGAGGAGCATTGGGGGAATAGGTTGTAAAGAGAGTAGAAAGGAGAAAAAGTTGCATATGAGAAGTTTTTACAAAGTAGAAGTGATGCAAGGGGGGAAGGGAGAAAATATGGAAAAAAGAAAAGAGGTTAAGGAGTGGTAAAGCAATGTAAAAAGAAGAAAATGAGAGAGTGGGTGAATTTTAATCAAAAAAATTTTGTTGAAAATAAGAAAAATTTTTGGAGTAAATTTAAACCCAAGATAAGAAAGCCTAGAAACAAAGGATTTGTCATTTAAAAAATAGGAGAGGAAGTTATTAAAAATGGAGAGTTAGAGGTTTTGGGAAAAAGGGGGGAATTTATTTTGAGGAATTTTTTTAAATGTTGATGAAATAGGGAATCTGTGATTTCGTGTATAGGGAAAAGGAGGAAAAACATCGGGTAGGAGGGAGGAAACCCAAGTTGTGAGTGGGGGGAATTTTCGTGGGGCAGTGGGTAAAATAAAGGGGGAAAGGGCACCCCCCCGGGGAATTTGAGGGGATAAAGATAGAAATTTTAAAAAGGGCAGGGGGGGATAAATTTTTGGGATGGTTGGTGCAATTATAAAAATAAATGTATGGAAGGGGGAAAGGTTTACCTAGGGATTGGCAAGGGGCATCCCTATTTCCCTTTGTATAAAGGAAAAGGGGGTTTTAAAAGAGAGTGAAAAAAATTAAGGGGGAAAAGTCGCTGAGTAAAAACCGGGTAAAGTGTATGGAAGATTTTTTTAATTGAAAGAATTAAGAGTAAGACGGAAAAATGGATGCAGATGAAAAAGGGGCTTTGAAAGGTAGGGGGGTGTGGCCCAAGGTGTTTACGTAAAAACTTAAAAGTGAACAGTATTTAGATAAGGCAAAAAAGGAGGTCTTTGGGGAAATTTAGGGAAATTTGGAAAAAGGCTTTGACAGGGTGGTTAGGGGGGCAATGTGGCAGATGTTGCAAGTGTTTGGTGTAGGGGGTGGGTTTACTGAAAACTTGAAAAATTTTTTTACGAGGATAGTGAGGCTCAAGTTGGGAGTATGAAAAGGAAAAGGGGGAAATTTAAATTTCCCAGTAAAAGTAGGCCTTGAAAAGGGATGGTGATTCACCGTGGTTTGTTTAATTTATTTTAGAGGGGGTTGTAAAAAGAAGTAAAATGCGAGGGTTTTTGGAAAAGGGGCGTGGGGGTAAAAGATAAAAATCAAAACCCCAAAGTGGGAGTTGCCCACGCTGCCTTTGTGATGACACTGTGCTCTTGGGAATTCTAAAGAGAATTGAAAGAAAATTGGTGGTGAATTTGGTGGGGTGTGAAAAAAGAAGAAAATTTAAAGGGATACGGGGAAAGAGTAAGGTTTGAGGATAAAAAAAAGATTGGGTTTTGGAAAAATGAATATCAGTTTGGGGGGAGAGAGTATGGGGGAAAGGTGAATGTTTTCAGATATTTGAGAGTTGGACTGTCAGCGGTTGGGTCTTTGAAAGATGATTTTGAAAAAATAAAATTTAAAATGAGGGGAAAAGAGGGGAGTGGGGCATTAGGAGTCTGGGGAAAACAAAGAACTTTTCCGGGAGGAAAATGGGGGAAAATTTTAATGAGAGAATGTTTTCCCAACGCTTTATTGGGTGTGAAGAAAGGGTGATGAATTTTTGCAGGGGGAAAAGGGCTGGGGGGCAGTGGAGTTTGCTTGTTGGGGCCCAAAGTAGGGGGGAATATAATGCAAGAATTATTTTGGGAAAATTTAGGAGGGGGGGTTAAAAAAAAACGGTTGTCCAAAAAGGGGTTTGGGGAAAGGGTTTTTTGTTTGGGAAGGGACCAAACATTTTAGAGAAAATGGAGCAAAAACAGAATAAACTTAAAGGGAGTGTATCGCCCAGTGGAAAGGGAAAAAGGGGGGTGGGGGTGGGCCTGGGAAAGGTTGGAAAAGGGGGGAAAAGGAGGTTTTGTAGGGCGGGGGGCTTGGACTTCCAGCAGGCATGCGTGACTGTTTGATAGGAGTGAATGGGAAAAAAGGTTTTTTAAATATTGGGGTTCGTTGGATTTTGGGGAGCAAAGTAAATTTATAAAGGGGGTTTTCGGGGAAAACCGGGCGGGCCCCGGGACTTGATCCTGGAGATGGGAATTTCAGTCCCGCACTCTGAAGGAGGGGTTTTTAAATTTTGCATTTTAAAAACTGTAGTGTAAAGCACCCCCTTTGGCAAACATGTTTGGGGTGGAATTTATGGGTGAAATTTTTCTTTTTTGGGCCACCCTGCCTTGGGGGAATCGGCCGTGTGATTAAAAATAAATAAAATTATATATATTATATATAAATAATTTTAAAATAATAAATATATAATATAAATATAAATTTTTTTGTGAGTAGTCCGAAAAGGGGCTTGGAATTTCTCTCTTTTTAAAAGTGGTTTTTTTTGCATATTTTGAAATCACCCGTTTACTGGATCCTATTGCATATTTTTAAAATATATATAAATATTATATAAATATTTTTATTTTATATTTTTTATATATAATTTTTAATATATTTTAAAATGGGCGTGCCGAATAGGGCAGAACTTGCGATCCTTGGGGGTAAAAATTAACGCCGTTGCCATAAAAGACAAGTGAAAAATTTGTGTATGCAATAATTTCGCCAAAAATCATTTGAAAACCCAACGAAAAAAATATAAAGTCACTGTTTTAGTATTAATTTTTGGGAAAAAAATCTAAAATAAATTTGTTGGGTTGGCTAAAAAAATTGTTTTTTGCTATTAAAAAAGGTTTGGTAAGTTTTTAAGTTTTTTTGATTCAAATTAAAAAATTTTTATTATCAAAATGAAAAAAATATTCTTTAAATGTGTTTTAAAAGAAAATTTTAGAAAGGACCTAATTTTTAAAAGGAAATTTTGAAATTGCCCCTTTTACATATTCCCGGGACGACATTTTAAAAATATATATTTTTAAATATATAAATATATATATATATATAATTTAAAAAATTTTATATATATATATAAAAAATAAATTATTAACAGACAAAAATACATTTTATGGAAAAAAAAAAAATAGATTTAAAATGCTAAAAATATATAAAATCATGAATTTCCTTTCCCGCTGCTCCGAACCCCGGGCGTGACCCAGTATACGCAAAACATTTCCCCCCTGGATGGCCACGCTGAGGGGGTGGAACATGAAAAGGTTTCCCTTGGGCCCTTAAAAAATTGGGGCCCAAGGGGAAAATTTGGGCCAATTTTTCCCCTAAAAGAGCTAAATCCGTAGGGTCACACGTACCCGGGTAAAGGGAATTTAAACAGGTCTGAAATAACGAGTAGCTCCTATTACAGGGGTCAAAAAATGGGTTATCAGTATTAGGTCCCCCCCCCTTTAAAAGGGAGCCCGAGGATGTGTTCTCTTGGAGGCCCTGGTTAAAAACAAGGGGTTCAGCAAGGTTTTATAAAATTTACAAAACAATGGTTTTTCCACTAATAACTTTTCGCCCATTTTAGAAGTTTTTTTCGGGGCCAGACTGACTTGAGAAATTAATCCCCCCCCAAAAAAAACGTTGTGGTTCATGAAGGTGGGCCCCTGCATTTAACATGGCAAATATTGCAGGGTTTCTGACTAAGATAACTTGCTCTTTTAAGAACCCCCTCCTGTCTTTCGTAAACAGGGCGCCTTATAATTTAATTTCCTCTCAGAGTGATCTTTAATTTCCCAAACAGGAAAACTTTTAGCTAATTTTTAAATAATAGAATAAGTAAACCCGTGGGGCACTTGCTACCCTTTGGGGCACTATGGTTTCCCGGGTGAAAAAATATGCTTTCCAGTGGGACAATATTTCTAAAAATTGGGGCACAAGCAAACCGGGTGCCTTTCAAACCCGTGGTGCAAATATGCTATTTAGTGGGGCCCCCTATGCAAACGGGTGCACTATGCTATCAGTGGTGCCCCTGTGGCTAAACAGTGGTGCACTATGCTTTCCAGTTTTAAACAAAGCTACCAGTGGGCACTTCTTCCCGTGGTGCACTATGCTACAAAAGGTGCACAAAGCAACCAGGGTGCGCTTTTACCCGTGGTACCTATGCAAACAGTGGGAACCTTGTACCATTTGGGAAAAAAGAAACCAGTGGTTTCATATGCCCCCAGTGGTGCACAAAGCTAACCGTGGTGCACATGCTAACTTTGGGACCCCAAAGCTACCAGTGGTTTCCTATGGTTTCCCGTTTGGGGCACTATGTATCAGTGGTATATGCTGCCTTGGGGCAAATATTTCTCCATGGTGTACTATGCTACAAATGGGGCGCTATGTACCATGGTTTCACAAAAACGCCGTGGGCAATATGCTTAAAATGGTGCCTACGCAAACAGTGGTGGGACTATGTATCAGTGGTACGCTTTTGCTACCATGGGGACAAAGGGAAACCAGGGTGCACTATGCGCCAGTGGTGCACAAAGCTATCAGTGGTTTTCGCTTTGCTACCATGGTTTTCCTATGCTAAACCGTGGTGGGACTATGGTACAGTGGGACGCCCATGTTCCTGGTGCACATGCTACCAGTGGGGGCACTATGCTATAAGTGGTACGCTATGTACCAGTGGGGCACTACTACATGGTACGCTTGCTACCAAAGGGGCCCCCTAAGCTCCCCGTGGGGCACTATCTCCAGTGGTTTCCCCCATGCTATCATTTGGGGCGCTTTGACCTGGTTTCACTTTGCTACCGTGGGCCCCATGCTGCCAGTGGGGGCACTAAGCTTCAAATGGTTCAAACCTTTGTATCGGTAAATTACGCTATGGGCCCCCCCCCCCCCCCCCCCCCCCCCCATGGGCACTAAAGCCTGGGCCAAATGGTGCACTTTTCTATGGGTACGGAAGGCCCACCATTTGGGGCCCATTTACCAAATGGGGGCCTATGCTTTTAGTGGGACCTATGCAAACCCTGGTGCACTATCTACCAGTGGTGTGCCCCACTTTGCTACCCGTGGTACATGCACCATGGTGCAATGAAACCCGTGGTGCACTATGCTAACATGGTCCTATGCTACCATGGGCTTTACTTCCAGTGGTGAATATGCTACCATGGTGCAATATGCTACCAGTTTGGGGCAATATGGCTACCATGGTACCTTTGCTAAACCTTTGGGGCACTTTTAACCCGTTGGGGCACTATGCACCATGGGGCAAAATCTTTTCCATTTTGGGACTATGCCCACCAGGGTGCACTATCTACCAGTGGGTGGTTTTGTACCCTGGTACCATGGGAAACCCTTTGGGGCCCCATGCTACCCGTTGGGGCACTATGCTCCATGTGCAATATGTACCAAAGGGGGCCTAAGTTTCCATGGTGCACTTCTAAGGAACCCGGGGTTTTGGTATGCACCATGGTGCAACCCTTCTACCTTGGTTTCTTAAAAATACCAGGGTGCACTATGGGTACCAGTGGGTGGAAAGGGTTCCCTGGGACCATGCTACCATGGGGGCCCTATGCTACCAAATTTTGGGCCCTATGCTTCCATGGTGCCCTTGCCCAGTTGGGGGCACTTTGCTACCATGGTGCCCCTATGCACCAAGTGGGGTGGTATGCCAACCCCTGGTGCACCATGCTTTCCAGGGTTTACAAAGCTAAACCCGGTTTCCCCTAAGCTCCTTGGGGGCCTATTTCTCCAGGGTGCCTATTACCAAGGGGCAAAATTGCTACCTTGGTGTGAAAATTTGGATGTAATACCATGGGGCCCTACTAAACCCGGTTTACCTATCTACCCCAAAGGGTTTGCAATTTTGCACCAGGGGGCCCCAGGCCCAATTGGGGCCTTTCTACCAGGGGGGCTTTTCAAACGGGGCATTTCTACATTGGGTGCAGGGTTTCCAAGGGGGTTTCTATGCTCCCTGTTGCCAAACTAAGTGGTTGTTTTCTAACCCGGTGGCCCTTTTCCAGGGTTTTGCGGGGCCCCCAGTTGGGGGCTATGGCTACCAGTGGTTGCCAAACTACCCCCCCCCCCCCCCTGGGGCTAGCTAAAATTTTTTTGGGTATGTAAGCGGTGTGTTTGTGTGGTGTTATTGTTTTTGTGGTGTGTTTTTTGGGTGTTGTGTGTGTTGTGTGTAAATTTTGGGTGGTTTGTGTGGTTTAGTAATGGGGTGTTTTAAAGGTGTGGTATGTGGTGGGGGTGTGTGTGTGTGTGGTTTAAATTTTTGTATTGTTTAAAAATTTTTTTTTGTTTAAAAATTTTAAAAAGGGTTTTGTATTTGTTGGTTATTGTTTAAAGGGGTTTTATTTTTTTGTTGTTTGTGTTTTTTACCGCCACAATTTCAAAAATTTTTTAAAAATAAGAAAATAAAAATTAAAATTAAATTAAAAAAATAAAACTTTTTTTGATCAAAAATTGGGAAAAACCTCCGGCCCTTAAAGGAAATAAATTCCCCCCAAAAATATGTTTCCTTTTTTAAGGGTTTTAAACACCAATTTTTTTTTATAATCTTCATAATAATCTTCATAATCTTTCAAACCCTAACCTTCTTGGAAAGATAATCTCAGACTGTCGAGAAAGAGTGTTAGATTATTCTCAGTTCCTAAAAGATCATAAAAGCATTACGTTCTGAAACTAACGACTTTTCTTCGTCATCAGGATCTGAGGACTACTCAGAGTACACCATGGCCGCAGAGAAGCTGTAAATATTAGAGAATGAAAAAGATCTGAGGACTGAATATAACATACAGCATATTGCGCGAATTACACAGAAATCGCACAATGTTAGCGGCATATGAAAGCTTAGCAAACCTCAGTATAGCATTCGTGAACTTTAACAATGAGTAAGCAGCTCCACCATGAAGCCCACGACTTGTCAAGTAGATGACGAAGCTCCATAAGGTCTAAAGACTTGCAATCAGACTAGTACGAGAACCGAGAGCAATGTGGAGTGGTAGATGGAACTGAACCTCACAACATTCACGGAGAGAAGGACAAAGGGAGACATGATTACTACATTCACAATCATAAGAGGAATTGATAAGGCTCATAAGGACAGATTGTTTGAAATAAGATCAGGATCAAGGGGACACAAGTGGAAGTTGAAAACTTAGATGAGCCATAGCGATGTAAGAGAGTTTCTTTAATCTCAGGATGGTTGAAAAGTGGAATTATTTGGATAAGGCAGTGTTGGAGGCAGACTCAATACACAGTTTCTAGACATGAAAAGACCCAAGAGTCCAGAAATCAGTGACGTCGATCAGTCTAGGAGGCGGGGTATGAGCTGAATTTTGTCCCCGTAAAACTGTTCAGCGCACAGACACACACAAGCGCCGTCCGATACTGATTATTTTAAGAAGAGTCCACAATGGGCTGAGAGGAGAGGCGTCTCTTCTCGTCCTGGAAGACGCGGGTGTGACTGATCACTGTTTGTCTTCATCACTTGGAAAATGAGCGAGTGTCTTTCCCATCATTTCCCACCCTCGTTACCAACAAGACCTGGCTGCTGCGGACTTCCTTCACTAATTTCACATCCAGTCTTATCATTAAGCAATGTTCCTGTAACGCCAGCCCTGTGTGTGTGTGTGTGTGTGTGTGGGGATGGGGGGGGTGATGGAGGAGAAGATGAGAGAAAAATAGTAAGTATATGAATGTACATCTTTATGCTGAGATTCCACCAGAAAAAAACTCAAAAGGAAACTTAATATTTTCCAATAAAATCTGTGCACTGATTTGCAACACTTAGCAATTTAATCAATTTAGTAGCAATGAAAATGACACAACAAGCAAGTAGCTCAGGATACAAGCTACAGCTAATATGTCACACATGTTACAGGTTACACCTGACACATACTGCATATAAAAACCTACCATAGTAACACAATTACAGGTCAGTAGATACTACTGCCAGGGACCCGCTGGAGACACCTAATAGTACACACATAATACAATCATACAAGCAATATACAGTCATACAGGCAATAATACAATCATACAGGCAATAATACAATCATACAGGCAATAATACAGTCGTACAGGCAATAATACAGTCATACAGGCAATAATACAGTCATACAGGTAGTAATACAATCATATAGGCAATAATACAGTCATACAGGCAGTAATACAATCATAGACAATAATATAGTCATACAGGCAATAATACAGTCATACAAGAAGTAATAGTCATACAGGCAGTAATACAATCATACAGGCAATACAGTCATACAGGCATTAATACAATCATACAGGCAATAATACAGTCATACAGGCATTAATACAATCATACAGGCAATAATACAGTCATACAGGCATTAATACAGTCATACAGGCATTAATACAATCATACAGGCAATAATACAGTCATACAGGCATTAATACAATCATACAGGCAATAATACAGTCATACAGGCATTAATACAATCATACAGGCAATAATACAATCATACAGGCAGTAATACAGTCATACAGGCAGTAATACAATCATACAGGCAATACAGTCATACAGGCATTAATACAATCATACAGGCAATACAGTCATACAGGCAGTAATAGTCATACAGGCAGTAATACAATCATACAGGCAATACAGTCATAGAGGCATTAATACAATCATACAGGCATTAATACAATCATACAGGCAATAATACAATCGTACAGGCAATACTATAATCATAGACAATAATATAATCCTACAGGCAATACTACAATACTTCCAATGAGCAGCGGAAAACAATGTGATGTTCAAGGAAGACAAATTCCAACTTCTTAGTTATGGAAAACTGGAGGAGATAATAACTAGAACAGAGTATACTACAAACTCTGGCCATACAACAGAGAGGAAAAATAATGTGAGGGACCTGGGAGTGGTAATGTCTGCGGATCTCACTTTCAAGGATTACAACAGTGCCACGATCACAAGTGCAAAGAAAATGATAGGATGGATAATGAGAACGTTCAGAACAAGAGATGCCAAGCCCATGATGATTCTTTTCAAATCACTTGTTCTCTCTAGGCTGGAATACTGCTGTACATTAACATCTCCGTTCAAAGTAGGTGAAACTGCAGATCTAGAAAGTGTAGAGATCCTGTACTGCACATATAAGTTCTGTCAAGCACCTTAACTACTGGGAACGCTTGGAAGCACTTGACTTGTACTCGTTGGATCGCAGGCGAGAGATATAATCTACACTTAGAAAATCCTGGAAGTAACGGTCCCGAATCTGCACACAGAAATCATTCCCTACGAAAGTAGAAGACTGGGCAGGCAGTGCAAAATACCCCCAATGAAAAGTTGGAGAGTCATTGGTACACTAAGAGAAGGCATCATAAGTGTCTGGGGCCCAAGACTATTCAACAGCTTCCCACCAGGCATAAGGGAAATTACCAATAGGCCCCTGGCTGCCTTCAAGAGGGAGCTGGACAGATACTTGAAGTCGGTGCCGGATCAGCCGGGCTGTGGTTCGTACGTTGGACTACGTGCGACCAGCAGTAACAGCCTGGTTGATCAGGCCCTGATTCACCGGGAGGCCTGGTCGTGAACCGGGCCAGCGGGGGTGTTGATCCCCGGAATACCCTCCAGGTAGACTCCAGGATCATACAGGCAATAATACAGACAATACAATCATACAGGTAATACAATCAGTGTCTCTTTCCACACAAAGGGGATATAAATAAGGTCTTGAGGATATCTCTCCAAGAGAACCCGCAATAATGGATTCAAATTAGACAAGTTTAGATTTAGAAAGGATATAGGAAAGTATTAGTTTGGAAATAGGGTAGTTGATGAGTGGAACAGTCTGCCTAGTAGGGTTATTGAGGTTAAAACCTTGGGTAGTTTCAAATTTAGGTTGGATAAATACATGAGTGAGAGGGGTTGGATTTGAGTGAGACTTGCAGATAAGTTAATAGAATTATCAAAGCTTATTGTCTGGATAGAATTGAAAAGTGTGTTGGGCAAATATTCTGTTAGTGGGATGGATTGTGAAGGACCTGCCTAGCATGGGCCAACACACCTGCTGCAGTGTTCCTCCTTTCTTATGTTCTTATGTTCTAATAATACAATCATACAGGCAATAATATAGATAATGATACAGATAATACAATCATACAGGCAATAATATAAATAATGATACAGATAATACAATCATACAGGTAATAATATAGATACTGATACAGATAATACAATCATACAGGTAATAATACAAACTATTATACAGGCAACAATATTTATAAATTTGCCTTATAGAAAACTATAAGTCAAGTAATATTTAGCTAAAACTAATTTTTAGTTTTGCAAGAACATCCTTGACGTAAATTGTACTTATTAAAACGGTTGAAGAAACTCATATATATGATGATCGATAAACAGTTTGGCTTCTCTCAATTACGAAAAAAACATCTACAATAAAAAAAAAATTACGTGAAACCTCTCAGGAAATATATTTATATTTGCCAGTGAAAGTCGATAACCGGTAGGGGGTTATAAACGACTGAGAATAGAAGCTTTGTAATACTTCCTCGCAACGAAATAAAACCGGCCAATAAACGAAGAGTTGCAGGAGTGATAAACTAAGTTAAACGTGGTAGGTAAACGCAGACCTTTTAAAACGTTGTTAACAATTAATTGGTCGAGAGCAGCGATTATTTTGTAAGATTTGTGCAGGAACTGTAGGAAGAGAGGCAAGACTGTTGTGGAAGAGAGTAATAGGTAGTAGCTATAGAGAAAGACAGGTGGAAAAAAAGGAGTCAGGTGATGTAATGTACTTACGAGTATAGGATATTTATTATAGCAAATAAAATATATAAGATTTAAGATTTGTAAATTTAGTTTATTAAAAGCCGTAATTAAATGATACTGTATGATTATTAATCTCATATTAATATACATTTCAGATAACTGTATAATGAAAATCACGACAGCAACTTAATATACTATTTTTCACTGTAGTTTACATTGCTGCTTAAAAATAACAAAATTCATTGTGCAATAGACCATTTGAGTCCAGATGTTCTTCAGGCGAAAATAAATTTTATCTTCGTAGTATCATCATATCTTATGAGAACATTTGTTTCAAATAATAAAAGGAAAATGTGATAAAAACAGAATACGATATAGTTCGAAAAATTATTGGACAGATTAAAAAAATGATCTGATAAATAAAAGGAGACAGGAAAGAGCTTGAAGATTGATAGTCGTAGCAGTAATGATTTCCCGATAAAACCAACATTTTGCCAGAGCGTACATAAAACATTTCCGAAACAACCGCTAGAGGAACCACGAAAGGAGAGAAGATGCAGAGGAGAGTAAAAGGAGGAAGGCCAAGAAACGGAGGAGAGAGGAAAATTGAAGAATGGTAGAGGAGTGTAAAAGAGGGAGGAAAATTAGGAAAGGGAGGAGAGAGCAAGAGGGTAAGCAGAGAGATGGGTAACGGAGAGCAAGAAAACGAAATAGCATGAACCTGTAAAATCTCAGTGTTAGAGAGATGTGTGTGTATGTGTGTGTGAGAGAGAGAGAGAGAGAGAGAGAGAGAGAGAGAGAGAGAGAGAGAGAGAGAGAGAGAGTGAGAGTGAGAGTGAGAGGGAGGGAAGAGAGGGAAACAAACTCTTAGAAACAATGTAGCGGTGATGATGTTACTCTAAATATATCTCGCTTTAATCTCTACTTGAGTAACTGGAGAGGTTCTTATGTGTACGTACACACACACACACACACACACACACACACAAAGGCAAGGCCAAGAGTTGACTCGATCCCTGCAGCCATATTAAGGCGAATACATACACACACTAGAGACGAGAACAACATGGTTAAAAGGTAGAGTGCTCTAGTGGGTCGGAGATGTGAGAAGGGGTTACCAGAATGAGAGACGACAGAAAGTAACAGAAAGGGATGATACATCAAAATGAGAGAAAGTAACAAGTGGGGTCCTGTAAGGTTCAGTATTAAGACAGCAACTGTTCATGTGTGTCACTGCTGATGATATAAAACTAATGTGAGGAATGAGAACAGGAGAGGCCAGTGATAGGTAGATTTCAGCAGACTACAGATATAGTAAAAAAGTGACTTCTAGAATTCAACCCAAACAAATACTAGATCATACGATTTGGAGAGAGTTAACTTCAAAAGGAACTGTTTCTTATGCACACTGTAAATATGACTGTAGAATATGTCTTTGCTCAGTTACGAATGGTGACTAGAAACAAGATTTTACAACTTAAACTGTGAGAAGGCTTGCCTCTGCTACCATACTATGGTAGCAGATGCAAGAATGTCTTACTTGGTGAGTTGCATACAACGTGTAGCTGTTGAATATAGCATGTCTAACACAGTGTGCTACATACGTGTGGTCGTTTTATGTAGCATGTCTCACACAGTGTGCTACGTGTGGTCGTTTTATGTAGCATGTCTCACACAGTGTGCTACGTGTGGTCGTTTTATGTAGCATGTCTCACACAGTGTGCTACGTGTGGTCGTTTTATGTAGCATGTCTCACACAGTGTGCTACGTGTTGTCGTTTTATGTAGCATGTCTCACACAGTGTGCTACGTGTGGTCGTTTTATGTAGCATGTCTCACACAGTGTGCTACGTGTGGTCGTTTTATGTAGCATGTCTCACACAGTGTGCTACATACGTGTGGTCGTTTTATGTAGCATGTCTCACACAGTGTGCTACGTGTGGTCGTTTTATGTAGCATGTCTCACACAGTGTGCTACATACGTGTGGTCGTTTTATGTAGCATGTCGCACACAGTGTGCTTCATACGTGTGGTCGTTTTATGTAGCATGTCGCATACAGTGTGCTACATACGTGTGGTCGTTTTATGTAGCATGTCTCACACAGTGTGCTACGTGTGGTCGTTTTATGTAGCATGTCTCACAGTGTGCTACGTGTGGTCGTTTTATGTAGCAAATCTCTCACAGTGTGCTACATACGTGTGGTCGTTTTATGTAGCATGTCTCACACAGTGTGCTACATACGTGTGGTCGTTTTATGTAGCATGTCTCACAGTGTGCTACATACGTGTGGTCGTTTTATGTAGCATGTCTCACACAGTGTGCTATATACGTGTGGTCGTTTTATGTAGCATGTCGCACACAGTGTGCTACATACGTGTGGTCGTTTTATGTAGCATGTTTCACAGTGTGCTACATACGTGTGGTCGTTTTATGTAGCATGTCTCACACAGTGTGCTATATACGTGTGGTCGTTTTATGTAGCATGTCGCACACAGTGTGCTACATACGTGTGGTCGTTTTATGTAGCATGTCTCACACAGTGTGCTACATACGTGTGGTCGTTATATGTGGAATATAGGTAAACTATTTTATTATTTATTCGCCTAAGTTATCCTATTTCAGGAATACACGACAATACTATCACCGCACTTAATGAAGAATACCAGATAAAACACACACACACACACACACCACACACACACACACACACACACACACACACACACATACCTTTAATCAACTGTGTAATTCCAGCTCCGGAAATAACCCAAGGACAAGAGTGAGCCCAATAACTGCGTCTAACAGTGCGACCTTTGCTAGTGGGTTTCCATTCAGTTTGCCCAATCAGCGGCGGACAAATGAGAAGCCAACGGAGCACAGGAATATATTTTAACACATCAGCGGTCTCCCACTAAGGAAGGGCGACCCGAAAGCGAGTAAGGCAGTTTCACCGTCATTCTCTCAGATACTGTCTGGCCAGAAGTGTGATCGCAGTTCAGAAAACCCTCCTTCAGAATGCAGGAACTGTACTTACAACCTCCTGGACTCATGTCTGGGTAAACGGTTCTCCCTGAATTCCTTCATAAAAGTTATCTTGCTCACACTCCAACAGCTCGTCAAACCATAGAAGCCGCTTGCCTCCACTCACTATCTAACAGGATCATACAAGCCTGTTAGATGTCCATGCATTCAAACCTTCCTTTACCTCCTCTCTCCAACCTTTATTAGTACATCGCCTACCCCTTCTTCCTTCCACCCCAAATTTACACGACCTCTTAGTCAACGTGATTCTTTTGTGCTCTCTAAATTCCCGAACCACCTGAACAACCCCTCCTCAGCCCTCTGAAAAATTCTTCTGGTAACCCCACACCACCTACTAATCTCCAATATCAGAATTTTCTGCATAATACTCACGCCATACATTGCCTGCAAATGCATCTATCTCCACTGCTTCCAGGACCCTCCTTGCTGCACCATTTAATATCCACGCTTCACATCCGTGTAACAGTACTGGTACCACTATGCTCTGGTACAGTCCACTTTTTGCCTCTATTTCGCAGTGTGCTAGAATAATATTTATATAAAATAACGCTCCATATATAATGTCATTTTCCGTGTAGTATACGGAAAACGGACGCGTAATATTCCCTGTAAGTGAACGCGTTTTATTCCTGTCAGTCAGGCAGTGGCCAGGACAGGAGCAGATGAGAGGTGTGTTTAGTTCAGTACCAGACGGGTGGTGACGGGGGTAAAGTCATCATGTTTGGGCGGTAGTTTGAGTAGGTAATTTTGATAAGTTTTTTAGTGTATACTATAGGTGTTTGTGTTTAAGTGCTCTCATGTTTATTTGTAAAGCCCTAGTATGCAGGGGCCTGTATCTTGGAGAGTATTTAACGTTTCCACTGTAGGCTAAGCAGCCTGCAGAAAGATGGGGGGGGGGGTTATGGAGCCTCCCTGTTCATAAATATTCATTTACTTTGTTTAACTCATTAGTAGCAGTGTGCTAGTGAGAATGTAAACTGCAGTGTGGTGATTTTTTGTAGTAATAAGTTGTATATAAGTTATTATTAATATATATATTTTATATAGGTGAGTTTTTATCATTCCTAATAAAAATTAATATTGTTTAACATATGAATACATGCTGGCCCAAGGTTTGTGTTTTTCAGAGTAATTTTATAACCCCTAGACAGCAGTGTGAGCAGTCTTAACAGCCAGGAAAATTTTATTTAAGTTACGATATCAAAGTCCTAACACCTCCATGGATAAAGTTCTTCGCCCCCCCCTCCCCACTTCGTCGGTATTATGGCATTACTGTGTGATAACGGTCATCTTCAATTGCTTAGTTGGTTTATACAGGTTGTGGTGCATACGCTGGACCAGTAACCAGGAGCCTAGTCCGGGACTGCACCGCTGGGGCGGTGACCTCTGTAAGCAACTCTAGGTAAACTCCAGGTAAATATCATCTCTCATAAAACCATCAGATGGCAAGTCCACTGCATTATTTGATCATGGGAACTTCTAAACTCGTAATAGTTTAAGGAAAGAAAGCTCCACGGATCAAGAGCCGTAGAGCAGTATGAAGACACTCCCTTGAAGGGATCACCAGCAAGCTTCCAACATGAGATCGTAGAAGATAACATCTGCTACAAAGCAGCAGCTTCACCATCAACATGAGGCTGAAATTGCTAACCATCACAGATCATGAGGGACAGAGAGTGGAAGAGAGAGTGGAATTATTATTATTATTATTATTATCAAAAAGAAGCGCTAAGCCACAAGGGCTATACAGCGCTAGAGAGAGTGGAAAAAAGGGAACATACATGCCAATTAGCAAGTCCTTGTATATACTTGCAGCTGATACACGAAAAAAATACCTTACTCCAGCTTATTATAGGTGGAGAAATATACATTCAATACATCAGAAACTAAAATTATTATACAATAATAAAAAATAATACTTATAAATATTATAGCCAAAGCACACTACCTAAATTACAAATTAAAATATGTAAGTATAAAAAACTAAGAAATAGAAGAAAATCAAACTTGATCCACCTTGGTAGAGAAAGTTCAACTTTCTCAGAGACTAAATGAACCTCCAAATTTGAGAATCTAATCAAATATTCCTTGTAGAAAAAAAAACGAATACTTACGTAGGTACAATTCTATATTATATAAACTTTGTTATTAATAAACACAAAATAGAGATATCAGTTCACTTTAATTTTTTTACTAATATACTTTTGTTTATCATTTATGTTGTTTTTCATTTGGTAATTTATAGAACTTTCTGACTTGTGTAATTTTTTTTAGGGGGGACGGGGGAGGGGGGAGGAGACAGCTATACAATGGCTTTCTTTAGACATAGTGACTTAAGTCTGATATCCTTGTACAACATTCTCACCTTCATTACGGGAAATACAATACCACAACCACATCATACCCTCTTTCCTTCTTCTTTTCTAATTCCCTCTCTTCCCTACCCTCTCCCTCCCTCTACCTGTATGCCTTTTTTTTCATCGCCATTTCCTCCCTCCCTCATTCCTTCCTTCTCATCCCCACCTTCTCTCTCATTAAACAGCGCAGTGATCTAATTAATATTCTCACAACATTTGCCTTTTATTTCAGGCAAAATTAACAACGATTGCTTTAATAACTCAGCTCCACACCCAATTGTAAACTTTTAAAAACTAGGTCAGTGTGGGTGTGCAGGGGGGCACCGTCAGATTATTACTGGAGACCAGGGGGCACCGCAGATTACTGGAGACCAGGGGGCACCGCAGATTATTACTGGAGACCAGGGGGCACCGCAGATTATTACTGGAGACCAGGGGGCACCGCAGATTACTGGAGACCAGGGGGCACCGCAGATTATTACTGGAGACCAGGGGGCACCAGCAGATTATTACTGGAGACCAGGGGGCACCGCAGATTATTACTGGAGACCAGGGGGCACCGCAGATTATAACTGGAGACCAGGGGGCACCGCAGATTATTACTGGAGACCAGGGGGCACCGAAGATTATTACTAGAGACCAGGGGGCATCGCAGATTATTACTGGAGACCAGGGGGCACCGCAGATTATTAATAGAGACCAGAGGCACCGCAGATTATTACTGGAGACCAGGGGGCACCGCAGATTATTCCTGGAGACCAGGGGGCACCCCAGATTATTACTGGAGACCAGGTGGCACCGCAGATTATTACTGGAGCCCAGGGGGCACCGCAGATTACTGGAGACCAGGGGGTACCGCAGATTATTACTGGAGACCAGAGGGCACCGCAGATTATTACTTGAGACCACGGGAGCACCCCAGATTATTACTGGAGACCAGGGGGCACCCTAGATTATTACTGGAGACCAGGCGGCACCGCAGATTATTACTGGAGACCAGGGGGCACCGCAGATTATTACTGGACACCAGGGGGCACCCCAGATTATTACTGGAGACCAGGGGGCACCGCAGATTACTGGAGACCAGGGGGCACCGCAGATTACTGGAGACCAGGGGCACCGCAGATTACTGGAGACCAGGGGCACCGCAGATTACTGGAGACCAGGGGGCACCCTAGATTATTACTGGAGACCAGACGGCACCGCAGATTATTACTGGAGACCAGGGGCACCGCAGATTACTGGACACCAGGGGGCACCGCAGATAATTACTGGAAACCAGAGTTCACCGGAGATTATTACTGGAGACCAGGGGGCACCGCAGAATATTACTGGAGACTACGGGGCCACCCCAGATTATTACTGGAGACCAGGGGACACCCCAGATTATTACTGGAGACCAGGGGGTACCGCAGATTACTGGAGACCAGGGGCAACCGCAAATTATTACTGGAGACCAGGGGGCACCTCAGATTATTACTGGAGACCACGGGAGCACCCCAGATTATTACTGGAGACCAAGGGGCACCCTAGATTATTACTGGGGACCAGGGGGCACCCCAGATTATTACTGGAGACCATGGAGCACCCCAGATTATTACTGGAGACCATGGGGCACCCCAGATCATTACTGGAAACCACGGGAGCACCCCAGATTATTGCTGGAGACCAGGGGGCACCCCAGATTATTACTGGAGACCAGGAGGGCACCCCAAATTATTACTGGAGACCAGGGGGCACCGCAGAATATTACTGGAGATCAGGGGGCACCCTAGATTATTACTGGAGACCAGGGGACACCCTAGATTATTACTGGAAACCAGGAGGGCACCGCAGATTATTACTGGAGACCAGGGGGCATCCCAGATTATTACTGGAAACCAGGGGAGCATCTCAGCTTATTACTGGCGACCAGGGGGCACCCCAGATTGTTACTGAAAACCAGGGGCCACCCCAGATTATTACTGGAACCCAGGGAAGCACCCCAGATTATTACTGGAGACCAGTGAGGGCACCCCAGTTTATTACTGGAGACCACGAGGCCACCCCAGATAATTACTGGAGACGAGGGGTGCACCCCAGATTATTAATGGAGACTAGGGGGACACCCCAGATTATTACTGAAGAACAAGGGGCACCCCAGATTATTAATGGATACCAGGGCGGCACCCCAGATTATTACTGGAGACCAGGGGGCACCCCAGATTATTACTGAAGATTGGGGAGGCACCCAAGATTATTACTGGAGACCAGGGGGCACACCAGATTATTACTGGAGACCAGGGGGCACCCCAGATTATTACTGAAGACCAGGGAGGCACCCCAGATTAATACTGGAGACCAGGGGGCACCCCAGATTATTACTGGAGACCAGAGGGCACCCCAGATTATTACTGAAGACCAGGGAGGCACCCCAGATTATTACTGGAGACCAGGGGGCACCCCATATTTTTACTGGAGACCAGGGAAGACAAACACATATTATTACTAGAGTATACCAAGGGTTTACTTGGAGAGGGTTTCCGGGGTCAACGCCCCCGCGGCCCGGTCTGAGACCAGAGAACACCCCAGCAAATTACTGGAGACCAAGGGGCACCCCAGATTATTACTGGAGACCAGAGAACACCCCTAGATTAATACTGGAGTCCAAAGAACACCCCACCATTTTACTGGAGACCAGCGGGGCACACCAGATTATTGCTGGAGATCAGGGGGCACCCCAGATTATTGGAGACCAGGGGGCACCCCAGATTATTACTGAAAATCAGGGGGGCCCACAGATAATTGCTAGAGACCATAGGGCATCATAGATTATTACTAGAGAGGAGCATAGCACCCCAGATTATTACTGGAGATTAGAGAACACCCCAGACTATCACTGGAGACCAGGGGAGCACCCCAGGTTATTACTGGAGACCAAAGAACACCCCAGCATATTACTGGAGACCAGGTAACACCCCATGTTACCAATGGAGACCAGGAAACAACCCAGGTTATCACTGGAAACCAGGCAACACCCAAGGTTATCATTGGAGACCAGGGAACACCACAGGTTATCACTGTACACCGGGGAACACCCAGGCTATCAGTGGAGACCAGGGAACACCCCAGGTTTTCACTGGAGACCAAGGAACATCCCAAGATATCACTGGAGACCAGGGAACACCCCAGTTTATCACTGGAGAACAGGAAACACACCAGGTTATCACTGGAGAGAAGGGAACACACCAAGTTATCACTGGAGACCAGGGAATACCCAAGGTTATCACTGGAGACCAGGGAACACCCCAGGATACCACTGAAGACCAGGGAACACCCCAGGATACCACTGAAGACCAGGGAACACCACAGGTTATCACTGTACACCGGGGAACACCCAGGCTATCAGTGGAGACCAGGGAACACCCCAGGTTTTCACTGGAGACCAAGGAACACCCCAAGATATCACTGGAGACCAGGGAACACCCCAGTTTATCACTGGAGAACGGGAAACACACCAGGTTATCACTGGAGAGAAGGGAACACACCAAGTTATCACTGGAGACCAGGGAACACCCCAGGATACCACTGAAGACCAGGGAACACCCCAGGTTACCACTGGAGACCAAGGAACACCCCGGATTATCAATGGAGACCAGAGAACACCCCAGGTTATCACTGGAGACAAGGGAACACCCCAGGTTATCACTGGAGACCAGGGAACAAACAAGGTTATCACTGGAGAGCGGGAAATACACAGGTTATCACTGGAGACCGGGGAATACCCAGGTTATCACTGGAGACCAGGGAACATCCCAGGTTATCAGTGGAGAGCGGGGAATACCCAGGTTATTACTGGAGACCAGGCAACACCCCAGGTTATCAATGGAGACCAAGGAAGACCACAGGTTATCACTGGAGACCAAGGAACACCCCAGGGCATCACTGGAGACCAGGGAACACCCCAGGTTATCACTGGATACCAGGGAACACACCAGGTTATCACTGGAAATCAAGGAACACTCCAGGTTATCACAGGAGACCAGGCAACACCTCAGGTTATCACTGGAGACCAGGCAACACCTAAGGTTATCACTGGAGACCAGGCAACACCTCAGGTTATCACTGGAGACCAGGCAACATCCCAGGATATAACTGCAGACCAGGGAACGCCATAGGTTATCACTGGAGACCAGGGGACGCCCCAGGACATTGCAGACCAGGGAACGCCCTAGGTTATCACTGCAGACCAGGGAAAACCCCAGAGTATTACTGGAGACCAGGGAACACCCCGGGTTGCCACCGGAGACCAGGGAACACTCCGGGTTGGCACCGGAGACCAGGGAACACTCCGGGTTGGCACCGGAGACCAGGGAACACTCCGGGTTGGCACCGGAGACCAGGGAACACCCCGGGTTGGCACCGGAGACCAGGGAACACCCCGGGTTGGCACCGGAGACCAGGGAACACCCCGGGTTGGCACCGGAGACCAGGGAACACCCCGGGTTGGCACCGGAGACCAGGGAACACCCCGGGTTGGCACCGGAGACCAGGGAACACCCCGGGTTGGCACCGGAGACCAGGGAACACCCCGGGTTGGCACCGGAGACCAGGGAACACCCCGGGTTGGCACCGGAGACCAGGGAACACCCCGGGTTGGCACCGGAGACCAGGGAACACCGCGGGTTGGCACCGGAGACCAGGGAACACCGCGGGTTGGCACCGGAGACCAGGGAACACTCCAGGTTGGCACCGGAGACCAGGGAACACTCCAGGTTGGCACCGGAGACCAGGGAACACTCCAGGTTGGCACCGGAGACCAGGGAACACTCCAGGTTGGCACCGGAGACCAGGGAACACTCCAGGTTAGCACCGGAGACCAGGGAACACTCCAGGTTAGCACCGGAGACCAGGGAACACTCCAGGTTAACACCGGAGACCAGGGAACACTCCAGGTTAGCACCGGAGACCAGAGAACACTCCAGGTTAGCACCGGAGACCAGGGAACACTCCAGGCTAGCACCGGAGACCAGGGAACACTCCAGGCTAGCACCGGAGACCAGGGAACACTCCAGGCTAGCACCGGAGACCAGGGAACACTCCAGGCTAGCACCGGAAACCAGGGAACACTCCAGGCTAGCACCGGAGACCAGGGAACACTCCAGCTTAGCACCGGAGACCAGGGAACACTCCAGCTTAGCACCGGAGACCAGGGAACACTCCAGCTTAGCACCGGAGACCAGGGAACACTCCAGCTTAGCACCGGAGACCAGGGAACACTCCAGCTTAGCACCGGAGACCAGGGAACACTCCAGCTTAGCACCGGAGACCAGGGAACACTCCAGCTTAGCACCGGAGACCAGGGAACACTCCAGCTTAGCACCGGAGACCAGGGAACACTCCAGGTTAGCACCGGAGACCGGGGAACACTCCAGGTTAGCACCGGAGACCGGGGAACACTCCAGGTTAGCACCGGAGACCGGGGAACACTCCAGGTTAGCACCGGAGACCGGGGAACACTCCAGGTTAGCACCGGAGACCAGGGAACACTGCAGGTTAGCACCGGAGACCAGGGAACACTGCAGGTTAGCACCGGAGACCAGGGAACACTGCAGGTTAGCACCGGAGACCAGGGAACACTGCAGGTTAGCACCGGAGACCAGGGAACACTGCAGGTTAGCACCGGAGACCAGGGAACACTGCAGGTTAGCACCGGAGACCAGGGAACACTGCAGGTTAGCACCGGAGACCAGGGAACACTGCAGGTTAGCACCGGAGACCAGGGAACACCCCTGGTTATCACTGCAGACCAGGGAACACCCCAGGTTATCACTGGAGACCAGGAAACACCCCAGGTTATCACTGGAGACCAGGAAACACCCCAGGTTATCACTGGAGACCAGGAAACGCCCCAGGTTATCACTGAAGACCAGGAAACACCCCAGGTTATCACTGGAGACCAGGAAACACCCCAGGTTATCACTGGAGACCAGGAAACACCCCAGGTTATCACTGGAGACCAGGAAACACCCCAGGTTATCACTGGAGACCAGGAAACACCCCAGGTTATCACTGGAGACCAGGAAACACCCCAGGTTATCACTGGAGACCAGGAAACACCCCAGGTTATCACTGGAGACCAGGAAACACCCCAGGTTATCACTGGAGACCAGGAAACACCCCAGGTTATCACTGGAGACCAGGAAACACCCCAGGTTATCACTGGAGACCAGGAAACACCCCAGGTTATCACTGGAGACCAGGAAACACCCCAGGTTATCACTGGAGACCAGGAAACACCCCAGGTTATCACTGGAGACCAGGAAACACCCCAGGTTATCACTGGAGACCAGGAAACACCCCAGGTTATCACTGGAGACCAGGAAACACCCCAGGTTATCACTGGAGACCAGGAAACACCCCAGGTTATCACTGGAGACCAGGGAACACCCTAGGTTATCACTGGAGACCAGGAAACACCCCAGGTTATCACTGGAGACCAGGAAACACCCCAGGTTATCACTGGATACCAGGAAACACCCCAGGTTATCACTGGAGACCAGAAAACACCCCAGGTTCTCACAAGGTTACCACCATAATGTTCGCTACACTACAAAAAACAGGAACAAACGAGTTAATTTTTTAAAACTTAATCTAAAACGTCTCGCATGTTAACCTTCCTAGCGCTTCATAATCTACTTCCAACCGTTTCCTTCCTTTTTCCCTTTCTTTTCCTTCCTCTTCTCCATACCTTCGCTTCCACATATTTCTCTCTTCTTTGCTCCCTCTTACCTTCTTATACCTTCCTCACCTCCTTCGTTACTACCCGCCTTAACTGGCCTGATGCCAGTCAATATTATTGTTACGACTCCCAGTCTAATCTCCCCCTCCCACACTATCCCTTACATCCATCAATATTACCCCCAACTTCCCCTCAATCCCACCACAGCACCCACCACCAACTCGCCTCTCCTACCGTCACCATAACCCACCACCACCCACACACACCACAAGTAGTACTCCACTTCTGAAAATACTTAATATTCCCGGCATACTATTCACTCTACGCACGTCATATAATTGGCCGCACATTTAGCGTTATTAAAAGTTTAATGGTGGCCATTCCCGGCCCCTTTAGGACGGTGTGGAAAACAGGCGTCTGGTTTATGCTGCAGCGACAGCTTACTTGCAATTTTATGATGGTGTTGGAGGACTGGTGTAGTGCACGACAATTCTTGTTCCTGGTGTTTTGGTGGTGCTGTGATGGTAGTGGTATTATATTGATGGTTGTGGTGTTTGGGTGATGCTATGTTAGTGGTGCTATGGCGGTGTTAGTGCACGGCACTCTTCTTGCTGTTCCTTGTGTTACAGTGGCGGTGTAATATGGTGATTTGGTGGTTTATGGTGTTAACGCGGCTGCAGCAATATATTTATGAATCAGTTGGTATCGATGGTGTTAGATGAATTTTGATGATTTTTTTTTCTGCGCAAATTTGCTGCTACTGTTAAAAGTGTTGCTGTTAATACCAGTTGCAACATAAGGAAAACTACTGTAGACTGTATATAATGAATCGCTTAGTTATTCAGCGGGAGGCGTGGTGAAGGCTCGATTCTCCGTCCACTAACACTGTTGGCACTCTCCATTTATCTTTGTGAGACACTGAAGGCTAGAGCCTCCGACGTCAGACAAGGAAGCAGAGACTGTCTCGACCCAGCCATGGCTTAGTGGCCACAAATGTCGCTTTCATCAAGAAAGTCCGGGATCAAATCTTTGGCCGGGAAAAGGGTATAAAATAAAAAATCTTAGTTATCTCCTGTCCCTACTGCTGCTGATAATAATAATAACTCCAAGACACAGGTGATGAACAAGTTTTCACTGACTACTGAATTGATAATGAATTGCAAACTCACCTAATGGAGAATTCGAACCCATGACAAGTTAGTCCCAAGCGTCTTTATTTTTTTTTTAAGGTATCCATCCCTGACAAGAGACCCTTAAGTAACTGCCCAATTTTTTTTCTTACGACTTTTCATTGCAGTTTCGCTCACAACTCAAGAATGCCTAATCCAATCGGCTTGAAATTTTCAATGTTTATGTACGGTAACTGGTACCATAAAGTAGCCAGATTTCTTTCATTTTCGTTAAATAAATCTCAGTTGATCTCTTCTGACTGATGCAGTTTACTGCCAGGATAGTAATTACAGTTTGTTTGTGTGCTGCCAATATTGTCAGTAGAGTAAAATTAGATTAGTTTTAGTTCATACCATAATGATAACGATCCATCTGATAAGCTTCAAATTTATACCACCGGAGAGGCTTCCTGAGCGCAACGTTAAGTTAGGTTAGGTCAGGTCAGGTTCGTCAGGAAACAAGACAAGTCCTTCCTGACGCGGGTTTTAGATGATGACCCACCATTGGAGCTTTTGGTCATCTGACCGAGGCTTTCCGCTGGCTTATCGGTTCACCCATTCAAAAATTATGGCAAGTTATAACCATTTAGTTATGAGCTCAAGGTTAACACTGTTAGTGTCTGCCGTAAGTTCTACTTTGCCAGTTTTAATGAAGATTGTTATTTATGCTGGATAACTAAAGTATGACGAAATATTCTATAATACTGTTGTATAATAATGCTGCACCTGTTTGCTCTCAGCTGCTGCAAATTTGATATTTTACCGAAACTGTTAAAACATTTGAATGGTTGGAATCAGATCGACTTCAAACCTTCACCGATGGCGGCAATTATTAAAAGAAAGATTGGCGCTCATCTTGACTTCTGTACATTCCAATTTCCTACTTTTAATAAATTGTTTCCCGTGTAAAAACTAGAGAATGCCTCCTTTGATCGGCTTCAAACCTTAAAACACTGCTATATCTTAGTTGGATAATTTGAAATAAAATATAAATGAGAAAAGAAAACACATGATTTTTTTAAGGGAGGAAGAGGAAGCGTTTTTAAATTCAGTGAGAACAGACTTTCCTATTTTCAGGAAACTGGGGGAATAAGAATGTCTCTTCAGTTTAACTCCAAAGTTGGTGTTTCTTAATGGAATATAATGTTGAAATTAGATTTGGGCTGTGTATGTCCTTGTCTGCCATTTTTACCGAAGGAATTCAGATATTCATTTCCATGTGATGACTTGTTAATGATTCTTTTGTTTGGCCTCAAATCTTCAAAGCTAACATTCAACTGTGTGACACATTTACGCAGTAAATGTAGCGTTCATTAAGGTAAAGGGGGGCAATACTGGGATACCGTCATCAGGTTGTGTAGCTACCGAAACACATCCAGCTGTGACAACGTTTCGATCTTTGTAGAGCTTAATCAAGTCAATCATTGACAATAAAAGCTTGTTCTCCCCTCCCCCCGTGTCTTCTCTCATTTTCCATAGTAAACCTAACCTACCACCACCACCACCTCCACTACCTCCTCCCCCCCCCAAAAAAAAAGGCACAATACCCTGTGTGGGCACCTAGCTCCCTTGCAGTGGTGCTCTTTCTTCGTATTTGACTGGCTGCTGCTCCTACTTATTACCTTCCCCACTACTACTACCTTCTACCTCCACTACTACTACTACCTTCTACCTCAACCACTACTACTTTCTACCTCCAGTACTACTACTACCTTCTATCTCCACTACTACTACTACCTTCTACCTCCACTACAACTACTACCTTCTACCTCAACCACTACTACTTTCTACCTCCAGTACTACTACTACTACCTTCTATCTCCACTACTACTACCTTCTACCTCCACTACAACTACTACCTTCTACCTCCACTACTACTACTACCTTCTACCTCAACCACTACTACTACTACCTTCTACCTCAACCACTACTACTTTCTACCTCCAGTACTACTACTACTACTACCTTCTATCTCCACTACTACTACCTTCTACCTCCACTACTACTACTACCTTCTACCTCAGCCACTACTACTACCTTCTACCTCAGCCACTACTACTACCTTCTACCTCAACCACTACTACTACTACCTTCTACCTCCACCACTACTACTACTACCTTCTACCTCCACTACTACTACTACCTTCTACCTCCACTACTACTACCTTCTACCTCCACTACTACTACCTCAACCACTACTACCTTCTACCTCCACTACAAATACTACCTTCTACCTCCACTACAAATACTACCTTCTACCTCCACTACTACTACCTTCTACCTCAACCACTACTACTACTATCTTCTACCTCAACCACTTACTACTACTACCTTCTACCTCCACTACAAATACTACCTTCTACCTCCACTACTACTACCTTCTACCTCAACCACTACTACTACTACCTCCTACCTCCACTACTATTACTACCACCTCCTGCCTATATTTACTCCCTCCTCTCCTTTTCGTTAGTGTGACTTTGTAAATGGTCCAAGTCGGACCGAAACGTCGCCGTAAGCTCCTCTCTTCTATATTCGGCTTATTTGTGTATTACCCACACACTTTCCATCACCATTACCCTCATCTACCCACGCTCCTGCCTACTACCCACTCTTCCCTCACCTACACCCACCACAGGTATATAAAACCTATCAGCAGAATATTTTATTAAACCCGACATCTATTGCAGGCAAAAATAAAACTTATATTTTAGGCTCACAGCTGGCAAGCGTGTCGGCCGTACCGTGTACACACAGCGTGTCGGCCGTCCCGTGTACACACAGCGTGTCGGCCGTCCCGTGTACACACAGCGTGTCGGCCGTCCCGTGTACACACAGCGTGTCGGCCGTCCCGTGTACACACACAGCGTGTCGGCCGTCCCGTGTACACACAGCGTGTCGGCCGTCCCGTGTACACACAGTGTGTCGGCCGTCCCGTGTACACACAGCGTGTCGGCCGTCCCGTGTACACACACAGCGTGTCGGCCGTCCCGTGTACACACAGCGTGTCGGCCGTCCCGTGTACACACAGCGTGTCGGCCGTCCCGTGTACAGTGTTGTGTTGAAGACACACCAGACAGTGTTGTGTTGAAGAGACACCAAACAGTGTAGTGTTGAAGAGACACACCAAACAGTGTAGTGTTGAAGAGACACACCAAACAGTGTAGTGTTGAAGAGACACACCAAACAGTGTAGTGTTGAAGAGACACACCAAACAGTGTAGTGTTGAAGAGACACACCAAACAGTGTAGTGTTGAAGAGACACACCAAACAGTGTAGTGTTGAAGAGACACACCAAACAGTGTTGTTTTTGAAGAGACACACCAAACAGTGTAGTGTTGAAGAGACACACCAAACAGTGTAGTGTTGAAGAGACACACCAAACAGTGTAGTGTTGAAGAGACACAAGACAGTGTAGTGTTGAAGAGACACAAGACAGTGTAGTGTTGAAGAGACACCAAACAGTGCAGTGTTGAAGAGACACACCAAACAGTGTAGTGTTGAAGAGACACACCAAACAGTGTAGTGTTGAAGAGACACCAAACAGTGTAGTGTTGAAGACACACCAAACAGTGCAGTGTTGAAGAGACACCAAACAGTGCAGTGTTGAAGAGACACCAAACAGTGCAGTGTTGAAGAGACACCAAACAGTGTAGTGTTGAAGAGACACCAAACAGTGTAGTGTTGAAGAGACACAAGACAGTATAGTGTTGAAGAGACACCAAACAGTGTAGTGTTGAAGAGACACCAGACAGTGTAGTGTTGAAGAGACACCAAACAGTGTTGTGTTGAAGAGACACCAAACAGTGTAGTGTTGAAGAGACACCAGACAGTGTAGTGTTGAAGAGACACCAAACAGTGTAGTGTTGAAGAGACACCAGACAGTGTAGTGTTGAAGAGACACCAAACAGTGTTGTGTTGAAGAGACACCAAACAGTGTAGTGTTGAAGAGACACCAGACAGTGTAGTGTTGAAGAGACACCAAACAGTGTAGTGTTGAAGAGACACCAGACAGTGTAGTGTTGAAGAGACACCAAACAGTGTAGTGTTGAAGAGACACCAAACAGTGTTGTGTTGAAGAGACACCAGACAGTGTAGTGTTGAAGAGACACCAGACAGTGTAGTGTTGAAGAGACACCAAACAGTGTAGTGTTGAAGAGACACCAGACAGTGTTGTGTTGAAGAGACACCAAACAGTGTATGTTTGAAGAGACACCAGACAGTGTAGTGTTGAAGAGACACCAAACAGTGTTGTGTTGAAGAGACACACCAGACAGTGTAGTGTTGAAGAGACACCAAACAGTGTTGTGTTGAAGAGACACCAAACAGTGTAGTGTTGAAGAGACACCAAACAGTGTTGTGTTGAAGACACACACCAAACAGTGTAGTGTTGAAGAGACACACCAAACAGTGTAGTGTTGAAGAGACACACCAAACAGTGCAGTGTTGAAGAGACACACCAAACAGTGCAGTGTTGAAGAGACACACCAAACAGTGCAGTGTTGAAGAGACACACCAAACAGTGTAGTGTTGAAGAGAGACACCAAACAGTGTAGTGTTGAAGAGACACCAAACAGTGTAGTGTTGAAGAGACACCAAACAGTGTAGTGTTGAAGAGACACCAAACAGTGTAGTGTTGAAGAGACACCAAACAGTGTAGTGTTGAAGAGACACCAAACAGTGTAGTGTTGAAGAGACACCAAACAGTGCAGTGTTGAAGAGACACACCAAACAGTGTAGTGTTGAAGAGACACACCAAACAGTGTAGTGTTGAAGAGACACACCAAACAGTGTAGTGTTGAAGAGACACCAAACAGTGTAGTGTTGAAGAGACACCAAACAGTGTAGTGTTGAAGAGACACACCAAACAGTGTAGTGTTGAAGAGACACCAAACAGTGCAGTGTTGAAGAGACACCAAACAGTGCAGTGTTGAAGAGACACCAAACAGTGCAGTGTTGAAGAGACACACCAAACAGTGTAGTGTTGAAGAGACACACCAAACAGTGTAGTGTTGAAGAGACACCAAACAGTGCAGTGTTGAAGAGACACCAAACAGTGTAGTGTTGAAGACACACCAAACAGTGTAGTGTTGAAGACACACCAAACAGTGCAGTGTTGAAGAGACACCAAACAGTGCAGTGTTGAAGAGACACACCAAACAGTGTAGTGTTGAAGAGACACACCAAACAGTGTAGTGTTGAAGAGACACACCAAACAGTGTAGTGTTGAAGAGACACACCAAACAGTGTAGTGTTGAAGAGACACACCAAACAGTGTAGTGTTGAAGAGACACCAAACAGTGTAGTGTTGAAGAGACACACCAAACAGTGTAGTGTTGAAGAGACACACCAAACAGTGTAGTGTTGAAGAGACACACCAAACAGTGTAGTGTTGAAGAGACACACCAAACAGTGTAGTGTTGAAGAGACACACCAAACAGTGTAGTGTTGAAGAGACACACCAAACAGTGTAGTGTTGAAGAGACACACCAAACAGTGTAGTGTTGAAGAGACACCAAACAGTGCAGTGTTGAAGAGACACCAAACAGTGCAGTGTTGAAGAGACACACCAAACAGTGTAGTGTTGAAGAGACACACCAAACAGTGTAGTGTTGAAGAGACACCAAACAGTGCAGTGTTGAAGAGACACCAAACAGTGTAGTGTTGAAGAGACACCAAACAGTGTAGTGTTGAAGAGACACCAAACAGTGTAGTGTTGAAGAGACACCAAACAGTGTAGTGTTGAAGAGACACCAAACAGTGTAGTGTTGAAGAGACACCAAACAGTGTAGTGTTGAAGACACACCAAACAGTGTAGTGTTGAAGAGACACCAAACAGTGTAGTGTTGAAGAGACACCAAACAGTGTAGTGTTGAAGAGACACCAAACAGTGTAGTGTTGAAGAGACACCAAACAGTGCAGTGTTGAAGAGACACCAAACAGTGTAGTGTTGAAGAGACACCAAACAGTGCAGTGTTGAAGAGACACACCAAACAGTGTAGTGTTGAAGACACACCAAACAGTGTAGTGTTGAAGAGACACACCAAACAGTGTAGTGTTGAAGAGACACCAAACAGTGTAGTGTTGAAGAGACACCAAACAGTGCAGTGTTGAAGAGACACCAAACAGTGCAGTGTTGAAGAGACACACCAAACAGTGTAGTGTTGAAGAGACACACCAAACAGTGTAGTGTTGAAGAGACACACCAAACAGTGTAGTGTTGAAGAGACACCAAACAGTGTAGTGTTGAAGAGACACCAAACAGTGTAGTGTTGAAGAGACACCAAACAGTGCAGTGTTGAAGAGACACCAAACAGTGTAGTGTTGAAGAGACACCAAACAGTGTAGTGTTGAAGAGACACACCAAACAGTGCAGTGTTGAAGAGACACCAAACAGTGTAGTGTTGAAGAGACACCAAACAGTGCAGTGTTGAAGAGACACCAAACAGTGCAGTGTTGAAGAGACACACCAAACAGTGTAGTGTTGAAGAGACACACCAAACAGTGTAGTGTTGAAGACACACCAAACAGTGTAGTGTTGAAGAGACACACCAAACAGTGTAGTGTTGAAGAGACACCAAACAGTGTAGTGTTGAAGAGACACCCAACAGTGCAGTGTTGAAGAGAGACACCAAACAGTGTAGTGTTGAAGAGACACACCAAACAGTGTAGTGTTGAAGAGACACACCAAACAGTGTAGTGTTGAAGAGACACACCAAACAGTGTAGTGTTTGAAGAGACACACCAAACAGTGTAGTGTTGAAGAGACACACCAAACAGTGTAGTGTTTGAAGAGACACACCAAACAGTGTAGTGTTGAAGAGACACACCAAACAGTGTAGTGTTGAAGAGACACACCAAACAGTGTAGTGTTGAAGAGACACACCAAACAGTGTAGTGTTGAAGAGACACACCAAACAGTGTAGTGTTGAAGACACACCAAACAGTGTAGTGTTGAAGACACACCAAACAGTGTAGTGTTGAAGACACACCAAACAGTGTAGTGTTGAAGACACACCAAACAGTGTAGTGTTGAAGAGACACCAAACAGTGTAGTGTTGAAGAGACACCAAACAGTGTAGTGTTGAAGAGACACCAAACAGTGTAGTGTTGAAGAGACACCAAACAGTGTAGTGTTGAAGAGACACCAAACAGTGCAGTGTTGAAGAGACACACCAAACAGTGTAGTGTTGAAGACACACCAAACAGTGCAGTGTTGAAGAGACACCAAACAGTGCAGTGTTGAAGAGACACCAAACAGTGCAGTGTTGAAGAGACACACCAAACAGTGTAGTGTTGAAGAGACACACCAAACAGTGTAGTGTTGAAGACACACCAAACAGTGTAGTGTTGAAGAGACACACCAAACAGTGTAGTGTTGAAGAGACACCAAACAGTGCAGTGTTGAAGAGACACCAAACAGTGCAGTGTTGAAGAGACACCAAACAGTGTAGTGTTGAAGAGACACACCAAACAGTGCAGTGTTGAAGAGACACCAAACAGTGCAGTGTTGAAGAGACACCAAACAGTGCAGTGTTGAAGAGACACACCAAACAGTGTAGTGTTGAAGAGACACCAAACAGTGCAGTGTTGAAGAGACACCAAACAGTGTAGTGTTGAAGAGACACCAAACAGTGTAGTGTTGAAGAGACACCAAACAGTGCAGTGTTGAAGAGACACCAAACAGTGTAGTGTTGAAGAGACACCAAACAGTGCAGTGTTGAAGAGACACCAAACAGTGTAGTGTTGAAGAGACACACCAAACAGTGTAGTGTTGAAGAGACACCAAACAGTGTAGTGTTGAAGAGACACACCAAACAGTGCAGTGTTGAAGAGACACCAAACAGTGTAGTGTTGAAGAGACACCAAACAGTGTAGTGTTGAAGAGACACCAAACAGTGTAGTGTTGAAGAGACACCAAACAGTGTAGTGTTGAAGAGACACCAAACAGTGTAGTTTGAAGAGACACCAAACAGTGTAGTGTTGAAGACACACCAAACAGTGTAGTGTTGAAGACACACCAAACAGTGTAGTGTTGAAGAGACACCAAACAGTGTAGTGTTGAAGAGACACACCAAACAGTGTAGTGTTGAAGACACACCAAACAGTGTAGTGTTGAAGAGACACCAAACAGTGCAGTGTTGAAGAGACACCAAACAGTGTAGTGTTGAAGAGACACCAAACAGTGTAGTGTTGAAGAGACACACCAAACAGTGTAGTGTTGAAGAGACACCAAACAGTGCAGTGTTGAAGAGACACCAAACAGTGTAGTGTTGAAGAGACACCAAACAGTGTAGTGTTGAAGAGACACCAAACAGTGCAGTGTTGAAGACACACCAGACAGTGTAGTGTTGAAGAGACACCAAACAGTGTAGTGTTGAAGAGACACACCAAACAGTGTAGTGTTGAAGAGACACACCAAACAGTGTAGTGTTGAAGAGACACACCAAACAGTGTAGTGTTGAAGAGACACACCAAACAGTGTAGTGTTGAAGAGACACACCAAACAGTGTAGTGTTGAAGACACACCAAACAGTGTAGTGTTGAAGAGACACCAAACAGTGCAGTGTTGAAGAGACACCAAACAGTGTAGTGTTGAAGAGACACCAAACAGTGTAGTGTTGAAGAGAGACCAAACAGTGTAGTGTTGAAGAGACACCAAACAGTGTAGTGTTGAAGAGAGACACCAAACAGTGTAGTGTTGAAGAGACACCAAACAGTGTAGTGTTGAAGAGACACCAAACAGTGTAGTGTTGAAGAGACACCAAACAGTGTAGTGTTGAAGAGACACACCAAACAGTGCAGTGTTGAATAGACACCAAACAGTGTAGTGTTGAAGAGACACACCAAACAGTGCAGTGTTGAAGAGAGACACCAAACAGTGTAGTGTTGAAGAGACACACCAAACAGTGTAGTGTTGAAGAGACACCAAACAGTGTAGTGTTGAAGAGACACACCAAACAGTGTAGTGTTGAAGAGAGACACCAAACAGTGTAGTGTTGAAGAGACACACCAAACAGTGCAGTGTTGAAGAGAGACACCAAACAGTGTAGTGTTGAAGAGACACACCAAACAGTGTAGTGTTGAAGAGACACACCAAACAGTGTAGTGTTGAAGAGACACACCAAACAGTGTAGTGTTGAAGAGACACACCAAACAGTGTAGTGTTGAAGAGACACACCAAACAGTGTAGTGTTGAAGAGAGACACCAAACAGTGTAGTGTTGAAGAGAGACACCAAACAGTGTAGTGTTGAAGAGACACACCAAACAGTGTAGTGTTGAAGAGAGACCAAACAGGTTAACGCACCTACACTACTATAAATATTCCCTCTCACAAACATTCCTCCTAGGTTGACAGACAACATCCATCCAGGAAATCATGTAGTCTTGTACAATTGTGAAAGGAAAGTCTGTTAAACATTTCAAACTCTGAAAACTGCTGGTGTTTCCTTCCTGTGTTGAGAAGACGTTAGATGGCAGGTACATCGCATCAACCTCTACTTTCAGTTGTACTTCCCAGTGTTTTTCATGTACGTTCTTATTACTGAAGTATGCTGTCCGGTTTATGAGGCATTATCTGAGGCCAAGCAGCGGAAGGTGATGATCTGAGAAATGAAAGTTAAGACATGTGTAACATCTGTAGACGTTTCGCAATCCAGTGGCTTCATCAATACACATACTAGAACATAACTTCAAGACAGTAGAACTATATAAAAGACACACACTACCTGACGCCTACATAAGCACCAGCCTCCTTATCTGTGCTCCAGAATCTCCACAACTACGGTGCTCTTCACACCAACTCCAAGGCTGAGGGACTGATTACCTCATCTTTTGTATATAGTTCTACTGTCTTCAAGTTATATCCTAGAATCTATATTGACAAAGCCACTGGATGGCGAAACGTCTACAATAAAGATACCCAGATGTTGCACACGTGTCTTAACTTTCATCTTATCGGTATTGCATACCTTTCATGCACGATCTGAGAAATGCAGAGATATGCCACACTGGAGACCTGGAGTTTACCTGGAGAGAGTTCCGGGGGTCAACGCCCCCGCGGCCCGGTCTGTGACCAGGCCTCCTTAGGTCAGTGTCCCAGGATGCGACCCACACCAGTCGACTAACACCCAGGTACCCATTTTACTGATGGGGAACATAGACAACAGGTGGAAAGAAACACGTCCAATGTTTCTACTCTGGCTGGGAATCGAACCCAGGCCCTCACCGTGTGAAGCGAGAGCGTTAACCACCAGGCCACCAGAGCCCAAACCTTCCTGATATGTGTTCCTGTAGGGATATCGACAATGGACAGAGATATTTCTATAACGATACCAAGAAAGTCTAGCTTGGTAATCCAGTAAGGACAGAGAAGTGTTCCTATTAAGATACCGATAAAGATGTATACATTAAATTTGTAATAATTTTCTTTCTAAAAACACATCGTTCATTGTCAATAATACTGTTGTTTTTATTACCTGGAAAGCTAACACTGTTGAATCCAGTGTAACAGCAGTATTAGCAGCAACAACAGCAGATGCAGTATTAGCAGCAACAACAGCAGATGCAGTATTAGCAGCAACAACAGCAGAAGCAGTATTAGCAGCAACAACAGCAGAAGCAGTATTAGCAGCAACAACAGCAGAAGCAGTATTAGCAGCAACAACAGCAGAAGCAGTATTAGCAGCAACAACAGCAGAATGCAGTATTAGCAGCAACAACAGCAGAAGCTATACAGCACAACAGCAGAAGCAGTATTAGCAGCAACAACAGCAGAAGCAGTATTAGCAGTAACAGCAGCATCAGCAGTATTAGCAGCAACAACAGCAGAAGCAGTATTAGCAGCAGCAACAACAGCAGAAGCAGTATTAGCAACAACAACAGCAGAAGCAGTATTAGTAGCAACAACAGCAGAAGCAGTATTAGCAGCAACAACAGCAGAAGCAGTATTACAGCAAAAAACAGCAGAAGCAGTATTAGCAACAACAACAGCAGAACAGTATTAGTACAACAACAGCAGAAGCAGTATTAGCAGCAACAACAGCAGAAGCAGTATTAGCAGCAACAACAGCAGAAGCAGTATTAGCAGCAACAACAGCAAGCAGTATTAGCAGCAACAACAGCAGAAGCGATAAGCAACAACGCAAAGCATATATACAACAACACAGAAGCAGTTTTAAAGCACAACAACAACAGAAGCAGTATTAGCAGCAACAACAGCAGAAGCATTATTAGCAGCAACAACACAGAAGCAGAAATTAGCAGCAACACAGCAGAAGCAGTTTTAGTACAACAACAGCAGAAGCAGTTTTAAAGTACAACAACAGCAGAAGCAGTATTAGTAGCAACAACAGCAGAAGCAGTATTAGCAGCAACAACAGCAGAAGCAGTTTTAGTAGCAACAACAGCAGAAGCATGTATTAGCAGCAACAACAACAGAAGCAGTATTACAGCAACAACAGCAGAAGCAGTATAGCAGCAACAACAGCAAGAAGCAGTATTAGTAGCAACAACAGCAAAAGCAGTATTGGGCAGAAACAACAACAGATGCATTTATTAGCAGCAACAACAACAGATGCATATTAGCAGCAACAACAACAGATGCAGTATTAGCAGCAACAACAACAGATGCAGTATTAGTAGCAACAACAACAGATGCAGTATTAGCAGCAACAACAACAGATGCAGTATTACAGCAACAACAACAGATCAGTATTAGCAGCAACAACAACAGATGCAGTATTAGCAGCAACAACAGCAAAGCAGTATTAGCAGCAACAACAACAGATGAAAGATTAGCAGCAACAAAACAGATGCAGTTTTACAGCAACAACAACAGATGCAGTATTAGCAAGCAACAACCAACAGATGCAGTATTAGTAGCATCAACACAATGCAGAATTAGCATCAACAACACAGAAAGCAGTATTAGTAGCAAAACAGCAGAATGCAGAAATTAGAGCAACAACAACATATGTCAATTAGCAGCAACAAAAACAATGCAGTAATTAGCACAAAACAACGATGCAGTATTACAGCAACAACAACCAGAGCAGTATTAGTAGCAACAACAACAGATGCAGTATTAGCAGCAACAACAACAGATGCAGTTTTAAAGCAGCAACAACAACAGATGCAGTATTAGCAGCAACAACAACAGATGCAGTATTAGCAGCAACAACAACAGATGCAGTATTAGCAGCAACAACAACAGATGCAGTATTAGCAGCAACAACAACAGATGCAGTATTAGCAGCAACAACAGCAGAAGCAGTATTAGCAGCAACAACAACAGATGCAGTATTAGCAGCAACAACAACAGATGCAGTATTAGCAGCAACAACAGCAGATGCAGTATTAGCAGCAACAACAACAGAAGCAGTATTAGCAGCAACAACAACAGAAAGCAGTATTAGCAGAACACAACAGATGCAGTATTAGCAGCAACAACAGAAGAAGCAGTATTAGCAGCAACAACAACAGAAGCAGTATTAGCAGCAACAACAGAAGAAGCAGTATTAGCAGCAACAACAGAAGAAGCAGTATTAGCAGCAACAACAGAAGAAGCAGTATTAGCAGCAACAACAGAAGAGCATATTAGCAGCAACAAACAGAAGCAGTATTAGCAGCAACAACAGCAGAAGCAGTATTAGCAGCAACAACAGCAGAAGCAGTATTAGTAGCAACAACAACAGATGCAGTATTAGTAGCAACAACAACAGATGCAGTATTAGAGCAACAACAACAGATGCAGTATTAGTAGCAACAACAACAGATGCAGTATTAGTAGCAACAACAACAGATGCAGTATTAGCAGCAACAACAGCAGAAGCAGTATTAGTAGCAACAACAGCAGAAGCAGTATTAGCAGCAACAACAACAGAAGCAGTATTAGCAGCAACAACAGCAGAAGCAGTATTAGTAGCAACAACAGCAGAAGCAGTATTAGCAGCAACAACAACAGAAGCAGTATTAGTAGCAACAACAACAGAAGCAGTATTAGCAGCAACAACAGCAGAAGCAGTATTAGTAGCAACAACAACAGAAGCAGTATTAGCAGCAACAACAACAGAAGCAGTATTAGCAGCAACAACAGCAGAAGCAGTATTAGTAGCAACAACAACAGATGCAGTATTAGCAGCAACAACAACAGAAGCAGTATTAGCAGCAACAACAACAGAAGCAGTATTAGCAGCAACAACAGCAGAAGCAGTATTAGCAGCAACAACAACAGATGCAGTATTAGCAGCAACAACAACAGATGCAGTATTAGCAGCAACAACAACAGATGCAGTATTAGCAGCAACAACAACAGAAGCAGTATTAGTAGCAACAACAACAGATGCAGTATTAGCAGCAACAACAGCAGAAGCAGTATTAGCAGCAACAACAACAGAAGCAGTATTAGTAGCAACAACAACAGATGCAGTATTAGCAGCAACAACAACAGAAGCAGTATTAGCAGCAACAACAGCAGAAGCAGTATTAGTAGCAACAACAACAGATGCAGTATTAGCAGCAACAACAACAGAAGCAGTATTAGCAGCAACAACAACAGAAGCAGTATTAGCAGCAACAACAGCAGAAGCAGTATTAGCAGCAACAACAACAGATGCAGTATTAGCAGCAACAACAACAGATGCAGTATTAGCAGCAACAACAACAATGCAGTATTAGCAGCAAACAACAACAGAAGCAGTATTAGTAGCAACAACAACAGATGCAGTATTAGCAGCAACAACAGCAGAAGCAGTATTAGCAGCAACAACAACAGATGCAGTATTAGCAGCAACAACAACAGATGCAGTATTAGCAGCAACAACAACAGATGCAGTATTAGCAGCAACAACAACAGATGCAGTATTAGCAGCAACAACAGCAGATGCAGTATTAGCAGCAACAACAGCAGAAGCAGTATTAGTAGCAACAAGAGCAGAAGCAGTATTAGCAGCAACAACAACAGAAGCAGTATTAGCAGCAACAACAGCAGAAGCAGTATTAGCAGCAACAACAGAAGAAGCAGTATTAGCAGCAACAACAACAGAAGCAGTATTAGCAGCAACAACAGCAGAAGCAGTATTAGCAGCAACAACAGCAGAAGCAGTATTAGTAGCAACAAGAGCAGAAGCAGTATTAGCAGCAACAACAACAGAAGCAGTATTAGCAGCAACAACAGAAGCAGTATTAGCAGCAACAACAGCAGATGCAGTATTAGTAGCAACAACAGCAGATGCAGTATTAGCAGCAACAACAGCAGATACAGTATTAGTAGCAACAACAGCAGATGCAGTATTAGCAGCAACAACAGCAGATGCAGTATTAGCAGCAACAACAACAGAAGCAGTATTAGCAGCAACAACAACAGATGCAGTATTAGCAGCAACAACAACAGAAGCAGTATTAGCAGCAACAACAGCAGATGCAGTATTAGCAGCAACAACAGCAGATGCAGTATTAGCAGCAACAACAGCAGATGCAGTATTAGCAGCAACAACAACAGAAGCAGTATTAGCAGCAACAACAGCAGATGCAGTATTAGCAGCAACAACAACAGATGCAGTATTAGCAGCAACAACAGCAGATGCAGTATTAGCAGCAACAACAACAGATGCAGTATTAGCAGCAACAACAACAGAAGCAGTATTAGCAGCAACAACAGCAGATGCAGTATTAGCAGCAACAACAGCAGATGCAGTTATAGCAGCACAACAGCAGATGCAGTATTAGCAGCAACAACAACAGAAGCAGTATTAGCAGCAACAACAACAGATGCAGTATTAGCAGCAACAACAACAGATGCAGTATTAGCAGCAACAACAACAGAAGCAGTATTAGCAGCAACAACAGCAGATGCAGTATTAGTAGCAACAACAGCAGATGCAGTATTAGCAGCAACAACAGCAGATGCAGTATTAGCAGCAACAACAACAGAAGCAGTATTAGCAGCAACAACAACAGATGCAGTATTAGCAGCAACAAAACAGAAGCAGTATTAGCAGCAACAACAGCAGATGCAGTATTAGCAGCAACAACAGCAGATGCAGTATTAGCAGCAACAACAGCAGATGCAGTATTAGCAGCAACAACAACAGAAGCAGTATTAGCAGCAACAACAGCAGATGCAGTATTAGCAGCAACAACAACAGATGCAGTATTAGCAGCAACAACAGCAGATGCAGTATTAGCAGCAACAACAACAGAAGCAGTATTAGCAGCAACAACAGCAGATGCAGTATTAGCAGCAACAACAGCAGATGCAGTATTAGTAGTAGTAACAACAACAACAACAACAACAACAGCAGCAGCAGCATAAAGTTCAGTCCTGACTTGAAGGGAAAATTTGACACGTCACTCACGGGAGTTTATAAAAGGTAATCTGATTTTGTTATATTCCAGCATTTATAATTCCACGCATAAAATATCACACAAGCTGAATGATTTATAGAATTTTAGAACATTGAGCTATCCTGCCACCGTAGGTCGCCTCCTAACACCAAACATTCACCATAACTTAACCTTAGTTGTGTTTTCAGTAGATGAAAATGACTCGCAGAACTCTATCATTCCCTCATAACTTACTGAATAAGACGCTTGTGATTTTAACTTGCAAGATTAAAGTCCGGCTTACCAACTGCCTCAAATCTCTCCGTAGATATCACCAAGCTTACACTCCAACAGTAAGTTACTCGCAATAACCGCTGGCGTTTATTTGTGGAGCTTTAAGCTCTACCTCTCACTACCTCCTTCACATCCTCCTTGTACGTCCCTATCATCATCATCCACTCAAAATCAACTTATTTTGATCCATTCTTTCTACCACGACTTCAAACTTATTGTCTATATACTCTTCACAACAAACTCTGATCTTTAACATGATATTTACACTGCTTCAAGCCTCGTCCTATTATATGTAACATTCTACATATTAATACCTAATCCTAATATGCAAGATATGTTGAGAATGTACTTTGTCAGCTGCCGTGTACTGAGATACATAATTTTCTGCTTACCATGAATTCACTTTTCCTTCCATTAAATTTATTATGGAGAGTGAGAGTGATTCATTTTATTTCTGGATTCTAACACCCATGATAATGGTTCTTAAGATTTCGTTCGGATTTTTAACCCCGGATTTTCAGCCGGATGGTTTGCTACCCAGGGTAACCCAGGAGAGTCAGTGCGTCATCGAGGACTGTCTTATTTCCATTGGGGTCCTCAATCTTGTCCCTCAGGATGCGACCCACACTAGTCGACTAACACCCAGGTACCTACTTAGTGCTAGGTGAATAGGACAACAGGTGTAAGGAAACGAGTCGAAATGTTTGTACCCCGCCGAGAATCAAACCCGGGACCTCCGTGTGTAAAGTGAGAGCTTTGCCAAGATGGCCACGGGGTCGCCACTAGACTTACAAATTCCCACTTTTACACACACACACACACACACACACACACACACACACAAACGTTTTCCCACAGATTCCTGGGTGCTCCAGCAGCTACCTTCTCATCATCACTTATGATTGTTGTTCCTCCTCCTGTACTTCATTCCAATCTTACCCACCATCTTTCATTCTATATTCTACTTATTATAATCACGTTTAGTTCCTTCCTTAACACAGCATTGCAAATTCTTGCAACTCGTGCAGTTTAACTATGGAATCTTGATAGCACTGTGCCAAATACATACAGCATTTTATTATTATTATTATTATAATCAAGGGGGAACGCTAATCCCGTAAGATTACGCAGCGCCTGTGGGGGGGGGGGATGTGGAAGGTATTCAGGCTTAATTCAGGAAACTGGAGCACAGATCCAACTCCCTAGATTAAGAATCCATCCCCTCAAGGAACCTTCCTTGAGGGGATGGGACATACATACAGAAACCGTGATGATTCTGATTTTATATCAAATTAGGTATCTCTCAACATTCTCTCTTTAAAACTTTAACAACCTTATCATTCACTTCTTACAAAAGAACATACATCTAAGAATGGAGAACAGGCCTACAGGCCCATACTGGGCAAGTCCTTTAAAAATTCAACCCTTCTCACCTTATATAGACACATTCAACAATCGCAGGACCGTTGTTAAGACACATAAGCAACACTTAAGCAACTTTATTCCGAAACTACTACTACTCTGCACCTCTCTTTCCGACAGTATTTAAGTCTCAACACTGTCGCTTGATCTTCAGTTAGTTCCAGACTTTGGAACAGAACTTCTCCAGGCTGAGGGACTGACAACCTCAAATCGACGACTTTAAGGGTGATGGACTGATTACATCGTCTTCACAACTCTACTGCTCCTGCCTACTTTCTGTACTCGACTGAAGAAGCCTACTGTGTAGGCGAAACGTTTCGGAATAAAGTTGCTTAAGTGTTGCTTATGTGTCTTAACAACCATCCTGTCGGTATTGTATACCATTTTGATATTCAATCACAGGACCCCTATGTAAATAAGTCACTGACTTTTCTGGGTTATCCCAGGTTCTCTACACATATGCTGCTGTGTATGATAATCTATGTAACTATTTGTGTATACTTGAATAAACTTACACAACACACTAACGTATCCAAGTCCATGCCAAAATTTTGCGACTGGTTCAGTGACAGTTACGATTTTCATACTAATATAGCCACACTCTCTGAAGTGTTGGTAGTGATGATAATGATGGTGATAGTGAATAAACAGAAGATTGGACAGACAACTTGAGCCGTGATCCTGACATGTAGTAGGCGGCCCTAACAAGACCACGGACTGGATCCCAATCCAGTCTTCCGATTATTCACCGCGTCATTTGGTTCAACTTGGGTTAATGGTGATAATTTCAATGGTTGTGATGGTTGTTGTAGTTAAGCGGTGAACAGAGTGGCACTAAGCCAGTGTAACATTAACGTTGGTTTACGTACTTTGAAGAAATAGAAGATTAGTGATTAGGATTGAGGTGAGGCCACAAATTAGCTTAATGGTCATAACAGCTATTGTAAGAAACCTGCTTTAAGCGCCGAAGAATTTGAATACTTCTCGAGGTGCAACCAAAAGAGAGGAGAGAAGAGAAGTAAGATGAAGTAGAACGAAGCTGGAGAGGGAGAGAGAAAACATACTAGTGTGTGCACACTGTCTGAAACCATTGCGTAGCTCTGTATACACGAGCAAGTTTTCTACTGACAACAAATAATCGGCTATTCCTTCGTACCACCCTCTCACACTAGTTTATACTCCTCTAGCATCAATGTAATGAAATTACACATTAAGCTGGCAACTGTGGGTAAAGCAAAACACATAGGTAGCTGGTCAGACAGCGTGCATTGTAAGGAACCACAGGGGCTCGTAGCAGTGGTACACAGCACTCAGCTGGACACTTAGGTTTAGCACAAGTGAGGATGTGTAAATACAAGTCTGTTACACTGTTGTACCACAGTTCACTAGCAGTAAAAAGGTACCTGGATGTTGGTGACTGATGTGGTAGCAAAACACTAGGCTGGTAGCAGTGGGTTGCACACACGGTGCAGACTTAGGGTAGCAACACACTAGAGTGGGACACTGAACATGGTGCAACACTAGTTGTAGCATGTGGTAGCAAACACTAGCTGGTAAGCACTGTGGTAGCAAATTTCTTCAGCCACAAGCTAGGTAGAGTGGAATAGTTGGGAAGCATGTGGGTAGCAACACATACTAGCTAAGCATGAGGGTAAACTCACTAGCTGGGAGATGTGAGTACGACCACTAATGAGCACGTGGGTCAGAAACTCTGGTAGCCTGGGTACCCCTGCGAACCATCAACTAGGTGAGTACACTAGTGGTAGCAACACACTGGGCTGGTAGCACTGTGGGTAGCAACACACTAGCTGGTAGCACTGTGGGTAGCAACACACTAGTGCACTGGTACAACACACTAGCTGGTAGCACTGTGGGTGAACACACTAGCTGGTAGCACTGTGGGTACACAACAACCACTAGGCTGGTAGCACTGTGGGTACAACCACTAGGCTGGTAGCACTGTGGGTAGCAAACACTAGGCTGAAGCATGTAGGTAAGCAACACAGTAGACTGTAGCACTGTGGGTAGCAAACACATAGCTGGTAGCACTGTGGGTAGCAACACACTAGCTGGTAGCACTGTGGGTAGCAACACACTAGTGGTAGCACTGTGGGTAGCAACACATTAGCTGGTAGCACTGTGGGTAGCAACACACTAGCTGGTAGCAAACCACTGTGAGTGGAACAACACACAGCTGGTCAGCACTGTGGGTAGCAACACACTAGTGGTAGCACTGTGGGTAGCAACCACTAGCTGGTAGCATGTGGGTAGCAACACATAGCTGGTAGCACTGTGGGTAGCAACATAGCTGGTAGCACGTGGGTACAACACCTAGCTGGTAGCACTGTGGGTAACAACACACTAGCTGGTAGCACTGTGGGTAGCAACATTAGCTGGTAGCAACACACTAGCTGGTAGCACTGTGGGTAACAACACACTAGCTGGTAGCACTGTGGGTAGCAACAAACTAGCTGGCAGCACTGTGGGTAGCAACACACTAGCTGGAAGCACTGTGGGTAGCAACACACTAGCTGGCAGCACTGTGGGTAGCAACACACTAGCTGGTAGCACTGTGGGTAGCAACACACTAGCTGGTAGCACTGTGGGTAGCAACAATACTGAGCACTGAGGGTAGCAACATAGTGGGTAGCAAACACACTAGCTGGTAGCACTGTGGGTAGCAACACACTAGCTGGTAGCACTGTGGGTAGCAACACACTAGCTGGTAGCACTGTGGGTAGCAACACACTAGCTGGTAGCACTGTGGGTAACACACTAGCTGGTAGCACTGTGGGTAGCAACACACTAGCTGGTAGCACTGTGGGTAGCAACACTAGCTGGTAGCAACACACTAGCTGGTAGCACTGTGGGTAGCAACACACTAGCTGGTAGCACTGTGGGTAGCAACACACTAGCTGGTAGCACTGTGGGTAGCAACACACTAGCTGGTAGCACTGTGGGTAGCAACACACTAGCTGGTAGCACTGTGGGTAGCAACACACTAGCTGGTAGCACTGTGGGTAGCAACACACTAGCTGGTAGCACTGTGGGTAGCAACACACTAGCTGGTAGCACTGTGGGTAGCAACACTAGCTGGTAGCAACACACTAGCTGGTAGCACTGGGAGTGGTAGCAACACACTAGCTGGTAGCACTGAGGGTAAACACACTAGCTGGTAGCACTGTGGGTAGCAACACCACACTAGCTGGTAGCACTGTGGGTAGCAACACACTAGCTGTAGCACTGTGGGTAGCAACACACTAGCTGGTAGCACTGTGGGTAGCAACACTAGCTGGCAGCACTGTGGGTAGCAACACACTAGCTGGTAGCACTGAGGGTAGCAACACACTAGCTGTAGCACTGTGGGTAACAACACACAGCTGGTAGCACTGTGGGTAGCAACACACTAGCTGGTAGCACTGTGGGTAGCAACACACTAGCTGGTAGCACTGTGGGTAGCAACAACTAGCTGGTAGCACATGTGGGTAGCAACACACTAGCTGGTAGCACTGTGGGTAACAACACACTAGCTGGTAGCACTGTGGGTAGCAACACACTAGCTGTAGCACTGTGGGTAGCAACACACTTAGCTGGTATAGCACTGTGGGTAGCAACACACTAGCTGGTAGCACTGTGGGTAGCAACACAGCTGAGCATGTGGTACAACACACTAGCTGTAGCACTGTGGGTAGCAACACACTAGCTGGTAGCACTGTGGGTAGCATAACACACTAGCTGGTAGCACCATGTGGGTAGCAAACACACTAGCTGGTATTGCACAGTGTGTGGTAGCAAACACACTAGAGCTGGCTAGACCCACTGTGAGGGTAGCAACACACTAGCTGGTAGCACTGTGGGTAGCAACACACTAGCTGGTAGCACTGTGGGTAGCAACACACTAACTAGTAGCACTGAGGGTAGCAACACACTAGCTGGTAGCACTGTGGGTAGCAACACTAGCTGGCAGCACTGTGGGTAACAACACTAGCTGGTAAAACTGTGGGTAGCAACACACTAGCTGGTAGCACTGTGGGTAGCAACACACTAGCTGGTAGCACTGTGGGTAACAACACACAAGCTGGTAGCACTGTGGGTAGCAACACACTAGCTGGTAGCACTGTGGGTAGCAACACACTAGCTGGTAGCACTGTGGGTAGCAACACACTAGCTGGTAGCACTGTGGGTAACAACACACAAGCTGGCAGCACTGTGGGTAGCAACACACTTACTAGTAGCACTGTGGGTAGCAACACATTTGCTGGTAGCACTGTGGGTAGCAACACATTTGCTGGTAGCACTGTGGGTAGCAACACACAGCTGTAGCACTTGGGTAGCAAACACACTAGCTGATAGCACTGTGGGTAGCAACACACTAGCTGGTAGCACTGTGGGTAGCAACACACTAGGCTGGTAGCACTGTGGGTAGCAACACACTAGGCTGGCAGCATTGTGGGTAGCAACACACTAGCTGGTAGCACTGTGGGTAGCAACACACTAGCTGGTAGCACTGTGGGTAGCAACACACTAGGCTGGTAGCACTGTGGGTAGCAACACACTAGCTGGTAGCACTGTGGGTAGCAACACACACTAGTGGTAGCAACACACTAGCTGGACTGTGGGAGCAACACACTAGCTGGTAGCACTGTGGGTAGCAACACACTAGCTGGTAGCACTGTGGGTAGCAACACACTAACTAGTAGCACTGAGGGTAGCAACACACTAGCTGGTAGCACTGTGGGCAGCAACACACTAGCTGGTAGCACTGTGGGTAGCAACACACTAGCTGGTAGCACTGTGGGTAGCAACACACTAGCTGGTAGCACTGTGGGTAGCAACACACTAGCTGGTAGCACTGTGGGTAGCAACACATTAGCTGGTAGCACTGTGGGTAGCAACACACTAGCTGGCAGCACTGTGGGTAGCAACACACTTAGCCTTGGTAGCAACTGTAGTGGTAGCAACACACAGCTGTAGCACTGTGGGTAGCAACACACTAACTGGTAGCACTGTGGTAGCAACACACTAGCTGGTAGCACGTGGGTAGCAACACATAGCTGGTAGCACTGGGGTAGCAACACACTAGCTGGTAGCACTGGGGTACAACACACAGCTGGTAGCACTGTGGGTAGCAACACACTAGCTGGTAGCACTGTGGGTAGCAACACACTAGCTGGTAGCACTGTGGGAAGCAACACACTAGCTGGTAGCACTGTGGTTAGCAACACACTAGCTGGTAGCACTGTGGTAGCAACACAAGCTGGTAGCACTGTGGGTAGCAACACACTAGCTGGCAGCACTGTGGGTAGCAACACACTAGCTGGCAGCACTGTGCGGTAATAGGCAGAACACACACTAGCTGGTAGCACTGTGGGTAGCAAACACACTAGCTGGTAGCACTGTGGGTAGCAACACACTAGCTGGTAGCACTGTGGGTAGCAACACACTAGCTGGAGCACTGTGGGTAGCAACACACTAGCTGGTAGCACTGGGGGTAGCAACACTAGCTGGTAGCACTGTGGGTAGCAACCACTAGCTGGTAGCACTGTGGGTAGCAACGCATTAGCTGGTAGCACTGTGGTAGCAACACACTAGCTGGCAGCATGTGGTAGCAACACACTAGCTGAAGCACTGTGGGTAGCAACACACTAGCTGGCAGCACCTGTGTGCGGGTAGCAACACACTAGCTGGCAGCACTGTGGGTAGCACACACATAGCTGTAGCACTGTGGGTAGCAACACACTAGCTGGTAGCACTGTGGGTAGCAACGACACTTAGCTGGAGCACTGTGGGTAGCAACACACTAGCTGGTAGCACTGTGGGTAGCAACACACTAGCTGCAGCACTGTGGGTAGCAACACTAGCTGAGCATGGCAGCAACTAGCTGAAGTGTAGCAACACACTAGCTGGTAGCACTGAGGGTAGCAACACACTAGCTGGTAGCACTGTGGGTAGCAACACACTAGCTGGTAGCACTGTGGGTAGCAACACACTAACTAGTAGCACTGAGGGTAGCAACACACTAGCTGGTAGCACTGTGGGTAGCAACGCATTAGCTGGTAGCACTGTGGGTAGCAACACACTAGCTGGCAGCACTGTGGGTAGCAACACACTATCTGGCAGCACTGTGGGTAGCAACACACTATCTGGCAGCACTGTGGGTAGCAACACACTAGCTTGTAGCACTGTGGGTAGCAACACACTAGCTTGTAGCACTGTGGGTAGCAACACACTAGCTGGCAGCACTGTGGGTAGCAACACACTAGATGGTAGCACTGTGGGTAGCAACACACTAGCTGGTAGCACTGTGGGTAGCAACACACTAGCTGGTAGCACTGTGGGTAGCAACACACTAGCTGGTAGCACTGTGGGTAGCAACACACTAACTAGTAGCACTGTGGGTAGCAACACACTAGCTGGCAGCACTGTGGGTAGCAACACACTAGCTGGTAGCACTGGGTAGAACCACAGCTGGTCACTGTGGGTAGCAACACACTAGCTGGCAGCACTGTGGGTAGCAACACACTAGCTGGTAGCACTGTGGGTAGCAACACACTAGCTGGTAGCACTGTGGGTAGCAACACACTAGCTGGAGCACTGTGGGTAGCAACACACAGCTGGTAGCACTGTGGTAGCAACACACTACTGGCACTGTGGGTAGCAACACACTAGCTGGCAGCACTGTGGGTAGCAAACACTAGCTGGTAGCACTGTGGGTAGCAACACACTACTGTAGCACTGTGGGTAGCAACACACTAGCTGGCAGCACTGTGGGTAGCAACACACTAGCTGGTAGCACTGTGGGTAGCAACACACTAGCTGGCAGCACTGTGGGTAGCAACACTAGCTGGTAGCACTGTGGGTAGCAACACACTAACTAGTAGCACTGTGGGTAGCAACACACTAGCTGGCAGCATTGTGGGTAGCAACACACTAGCTGGTAGCACTGTGGGTAGCAACACACTAGCTGGCAGCATTGTGGGTAGCAACACACTAGCTGGCAGCATTGTGGGTAGCAACACACTAGCTGGTAGCTCTGTTGCTATCCATACGACTAGATCAAGAAATAAGCCGACACAGAATAACAAGAACGTAATTATACATTTAACGAGTTTTACAAGAAGGATAATGATGGTAATGATGGTAATGATGATGATAATTACAGCTGGCGCTGAAACTTTAACATTTCAACACGAACGTAGTGTTGTATTGGTAATTTTTTCAATGTTTTTCAAACAGTTAAGACATATCTTGAAATTTCACGATGTCAACACAGGTAAAGCTTCTATGATGGCAACACAGGTAAAGCTTCTATGATGTCAACACAGGTAAAGCTTCTATGATGGCAACACAGGTAAAGCTTCTATGATGGCAACACAGGTAAAGCTTCTATGATGGCAACACAGGTAAAGCTTCTATGATGTCAACACAGGTAAAGCTTCTATGATGTCAACACAGGTAAAGCTTCTATGATGTCAACACAGGTAAAGCTTCTATGATGTCAACACAGGTAAAGCTTCTATGATGACAACACAGGTAAAGCTTCTATGATGTCAACACAGGTAAAGCTTCTATGATGACAACACAGGTAAAGCTTCTATGATGTCAACACAGGTAAAGCTTCTATGATGTCAACACAGGTAAAGCTCTATGATGAGCAACACAGGTAAAGCTTCTATGATGGCAACACAGGTAAAGCTTCTATGATGTCAACACAGGTAAAGCTTCTATGATGTCAACACAGGTAAAGCTTCTATGATGACAACACAGGTAAAGCTTCTATGATGACAACACAGGTAAAGCTTCTATGATGCAACACAGGTAAAGCTTCTATGATGACAACACAGGTAAAGCTTCTATGATGACAACACAGGTAAAGCTTCTATGATGACAACACAGGTAAAGCTTCTATGATGGCAACACAGGTAAAGCTTCTATGATGGCAACACAGGTAAAGCTTCTATGATGCAACACAGTAAGCTCTATGATGCAACACAGTAAAGCTTCTATGATGTCAACACAGGTAAAGCTTCTATGATGACTTAAACACAGGTAAAGCTTCTATGATGCAACACAGGTAAAGCTTCTATGATGACAACACAGGTAAAGCTTCTATGATGGCAACACAGGTAAAGCTTCTATGATGGCAACACAGGTAAAGCTTCTATGATGACAACACAGGTAAAGCTTCTATGATGGCAACACAGGTAAAGCTTCTATGATGACAACACAGGTAAACCTTCTATGATGGCAACACAGGTAAAGCTTCTATGATGGCAACACTGGTAAAGCTTCTATGATGACAACACAGGTAAAGCTTCTATGACGACAACACTGGTAAAGTTTCAATGATACCAACACAGGTAAAGCTTCAATGATACCAACACAGGTAAAGCTTATATGATGCCAACATATCTAAAATTGCTACATAGTCGACATTTCTAAAATTCTGTGCTGAAGACACATCTAAAACATTTACACTGCCAAAAACTTACATGTTGCCAACATGATCTCACACCATCCCAAGCTACCACTACAACATACCTCACCAACATACCACCACCACATCCCCTACCAAAGCTCATAAGAACCACCAACCCCCTCACCTCCCAGCACCGCCAGGGACCCCCATCAACTCCTCGAACCCGGCAGAAACGGGTGAACCCATGGTATACCCACGGTGTCCTCATGGGGGGTCCCACGGTGGGTGGGACGGCAATAGGGAGAGAGATGCTGAAGGAGAGATTTAGTGTGAGCAGAATTGCATTAATGTGTGTGAGGGAAGGAGGAATATTCATCAGAGCGTGCGCGTCACGCGTAATGCTGAGAAGTATTTGCGTCTGCTGGATGTGTATCACTGTCAGGAACGTGAGGGAGGGAGAAGGAAGGGGAAGGGCGAGGAGAGGAAGAAGAAAGAGAAAGAACAGAGAGAAATGAAGGAGAGGATGGAAAATAAAGGATGTACATGTACGTACGTGTGTGTGTGTGTGTGTGTGTGTGTGTGTGTGTGTGTGTGTGTGTGTGTGTGTGTGTGTGTGTGTGTGTTATACTTACCTAATTGTGGTTGCAGGGGTCGAGACTCAGCTCCTGTGTGAGAAAGAGAGAGAGAGAGAGAGAGAGAGAGAGAGAGAGAGAGAGAGAGAGAGAGAGAGAGAGAGAGAGAGAGAGTAGAAGGAAATCCAGAGGGGGCATAATACAGGGTTAGGGAGAAGGGTGAGAGGAGGCGTGAGGAAGAGAGGTGATGAGGCGTGAGGAAGAGGAGCGAAGAGAAAGTGTAAGGAAGACGGGGACGATGGCAGGGAAAACATTACAAGTAGGGGAAAAAAAAGAGTGAAATGAAGAGAGGCTGTAATGAGAATATTTTGCCAGCCTCATTACAGGGGATAATATTGGCTATAATAACATAACCAATATTTTCTGTTTTACAACACCTTATATCCTGTAAAAGTAATGGGATACGTGGCGAGGAGTGGAGGGAGGGAGCAAGGTAATGGGAAGAATGGAAGGTAGGCAAGGAGAGAACACTGAGGGAGGGAAAGGAAAGAGAGGAAGGGAGTAATAATTGTGAGATGACGTTAGGAAAGAGGTGCATGGAGGAAGGTAGAGATGAGAAAGACGTATGAGAAATGGAGAGAGAGAGAGAGAGAGAGAGAGAGAGAGAGAGAGAGAGAGAGAGTTGGGAGAAGTATCCAGAAAGACACAAGAAAGTAAGCTGCGATATGAAGCTCAACTTTGGCCTGGCAGATCACTCGTCGCTTCAGGTAATACAAAACAAACACAAAACCAAAATAAAACTAAGCAAGACAAAATCAAAGCAGATAGCAGCAACACACAACGCAAATCAAGAGAAGCAACACCAACACGCCACAAAGAAATACTCTCACGAGAAATTTAAATAATACCTCGCAACAGTGGTAATTATGAACATGGATATTCAAGGTCAGAGGTAATAAAGATCAGGTGGTGTTTTGTTGGATAGAAATTAGTACAGTGTCTCCTGTTACCAGTCCTAAGATAGTGACCTGTTATCTCCTGACACGAGTCCTATTTGCTCGTGTCTCCTGACACGAGTCCTAAGATAGTGACCTGTTATCTCCTGACACGAGTCCTAAGATAGTGACCTGTTATCTCCTGACACGAGTCCTAAGATAGTGACCTGTTATCTCCTGACACGAGTCCTAAGATAGTGACCTGTTATCTCCTGACACGAGTCCTAAGATAGTGACCTGTTACGTACTGAGAATGCACTAGCCTACCCAAGCTAGGAGTTTCACCACATTTAAAAAAGAGCATCACTACACAATAGTGTATCATATGATCAAGACAGTGAAAACTAGGGGAAAAAAAGCAGTATATGATGCGGGGTAAATTAAGGTGGGCCGAATTAAAGACAAGGGCAATTCCGTACGAGCAGGAATAAAGGAAGGAAAATTAATGGGAGAGCTGAACGCAAGGAGGAAAGACAATTATTATAATAAAGAAGCGCTAAACCACAAAGGTTATACAGCGTAGCAGAGCAGGGAAGGATGCAGGAGTAATGGGTAGTAAGAGGGAGAGGGATGATTATTAGGTTATGAAGTGTTGCGGGCAGTGGATAGTGCAGGGGTAGAGGGTAGCTAGAGATTAAGGTGGGAAGGACTGAGGAGAGTGCTAGAGACATCAGAGTTTGTGGAGTAAATCAGTTGTGTCAAAACGTCAATGAGAGTCAGGATTAAAGGAGGGTCCATCAGCAAGAAGGGAAGGTAAAGAAAGAGCAGCGGAGCAGAGACGACATCGGAGGTAAATTCTGTGTGCTCGTTGATAGATTGGACAGTCCAACAGAATGTGGCTAACAGATACTGGAACGTGACAATTCTCACAGAGAGGAACAGAGAGCCTCTCCATGAGATACCCGCGAGTAAGACGAGTGTGGCCGATGCGAATACAGGAGAGAGTAGTCTCCCAACCTCGACACTGATGACAAGAAGACGGCCAGAAAGGTATACTCGGCTTAACAGAATGAAGTTTGTTATGGAGCAGATCACAGACCAACGTTGTTGCCAATGGGTGCCAAGATGGGTAGCAATTACAGCAAAATAGTCCGTGAATGGAACACCTCTATATGAAACTGGGAGGTCATATACTGCTGACTGCGCAGTAGTATCTGCCTGTTCATTGCCCTGTACGTCAACATGACCAGGGACCCAACAAAAAGCATATATAGATTGTTGCAAAACGTAATGAATCAGGAATTAAGGAGGAAGTCCACCAAAAGGGTATAGTCAAAAAAGGAATCGGTAAGAGAGGAGAATTGAGGAAATCAGTGCCTCATGGATCGATGTGCAGTCCAACATGTAGGAACAGCATATGGAAAGTGGCAATATCCACAGAGAGGAACAGGGGGAGCTCTCACATGGAACGCCTAGGTAAGAGGTGTGGCCAATGCCAACATGGTCGAGTTTTCACCCAACTCTGTCGACACTGAATGACACAAGAAGTGCCCAACGGACAGAACAGCTTACTCGGCTTAACTGTGATCCGTTTGTTATCACGAGCAGTATACAACCACTTGTTGCCATGGGTGCCTACAGAGGTGATGGAATACAGAAAATGATTCCGTGAATGACCAACTTCTCTCTCCTTAGATAACTTGTATGGACGATAAGCACTGTGATGGCGAAGTTTCTGCATAGATTCCATTGGCTAGTAATCTCAACTGTCGTTCCAAAACCATCATCACAAAAAACAATATCTATGTTTGCTAGAGATACGGCATAACCAAAGTTGGATATGAAGAACTAGAGGGTGAGGTGTATCAAATTTCCGTATAGCCTATAAAGCACTAAGGAAACGACCATAAATGGTGACACAGGCATAGATGCAATATGGACAAGTGCTACAAGAATGACATACAATTCAGCCATAAAAATGCTAGCCGAGGGTAATAAATGCCCTCGCACGACACTGTCCAGAAACACTGCAGAAAATGTGACGCCATCACAAGACTTATAACGACCAGTGTACACAGCGATGGTATGAGAATGAGAGCGGAAGTGGTCAAGAAAAAGAGTGGGAAGCCACCGTAGGTAGTTGGGCTTTCGCGCATGGCAGTGGGAAAGAACAGACATGAGCAGCCGGAACTTCCCAAGGGGGCAGGGAAAAGTGAAACGCTACATGAACATAGAGAGGTGGTAACTGAACATAATACAAGAGCGAATGTAGGCAGAGAGAAAAGGGACGGAGTAAACAGGGGCGACGAACAAATAAAGAACATCTACTAACATCAGTGACTATCTTATATGAGATTGAACATAATGGCAAAGGCAATGAACATCACGGCGATCAGACAAGGATGGAAAATTTGCTTCTTCATAGAGGCTCTCAACAGGGGATGAACGAAAGGCACCAAGGCACAGACAGAGACCTTGATGATATATAGTATCTAACTTAGAGTTGCGGGAGAGGCCGCAGAATAGATTCGGTCACCATAATCTAGCATGAACAAGACTAGGGTGGAATGCAAACGGAGTAGAGTGCGACGCTCTGCTCCCCATGAACGATGTGCGAGAACCTTAAGGAGATTTAGCCGACTATGGTAAGTTGTCATTAACGAAGAAATGTGAGGTCTCCATGTCAGCCGGCGATCAAAGAGCAGGTCCAGAAACCTGACCGTATCACATGCCAGAATACGTGAACCATGTAAATACATGGGAGTATCCAGTATAAGCGGGTGTCTAGGGAAGGTAATGACTCGGGTTTTCGTACTGGAAAATTTAAAGCCATGAGAAGTGGTCCATTGGGAGACTATCACAACCTGAAGGGAGGCTGCTACTAGTCGACAGTCAGCGCCCGAGTAAGCTATAGCGAAATCATCAATATAAAGTGATGACCAAATATGCGAAGGAAGAATAGAAGGTAGGTCATTTGTAGCTAAGAGAAAACGAGTAGTACTGAGAACACAACCTTGTGGGACTCCTTCGGCTTGTACAAAGTCCAGGAAAGCGAAGCGCCAATACAGACCCGAAAATGTCTATCGGACAAGAAACCAGCAATGAAGTTTGGTAGATTACCGCAGAGGCCTAAAGAGTGGGCTTGGCCTAGAATGTTATACCTCCAAGTGGCGTCATATGCCTTCTCTAGATCGAAAAAGACCACTAGGACAGAGTGGTTGTTAGAGTATGACGCGGCAAGCAACTGCCCTTGCCCGCTTCATGTCCAACAGACACTCCGCTGCACGGTTACATTGATAACGGCCCCACGCAGCACATTTTAAACGCTTCGTGCGGGCGCATGTAGACCACCAAGGTATGCATGTCTGAGAATGCCTACTCGAGGTTTGGGGGATAGAACGAGTCGCCCCAGTTAGGACTAAAGTTGAAAACTGGTGGGCTAGTTCCTCAGTAGACTACGAAAGGGGGTCCTTGTAACAGGTGGCAAGATGGGAGTATAAGTCCCAATCTGCTCTAGCAAATTGCCAACGAGGGTTACGAAACGGTCAGGTATATGTAGCAGAAGTAAGAAGGATCACTATCATGTAAATCTGGGAAGAAAAGACCACGTGAAGTCAAGTGCAATGGGCGAGGAACAGATAGAAAGATAAATGCAGGAGAGAGACTGAGTGCGAGAGCCAAAATGGGTAGGAGAACCTGTATTTAAAACATGAAGAGGATCAGAAGCGAGAAGTCTCTCCAAATGATCTCCACGAGAGTCACAGTGGGACCCTCCCCACAGATGGTGAACGTTAAATCACCCAACAAGATGGGCGGCGGTAGAGAAGAAATTAAAAACGTGATATCAGAGATACAGAATGCACTGGAGGGAGAAAGAAAGCAAACTGTAAACCATCTGTAAATAAATCCGAGCTGCAGTATAATGCAGCGGGCAACGAATAAAAACTTGTTGATATGGTATATCAACGCGCACGAGAAGCGCGCTTTCATTAAATGATTCATCAGGTAAAGGATCTGAAGAATGTAACAGCAAGTAGCCCGAAACGGGACGAATGACAGCAGAACGAATTTTGGGTTCTTGCAACCCAACACATACTAGGGACAACTGGGAGAGCAACATTTGGAGTTCTCCTCGATTGCCCTTAAGGCCCGAATATTCCACTGTAAAAAAAAAGACATTATATACAGAAATAAAACTGGCAACAATAAGAAACTATAAGATCTATGGGCTTTTAGGATGTGTAAAGTCAACGTGTGGGGGCAACGGCAAGCGTGTAAGCAAGGAAGAATGTGAATGTTGCGGAGGAATAGTGTTGCGAGGCTCGTGAAATAGAAGGGGTAGAAAGAGTCGCATTGGTGTCTGTTACGATTCTGGCCTGTAAGCCACTAATTAGTGCTTCGTAAGCACGCTACCCCTAATACATGCAGTGGTACTGTGGTCTTACCACGTACCATTGTACAGAGTGATTTTTTTGTCTTGAGGCGAGGATATTTTAGAACAATTAGCCCTTCAGAACCTCCTTATTCTCAAGGTAGATACGTACATCCTGGCGTTTGTGTCTGTTACGATTCTGGCCTGTAAGCCACTAATTAGTTAGTGCTTCTCGTAACAAGAGGTATAACAGGTGCCAGGAAGTATTGTTGTACACAGAGTCATCCAAAGCTTAATAAGAATTTTAAGGTCTTTCCCGGATTTTATTTAATATACTAAGATTTTCAGACCTTCCCTTTCGCTCTCGTATATATATGTACAACTATCAACTTCTTTAGTAAGGCACCACAATATACAACTGTCTTACAAATTAACATTAATAACGAGGATATACGTCACTTTCTCTCTAATAAATACACCTCACCATGTCAGCAACTGGTAAGAGATAAGCACAGACTAAGGCGGCTATACACTTATTGTAAGTTTTCTCTAGAAAAGCAGACCTGTCTAGCAAAATCCTCTTGTGACGGCTCTGGAGATAATATGGAGCTAGAAGAGCCTCTTATGTAAATGCTCACAATACTGGAGGAGAGAGGGAACCGCCCTGAGCCGAACGCTCAGGTTTAATGTCAACTCGGTATAGGGGAGGGTGGAGAGGTACAAACGATCCACTAGGTACTTCGCCTCTAGTCTTTGAACTCTTCCAGTCGCCTAATTCCCAACCTAAACATATACAAAAATAATATATACATAAATAATACCCGAGTATATAATCCATAGTTAAAAAATTTACATAATAATATAAACCAGAGGAATCCTTAATTTAGCTATTATTAAAGAAACCCTGAGTATAATATTAAGTGAAGAAATCCCGTATTAATAAATAATTATGACCAAGGGGCATAACAGTATCCATTGGGGGTGTCGTCTCCAGAATACAGCTGGAGATAGCGTCTAACGTCACTGTTGTTAAGGAAGCCGACGATGCCATGATGTCAGAGACAGAAGAGGCATTGCAAGGAAAGGTCGGAGTAATTATGGAGGCAACTAAAGAGGTCTGAGGGAAGCAGGGAGTATGAACCTGGAGAGATGTGTCGGCTGGGGTAGAAGAGGACTGCAGTGTAACAGGAGAGGAAGGAGGTTGGAGGGTAACTATAGAGGAAGATAGGGGGTGGAGGGACAGAGGAAGAGGGGACTACACGAGAGGGGGGTTAACCTCTACCTTCGTGTGAGAGCTGGAAAGGGGGTGAGAACAAGGCTCTGAGGTAGGTGATATATTCTGTGCAGGTGATGGACACGAAGAAAGTGTAGGTCTGAGAGGTCTCGTAAACTGAGAAGCAAGCAAGTCAGATGAAGAAGTAGGAAGTGGTGCGGAGGTAGGAGTGTTAGAGGATAAAACTGCAAAAGAATTAGAAACTGGGGCGACCCCGGAACACACAGGCACAGAGGGATTGGGAGGCAGGAGGACCGTTGAGGTTCTAGGTCTTCAGGCTACCCGAGCATATGGGACACGAGGGAGTTTACCTTGAAGGCAGAGCTGAGACAGCCATAGTGTGAGGCCCTCACGCTCCTTAAGATAACGGATCTCTCGTTCATTACGATAAACCTGGCAACGGTGTGGAAAGGAAGGATGAGGTTCCCTATAACTGAGACAAGAGGGGGAAGACTACAAGACGTATTGGAATGATCTGCTGCACCGCAGACCGGGCATTCCACCGCAGATCTGCAGTGTTTAGCGGGGTATCCAAAACGCCAGCAATTACGACACTGTTGGGGAGTGGGAACTACTTGACGGACCTCTAGGTGATGCCCCGCATTACAGAGGACGGAAGTTCACGGCAGTCGAAGGTTAAATGAGCGATGTTACTAGAAAAACGCCTCTGCCCACGAGCAGGCAGGATGTACATATCTACCTTGAGAATACGGAGGTTCTGAAGGGCTAATCGTTCTAAAATCTAAAATCATCTAAACGGCGCCTTGCCCACGACCCAGAAATCCGAGAAGGGAGCAGGGCATCCTCAGAAAATTCAGATTCCACGGCAAACCACACCACCCCAGAAAGACCTCACGTAGGGGGACAAACCCAAGAACCCCACCCCCACCTAGAAACCGTAATGCCAGAGGGGAGGACTCCAGAGGCTACAAACGGGATGGAGAGAAAGGGGAGGGTTAGAAGAGGGGAGGAAAGGGGGAAAAAGGGTGGTATGGGGAGGAAGGGAGGATTGGGGGTACTTAGACTCGGTCTAAGGAAGGAGACCAAAGGATTTGATTCCTGAGACCAAGAGCCTCTTCGCCACGTCAAGGAGCCCCTCTTGAAGAGGAGGAAAGACAATAAAATAATCACCATCAACAGAAAAAATACAGTACAAATAAAATATAAACACACATGGTGAAGGCTCGATCCTTCGTCTGCTGATCCTAAGAGACATGCAAACAAAACATGCTACCCCTGGAGGAAAAAAAATTTAGTCTGCGAGGAAAAACAAAACACAGTCTGCCAGAGACAAAAAAGAAAAATTAAAACTAACACGTGAACAAACGAATGAGAATATTACAAACGAGGGTAAATGAAGACTGAGACACGATCAGATATAACCTGGGAAATGCTGAAAAATACATGAAAGGCAGGAATGGGCAGGGAAATTTAATGTATAAAATAATAAAAATAGCTAGTCAAAGTTGGAGCCAATATTGGATGAAGAAGGTCGAACAAAAAAGTGAGAGAACACACAGCGAAGGAGAGATACAAAGCCGGAGGAAATATCGATACGGTAAAGCGAACCAGAGGATGTGGACACTTCAAACATGCAGGAAATGAAAGAGCAGGAAGAAGAGAAAGAGCAAGAAGAGAAAAAGCAGAAGAGAAATATCAGGAAGAGAAGGAACAGAAGAGAAAGACCAGGAAGAAAAGAAAGATCAGAGGAGAAAGATCAGAATGAAGAGAAAGAGAAGGAAGATGAGAAAAAGGAAGAAGTGGGATGTGGGAGAGGGTGGAAAAAAACAGGAACAAATATGATGTGGAGTAAAGAATAAAAGAAAAACTATGAATTCAGCGAGAAAATATAACAGAATGAAAAAAAAGTAAGAGAACAATAGAGCATTTAAGATTTTAAACTTAAACGAGTCAAAAGAATTCAATGTGTGAGAGAGAGTGAGCAAGAGAGCGGAATACAGAGCGAATACGAAGCAGTAATGAGAACTTTAACGAGACCCAAAAAAAAAAAAAAAAACTCACAAATAAAATGGCTTCACAAATGAATTAACGAAAAAGATTAAAAACAAAAAGGGGGGAAAAAAGAGGTGAAGGAAGCAATATCAATATGGACGAAAGGAAGACGGTGATAATATTGAGCAATAATGTAGCTCACGCGGGAAATAATTTCAGCCAAAAAGGAGACCTGAACCTGGAGACTGGATCCTATAGATATGAACCTAGAGACTAGAGTCTAGAAACTAGAACCTATAGGATCTGAACCTGAAGATCGGAACCTGGAGACTGGAACATGGAGATTGGAACCTGGAACCATCAGTGCAAAAAATAAGGTTTAAAGTGCACAAGACGATGTGAAATACACAAGAGTTGTTAACGTGATTTAGAGAGACGTGCTCGAGATGGAAGACCACGCGAGTCCCTAATTAAGACAACGTCTGCTTATTAAAAACAACTTGGTTTTGGTGAATGTAAGACAGTTACAGAGAGAGAGAGAGAGAGAGAGAGAGAGAGAGAGAGAGAGAGAGACAGACAGAGACAGAGAGAGGGAGACAGAAAGAGAGAGGGAGACAGAAAGAGAGAGAGAGAGAGAGAGAGAGAGAGAGAGAGAGAGAGAGAGAGAGAGAGAGAGAGAGAGAGAGAGAGAGAGAGAGAGAGAGAGACAGACAGACAGACAGAGAAAGAGAGAGAGAAAGAGAGAGAGAAAGAGAGAAAGAGAGAGAGAAAGAGAGAGAAAGAGAGAGAGAAAGAGAGAGAAAGAGAGAAAGAGAGAGAGAGAGAGAGAGAGAGAGAGAGAGAGAGAGAGAGAGAGAGAGAGAGAGAGAGAGAGAGAGAGAGAGAGACTTTGATGACCTTTTTGCAGTATCTGACATGAGAAACCTTGTTAATTTCCCTACTCACATCTCTGGCTCCTCCCTTGACCCAGTAGTGAGCGATCTAGCAGAAGGTATAGTCACTTGTCAACCCCTCGGCTACGTTGGATCATCTGACCACAAGGCTGTTTTAACGACACTTAAGATCCCAACAGAACGAGGTGAGGAGTCCACTCGCACAACCTGGCTATGGGAAAGAGGTAATTGGCCACCACCAATTGAAATGCTCTTCTCCAAGGGGATGTTGACAACCAAGTGAAAGCCTTCACTGGACACATCCTTAATCTGCAACAAGAACACATTCCTCACCGGCAATATGTGACAAAGCCTACAGATCAGCCTTGGTTTGGCTTTCGTTGTAGAGAGGCTGCTACTGCTAAGTACAAAGCATGGCGAAGGTATAAGAGACATCCTACCACCTATAACAGGAACTTGCACAGGCAAGCTTGTAGGCATATGGGTGACGTTCAAAAGTGGGCCATTGCTAAATGGGAGGCGGACACTAAAAGAAAGCTAGTATCAGGTAGGGTAGGCTCCAAAACCTAGTGGTCCCTGGTCAAGGACAGCCAAGGTTATCTGCCTGATGAACTTATTCCACCTCTAAATCGACAGGATGGGACCACCTCTACTAGTAGTCAAGAGAAGGCGGACCTCTTTGCTGAACACTTTGCTACCAAAATGCAAGTTCCTGATCCAGCAAGGGACCCTCCTTGGCTAGCTGCAAGAACTGTGTCAAAACTGTCAGTGGTGACTATAAGGCAGGAGGAGGTGCATTTCCTTCTTAAATCGCTTGACCATGAAAAGGCTGTGGGCCCAGACAAGTTGAGCCCAAGATTGCTGAGAAGATGTGCAGACCAGCTAGCAGCACCTCTAACTCGCAACTTTCAGCACTGCCTAGTACAGTGTAAATGGCCTTCTCTGTGGAAAGAGGCAAATGTAATCCCTGTTCACAAAAACAAGAGCAGAGCAGAAATCAGCAACTAAAGACCAGTGTCACTCCTGCCAATCACTGGCAAGCTCCTTGAGACAATAATCTCAAGACAAATGGCAGATTTTTTTTGACTACCACTCACTACTTTTCCGCAATATGGCTTCAGGAAAGGTTACCTGCTGCTGATCTTTTGTTAAACCTCTACTGGGCCCCCATCTGGTGAATCAAAGTCACGGGGGGTAGCACGGGGAATTGCGGTGCTTCGCCCGGGGTGTGGCACCAGGGCCTCTTAGAAAAACGTAAGCCGGGAATTGCAGGCTCTACGCTATGCCCTCAGTGATTACCTCATGGTGATTTTAAAGGGGTGTTCCAATAAAATGAATCACAAGACATCCATTGGGGCAAGTGTTCCACAAAAAAGTTTTTTGGGGACCATTTTTTAGGGAAAATTTGTCTACTTCAAAAACCCCTTCTTCATTTCATCCCAGAATCCCAGCTACAACACTTCCTCATTCATTATCCAAGAGAAGAAACAGTGCCCAAAGAAAACCACTCACCAAAGCCGAAATATAACAGCTTGGGGAAATAAAGGAAAATAAATTTCCCCCCCAAAAAGAAAACAAAAATGACCTAAAAATCAAAAAATTTGGAACCCCGTGCAGTAGAAGGGATGAAGGGGAGGGGTTGGCACCGGGGAAGAAGTGTTTCCCTTGGGTAAAATTTGACTCCAAACTGCCAGAAAACCACGTTGTAAATCTTGCAAAAAAGGGCAGCGGGAAGCTTACAGATTTCGCCGTATCTCGATCTGCTTGACACAGGGGGTTTCAAGATTTTTTACCTGGCACAAGTACGCTCACACATTAATTCCACTTTCTTGGTTTGGCTGCCCCCCTTCTCATCTCACTGCTTGACAGAGAGAGAACAGAGGGACGTTTATCTCTCGCTTGGCCCCAACCGGAAGATCGCTTTCGCAGGCCTCAACACGGGAATGTGGTGGGCCACGTTTTTTCAAGGCCAAATTGTAAAAGTACCCATTGGATCCACTTGGACAGCGTGAAGAAGTTTTAACCCCAAGACGGGGAGAAAACCCCAAATCACTCGGGTGTACCCTTCCCCGAACATCACTTCAACTGAGTCATTTATCCCCAGGATTACTTGAGTTGGAACACATTTGTACGCATTATGAGCAAGGAGGAAAAAATTGCGGTCCCAGATGGTCCCAACTTCACCTGTTCCCTATTTATGTTTCATAATAATAAAAATGCTTTCAAATTTAGCGATGCAGGTAACCTTGTTTGTCAATAAAATTAGGAATCCCAAAACCCGAAATAGCTTGTCAATAAAGCTAGGAATCCTTTAAACCCGCAAACCCTGTGTAAAAAAAATCTGTATTTTTCGACCTGCGAGACCTCTTCAACCCCAAGAGGGGGCAAAAAGAGAAACTCTGTATTCCCCTAAAACCAATTAAGAATTCATTTCCCAATCGGGAAACTTTCGTACACATTATGTGCAACGAATCCAGTTTATATCTGCTCCACAAAGGGTTCCACTTACAAGTACAACTTTATTTTAAAAATAAAAATGCAATTAAAACTACAACAAGCTTGGGTTTTGCAAAAAGTTTAAATTAACCGTAAATCCCTTTTCCCAAAAAAGCTAGGAATCGAAACCTCCCAAAAAAATGATCGACTAGCCCCTTAATTTTAAGGACAAATTTGAGACCATAGAATATTATTTCTATTATTAAATTCAAGTGAACCAAAACATTTATATCTGCCTCCAGGGGAATGTGGAAGGTACAAGACTTAATTTAGAAAGAATAGCAAAAACTCCAATTCCTGAAAATGTTAAGAGCCCCATCACCCAAATCGAAGGACAAAGATCCTGCCATTATAAGCTTAATGAGACCGTGAGCATCAGTACATTTCTAAGGAACGTTGCAAATTAATAGAACTCTCAAGGCAGAATCCTGCTTTTGATGTCCCTTGCTGCATTTCCCAAGTAGTATTGATGATTGAGAATGTAGTTTATATTATCGATGCTATGAAATGTGTATGTGTGAGAGAGAGAGAGACAGAGAGAAAGAGAGGGAGGGAGACCGACCGACCTTGAAATCAGTGGTTCTTAACCAGGGGTGCCTGTATCCCCTAGAAGAACGAAAAAACAAAGCTGGGGGTACGAGACTGAAGTGTACGAACTAAACATTTCCACCCAAGGAACGTAAATAAGTACGATTTCTAGCAGGAAAAAGTTGTCAGCCTTCACCCCAAAAAAATCTTCCAATTTGGATAAATCGCATTTGGAACCAAAATTGTGCTAATTTTCCTTCACTCGATGAGGCTGCTGGCATGGAACAACAACTGTCTATCGTGACTGAGGTGAAACATCGTCTTTCCCAGTTCAATTTTTCATCCCTCTGCCTCAGGAATCTGGGCTAAATGGATGAGTGATATAATGAAAGATGATCTTGACTTGAAAGCTAATGAAAGAATCCGAATGGAATTTGAATCAAAGACGATAAGAAAACTTCTGGTTTGCATAACTCAATACGTTCCTACAATAAACATAGAAAAGGGTCTCGAGGTTCTCGTGCCATATACCACCACCTATTTGTGAAAGACCATTTTTCAAAACTTCTGCACAACAACAAAGGTTAGAAACCGTCTTAATGCAAGTGATGACATTGGTGAGGCTGTTTTTAAACACAGAACTTTGGATTCAGCATCACTAATAAACATTAATAACAAAAGAATCTCTAGAGACAAATGACGCATTTTTTTCTGTTTATAACTGAATGTATAAGAATTCTCATTCATGTCACTGATCTTCGCTTTTGATATAAAAAGAGAGGGTTTCAGAACGAAATTAATTTAGTTAAATTATTTTTTATAGGGGTACGAAACATTGACACAAATGAAAAGGTAGGGAACGGTCCCAAGTGTGTAAACCTCCGTCTCACTATGCTATACCTATTCGCCTTATTGCTAACGTGGTGAGTAGCCTGGGTCGGATGCTGACATCTGACAGGGTGAGAATCACGCACGCACACATGCACACACGCACACGCACACGCACACACACACACACACACACACACATACACACACACACACACACACACACACACACACCACAGGATGAATGAGAACGACATACACCAAAGTATGAGTGAGAACAGGTCCCACCCAAGAATGAATAAGAACAGGACACACTACTGAATGAAAATTGGACTATAGTTCACGTTTTTCACCGGGATTTTTACTCTGATACTGAGAAAACTATTTACTCATTTAAATGCGGCAGCAGCGTCTCCTCCAGAGTTTATAATTGTATTTCCAACTAAATTATAAATACACTATTTTGACTTTACCTGATAGATCTTGAGCTGTATCAAAACACCAGGAGAATTTAATTTAGACATTATCACCATTTGTATTTTTTTTATTTCACTAGTCTATCTAAAATACAAGTACAAATAAGATGGGTTTACATTGTGCAATATTTTTTTGCATACAGACTAACCTTAAGGACGTTGCAAACGTTTTACCAAAAAACAAAGAGAAAACGCAGGTGGACTACGTACTTTAATTTGCACACACACACACACATACACATGTACGAATAATATATCACGTATATCTACAAATGCTTTTGCAAACAGTAGTATATATCTATACAATGACGAATACACGGAAATACAAACGAACACGCCCATATGTACATACGCACGCAGTGATATGCACATACGTACGTCTATACACATACACACACACACACCATTTTCTTTACAGACATGTATAATGGCAATGGATACAAATTACAAGAGGTGTCTAGTTATGGCTCCAAATGTACTGCCGACAATACTGAAGACAATGCCACGTACACAACTTGATAATGGTCTGAGCAGAGCGAAACGCTGTCGTAATGCAGATGTGTTCTGCAACGTGTGCTTGGTTATATTGTACAACAGAAAAACACCAACCAACAGTCAGTGCATTCTTGCTTTATCTCATGAGCCAGTTTTATTAGGCTCATCCTTCATTTCCGGGTTTATGTGTTTCTGACTTGGTAAAACCCACTGTGTAGACGAAATGTCATAAAGGATTGTATAATACTGAATCTCTCTCTCATATTTTAGAAGAATGATTGACAATAAACAATCCAGTATAGGTTTTAAAAGGAAGGAATAGCAGTCTATACAGTAGCAAAGGCCATGAAACCATATAACAATGTGATAAAATGCTGCCAGAAGCAAATTACAGTCTACGGCTTTGTCTGGAGAGAGAAAAGACATCCTTCCCTTTCTCTCCCTACCCTCCCTCTCCCAGACACCCTCCCGCTCTCTCTATTCCTCCCTTACTCTCCCTACCGCTTTATCCTTCATGCTCGCTCTCTCACACACTAAAACGAACTAGCGGTGGGGGTGAGAGGGTGGGTGGGAAGCTGTCTGCTCCAACACTTACTTAAACTACCACTGAAACACTTCCTCTCCCCCACCCCCCCACAACCCAACACCACCCTGGGGAAAATCCAACGAATTCTTTTAGGAATTTTGTCGCTGACTGGCATGCGAGTGGCATTTGCATTTCGGCTTGGTTTTATATCCTCCCGCTGATTGCCATCTCCCCCACCAGCCCAGTGCCAGCGACCGCCTCGACAAACTTTTTTTTTTTCAGACGAGCCAGATCACTGAGATATACGGCTCGTCCAGGGTAGTACTCTTTTGTCTTCATAGTGAGGAAGAAGCATCAACTAGAAGTAAAGTGAGGCACGCAAAATTACCATTATATATATATATATATATATATATATATATATATATATATTTTATATATATATATTTTATATATATATATATATATATATATATATATATATATATATTATATAATATATATATATATATATATATATATATATATATATATATATATAATATATATATATATATATATATTATATATATATATCATAGCTTTCTGTTCTGTTTGGTCATCAAGTAAGTCACAGAAGCACTCTCCAGCGAGCTCAATATCTGGTTTCTGGATGATGGTACCCTAGCTGGCACAACAGAATCTCTCCTAGAGGACAGCAGTAAAATTAAAGACATGGGAGAAAGCCTGGGCCTTTTTTTAAACCCCACCAAATGTGAAATAGTTTCTACCAATCAATAGATGATCCAGAATATTAGTGCCGCTTTACCAGGAGCACGAGCCATTGATCCAGCCAAAAGCACTCTCCTTGGTGGTCCTCTTGGGTCCAATGCCATCGATCTCATTCTAAAAAAAAATCTCAGACCTCCGGACGATGGAAAGCAGGATGAAAGACATTGACACACATGATGCCTTCTACCTACTCACCAGGTGCCTGTCAATCCCAAAACTTACATACTTTCTTAGATGCTCCCCAGCCTTCAGCAGTCCGAAACTCAAGGAATATGACTCTCTCCTTAAGACCATGCTAGAAAGTGTATTGAATCTTTCCCTTGAAGATGGACAGTGGTTGCAAGCCTCACTTTCGGTCAGGCTTGGGGAGCTGGGAGTACGCAGATCCTACCAGATTGCCCTACCAGCTTTCTTATCCTTTTTCATAGCATCAAACCCGTTAATAAGACAAATTCTTCCTAACAACCTCAGTGACTCAGCAGGAATACAGGACCCTAACTATTTCAGTGCCATCACTGAATGGGAGACTCTTGCTGCTCCAGCGCCAAACCCTAGTGCAGCACTGGCTTACAGTCAAGCTGGGATGGCCCCATCGCTGAAAAGGTGATTGAAAAAAATGCTCAGGGATGCAACATCAGACAGGGAGATTGCCCATCTCCAAGCTGTGAGTGCACCTCACTCCGGGGACTTCCTCTAAACAGTTCCCATATCGGCAATGGGAACGCACCACGACCCTAAGACCCTCCGTATTGCAGTGCCTCCGCACCTTGCTGCCCCAATTCACACAGAATATACGTGTATTTGCGGCGATGCACAAGCCGACCAATATGGTCTACATGGTCTTAACTGTTCCAAAACCAAGGGCTGGCATGCAAGACGCACTGAAGTCAGCATCATAAAGAGAACCCTTGCCACAGCTGGATGCCCAGCTGAGAGGGAGCCCTGATCACTAGCAGCCAACTATACCCACAACCCAGCAAACCGCCCCGACGGGATCCCCATCTATCCTTGGAAGAAAGGTAAGCTCTTAGCATGGGACTGTACCTGTGTGTCCACACTGGCAGACACCTATATCCATCACAGTCTCGGGCGACAGGGAGGAGCTGCTGACCACAGGGAGGAGTACAAGATCGGCAAGTACAGGGACATAAGCCAACAATATCAATTTGTGATTCACGAAATCGTAATGACACGATTGCAAACAAACCATACTACGGGCAGGGATAGAACCCGCAATCGTGTCATTACAATTTCGTGAGTCATGTTAACGGCTTTGAGGGGACTTGAGCTAGAGTTCGTCACGGCCACGCTAGCTGGAGATTCGTCTGTAAAAACTTGCATTTGTGGTCACAGTGGTGCCCATGCTAACCTTCGTATGGTGTAGAAATATACCTAGCTGGACGAATCTTATTGTGGCTAGCTGGTCCAGTGGCTAACGCGACGGTCTGGAGTTCTGAGACTCTCTGATCGCAGGTTCTATCCTCGCCCGTGGTATGGTTAATATCAGTTTGTCCCAGTGGGATCAGAGACCTTGGGATCATGGGGATAACATGCCACACGTTTCATGTTCCAGCGCCTCAGCGTGGCCATCCAGAGGGGAAATGCATGCTGCATACTGGGCTCGCGTCCAGCTTCGGAGGAGCCGGAGGAGATGCATAACCTTTGATACATTGTACCAATGTATTCATGTTTGTGTTTTCTATCAATGTATTCTGTCTATTAATAAAGTTCACATGTAGCTTAAAAATATAGGGGGTGGTAGGAGAAGAAAATATTATAACAGCTCCGGGGAGAACCTTGAGTTTTCCCTGAGGTATGTTTATTGTCTTCTCTGAGGATGAGGGTCCCCAGTCCAGTTCTACAGGTGGTACCTCCTCATCACACATCTTCCACTCCTCCCTTTCTTCCACCACCCACCACAAGGAAGGGAGACCCCTCTCCTCCCCCCACAACCACCATGAACCACATGCGGTATGTGCCATGCGCCATTTTCCCTTCAGCCTGGGCTTACCACACAGTTTGAGGTATGGCAGATGACGAAGCCAGCCAGCCACAAAGCCAGCCAGCCACAAAGCCAGGGAAACAATGCACCCAACAATGAAAGAAGAGGCACATGTCAGGTGTGTGGAGAGTTTCGAGCACGCAACAGGGATGGCCACATTCGTGCACACAGTGGGTGTGCGGGATCACATATGCCCCCAGCAGAGAGCAGCCCAGAACCTCCACAGGCAGACGACAATTCCAATGGCAACCTCGTCACATGCGATAACCTTCTGTTGGCACTCAAATCCACTGCTAGCAGTATACTATCCCACATCCCTAAAGCAGCTCGCCCATATGCAGCAGGGAAATTCACAGACCTTCTTAAGCGATTGAATGGAGGTTCCACCAACTTAGAAGCCCGAGGCACCATCCAAGCATGGCGCAACCTACTCTTGTTTGGCAATGTCTGTCTTGCAGTTCCTGAAAGACGAGGCAAACTGCTAACCGCGTCAGTTATCAAGGCAGTGCGCAACTACCCAAGAACGGATAATTGTGTCCCTCTGCCCCATCATCGCAGGAATCAAAGAGGTAGACCCAAGAAAAGTCCCACTGAAAACGAGAAAATTTACGCACAGGTTAGCAAAAAAATCGGAGGTAACACAGTGGGAGCAATAAGAATAATTACAAGTGACGATACTGTAGCCCCCAAGGATGAGACCACAGCCCAAGCACTAAGAGACAAGCATCCAACCAGGGACACCATAGCCATCAACAACAACCCTGAGGAAGACCCCATCACTGAACAATTAATTTTGCCAGAATCGGAAGTCTATAAGGCGATCGTGTCATTTCCAGCAGGATCTGCAGGAGGTTACACTGGAATTCGACCTCAGCACCTCAAAGAGATGGTAAATCCAGTACTCGGTGAATCTGCATCAATTCTTCTCACCGAGTTAACAACTTTCGTCAACAATTGCCTGGCTGGGCGAATCCCAGAAGAAATTAAACCTTTCTTTTTTGGAGCCTCACTATGTGCTTTGAAGAAGAGGGTTGGGGGAATCAGACCCATTGCAGTTGGAAACACTCTTCGCCGTCTCGTTGCCAAAGCAACAGTGAGAAACATTCGCCTAGAAGCTGCCACTTTACTCCAGCCACACCAACTGGGCTTTGGGGTCTCTCAAGGCAGTGAAGCCGCAGCTCATGCCGCAAGGGCCTACATCAGGGACCTAACAGAAGACAAGGCCATAGTCAAACTTGATTTTAGAAATGTCTTTAATATGATGAAGAGAGATGCTGTTTTGCCAGCTGTTCGGGATCGGTTCCCCAGTCTTTTTCCCTTCATTTCAGCCGGCTACATTATTATAATCAAGGGGGAAGCGCTAAACCCGGAGGATTATACAGCGCATGGGGGGGGATGTGGAAGGCATTCAGGCTTAATTCGGGGAACTGGAGCACAGATCCAATTCCCTAAATCAAGAGCCCCTCACCAACAGCAAGGAACCTTCCTTGAGGGGAGCCGGCTACAGCAAACCCTCAATTCTTTTGTTTGGAGAACATGAAATTCAATCATCAGAGGGTGTTCAGCAGGGTGACCCACTCGCTCCACTTCTCTTCTGCTTGGCAGTAAGAGAACTAACTTCCAGCCTACGCAGTGAGCTCAATATCTGGTACCTGGATGACGGCACTCTGGCAGGTACTGAAGAGTCCCTCGTGGGGGACCTACAACTGGTGAAAACACAGGAGAAGACCTTGGGACTCATCCTCAATCCTCCAAGTGTGAAATCATCACGCGAACCAGGAAATAATTAATGCTGAGCGAAGAATCCTCCGGAAGTCTCAACTACCACTCCGTCCAACAGTACACTCTGGGAGCACCGCTGGTCACCAGGCCATTGACACTGTCCTCAGGGACAAATTGATGACCTGATGAGAATGGAGGAGAGAATAAGAGATTTGATGCCCATGATGCTCTGTATCTCCTCACAAGTTGTCTTACTATGCAAGACTCACTTACTTCCTGAGGTGTGCACCTCTTTTGACAACCCAACACTTGATGAATATGACGCACACCTGAGATCAACTTTTAAGAAGGCACTGAACCTGTCACTAGAGGATGAGCAATGAGATCAGGCAACCCTCCCAGTGCGACTGGGAGGTATAGGGGTGCGCCAAAGCATGCATGTTGCTTTACCTGCTTTTCTGTCTTCGTGTTTGGCTTCCAGTGCATTAGTCAAGAAGATAGTTCCCAAACGCTTGAAAGATGTGGTAGGAGCTCAAGACCCCAGGTTTACTGAAGCAGCGATTCGGTGGGACACCCTTACAGACTCCTCCAGTAGACCAGCTCCTCCCAAAGAGCACAAACAGTCCCACTGAGACAAAAACCCATCATGGAAAAAATCGCCAACACAATGCCTCCAATGCTTTTAGGAAAGGACAAAGCTCGTCTCCGGCAGTGAAGGCACCACACTCAGAAGATTTCCTATTAGCTGTTCCCAATTCCTCCCTGGGCACCCGTCTCGACCCACGGGCCATTCGTTTGGTTTGCTTTTCGCCTAGCCCCCCCATCCTCCCGAACAAGGTTATTACATAAGAAAAAAACAAAAGAAAGGGGGGAACACTGCAGCGGGCCCTGTTGGCCCATACTAGGCAGCCCTTTACAATTCACCCCCACTAAAAAACCCATTTGCCCAACCCCAAATTTTTCAATCTACCCAAAAAATAAGCTCTGATGTGAAAAGTCCCACTCAAATCCAACCCCCCCCCACCCATGTACTTATCCAACCTAAATTGAAACTACCCAAACCTAGCCTCAATAACCCAACTAGGTAGACTTTTCATCATCAATACCCTTTTTTCCCAAACCAATATTTTCCTATGTCCTTTCAAATCTAAACTTATCTAATTTAAATCCATTATGCGGGTTCTCTCTTGGAGAGATATCCTCAAGCCTTTTAAAACCCCCTTTTTAAATACCATCTTCCATTATACACTTCGATCGGGGCCCCCCCTCATTCTTCGTCTAAAAAGTGAATGTAATTTAAAAGAGTTTTTAAATTTTTCTTCATAAGGAAGATTTCTAATTTTGTTTTAAATTTGTCATCCTACGCTAAATGTTTTCTAACGAATTTTGTCCATTCTGAATATGGAGACCAAATTGAGCTGCATAATCTAGGTGAGGCCTTACAAGATGTATAAAGTGCAGTTGAACCGGGACTTCTGTTTTACCTTCTTGATATAAACCCAGAATCTATTTGCCTTATTACGTCCCTTTGGGCATTGCTGTCTTGGTTTAAGGGGGGCTGTTACCATAACCCCCAAATCTTTTTGCAATCTGTATGGCTAAGTTCTACTTATTAACTTTTAATGCTAGGGTTATGGACACTTCCGAGTTCAGAACCTTTTCATTTATCTACTTTAACTGCATCTGCCACTCCCCTGACCAAAGTAGAGTTTTTTCTAAAAACCCCCTGAAGTTCCCAAACATCTACGTTTGAATAATTTTTCCTACCTATCTTCGGTCATCGGGGAATTTTCTATTCACAGTAAATTCCCTTTATCAAGATCATTGTATATATTATAAACAACAACGGGGCCAAGACGATCCCCCGTGGAACGACTTTTACTGATCCCCACTCGGATTTAAAAACCCCCTTTATGACACTCTCTGCTTCCGTCTGGAGCCCTGATTCCGGGCGCAGCTGATCAATTCGGACTTCATGGTCTCGGGGTCACACAGAAAAGGGAAGTATGCCAGACATGAGGAGGGCAAAGACATCATAAAAGAAGCCTCGCCACAGCCCGTTGCCCAGCTCAACAGGAACCCCAAGTACAAGGCTAGGGGAAATCAAAAGCTCCTGATGGGGCCCCTTTGCTACCCGGAAGGGTGGAAAGCAGTTTCCCGGGACTAAAACCGTGCCGCCACTTTGGGAGACACCTACTTGCCATACTCCCTAATGGGAAGGGGGGGGGGGGGAGCCCAGCCCCCAGGGGACCCCGAAGATCCAAAAATATGAAGACCTTTTCCCCCCTTGCCCATAACTTCATTCCAATAGGTCGGGACCCGTGGGGGCTGGGGCAAGTGGCCTAAAGTTCCTCAAAGACTGGGGGGAAAAAAACCCACCCTAGAAACCAAGGACCACAGGGCGACCAGCTTCCTCTTTCAGAGACTCAATGATTGCGATCCAGAGAGGAAATGCCTTGCAGCATTCTGGGCACGCGGCCCACCGAATGGGGAGCTGGACGAAGTATTCGAGATGTAGCTCTGAGTTACCTATGTTGTTTTATTTTCTGTTGTATTTTTGTGAATGTTTGGCCAATGTATTTTGTCTTTAAATAAAACATTCTTGAAATATAGGGGGTGGTAGGAGAAAATTCTCAAACAGCTTCAGGGAGAACCTTGAGCTTTCCCTGAAGCAAGTTTATTCTTTTCTCTGGGGATAAGGGTCCCCAGAACGGTTCTAGAGGAGGTACCTCCCATATATATTATATATATATATATTATATATAATATATATATATATATATATATATATATATATATAATATATATATATATATGGAAACCAGCAGGATTCGAATCCATATCAATAAAGCTATCTGCCGACCTGACACCTTCAACCACTCGGCTACAAATGCCTCATAATGTCAGGTTGTCTGCTGCTAAACTGCAAGTCATGTTTATCCTAACACAGAGCCTCAAGCATGGTCTGCAGCTACTTCATTCTCCTCATGTATGTTCTGGTCTCACTAGCGATTCTACAGTCAATGCCCCTCGCAGAAGTAAGCGACAATATATGTTAAGACATATCGCAGTCAGCAGGATTCGAACTCAAATCGGCAGCTCTCTACGAAATGCGTTTGAATCCTACTGCCTGAGATATTTGCATATACTTTCGCTTGCTTCTGCCAGGGGTCCAAGAGTTGGCGAGAGGTTGATAAATAGGCTATCGAGATGTCCTCTGTACTAAGATTCCATGATGTTGCTTTATCTGTCTGCCAATTACTCTATTGATAGTATAATATATTAATGGTATACAATAAGTCGGTATCGTGTACCAGTGATATACTACCGTTCACTGGTTAATCTGTGTTTACCTGGAGTTTATCTGGAGAGAGTTTCGGGGGTCAACGCCCCCGCGGCTCGAACAGGAAAAATCATACAATTTTTTCATGAAATTATTTGCCTTTGTGTCCATAGATGTGCCAATGACACTTATTATTATTACATTCATGATGAAGCACTAAACTCGTCAGGGGTCACAGTGCATTGTGAAATGGGACGTTATCAGCTTCAGTCCATGAGGTCAGCTCCACTTCCTCACCAGCAATGAGATTCTTTAAGAGAGAAAATACTGTTTCATTACAAAATCTATGTAACTGACAAATTCCGTTACACTCTGACCAATGTACACACGGCCACTTTTCTTTCACGATCACGCCCGTTTTCTCGCACATTCACGTCCATTTTCTTTCGCACGACCATATTCTCTCGCCATCACCCATTCTCTCTCGTACGCTCACTGTCACCCGTCTGAAAAACAAATTCGGTCACTTAAAATGGCAATGACTGTTAAATTAAACGAAAAAAATGCAGAAAATAATCCAAATTATTCGCTCCAACAATTAAAAAAAATCGTCTAATATTTGGAGAGTGGACGTGTGTCCACTGGACCTCCCGGGCAGAAAAAATGCCCAGGTATTTTCCAGTCTATGTTTTCATGCAGCAGTCTTAGTTTCAGCAACTAAGAGGCGCCAGTCTTAGTTTCAGCAACTAGGAGGCGCCAGTCTTGGTTTCAGCAACTAAGAGGCGCCAGTCTTGGTTTCAGCAACTAAGAGGCGCCAGTCTTGGTTTCAGCAACTAAGAGGCGCCAGTCTTGGTTTTAGCAACTAAGAGGCGCCAGTCTTGGTTTCAGCAACTAAGAGGCGCCAGTCTTGGTTTTAGCAACTAAGAGGCGCCAGTCTTGGTTTCAGCAACTAAGAGGCGCCAGTCTTAGTTTCAGCAACTAAGAGGCGCCAGTCTTGGTTTCAGCAACTAAGAGGCGCCAGTCTTGGTTTTCAGCAACTAAGAGGCGCCAGTCTTGGTTTCAGCAACTAAGAGGCGCCAGTCTTGGTTTCAGCAACTAAGAGGCGCCAGTCTTGGTTTCAGCAACTAAGAGGCGCCAGTCTTGGTTTCAGCAACTAAGAGGCGCCAGTCTTGGTTTCAGCAACTAAGAGGCGCCAGTCTTGGTTTCAGCAACTAGGAGGCTTCAGTCTTGGTTTCAGCAACTAGGAGGCGCCAGTCTTGGTTTCAGCAACTAGGAGGCGCCAGTCTTGGTTTCAGCAACTAGGAGGCGCCAGTCTTGGCTTCAACTAGGAGGCGCCAGTCTTGGCTTCAGCAACTAGGAGGCACCAGTCGTGGCTTCAGCAACTAGGAGGCGCCAGTCGTGGCTTCAGCAACTAGGAGGCGCCAGTCGTGGCTTCAGCAACTAGGAGGCGCCAGTCTTGGTTTCAGCAACTAGGAGGCGCCAGTCTTGGCTTCAACTAGGAGGCGCCAGTCTTGGCTTTACCAACTTGGAGGCGCCAGTCTTGGCTTCAGTAACCAGGAGGCGCCAGTCTTGGCTTCAGCAACTAGGAGGCACCAGTCGTGGCTTCAGCAACTAGGAGGCGCCAGTCGTGGCTTCAGCAACTAGGAGGCGCCAGTCGTGGCTTCAGCAACTAGGAGGCGCCAGTCGTGGCTTCAGCAACTAGGAGGCGCCAGTCTTCATTAACTGGTTCATTCCTCCCGCCGAGGCTTCAAGCAGCGACGGGGACGCCGCCTCCACAACCTAACAAACTTCGACACCTTTATTTCCGGCACCAGTGCCCTGTTTCCTGAACCTCGTGTGTGTGTATGTGTGTGTGTATGTGTGTGTGTGTGTGTGTGTGTGTGTGTGTGTGTGTGTGTGTGTGTGTGTGTGTGTGTGTGTGTGTGTGTGTGTGTGTGTGTGCGCGTGCGTGCGTTTGCAAGCTTGCTTGTGTATTTGCGAGCTCATTAACATTAATGCCAATTTGCTTATTTAAACATTTAAGCAGATCAGACGAAGCTATTTCCAGGACTATTTAAAACACGTTTCACCAATGCACGCTTCACTAACCTGCTGAATAACACACTTATTTATCCTTCATAACTTCCACTTACAGAAGCTTGAGGACCTTCACTTTGTACATCTCCATGACACACTGTACCAACTCCCATCCTCTCCTTCCACATAGCGACACCACACACACACACACACACACACACACACACACACACACACACACACACACAGTATTTTTTCAGTCATTGAGTTGTTAGGAAGTGGAATAGTCTAGCAAGTGATGTAGTGGAGGCAGGAACCATACATAGCTTTAAGACGAGGTATGACAAAGCCCAGGGAGCAGAGAGAGAAAGGACCTAGTAGCGATCAGTGAAGAGGCGGGGCCAGGAGCCGAGTATCGATCCCTGCAACCACAATTAGGTGAGTACAATTAGGTGAGTACACAGAAGAGGTGGGTTAAGGCTCATGGAGCAGGGAGAGTGGACCTAGAAGTAACCTGTGAAGAGGCGGGGCCAGGAGCTATGAATCGACCCCTGAAATCATAAATAGGTGAGTACAATTAAAAGAGTACACACACACAAAGCATGCACGCCTTTGCAGGCGCACTTGCAATTACATGTACACACGTGTGTGTGTTTTCCTAACTGCATAAATTTGATGCAGAGCACCGCGGCCATCAGTCTCCTTGCCCGAGCTTCTTCAAAGAGACTTGAAGGTCGACAGAATCATGTTTGTGGAGTTTAACAACCGTTACTGTCAATATTAAACACTTGGGATCAAAGTCAGCTCACGCTAAAAGAATAACATCTTGACTACCATCACAAAAATATCTTCCTTATGAGAATAATATCAGTGTTAATATTTAAGCAAGGCAATGTAATAAGCAGCAATGGGAGATTTCAAAATTAATGAAGATAAAAGAAAATTATCAAAAAATTATGAATAGCCTAAACTGACTGCCTTAACGTGAAAATTACGTTTAACGTAGAGGACACAAACTTCCAAGCCACTGACAATTAGAAAGGTGCCTGAATTCCTACCCAGTCAAGCCAAGCTTCTGCCTAAGGGCTTCTAGATTTCCCAGCCAATTACAGCATCCGTCACCTAAGAGATATTGCGATCATTTTTTATCAAAGAAGTTACTGCAAACTTCATTCCTGCTGCTGTTTTGGGCTAGAAGTGCCAGGCAGTAGAGCCTGTGCGTTAAGAGGATCTAGAAAGGTATCGCGTGTGAACAGAAAGAATGACATTTGTTGGCATAGAGTTGAAAGGTTTAGGAATTACTGCACGAACGGTATTTTATTACGTAACAGAATGGCAGCGTAGGTCTACATAAATATTTATCTGTACGCTGTCCAGGGAGAACAACTAGCAAATTTTAATAATGTTACAAGCAATATGTGAAAGGGCTATAAAAAGGGTTTAGCGAGCATTGGAGGTGTGCAACTCGTCTTAAAAATTAGGACTATGCGGTTTAATATTCCTTCTGCGCTACACCGAATTTTGTCTAGTTAACGTTCCTATGAGGAGCTTATTGAAGATAAACCAGTCCATTTACTCTCAAGGATTACGTATACACAAGTACGTTCACACACATACATAGTTTGAAACACACCTAGGAATGACTATGTAAACAGATCTTTGCCGTCGGTAAATCGACTGACATTAAAGGTGAACGTCCGAACTTTATGTGAAGCAACTTTAGCTTTCTATGGGGTTCAGTTCTCTGCTCGTGTGTCAAAACCGTCTCTTAATGCATTTATTGATTCTAATGTATTATTATTAGTTACATTTATCTGACATTAAAATAAACTAATCTAATTAAAATAGTGTATATTCATTACACTTCAACCCGTACGAGTCATACAGCGCTAGAGGGGTAATGAAGGCAATCAAGTTACAATCCACGTGAAGGGAGGATAGATCCCAATTCCTAATCTCAGGAGTCCCTCACCGGCATCAACGCATCTTCCATGGTGGAGCTCATGTTGATCAATTGGCTTAAGAATATAGAGTAAAAATCAACTTCAGGAGGAAGAGGAGAGGTTGGATCTTTGAGGTGCAGCCAAGCAGTCAGGCAGCTCACACTTCAAAGAGTGTTGCATGGGTGTTGAAGGCCCATTGATTCAAGGAACTAGAGCTATCTTCCTTTCCCAGACTTCAAACCTGATTACCCACAACCCTTCCCACTCCCAGGGTGCTGTATCATCCTTAGGGTTTAGCGACGAACTTTGAATAACAATAATCAAACCGCCTACACTGCTCAATTTCAACGTTAAGGTCTCGATTATAACATTATGTAGCAGTTAAACATATTAAATCAATGGGAAAAAGCATTCTCAGGTTATTTTCAAACGAAAGAAAATGATTAATTAAATCAAGAAGACAAAAACCCTGAGCTCTTAACCACGGACACATTTCATCTTTGTAAACTCAGGAAAGCAAAACCGGACATTACGGTCCGCCCTGGACTGATATCAAGTCACGACTCGCCAATTTTTATTGATGTTTTTTTAACTGTGGTATTGCTGCATAATTACAGCCACGTGACTCATGTAGTGACTTCTTTACCGCAATAACAGAATTAGTGTGAAAATCAAACTAATTAAACAAACATTAGCAGATGTGTACATTCCGTGACCCGAGGTGCAGCACGAGTGGATCCTGGGACACAAACACACAGATCACTGTGCCCAGTTCGGTAGGTAGCACGTCTGTATGGACTTGACAGGTAATCATCTCTGTGACGTCAAGCGGCGGAGGGCATGTGATACGGGGATTGGAAAGCAGGGAAACTTGGAATAGACATGGATTGAGAGGACGCAAGCAGCACGTGGGACGGGACTGAAAGGCAACGGAAGACAGGGAATGGAGAGACGGGGAGATGAGATGGAGAGGCGACCGAGGAATTTCGTGAGACGGAGATTGGAAGGTTGAAATAGTGAGACGGGACAGCCCATCCTCTTAATCAATGTCAATACATCAATTTGGCTAAGAACGTCAAATGTGTGACTATGACACTGGAATGGAAATGTGATTTGACTACATTTCTACGTGCGCAGAGTGATTCTGAGTTTTCTGTTCACGTATCAAAGGCTTGTATTACCCTCATGTATTACTGCGCTTACTGGAGCTATGTTCAAATTGGCTTAATTTGCTCAAACTTGACAATTTCACCTAAGCATGAACAACCTAAATAACTTTCTCTAAAAAATCGCTTAAAACTGTATGTGAGAAATTGACGCTTGTTTAGGACGGGTTGGACTGGAATGAAACATGCTATACAGTGACAACTTTACGCTTAGTATAGAGCTTTCTCGAGTTAATTACTTAATAAAGCTCTACACTGAGTGAAACCTTGTCAAAATAAAAGCTCGTTCTGAACCTGTTCTTTTCTTCGTTACTGTTTGCAGTACGAATTTATATTCACTTACTAAGACGTGAAAACAAAGTGGGACGGGGATTGGAAAGGAAAGAGGAAAGGTGCGATGATATGCGGGGATAGAGGGGAAAGGAGTACAATAGGTGTGGAGAAAAGGGGGAAGGGAGGGAGTAAGACGGGGTGCTAACAAAACAGTGGGAGATACGGAGGAAGGTTGGAAACTGACAAAGAACCGCGGCGGAGAAAGGTTAACGGGGCTGAAAAAGGTTTTCATGGTTGAAGACTTGAGTTTATAAACAAGCTTTATTTAGTAAAGACTAACAGCGAGAGGTGAGGAGAAAAAAGGCAAACATCGAGCTGGCAATGATTACCTCTCGAAAACCGTGGAAACCAGAGGAGAGCGGAAGAAAGTGAGGGGAAGAGGGAGCGAACGAAGGAGAGGAAGAGAACACGAATAATGAGAGGAAGAGGGCGAAAGTGATCGAAGGAAGATAAAATTAGCCAAATGGTAGTGTTTCACGGTGTGAGGTACTGTCACAACCTATTCACGTGCCAAAGAATACTTTTGCATCTATTCATACACTGCTACATTCATGGGGGGAAGCCCTGAGCCCATAGGAGTCATAACTGCCTGGGGGAATGACAGGCATTCAGGCTCGATTTAAGGAATTAGGGTAAAGGCCTAATTCCTTGAATCAAGATCTCCCCCCTTAGCCAGAATCAGGGAGCTTCCTTGTGCAAGAAAGGTATAAAATACCGACAAGATGAAAGTTAAGACACACGTGCAACACCTAGATATCTTTATTGTAGACGTTTCACCATCCAGTGGCTTTATCAATACAGATTCTAGGACATAATTAGAAGACAGCAGAATATATACAAAAGATGAGGTAATCAGTCCCTCAGCCTTGGAGTTAGTGTTCACAGCATCGTGGTGGAGGAGAATCTGGAACACTAACTCCAAGGCTGAGGGACTGATTACCTCATCTTTTGTATATAGTTCTACTGTCTTCTAATTATGTCCTAGAATCTGTATTAATAAAACCACTGGATGGCGAAACGTCTACAATAAGGAACCTCCCATAATGAGTTGTTGCCCTTATTCACCTTCTCTTGTCTAGTCTCCTGCAGTTTCATCAAGATATGTTCTTGAGAATTTGTATTGCGTTACATTGCCAATTCTGTCACTTACGGCCGTCGCATCCATCGATACCGTCACCTTATCATACACTCACCCCTTCCTTACACAATTTCCACCTGCCACTTATAACCACATAGGGCCCCGGCAAGAATTTTTCCTATGAAAACCCAAAGGAGATTTTCCGCTGATCCCTCACGCCTCTCCCCATCCCACGATCTGTCGCCCCTGGTAAGGATGAGGATAAGGACTGGAGAGGTGGGGTGGGGTGGGGTGGATTGAAGGATGGAGTGGAATATGATGGTTGGGCTGGCTTGGTGGGTGTGTAGCTGGTTGTGTGACGGTTTTCAAATGTAAATCAGCACACAGTTATTACTATAAACACAACACAGTAAACATCAAATAAAATAAGCCCAACAAACATTTATGAACATTCACTTTAAAGTTCAATAAACAGCATCAACCCACGAAATACAAAAAAAAAAAATCACACAATGGCTTGCAATAATGCACTAAAACCCCTTAAAAGAAAAAAACTCCCTTTAACCAGAAAAAAACCCTAACAGCACGAACAAATTCGAGCAGACCAAGAGTAATAAACATAAATAATAGAAGTATATTATAGACGTAATATAGCCTAATGTTAAATATTCACTATAAACACACCATGAATTCAGTCAATTTTCAATGACTAAGAAACCCAACCTACAAACAAGTGCAGAGCCACTTCTTTACATTACTCTTAGAGATACGACGCGAGATCTTCGGCAACAACCTGCCGGAAAACAGTAATTTATGTGCCAAAAAATCCGGGAACAAACGTACAGTTATAATACATTAAGTTTATAACGTTCAAGAGTGCGTTCTGTGCCGGGTGATGTTTACTAGAGTAAAAGCCTTCTCTTGTTATCTGTAAAATACTCCATAAAGCCATATTACTCTCTTAATTGAATTGGTTTAGAGAGAAGGTACACTTTATCAGCCAGTATTCAATATCGGACCAGTGTTATGATGTTGAGCAAGGTACCCACACATACGTTTAATGATATCATTACTGGTGTAGTGTAAGATATGAGCAGCAATCTGAGTATTGGAAAACATTATTATTATTATTATCGCCTGTATGGGTCAAATAGTGCCTGGTTAGTGGGAGGTAATTTGATCTGATCAAATGAGAGGGTAACTCCAATTCCATGGGTCGAAAACCCTATACCTGGAAGGTGCGAAGTACAGCAATTAAAACCTTGCACGAGAGCATAGATGTGCTTGTAATATCATGTAGTGTTACCAAGTATTATTTTAGTTAATAACAACTGATTATATCTATTTGGCTTTAACAAAATACATTGATTGACGCAGGCAAACGAGACCCTCTAATTCATACACCCAATTCACCAGTTTTATGTGCTGCCTGTGCCAGTCCACTGGCTCCGGGCTCTGATTTGTATCCATACAGCCTCGCCTAGTCAACCTACCTAATTCTAGCCTAACGTAAATATCACTATTTACGTCCTAATCCAAATTCGGATTCTCAAAATAGAACGTGCTGCCAGTCCAACAGCTAAATTTACGTTAGTGCCCCGCCATCTGACAATAACAAAACATGCCTTCACACTATGTATCTTAAAATCATTGAAATTTAAACTGGCTTAAGTGTTGTTGCACGAGGCTGTGTTCTTCAATATTGTTTTGGCTGTGTTCTTTATGTCTGTTTTATATTTACAAAGCACCAGAACTGTTCTACTAATACTACAATTAATAATATTAATACTGTGGAAAATATTGTACATTTTCCGGAAATATGGTAATTTATATGTAAATAGATGCCCTATATTGTATTTTTAAAAGAAGTATGTTATCGAAAATGGGAAACTGGAAGCCTGCGTCTGCGCAGAGGAGACTCGCCATCTTGGTTTTGAATTTGTAATTAGAAACGGTGAATGGGGAAGAATTTTTCGTGCTCTAGAGGTTAAAATTGTGCTGACACCTCTCAAATAGGAGGCGAAATTGGTGGATGCGCATTCCTGCATAACTTGAGATATCAGACGACTGTACAAGACAGCTCCAGGAACCTCAGATAAGCTCTCTAGATTTGTGTATAATTCTGGCCAGTGTTTTCATAAATTTAGTTAGTGAGGTTTTTCTGAGTATGATACAACTTAATATCCAGTCAAATTGGTGAGTGATATTAAGATATATTTTCCTTCTGTTATGTAATTGTGTATATATATAACCATTTATTATTTTTAATATACAGCCCACAAATTTATATATTTACCAGTATTCCTGGTGTATGTATATTTCATTTGATTAATAGGTCCAGAGCAACTTGTGGATATGACAGTGGCAGGTATCGAAGGGGGACATTTTTTGCGACCTAGGTGTCCCAAATTCCTACTTGTCTATGTAACATTGATAAATAATAATTGTTATTTACTGGTATGTACATTATGAGTTACATCCAGATAAATGTAATTTTCCACAAATACTACTAATAATGAATGGGTACTCAAAACAGTCATTCTTTAACTGTCTAAATCTTATATTTTTCCCATAATTTTGCTTGCAGAATTACCATGGGAAGGGCTAAACCCGCAGGGATTATACAGTGTCTGTGGGGATGATGGAAGGTATTCAGGCTAAATTCAGGACACTGGAGCACAGATTCAAATTCCCTAGATCAAGAGCCCTTCACCAGTGTCAAGGAACCTCCCTTGAGGGGTTGCTTGCACAAAACCTACCATTAAGAGCAAGGGCGATTTCTGTGCCATACTTTTAAGTTGTAAATATGAAAACTGCTGCAGGAATATTTCTAATTATCCCTCAGTAACGCTCATCCAAAATAATTTTACATATTTTTAAATACCTGTGAGGGTATCACAGGTATTTTTTCAAGGGAAGTGAAACCCTTATTAGGATATAGAAGCGGAAGCTTAACTGCTTAACGGGTCATTATATGATTAAGACCCGTGTCAGGAGAGAAGTGTTTCCTGGAGAACAAAAGACAACCGCTCATCACCCGTTATTGTGCCAGCTGATTCCTGCTGTTTGTAACCTCTCGCTCAGATTAAAAATATCACATTACCTTCTTTAATCACGTTATTTTTTTTTATTTATTTAAAAGAAACATATACATAATACATAAAGAGAAAAATCACAAGCCGACAATTAGCAGATCAGAAGACCGTGGCAGACAATGTCAGTACACACTCAAAAAACTAAATACATTTTAACAGTGATATTACAAAATACTACTGAATAAACCCAACCAGTTTATTGAAAAAAAAAAAGCATACCGACTCCCAAACAAACAGTCGGAGTCATTATAAAACACGTAGGAGTAAGTCCTATAATCATATATATAATATATATATATATATATAATATATTATAGTATATATATATATATATATATAATATATATATATATATATATATATATATATGCAAACAACCACTCTGAAAGAATAGAGAAATTCCAAGCGCTTTCGTGACTACATCACATTATCAAGGAACTTGATAATGTGAGTAGTCACGAAAGCGCTTGGAATTTCTCTATTCTTTCAGAGTGGTTGTTTTGCATATTCTGAAATCACCTGTTTACTGTGATCTTATTGCATATATATATATATATATATATATATATATATATATATATATATATATATATATTATATATATATATATTATATATATATACATGCATATACACACATACGTGCATGTGCACGTGTGTTCGTACAGAACAGACTGGATTATACACTAAATAAACTAAATATATATTTCATCCAATAATAGAACTATACCTAAGACATTGGTACTCACAAACACACCTACACACACATTGGTACTCACAAACACACCTACACACACATTGGTACTCCACAAACACACCTACACACACATTGGTACTCACAAACACACCTACACACACATTGGTACTCACAAACACACCTACACACACATTGGTACTCACAAACACACCTACACACACATTGGTACTCACAAACACACCTACACACACATTGGTACTCACAAACACACCTACACACACATTGGTACTCACAAACACACCTACACACACATTGGTACTCACAAACACACCTACACACACATTGGTACTCACAAACACACCTACACACACATTGGTACTCACAAACACACCTAACACACACATTGGTACTCACAAACACACCTACAACACACACATTGGTACTCACAAAACACACCTACACACACATTGGTACTCACAAACACACCTACACACACATTGGTACTCACAAACACACCTACACACACATTGGTACTCACAAACACACCTACACACACATTGGTACTCACAAACACACCTACACACACATTGGTACTCACAAACACACCTACACACACATTGGTACTCACAAACACACCTACACACACATTGGTACTCACAAACACACCTACACACACATTGGTACTCACAAACACACCTACACACACATTGGTACTCACAAACACACCTACACACACATGGTACTCAACAAACACCTACACACACATTGGTACTCACAAACACACCTACACACACATTGGTACTCACAAACACACCTACACACACATTGGTACTCACAAACACACCTACACACACATTGGTACTCACAAACACACCTACACACACATTGGTACTCACAAACACACCTACACACACATTGGTACTCACAAACACACCTACACACACATTGGTACTCACAAACACACCTACACACACATTGGTACTCACAAACACACCTACACACACATTGGTACTCACAAACACACCTACACACACATTGGTACTCACAAACACACCTACACACACATTGGTACTCACAAACACCACCTACACACACATTGGTACTCACAAACACACCTACACACACATTGGTACTCACAAACACACCTACACACACATTGGTACTCACAAACACACCCCTTACACACACATTGGTACTCACAAACACACCTACACACACATTGGTACTCACAAACACACCTACACACACATTGGAACTCACAAACGCACCCTACACACACATTGGTACTCACAAACACACCTACACACACATTGGTACTCACAAACCACCTACACACACATTGGTACTCACAAACACACCTACACACACATTGGTACTCACAAAACGCACCTACACACATTGGAACTCACAAACACACCTACACACACATTGGTACTCACAAACACACCTACACACACATTGTACTCACAAACACACCTACACACACATTGGTACTCACAAACACACCTACACACACATTGGTACTCACAAACACACCTACACACACATTGGTACTCACAAACACACCTACACACAACATGGTACTCACAAACACACCTACACACACATTGGTACTCACAAACACCTACACACACATTGGTACTCACAAACACACCTACACACACATTGGTACTCACAAACACACCTACACACACAATGGTACTCACAAACACACCTACACACACATTGGTACTCACAAACACACCTACACACACATTGGTACTCACAAACACACCTACACACACATTGGTACTCACAAACACACCTACACACACATTGGTACTCACAAACACACCTACACACACATTGTACTCACAAACACACCTACACACACATTGGTACTCACAAACACACCTACACACACATTGGTACTCACAAACACACCTACACACACATTGGTACTCACAAACACACCTACACACACATTGGTACTCACAAACACACCTACACACACATTGGTACTCACAAACACACCTACACACACACATTGGTACTCACAAACACACCTACACACACACATTGGTACTCACAAACACACCTACACACACACATTGGTACTCACAAACACACCTACACACACATTGGTACTCACAAACACACCTACACACACATTGGTACTCACAAACACACCTACACACACATTGGTACTCACAAACACACTCTACACACACATTGGTACTCACAAACACACCTACACACACATTGGTACCACAAACACACCTACACACACATTGGTACTCACAAACACACCTACACACACATTGGTACTCACAAACACACCTACACACACACAAAGTTAATGTTGACGGTTAACATTCAATATATAATATAACCTACCATACAAATAGAAGGGTATATATAAACCCCATAAAATACTTATATATTCTCGTACAGAGTTCATAATGTACGGATTTACATGCATACAAACAGAGTATCAAATATGCCAATCATGGTTCCACATCCTCACGTTTTGTAGGCCCACTGGCCTACTAAACCAACCTAAACCAAATGGAACCAATCTACCTACATATCCCAGGACTAGTTACACACCATAATCGAAACTGTGACAATTATAGGTCTGCACACAATGCAATGAGCAGCCATAAGTGCCGAGCCATACAAAGTCATGTACATTCATGTCATACCTCCACAAGAACGTTACACTTAATAACCCGATATCATTGTCCTCATCGCTCTCGGGCCGTGTGGACGCACTGCGCAAACAGCTCCTGCTTTCTCTGTTGCGCAACTTCCTGTTTTCACCAAGATGGCTGCCAGCTACCGCAGGAGCAACACCGTGTGTGTTGACCTTGTTAAAGGGACAATTTATCCTACGAATGCCTCTGTTTTATTACCAACGATTATACGGGACACGTTTGGCATTGACAATGAAGACCTACATGGAATAGCGCTTAATGGTTCATCAAGAATCTTCATAAAGTTCTGCACAGTGGAGGCGTATGAAAGGACGGTGACTCAGTACCAGGAGAAGAGCATCACCGTATCATCTGGTCTGGAGGTACGCCTGCGGGATGCCTCAAAATACTACACCTGGGTGAGGATCCGCAACGTTCCTTTCGAGGCAGACGATGTGGATATCAGAGAGACTTTTCATCGATATGGTGAGGTGCATGCAATAACTTTAGGCCGATGGACGGAGGGAATCTATGCAGGGTTGCCGGCTGGATCTTACACCATCAAGATGACATTGAGAAAACCTATTCCCTCGTATGTTGTCCTGGAGGATTTTAGGGCACAGATGTTATGTGACCTACGCGGGACAACGCAAGACGTGTCGCCTGTGTGGCGCTTTTGACCACATGGCGGCTGGGTGTGGTAAAGCAGCAGCGCCGCGGCCTTGGGAACGGCAAGTAGTCACAGAGTCTCCGGCGGCACCTCTGCTGAAGACTATGAGTGCAGCAGGCAAAGGTAATTGGGCGGACGAAGTGGAGGGCGTGGAAGAGAATTGTGTGACGCTACCAGTGGCTTCGAATGCTCCCCCGCAGACAGACCCGGGAGTTGAGCAGCAGCCTGTGGGGGTGGGAGAGGCCGGTGACCTACAGGAGTTATCTACGCCCCTACAGGAGATGATTAAGTCTTTCCTGGACGTGCCTGCGGAGGAGAACCAATCTACAGACAGGAGAATTCTGATGGTTGAGAAGGACTTGACTGAGCAGATTCCAGGGCCTCCGGGGTCAGAGTCTGGCATGTTGCAGTTGCTACAGGTGGAAGATGAGGTGCACAAGGGGAGTGGAAATACTGATATGGAGTTTGAGGGTACATCTAGAAAGAGAGCTGGAGGCTCGTCGGATGAGGAGGTTATAACACCAGCTCAGCGTTCAGGGAAAAAGACGTGGGCAGGAGTGATTAAGAAGGGGCAGGGTAGTGCACAGGGGGGGAAGGGGGTCCAGGCGGGAAAGAGTGCATGGGAAAAGACAGAAGCAGCAAAAAGTGTAACAGACAGGACACAGACATAGAGGAAAGCCACCCTTTCTGAATCTTTAAGTGTCTAACTATAAACGTGAATGGCCTTAGAGCTGACGGTAAACGAGTATGGTTGGAGGATGTTTTGAGGCATTTTAACATTGATGTGTGTTTTATTCAAGAACACAATTTTAAGTGTGGCAGAGAGTTGAGGCTGAACGGTCTTAGGATGTATGCTGGTAGTTCAGGGAAATTAAAGGGTGGGGTGGCAGTGGCAGTGAGGGAGTCCAGCCCATTCCACGTGCTCAAGTGGGAAGAGGGGGGGGAGGGGAGGGTGGTGAGGGTGGAGGGGATATGGGGCGAGATTAGAGTATGTTTTCTGGGGATATATATGACGGCAGATAGTAACATACGGGTAAAGGTGAATTTTGTAAGGGAGGTTTTGCTTTTCTACATGCGGGTTTACCCATGGTTTCTATAATAGGTGGGGATTGGAACTGTGTAATCAGGAATAAGGATGTGGAGCCGAGAGGGCAGGGGTGTGCTTGGGGTATTGAGGGATTTGTTGAGGGATGCAGGGGTTTATGACATAGTCAGGGGCGATGGGTGGAGAGTAGAGCACACGTTTATGCGGAGGGGTTATGCTGCCAGGTTGGATCGTATATATATATAACTCGAGATATAACAGTAGAACGTGTAATGACGATAGATTTAGGTTTTTCGGACCATCGTGCTGTTTTGGCAGAGATGTAATGGGAAGGAATGGTTCGTAGGTATGTGGGTTATTGGAAAATGAATGTGAGGCTACTTCAGGGGGAGGGGGAGGGGTTGTTTTTTAGGGAATGGTGGAGGCAACTCTGGGAGGTTCGCAACAGAGGAGGATGTCTTGGAATGGTGGAGAAGCACGCTAAATTGCAGATTAGGAGTAATTATCAGCATAGAGGATGGGAATGAGGCGAGGTGGAGGTTTGGTTTACAGAAATATTTTGAGGGGCAGCTAAATGATTGTTATGAAGGGGGAGGGGGGCTAGACATGGAGAAATAGAGGTTTTAAGGGGAAGATTGAGGGATATACAAAATTCTTGTTTGATGTGATACGTGTGAGGGAAGGTTTAGAGGAGGTTCTATGGGGTGACAAACCGTCAGGATGTGTTTTGAGAAGATTTAGGAATATGCAACAGATGACCACGATTATGGGATTAGAGGTGTGTAAAGGGTGGGGGGATATAGGGTGGGGCAGGTACTTAGTACCACCGATGGAATGAGCAATTATGCTGATTATTGGTTTAGGGAGAATTTTAAGCAGGGGGAGGGAGGGAGAGTTTCTAGGAGAAGGAATTCGGGGTATTTTAGGGAAGGAGGAGAGAGCGGTAATAGAGGGTAGGATCAGTGAGGAGGAGGTGGAGGAGGCGGTAATGGGCTTGAGTAGGGGAAAAGCGCCGGGCATTGATGGAATTCCTAATGATTTCTATATTACACATTGGGATTGTATGAAGGAATGTCTGGTCTCGTTGTTTAACTGTATGAAGGAAAGGGGAGTGTTGGGGGAATCGCAGGGCACGGGGGTAGTTGTTTTGGTCTATAAGGGAGGGGGGGAAGACCTTGGGTGCTTTTAGGGCGATCTCCCTCACGTGTGCTGATTATAAAGTTTTTGCGAAGGTTTTAGGTAATCGTATGAAAAAGGTGCTTGACAGAGTCCTACATAGAGGACAGTGTGGAATTCCAGGTCGAAGTATGCGTGAGGGGCATGGAAGAATTAAGGATTTTGTGGAGGGTAGACAAGGGGGGGGGATCTTGGGGATTGATTGGAAGCAGGCTTATGACAGTGTAGATAGACATATGTTGTGGAGTATTTTACAAAAACAGGGTTTTGGGGATGAGATTGTGCGCTGGGTGACTACTTTGTATACGCCTGCGACTGTCAGGGTACAGGTTAATGGGAAGTTAGAGTTGTCGGTGCAGTTGGGGATGGGTTTGCGACAGGGTTGCCCCTTGTCTCAAATCCTCTTTGCATGCATGCAGGACCCTTTTTATAGGCTTATAGAGAAAGGAGTGTGGGAACAGGGAGAGGTGGGTCCTGGCAGATGTGGTATTGTGGGGTATGTGGATGACACCACAGTTTTGGTGGGAGGGGAAATGGGATTGGGGAATGTGGGACGTATAATAGAGATTTTTGGTGGGGCGACAGGGATGAGGGTTAATGGAGCAAAGTCAAAGTTATTAGAAGTATGCACGTGGGTGGGGGGGGGTTTAGGGGGAACTGTATGGGTGGAACGTAGTGGATAGAATTAAGATATGTGGGGTTGTGTATATGGCGGACGCTGGGGAGGCGCATAGAATAAATTCCAAGGAAGTTGTGAGTAGAGCGATGGGTAGGATGCGCGGGTGGAGGGCTGGGGATGTAACGTTGCAGCAGCGGGTGGTGGTAAACACACTTGTGTACAGTAAAGTGCGGGGAGTGGCAGAAGTATATCCCCTGAGGTCGTGTGATATTCAGGAACTGGAGAGGGTGGTTTTGAGGTATGTGTGGGGTTATGGGAAGCCATGGCTACAGAAGGAGGTGGTGATGATGGGCGTGCGGCAGGGTGGGCTGGGTCTTATACCTTTGGACACACGAGTGAAGGCAGTGTATGTGAAGCAGCAATACTTGAGGGTGGGAGAGGTCATGGAGGATGTGCGAAAATGGTGGAAGGGGAAGGCACTACTGGTGTGTGAAGATATGGTGCGAAATTTGTTGGCAGTAAGGGAAGCAAAAAAAGTAAGGGTAAGTAGGCTTGGGAGGACAGGTTAGCAGGGTAAAGTACAGGGAGTAGCTATATACCTGATGTATGATTGGAGGGGCATTTGGGAAGACTTTCGGAAGATCAGATTAAAGCCAAGGGTTCGTGAAGTGGTTTATAGATTCTTTATGGGAATTCTAGCTACAAGGTCAGCGCTATATAGAATGGGTTATGTAGGTGCGGGCACTTGTTTGCATTGTGGGGAAGAGGAGACGGCTTTTCATGCTGTATATTTTTGTGAAAACTTGGGTTTTATAAGGACATGATTAGCGAGGGTCCTGGGTATAGTGGCAGGAGGGGGGAGAAACATTTCGACTTTGAGAGCTTTGCATTTTGATGTGGGCGGGGTTTCCAAGGACATTTGGAGGGCAGTGGTGTATGTAGTGGCAGATTTTTTGTGTGTGTCTTGGTGTATGCGGAAGGTGCGGGGTGAATGTAGGGTGCGGGCGCTTGCGGCGAGTGTGTATAGTACAGTATGCAGAAATAGGCTACTATATGGGAGGGTGTGGGTAAATAGTTTTCCCTTGGGTTATCGTAATCTGACGGTAGGTGTAATGTTAGGGTTGGGTGTAGTTTAGAGCTGGATTGGGCTGTTTCTCCCTAAACTGGCATTTTGTTCCGTTTTGAGATTAGTGGAGGATGGAAGGTGGAATAAAAGTGTGTGGTAGTGGAGCATATGGGTGTAAAGTCGTTAGGAAAGAGGGGGGCGTAGGGGGGTGAACTGGTGACATTTGGTTAAGAGACAGGGGTTTTATGACTTTAGACGTCAGGTACGGACTTGAGCATGAAAGGGAACGTGAGTTTGTGTTTTTTAATACAGATAGCATGGGGTCAGGGGATGGCAGGGGGTGGCTTTCTGAAGTGTCTTTGCCAGGATGGTTTGGTTAATGATTGAGGTAGTACTGACCGGTACATGTTTTATTAGGAGCCATAAGTTATATTGTGTAACTTAGTGTGTGACAGTAAGTCTGATATTGCTCTGGAACATTGTTAATAAATATATATATCTTGTTGAACATGATAATACATAAAAATGGGAATATGTATTAGTGTGTGAGTTACAATTTCTAGTGTACTGTTACCATATTAGTTGGTATCCTTCACTGTCAAATAATTACTATCTATATACTGTTATAAGTTATTTATGTTAGTTCTTATTTTATACGTTTTAAGTGAACAAATGTAAGGTGTTGTGACGTCTAGTGCAAGTGGCATTTATCTTGCACTGGGGAAAAGGGAAAGTGTAATTTAATTATGATTGGATCATAACGAAACGTCATTGGATGTATGTACACTGTATTTAGAAGACGGGAAGGATTGTGAGGATTGTCAATATATGTATTAATTCTTATGTAAATTTCATGGAATTCAGCATGATAACAATGTAAACCTATTAGTCGGATAAGTATTGATATGTTTATGCTTATTGTAATATAAATTTGATTGATGAAATGTATAATCTGGTATTTAGCTTTGGAGTAAAGAGATAAAAAGCATAGGGGATGGGGGATATTTTGTGTCAGCACAAAGATGAATCAGCAGTATGTATTTAGAAAATGGAAAAAATTTATTTTTCTGTGGCGGAGTCGATAAGGGGTTCTTATATTCTTTTATTTTATTGTATTCTAATGTATTTTTAAATTCAATGACTGATGGTGGTTATGAGTGGTGACGGCAGACACAGTTACTAGGCATGTGGTGGGGGGGGGTTGAAGTGTCAGCGGTAGTGTATTAAACCCACCACCGTGCACGATATTGATTGTTACCATAGGGTATATGAGGGTTAGGGTGTGGATTGTTTTCAATGGTGGATGTGTGCCATCATGTTCAGACATTCCTTGTATTATAGTCAGCCTTTTAGATGGCTGGATTGTGTTTATACATGTTGTCAATGAAGTCCTTAATGCTCTTATAAATGTATAAGAAATTTGTCAATGAGTATACTAAGGTGAAGTGGTATGTTTTCAAGGGGGGGGGGGAGTGTGAGCATTACTAGGTAGGACTATCGTTTATTATAAGACCATCTTTTCACGTGAAGCACAGTACATAAAAGCAGTGTTTGATTGGAGTGCAGCCAGTTCTGATGTCATTATATAAGTGCTTCTCCGGTATTTGTGTAGTCACTGCAGATTATTGTTTCGCTGCCTGTATCTTGTTACATATTGATTATGTACCCATATATTTTGTACCTTAGTTTTAAATAAAATATAAAAAAAAAATACCCTGATACCTAGAACAAACCTCTAGAAAAACGAGGAATCTTCCGGCACCTACCAAGGACAGATGCACACCAGAAAAGGATTATGCCTTACCATCCCCTGACATACACCCCAATAAACCCATACACTCAATATCCAGCATACAACCTTCCGACGGCTCCCTGCAAAAAACATTACCCACATCAAACACCTTGCAAACCAGTCAACCTTCCTCATCAGGCATCCAATCACTCCAAGAGGACACACCACTGAAGAGACCAACCCCTTGCCTCCTCACCCCGTCACCAAGCGGAGTAAACGTGCAACAGTAAGTCCACGATATCCCTCCGGAAAACTAGTTACCCACCGTCCCCCATATAATTGTTTGTTCCTACACACTGTCCTATAAAAACACGCTGCCAATGCTTTCATCCTAATGTTTCCCTCCACCTTCCTCATCCCCCAAGAGACATACAAGTAATCAACTATTACGTATCTAATAGCCCTCCCCACCACGTTGGGCACCCCTCCCATATCTAACATTTAAGCCCTAAGGGGTGATATCTGACCCCCCCCCCGAATAAAAGGAAAACCCTCTTCAACCACAATCTTACCACCTCCAAAGCAGAACAAAAATATATTACATGGGAAAGCAGTTCAACTTCCCACAAAAACCGCATGACGCCTCTCTCACAAAACCCATTTGTCTTAGCACCTCCTTCGATGCCAAAGTCCCCGTAAGAAATCTATATAATAATTCCCTCACTCTTGCCTGTATTCTTAATTTACTAAATTCCACCCATATCACTCACCAATCATATGTGGGATACACTGCCAACCCCCGCAGTGATTCCTGACGAAGACTCACTCCCACCAACCGTTTTACCTTGAGTTTTTTAACATTGTGAGCCTTTATCATAAACCTCAACATATCTTCACACTCCACTAAGTCCCTACCACTCCACCATTTGCGGACATCCCCCATCACCTCCCCCACTCGAAGACCCCTTTCGCCCCTGCCCGAATATACCTCTGCTTAAAATATAGCACCTTCACCCTAGATCCTAATGCCATCAATCCCAATCCTCCCTGTCTTACCACAGTCATTACCACATCTTTGCCCAACCACACCCTCCCAAAACCCCACACATACCTTAATACTCTCATTTGTAATTCCATAATATCCTGACTTCGTAAGGGATAAATTTCCGCCACTCCCCACACCTTGCTATAAATTAGCGTATTTACCACCACAACCCTTTGATGCAAGGTTACGTCCCCGGCCCGGAAACTCCTAAGCCTACTCAAAGCTCTGTCCAATACCATTTCTGAATTAACCCTTCTGCTCTCCTGTGCATCTGCCAAATACAAAATCCCACAAATCTTGAGCCTTTCTACAGTTATCCAGCCAAACTCCTCTCCCAAGGTCCCGCCTACCTCCAGCAACCGTGATTTATGCTTATTAACTCTCATTCCAGTAGCATTCCCAAAAATCTCAAGTACCCTTCCCACTTTACTTAAATCTTCTATCTCGTTAAGTAAAACAGTTGTATCATCTACATAACCCACAATATTCCCACAAAAGCCTCCACTCTCCCCCATCCTTCCCGTCCCACCATCAACCAGAACACAGAAAGGATTCTGCATAAATGCAAAGAGTATTTGAGAGAGCGGACACCCCTGCCTCAAACCCCTCCCCATGCTTACAGGACTACACACCCTACCATTTACCTGTACTCTCATCGATGCATCCGCATACAATGTCCTCACTCATCCCACCACCCTCCCTCCAAAACCCATTCTCACCATACTCTCAAGCAAAAAATCCCTATCCACGTAATCATGAGCTTTCTCCCAATCCAGACCTAAAATACCGCCCTTACTACTACCCTTGAGGAAATCCCTAATCCATCCATGACCTACCCCGCATACTCCTCCCCGGAATTCCCAACTGTCCCCCATGTATCACAACCCCATGACCTTCTTCAGTCTATTTCCTAAGATTTTCGCAAAAACCTTGTAATCTGCGCACATCAGAGATATTGTTCGATAAGCACTCAAAACTCTCCCCCCCCCTCTGCTTTGGCACCAAAACTATGACACCCGTACTTTGTGATTTGCCCAACTTCCCACTAGTTAACATATGATTCAATACCCCAACAAAGCATTGCCTAATACACCTCCAATGTGCTCTATAAAAATCATTTGGTATACTGTCTATCCCCAGTGTTTTACTGGTACTCATCCCGAAAACTGCCTCTTCCACCTCAGCCTCACTTATACCACCCTCCAACCCCACTCTATCCTGCTACTTAAAACACTATGGAACCCCCTCCAAAAATTCCTTCCCAGGAACCCTCCCCCCCCCCTCCTACTCCATTTCTTCGTAAACCAATTATCAGCATAGAGACTCATACTTTCTGTGTTGGATAGGACCCGACCCTCTGGATACCCTCCCACCCCAGGGCTTGTCTCCAATTGTAGTATGGTGGTTACCATCTGACGGTCTCGAAATTTATGTAAAGCAAACCTGGACGGCTTATCACCCCACAATACATCCTCTAACCCCACCCTAACCCTGATTGCATCAAACCTATCATTGTGCAATTCAGCTATTCTACTCCGAAGACTATCCATGTCATCCCTCCTACCACCTCCCCCATCATAACAGTCTTGCAACTGTCCCTCCAGATAATTTTGCAACCCAAAATGCCACCTCGCCTCTTCTCGTCCCCTAACCTTAAAAAAATTCGCTATCTCAGGCTTGGCCTGCATTTCCCACCAATCTAACAGATCTATCTCCCTATCCCTAGCCTCCCAAAAATGCAACCACCAATCACTGAAAAAAGGCCCCTTCCCCTCCTCCTTAAGAAGCCTTACATTTAATTTCCAGTACCCAGAATAAATACGCACTACTCCATCCCACATCAGATCTGCAATTACCGCCCTGTGATCAGAAAACCCCACATCGAAGGCTCTCACCCTCACCACATCTATACCCTGCTTAACATGGATTCTGTCCAATCGCCCCTCATATCCCCTACGGATGAACGTATGCTCCACTAGGTATCCCCCCTCCCCACAACATCAACAACCCCAATATTGCGCAATACATCCCTCAGAACACTCAACACACAACCTGCCCCTCTCGGTTCGACATCACCACTCCGTATCACACAATTCCAATCACCTCCTATTACTGTTATAGCAGGTAAACCTCTCAAGTGATACAGCAATACCTCCCTGACAAAATCTACTTTTACCCTGGTATTGCTAGTTGCTGGCATGTAAACACCTACGAAACTAGCCCGACTCTCACCCCAGACACCATCCACCCTCACTACCCTCCCACCCCCCTCTTCCCAACCCATGACACGCAAGGGACTGGTCTCCTTTATCGCTACTGCTACCCCACCTTTCAATTGCAAACCACTGCTAACATGCATCCGATATCCTTCAACCTCAACTAACTTCCAGCCCTGTGATTATGCTCTTGCAAAAAACAAATGTCGACATCAAACCTCCGTAAAAACCACACCAACCAAACTTTCTTGACCTCTGACTTAAGGCCATTAACATTAAGTGTGACACATCTGAAAGTTACAGAAGGGGCGGCTTTTCCCTATACCACTGGGATTTACTCACTGCACCTTTCACATTACGTGTACCTTTGTCACTCGTTTTTGCCTGTGCATTCACCTCCCCCCTCCCTCTCCCACTGTGCAACTCAGGCTCGCCTCTACCACTATGAGCCATCGGCTCCACCACACCTGCCCATGACTTCTTCCCCGGCCTCTGCCCCGGGGTGATGACTTTGTCTATCTCTGACGCAGCAGTTCTTTTCCTAGAACTTCCGCTTACACACATCACCATCAGTCGAATCCTCCTGATGTACCTCCACGACCACCACATGCTCCAGTCCTTTCTTACTCAAGGCTTTCTCCACGTTTTGTTGTCCCTCCAGCGCTCCGTCCTCGCAAACTGAGAACATCTTCTGCACAGGGCTCCTCCCCATCCAAAAAATCCTTGATCACATCTGCCAATAAACCATCCTGGGTCGTAGCTTCCTGAACTAAAGATTCCTCAGGTGTCACCTGCATCTCCCCCGACGCCCCTGGGAGAGTGACACATGTCTCCGCTGCCGCCACCTTCCTTTCGACCTCCTCGCTCCAGAGGTCAGTCCTTCGTCCTCCCGAAGCACCAGAGCTAGGCACCAAATCGCATGGCTGCGGAATCACATATGGAGGCCCCAGAACTCGAGGAGCCTGCCTCCTAGGACATTGGGCTGCCATATGCTCATAGGAGCTACACAAACGACATGTTTTCCTCTGACCAGCATAGTACACAAAAAACTGTGTCCTATAACCGGTCATCGCAACGAAGGATGGTATAGGCCTTGTTAAAGACATTTTGAGGGTGCAAGAACCCTCCGGCAGCCATACGGACCATCCCTCCACACTCCCATGGTTGCAGAATGCACTGTCCCATAACTGCTGAAAAACTCCTGTAGACCATACACCATAGCCTTGAAGGGTACATTTCGTACCTTCACCCATGTGAAGTACTTACAGACGTCATGTAAAACGACATCCACCGCTGAATTCACACTCACGCATTGTTCCTGGTAATTCTCGACGATTCTTGCATAGAAGCCGGCTCGTACAAATTTCACGAAGATTCTTGTCAAACCATTCAGAGCGACGCCATACAATTCCTCATTGGGAATACCATATGCATCCCTTATGATGCCAGGGAGAAGGACGTTCATCGTAGCGCCACTTAATGTACCACGAACCAGCTCAATGCAGACAGTATTTATCGTTCATCCTGTACGTTCCGCCATTTTGGTGTCCAAGTGAAAACAGGTAAACTGTGCAAAAACCAACTCAATCAGGAGCGTCTGCACAGCACGTCCACACTGCCCGAAAGCGATGAGGACAATGCACATTAATTATTACGCTTTAAACCAGACCAGCGAGTTTATATAATAATATGTTCAATGGTAGAGTCATATAGTACCTGCAAAATGCAAGAGAATCAAATCTGATAGAGAGAAGGGTACCTCTAATTCCCTGGATCAAGTTACCTCCTCTTCCCTCACCCTTAAGTGAAAATTTGTGTAATTTTAGCTTGTTGCAAACTGTCGCTGTTGACAAATACTATAACACAACTTAAACACATTACACTCATAGTTGTCACAATATTGGATCTGTGCGCCAATATGCCGAATTAAGCCCGAATGCCTCCCCCCCACAGGCGCCGTATAATACGTACGGGTTTAGCGCTCCCTCATGATTGATAATGAACTTGTCACCATATGAATGACAGCTATTTATTTCATTACAAGTACAGAGGAATATGCAAGGTCCGTGGTTCGATCCTCAGTATGGGTGGAAAAGTTGAGAATGTTTCCATATATCCGCTGCCCCAGTTCGCCTAGCATTAAGCAGGTACCTGGGTGTTAGTTGACTACTGTAGGTCGCATCCTGGGAGTAGTAATATACCTTAGACATTCGTCTCTCGACCTCCGGGGAGAGAGGACGCACGCCTAGTAGCTACACCTGCCCTCTGGTGGTGACCTTTAGCAACTGGAAGGCAAAATGGCATATCGAGTGGGTCAGCGGATCAACACTGTTTGTATACAGCTGGTACGTGGCACGCTCAGTGGCGAAACGATGAATAAATTGCTACCCGCCATCATCAGAGATGTCTATGGTGTCCCCAACGATGAAGTATATGGTGTAGCCTTAAATGAAATGACCAGAGTATTCCTGAAACTGAATCGTACCGGCGTCTATGACAGATTTGTTCACGAGTACCAGGAGAGGAAGATGACTGTGAACTCGACAGTGGACGTTGTCTTGCACGACGTATCTAGGTACTATACGTGGGTGAAGGTGAGAAACGTCCCTTTCAAGGCGACTGCGTATAGTATACAGGAGGTCTTCAACAGTTATGGTAAAGTTCGTTCAGCTACGATGGGAGTATGGAAAGATGGGCCATACGAGGGACGACCTGAGGGTTCTTATACCCACAAAATGACGTTGGCTAGGCCTATACCGTCCTACGTCATGCTAGTGGGTTACAGGACGCAGGTCTTTGTGCACTATGCCGGCCAGAGAAGGACTTGTCGATTATGTAGCTCCTACGACCATATGGCAGCACAGTGTCCTAGGAGGCAACCTACCAGGGCTCCTGGTACGTTGGCAGTGGAGCAGCGGCCTTGTGAGTTGATGCCGGAGTTGGGAGAGGAGGAAGCAGTGAAGAGGTCGTTGGAGTGAAGAGGTTGATCGGGAAGTACCGACGGTCGGTACCTGTGTTACACTCTCGGTAGGCTCGGGGGAGCAGACAGGACCATCGGGGGCTCCATCAGGAAGGAACGATGTTCCTCAGGAAGATTTACTGGAGGACGTGTTGAGGGTTTTTTTGGACGGGTCGGGGACCTCCGCCTTAAGTGCTGCCGAGGCTGATGTGAGGGAGGAACAGCAGTCTGTGATACAAACATTGTGTGGAACTCGCTTAGAGCAAGTGGTGGAGGTGGAGGTCCATCAGGAGAATTTGTCAGACGAAGACATGTGTGTGAGTAGTGAATCTAGAAAAAGGCTGGCTGGCATGGTTGAGGCGAGGAGGTACTCACGCCGGGGCAGAGGCCGGGCAAAAAAGCTTGGGCAAAGGATGAGGAGTTGCTGGACCGAAAGGATCTAATGGATCCTGATTTATGTAGTGAAAGGGTAAAAGGTGGGGAGGGAGCCAGGGGAAAGTCTGGTGAGGCGTCGGGTCGACGCACAGGCTAAAGGTATGGTAGGCAAGCCACAGAGGCATAGAGGGAAGCCGCCGTTCTTGTAACTTTCAGGTGTAACACTCTAAATGTGAACGGTCTCAAGACTGAGATCAAAACTGTGTGGTTAGTATGGTTCTTACGTAGGTTCCAGGTGGATGTGTGTTTCTTGCAGGAACACAATCATAAGACTGGTAGTGAGTTGTTGTTGCATGGGTATAAGTTGTACGTTAGTTGTGCTTGGCAGTTGAAAGGGAGGGTGGCGATAGCGATAAAGGAGACCAGCCCCTTGCGTGTCACGGGTTGGGAGGAGGCAGGGGGAGGGTTGTGCGGGTAGATGGTGTATGGGGTGAAAGAAGGGCATGTTTCATAGGAGTGTATGTGCTGGCATCGAGCAATACACGGGTAAAAGCGGATTTTGTGAGGGAAGACTTATTGTACCATCTGCGGGGATTGCCTGCCATCACGATTATTGGTGGGGATTGGAACTGTGTAATTCGGGGCCAGGATGTTGAACCGAGGGGGGGCGGGTTGTGTATTAAGTGTTCTGAGGGATGTGTTGAGGGACGTGGGTGTCGTAGATGTTGCAGGGGGAGGAGGTTATATGGTGAAGCACACGTTCATTCGCAGGGGGTATGCTGCAAGACTAGACAGGATTTACGTCATGCAGGGATTGGAGGTCGGGAGGGTGCAGATTTTTGATGTGGGTTTCTCGGACCATAGGGCAGTGATAGTGGATCTGTCGTGGGAAGGTGCCGTGCATATTTACCCTGGCTACTGGAAGTTGAATGTGCGGCTGCTCAGGGGGAAGGGGGGGGAACGGTTTTTGAGGAGTGGTGGAATGGGTTTTGGGGAGCTAGGGATCGGGCTATGGAGCTTGTAGAATGGTGGGAGTTGCTGGCGAAACCTGGAATCGCGAATTTTTATAGGGTCAAGGGATGTGAGGAAGCAAGATGGAGATATGGTTTGCAGAATTATTTGGAGGGACAGTTGCAGGCATGTTATGGGGGGGGGGAAGATACAGCACTGCTTCGAGGTAGGATTGAGGAGATTCATAATGAACGTTTTGACATGGTACATTTTCGTTCAGTGTTGGACGATGTGTTGTGGGGGGATAAACCGACTGGGTATGTGTTGCGTAAGTTTAGGGAGCATAGGAGAGTGACCACGTTATTGCATTTAGCGACTAGTGCGGGGGTGGGGGATTACCCGGAAGGTGCAGTCCTCATCTCCACTGAGAGTATGAGCATTTATGCAGATGAATGGTTCAGGAGAAAATGGAGAGTGTGTGGGAGGCGGGGCACCTGGCAGGTGTCTTTCGGTAGGGGGGTTCATAATGCTATAGGCGAAAAGGATAGGGTGGGGTTGGAGGCTGATATTAGTGAAGCTGAGGTGGCGGATGTGGTCTTCAGCATGCACATGGGTAAGGCGCCAGGCATTGACGGTTTGCCTATTGATTTTTATAGGGCTCACTGGGGGTGCATGAGGCATTGTTTGGTTGGGGTTTTGAAAAATATGCTAGATGGGTGGAGAATGGGTGAGTCACAACGTACAGGCATAGTAGTATTAGTACCAAAAAAGGAAGGGGCACGGGCGCTGAGTGCTTTCCGGGCAATTTCCTTAATGTGCATAGACTATAAGGTGTTCGCAAAGATTCTAGGGAATAGAATGAAGGCGGTTCTCAGATCGCTTTTACACGGAGGTCAGTTTGGGATTCCAGGGAGGAGTATGTGGGATGGACACGGGCGCATAAGGGATTTCTTAGAGGGCTGTGGAGGGGGAGGGGTTCTAGGGGTGGATTGGGAGAATGCGTATGATTGTGTGGACAGGGTGTTTTTGCGTGAGAGTTTGTGTGATTTGGGTTTTGGTGCCAAGGTGGTAGGATGGGTGGATGCATTGTATGCGGGGGGCGATGATGCGTGTGCAGGTGAACGGTAGGTTGGGTTCTGGGATTCGTATGGAGAGGGGCTTGCGGCAGGGTTGCCCACTTTCACAGCTATTATTTGCTTGTGTACAGAACCCATTTTATGAGCTTGTAGACCGAGAGTTGTGTGGGGAGGGGGTTGAGGGGAATGAAGGGAGGATTTTTCAATGGTGGGTAGAGTCATCGAGAAGTTTGGGGCCGTAACAGGAATGAGGGTAAACAAAAGCAAGTCGATGTTGTTAGAGGTGGGCACCTGGGTAGGCGGGAGATTGGGTCAGGGGTTTGGATGGAATGTCGTGGAACGGATTAAGATTTGTGGGATTTGGTACACAGCGGACAGGCAGGACAGTAGAAAGATAAATTCAGAGGCAGTTAGGGACAGGGCAGTGGGTAGGCTACGTGGCCTTCGGGCCAGAGATGTTATGTTGCACCAAAGGGCTGTGATTATGAATTTGTTGGTATACAGTAAGGTTTGGGGAACGGCGGCAGTATATCCCTTGAGAAATTGTGATGTAACAGACATCTAGAGGAGGGCATTAAGGTATATATGGGGTTATGGGAGGGCGTGGTTGGGACATGACGTAGTAATGACTGGGGTGCGTCAGGGGGATTGGGTTTGTTGGCATTGGGGCCCAGGGTGAGGGCAATATATGTCAAGGTGAGATACCTCAGTGAGGGGTGGGTCAGTGGGTGGCGTGTGGGGGAGGTGATGAGGGACTTTCGTTGTTGTTGGAGTGGGAGGGACCTGGAGGTGTGTGAGGATATGTTGAGGTATATGTTAAAAGTTCGAGATGTGCGTCATTTGCTAATAGAGAGGCTGGTGGGAGTTGAGTATCGTCGGGAGACGCTGCAAGGGGTGGCTGTCTTCCCCACATATGATTGGAGGGTAATATGGGAGGAATTTCGAAAGCTAAGAATGCCTGCAAGGGTGAGAGAAGTGGTCTACAGATTCCTCATGGGGACATTGGCGTTAAAAGAGGTGTTGAGGCAGATGGGATATGTGAGTGATGCTTCATGTGCGCATTGTGGTGACGTGGAAAATGCTTTCCATGTGGTGTATTTTTGTCCTTTTTTGGAAAATGTAAGGGTGTGGTTGAGTTGTGTTTTTGGATTATTGGGGGGGAAGGGTGGGGGTCCTTAGGGCTTTACTTTTAGACGTGGGAGAAGTGTCTAATGAGGTAGCAAGGGCGTTAAGGTATATAATGGTTGATTTTTTGTATGTTTCTTGGGAAGGGAGGGAGGTGGGGGTAATGTCAGGATCAAGGCCTTAGCGGCGAGTTTTTATAGGTCGGTGGGTAGGAATAGGAGCTTATATGGGGGTCAGTGGGTTACTCTTTTTCCGGAGAGTTATCAGGGACTGACTGTGGCACGACTGCTGCAGTTGATGCCGGGGAAGGACAGCAAGGGGTTGGTTTCCAGAGGTGAGTGATGAGTACTTGGAGATGATTGTAGTAAGGGAGGTGATGGTGGCTGCTCCAGTGGTGTATGTGAAATAACATGATGTAAGGCCTGTCTGAGGGCCTTTTTGTGTGTATGTATGTGTGTTTTGTGTTGGTTGTTGTGTGGTTGTGTGTGTGTGTGTTTTGATGTGTGTGGTGTGTGTGTGGTGAGTGTCTGTGTGCATGTCTGTGTGTGAGTCTGTGTGTGTGGGTGGGGTGTTCTGTTATTGAAATGGAGCTTCTGTGAGAGAGGTGGAGGTTTTTTTTGGTAAGATTTTCTTGCTTCTGTGGGTTCGCCAAGGCGTCCTTTCGATACTTTTCAAAGAAGGACCAAACTGAAAATATTTAGGAAATAATGAGCTAAGAATTATTTGTGTTGTAAAAGATGCGGGGTTTTTGTTTTTGTTGCCCCAGAGACTAATGTTTTGATTCTTATTCTATTTAACTACTGTAGTATGGGTGAGGTGCCTGCATGCACCAGGCTCCTGTATTTAACAACTGTAGTACGGGCGAGGTGCCTGCGTGCACCAGGCTCATGTATTTCCTGTATTATGTCAACTTTGTCAATGTTAGATGTCCTGTGTAAGAGAGGGGGCATTGTACATTGCCCTATTCAGTATTCCTTCCTGTTTGGAAGTTAATGAGGTAGGAACGTATATACACATGGATTAAGGGTATATTTCACCTGTTCTTACTGTGTACCTTGTGGGTGATAGGAGGAGGCACACATCTTAGAAAAATTTTTCTTATAGTTTATCATTTATTCTAGAGCATACAAAGTTCCATATGATGTGTGTTTGGGTTATATGGGGTGTGGGGAGTACGATTTAGTCTCCTCGAAAACATTGTCAGGGGGTTTTAGTTTTCGAGAATCTATGTACTTAACATGTTACTATACAAAACAATTGTATGAGAAATGATTTGGTGTATAATTAATGTTTTGTATATAAAGTTTTCATACAAAATATGCATAAGTGTAATAGGTTTTGTTTTGTAGCTTTTTTTTTGTTAAGGAATGCTCATGAGTAGGTTCTTCTGTTTCATTCCTAGTTAGGCTTGTTTTTTCTCAGAGTTGAGCCTTTTTTTGTTAAGTTTTATGTATAACAACATGTAGAGTGTATACTGTGTCCTTAAATAAAAATAAAAAAAAGTATACCTTAGACCGGGCTGGGTATAAAAATGAGCTGAAGCAGGAGAGCAGCTCTTAGCCTGTAAAACTGACGTGTGAAAAACAATCGTAAAAAGTGGATTGTTACAGAACTTTTAATATAACGAGGAAGAAAACTTTGGCTAGCTTTAAATATATTATCATTATTATTATCATCCAAGCTTTAAATTTAGGATGAACGGGTATATGAGTGGGTGTGATTGGAAGAGTGATAGACGTTCCTAGCATGAGTCAATAGGCCTACTGTAGCGTTACTTTTTTTTTTTTATGTTCCTAAACGATTGATCTCAGTCGAACTTTATTAAACAGTAGTTGATCCTGTTATAATAATTAATCCACAAAAAATACAATATTACACTAATACAGTGTAATTATAATTCATATAGCCATACATAATGATAGTTACAATAATATATATATATATATATATATATATATATATATATATATAATATATATATATATATATATATATATATATATATATATATATAGAGAGAGAGAGAGAGAGAGAGAGAGAGAGAGTAGAGAGAGAGAGAGAGAGAGAGAGAGAGGAGAGAGAGAGAGAGAGAGGAGATAGAGAGAGAAGAGAGAGGAGAGAGAGACGAGAGAGAGAGAGAGAAGAGAGAGAGAGAGAGAGAGAGAGAGAAGAGAGAGAAGAGAGAGAGAGAGAGAGAGAGAGAGAGAGAGAGAGAGAGAGAGAAGAGAGAGAGAGAGAGAGAGAGAGAGAGAGAGATAGAGAGAATGGAGAGGAGAGAGAGAGAGAGATGAGAGAGAGAGAGAGAGAGAGAGAGAGAGAGAGAGAGAGAGAGATGAGAGAAGAGAGTAGAGGAGTGAGAGAGAGAGAGAGAGAGAGAGAGAGAGCGAGAGAGCGCGCGCGCGCAAGCAAGCAATGAAATCACGAAACAATGGTTTGGAATCATTTACCAAACTGCGGCAGGCCAGGATTCGACCCCACGACACATTGTCCCGCCTCAAGAGGCCACACAACGTACATGTCACCGTACCATCCGAGGATCGATGGCTCAGATGGTAAGGCGACATGTACGTTGTGTGGCCTCTTGAGGAGGGACAATGTGTCGTGGGGTCGAATCCTGGCCTGCCGCACTTTAGTATGAGTGTGTGTAACACATACCTCTTGGTGTTTCCAATCTTCCCGTAACATAACAGTAATTGGAGGGTGTATGTAACCTGTACATGAAGCCTTGCAATTTTCTCACTTCCAGGAAAATATCTATGCAGTCTGCTCTTATCTACTTGGTTTTTGCAGGTAACTGAAGCTTCGCTACGAGCTAACACAAATAAAATAAAACTGGTACGCACAGAGGGAAGGCATCAACACCCACCCTCCCCGCTAGTTTAACTTCCACTGAAACTGCTGGCGTCTGATTCCTGACCTTTCCCAGACAAATGCATATAGTTGTCGACTTCCAATTAAGAGAAATAATTATAGCGAGAATGGACATTCACAAAACATAATTTCAATTAAGTTACATAACAAAATAGTCTTAGTTATTATGGAAAAATATTAGAGCGAGATTGGCAATCCTCAGCTAGCGTAGTAAGTGTTGTATCATCCATGTTGGTACCTGTGTAGAGCTGGTCTTCTACCCTTCCCCCTCCTCATGGTATGCAATGCTATATAGGGGCGCATGCACCAAGAAGCATACCTATCTCCCCACTACGGATCGAACCCCCCTCAAGGAACCTTCCTTGATACTGGTGAGGGATTCTTGATCTAGGGAATTGGATCTGTGTTCCTGTTCCTTGAACTAAGCCTGAATACCTTCCATCCCCACCCACATGAGCTGTATAATCCTACGGATTTAGCGCTCTCCCATGATTATAATAATAATTTGGATCGAACCAGATTGTCTCTCACTACTCATGCGCTGGGTTCAACGCTTTCTTCCTGATAATCATAATTCAGCTCTACCCGCACATGTGTCTCACCACATGATACAAGATAGTTTAATTGTATTGTATTTGATACAAAACGATGGATTAGGCTTACACTTGTCTTACTATATGTTTGTACTGACACCTCAGTATATCACTAGCACTATATTCTACCAGAGTTATCAAGGTTTAGGTACAGTTTCTGGTTAAATTATATGAATTAATCCAAATAAAACAGCCTCTTACATCACATCCCAGTTAAACTAAGAAGAATTTATGTTTAGAAAGTGGGACGGACATTAAGCCTACAACAGGCCTGTCAGTGAGGTTTTTGACATCTTTGTGTAGTGTTTCAAGAATACGTCTTTCCGCCTCGCCTTGGAGCTCTACTCGAGATGAGAACACGGGCCAAATTTACTCCATTTCACACACTTCGTAAATTAAACATTAGTGCTTTAGACAGTACAACAGACCAGACCTAAAAATTAGAATTCGACCAAGGGGGCTTTATAAAGAAAATTAACGAAAATTTTTGGAGCAGGGGGAAAAAAATAAACCAACCACTTGAAAGAACATTTTAGAAGATACATAAGGTATCAGGAGATACTGGAAAGTGTTTTCCTGTGCTGTCCTTTTTATATATAGAATTAGCAGTGCTTGAAGTGAAATATTAAGTGTTTGTTAGGGCCCAAATTTAGCCCAAGGGGGTTTGTGAAGAGTATTTAAAACTCCCATTATGTTTAAAGGGTTAGTACGAGGACTGGAAACCAAAAGAATGGAGGGCTTTAAAGAGTGAGAATAAGATGAAGAAGAGTTTTTTGAAAATTGTTTGGGGTTAGCCCCCCGGACGAGTAAAGATGTACGCATGTTAGGAATAAAATTTCAGATAAGACTTTTCAAGTGGGCTGATACAATGATGTACCCCAGGATTTTATTTGGGGAAAGGGTCAGGGAGTACTCTACACTTTACTTATATATATAAAATTTAATATATTATATAATATATATATATAATATTATTAATATATATAATATAAATAAAATATATATATATATAATATATATATATAAATATATATTATATATTTACTTATATATATAAAAATTTAATATTTTAAAATATATATATATATAATATATATAATATAATATATATAAAAATTTTTATATATTAATTATATATATATATATATATATAATATATAATAAGAAAAAGTTTTGGAGTGATTTTAACAAGTTAAGAAAGCCTAGAAAAAAATGGATTTGTCATTAAAAAAATAGGAGGGGAGAGTTTTTAAAATGGAGATTGGGGTATGGAAGATGGGGGATTTTTTTGAGGAAATTGTTAAATGTTGATAAAGATGGGGAAGCTGGATTTCGGTATGGGACAAGGAGGAAAACATCTTGTAGGGTGAGGAAGACCGTTGTGGTGGGGGGGAATTCGGAGGCAGTAAGTAAAATGAAAGGGGTAAGACACCGGATTCAGGGGAAAAAGATAGAAATTTTAAAAAGCAGGGGGGGAAAATAGTTTTGGAGGGGGTTGGTAAATTTTTTAAAATAATGTAGGAAGGGGGTAAGGTACCTAGGTTTGGCAGAGAGCATGCATAGTTCCTTTGTAAAAAGGGAAAAGGGGGGATAAAAGAAGTGAAAAAAATTTGGGGGGAAATCTGTTGAGTATCCGGGGCAAATGGGTAGATTATTATTGAAAGAATTAAGAGTAGACGGGAATAGGATAGCAATGAAAAAGGAGGCGGGAAAAGGTAGGGGTGTGTGGACCAGTTTTTACAGTGAAACATAAAAGGGGAACAGTATTTAGATAAGGCTAAGAGGTCTTTGTGGATTTATGGTTTTTAAAAAGGCTATGACAGGGGGGAAGGGGGCAATGGGGAAATGTTGCGGGTATGGTGTAGGAGGTAGGTTACGAAAACAGTGAAGAGTTTTTCGAGGAATGAGGTCAATTAGAGTATGTAGGGAAAAAGGAAATTATTTCCCAGAAAAAATAGGGCCTTAGACAAGGAGTGTGACTCACTGGTTGTTTAATAAATTTTTAGATGGGTTTTTAAGAGAAGAAAATGCGAGGGGGCTTGGGAAGAGGGGGGGGTTAAAAGATAAAGAACACACATAAATGGGGTTGTTTTCAAGTTGCTCTTTGATGAGACACGGCTCTTGGGGGGTTCTGAAGAGAAATTGCAGAGTTGGGGATGAATTTGGTAGGGGGGGCAAAAAAAAGAAATTTAAAGTGAATACAGGAAAGGTAAGGTTAGAGGATAACAAAAAGTTAGGTTGGAAAAAATTTGGGTATCAGATTTTGGGGGGGAAGAGTATGGAGGGGTGAATGTATTTCAGTATTTGGGAGTGGACGTGTCAGTGGATGGGTCTATGAAAGATGAGGGGAACATAGAATTTTGAGGGGAAAAGGGGGAGTGGTGCACTTTGGAGTCCTGGAACAAAGAAAATTTGTCCTTGGGGGCAAAGAGGGAATGTATAAGTTAGTTTTACCAACGCCTTATTGGGGGTGGAAACATGGGTGATGAATTTGCAGCGAGGAGAAGGTGGGGGCAGTGGAGATGTATGTTGAAGCAAAGTGTGGTGTGAATAAAAGCAGAAATTCGTTTTGGAAGTTTGGGGAGGGGCGGGATTACCAAAACGTTGTCCAGAGGGGTGGGAAGGGGGTTTTTGAGGTGGTTCGGACATGTGGGGAAAAATGGGCGAAACAAATAACTTAAAGTGTATCAGTCTGTAGTGGGAAAGGGAAAGGGGGGGAGGGGTCGGGCCCAGGAAAAGGTGGAGGGAAGGGTAAAGGAGGTTTTTTGTGCGAGGGGGTTGGGCTTCCCAGGCATGCTGAGCGTGTTTGATAGGAGTGAATGGAGACAAAGGGTTTTTTAATACTTGACGTGCTGTTGGAGTGTGACCCAAAGTAACATTTATGAAGGGGTTCAGGGGAAACCGGCAGGCCGGACTTGAGCCCTGGAGATGAGAAGTACAGTGTCTGCACTCTAAAAGGAGGGGTGTTAATGTTGCAGTTTAAAACTGGAGTGTAAAGCACCCTTCTGGCAAGACAGTGATGGAGTGAATGATGGTGAAAGTTTTTCTTTTTCGGGCCACCCTGCCTTGGTGGGAATCGGCCAGTGTGATAATAAAAATAAATATTTTATATATATATATTTTATATATAATATATATATATAAATATAAATATATATAATATATATATATATATATATATATATATATATGCAATAAGATCACAGTAAACAGGTGATTTTAAGATATGGAAAACAACCACTGTGAAAGAATAGTGAAATTCCAAGCGCTTTCGTGACTACTCACATTGTCAAGGAACTATATATATATATTAATAATATATATATATATATATATATATATATATTTATATATATATTTTAATATTATTATATAATATATATATATGTCATGCCGAATAAGAAAAAACTGGTTAATTAGCAAAAAACTTATTTAAAATTGAATCCTTTCTAAAATTTTATCTTATACATTTAAAGATTTTTTCATTATGTTAATATAAAAATTAATGATTTTATACCAAAGAACCTGAGAAAACTTACCTAACCTTATTATAACAAGCGCAATTTAATTTAGCCAACTAAATATATTTTATATAAGTTTCAAAAATTTAATAATAAACAAACAAAAAAATTTTTTCGATGGGTTCGAATTTTTTTTTCGAAATTAGCCCCTTAGGGCAAAAATGGTTGCCATTTAACCCAAAAATAGCAAGTTTTCCTTATACGGCCGACATTAATATATATATTATAATATAAAATTTATATATATATAAAAAAAATTTTTTTATATATATATATTTATATATATATTATATGCAAAGATCACAGAAAAAGGGTGATTTCAAAATATGCAAAAAAACCACTCTGAAAGAATAGAAAAATTTCCCAAGCGCTTTCGTGACTACTCACATTATCAAAATCCTTGATAATGTGAGTAGTCACGAAGCGTTGGGAATTTCTCTTTTCTTTCAGAGGGGTTTTTTTGATATATTTATATATATTATATTTATTTTAAAATTATATATAATTATATATAATATATATATTATTTTTTATATTTTATATTACAGGGGCTAAGCCTAGTGTGCGGATTCGAATCTTGCTGGGACTAGTAATAGTTTTAAAATATATACACATACATTATTGTACACACACGAAAGGTGGGTCTGCATTTTAGACACTCTCAGGGGGCCCGGTAGGTCAGTGGTATTGAAGATTAAGACCCTTTAGGAAGTTAATGACGTATTTTACATAAGCACGTGGGGAAGCCCCCTGAAAAAGGGTGACGTGGATTCATCAAAAATTATGAAAAAGGGAAAAGGGTTTTGAGGAACAGAGGGAGTGAGGTCCCATTTTTAGCTCTTGAGGCACCCCTGAAAGGGGAAAGGTGGGTCCGTCTTGTAATTACGTGGTTGCGGCAGTCCTGTAAATCAGGGGGGAGACAAGGGAAGGGGGGAAAAGGAAACCCCTTTAGCAGTGGGGGTTATAACAACCATGAAAAGGGGGAATATAAGAAACCGTATGGGGGGGGTATAAAAAGACTGTATATGGGGTGTTAACAACTACTGTATATGAGTGTATAACTACTGTATGGGTGAATAACCACGAATGTATGTGGGTGTATAGCGACCACTGTGTATGGGTGTTGTGAAAAATTATTATTTGTTATTATTAGCAAATCACCTGGTTTACAAGATGTAAAAAATATTCCCTGCAAGCAATTTGGGGAGGAAAGTGGGACTTCAAGTCAGAGTAGGTCACCCAACTACATCTAATTCGACTGCCCACTTTTACACCTCTTTCACAAAAAGCTAGACCTACCATTAAATAAATAATTACAATAATAAAACCAGCTACTCATGGGGAGTTGAATAATAGCTTTAGACCTTTCGTGTTGTAATCAACACATCATCTGGAACTTGCAGTATTGAAGAATTGAGTAAGATTGGCTTGCTGGAAACAACAAATAATTATTATACATAAATTATTAGTGTTAAAAAAGTTTTTATTGCCACTTACCCTTCAATTATTGTAGATGGATCACACTACAACACCTGCCTAACATCTAGATCCTACACTGGCCAGCTAGGTCTAAACGCAAACATTACGATGCACTTCCCTGTGAGTGATGGCCGCATTTATTTCGCCATCAACACGAAGTCTTGAGGACCCGCAAATTTCCTACCCCAATTCTTTAGCAGGGAACATTAACGTGGGTTCCCATTACAAATTCAGGCCGAACCCCCCCCCCCCCCATTTAAGCCTCGGGAAACGTCGAAATACATTACATCGCCCAAGAACCAGCGCTCACATTAAATTCAACCTGGCGTCTTCCCCGGAGTTACTCGGCAGCTCATCCACCCTTCCCCCCCCCTCACTCCAAATTTCTCGAATGGGTCAAATCAGCCTCATATTTTATTACACAATTATATTATATAAAATTATCAACGCTGAATATAGGAAAATCTCAAATTTCCCACAGGTGTATTACCACTGTATATGAGTGTATAGCAACCACTGTGTATGACTGTATAGCAACCACTGTATATGAGTGTATAGCAACCACTGTATATGAGTGTATAGCAACTACTGCGTATGTTAGGTAAGACACATATGCAACAGTTAGGTATCTTTATTTCGAAACGTTTCGCCTACACAGTAGGCTTCTTCAGTCGAGTACAGAAAAGTTGATAGAAGCAGAAGAGACTTGAAGACGATGTAATCAGTCCATCACCCTTAAAGTTTTGAGGTGGTCAGTCCCTCAGTCTGGAGAAGAGCATTGTTCCATAGTATGAAACAATATGGAGATGAAGTATGTATGTATAATGTTCGCCAAGACCGTAGTCCTGGCACGGGTCTCAATCTTGCGATGACCCGTCTCTGTGAAGATGAAGCGACAGGATGGAGCCTTATATAGCGCCAAGAGGTGAGACGTAGGTCACTAGAGGAGGTAAGAACTCAGATGTTGGGAGGGATTTGAGAGGGACCTGACCTCCCAACATCTGAGTTCTTACCTCTTCTAGTGACCTACGTCTCACCTCTTGGCGCTATATAAGGCTCCAACCTGTCACTTCATCTCCATATTGTTTCATACTATGGAACAATGCTCTTCTCCAGACTGAGGGACTGACCACCTCAAAACTTTAAGGGTGATGGACTGATTACATCGTCTTCAAGTCTCTTCTGCTTCTATCAACTTTTCTGTACTCGACTGAAGAAGCCTACTGTGTAGGCGAAACGTTTCGAAATAAAGATACCTAACTGTTGCATATGTGTCTTACCTAACAACTTGTCGGTATTTTATACCATTTTAATGTTCAACTACTGCGTATGAGTGTAGAGCAACCATTGTGTATGGGTGGCGGGGAATTCCAATTACCTCCCTCATAGTTGCCTAAATTTATACGTGCACTCCTCACTAGGTACTTGCCTAAATAAGTGTACTCCTCACTAGGTACTTGCCTAAATAAGTGCACTTCTCACTAGGTACTTGCCTAAATGTAGACAGCCTGTACTGTCTGCACAGACAGTCATGCTGTCTGCCAGCTTAGTTCATATTTCGCGCCACTAAAGTGCTGCCCTCTGGGCCTGTCCAGGTCGGTGGGAAGCTGGTCCCACACAATCTCACTCTGGCGACACCCTTCACTCAGTCAAGAAGTGTCCACTCCTCTCTCCCTCGTGGGCATGGCCCTCCTGGGCCATGGGCACAACACACAAGCCTGTGTACCCACCACGACTTAACAATAAGTGTAAGCAACAGAAGTCCAGAGGTCATACTGCAGCTTTATACATCATTAGTAAGGCCTCACCTAGATTATGCAGCTCAATTCTGGTCTCCATATTACAGAATGGACATAAATTCGTTAGAAAACATTCAGCGTAGGATGACTAAATTAATACATAGCATTAGAAATCTTCCTTATGAAGAAAGATTGAAGACTCTTAAGTTACATTCACTTGTTAGACGAAGAATGAGGGGAGACCTGATCGAAGTGTATAAGTGGAAGATAGGTATTAATAAAGGGGATATTAACAAGGTCTTGAGGATATCTCTCCAAGAGAGAACCCGCAGTAAGGATTTAAATTAGATAAGTTTAGATTTAGAAAGGACATAGGAAAGTATTGGTTTGGAAATAGGGTAGTTGATGAGTGGAACAGTCTACCTAGTTGGGTTATTGAGGCTAGGACTTTGGGTAGTTTCAAATTTAGGTTGGATAAGTACATGAGTGGGAGGGGTTGGATTTGAGTGGGACTTGCACATCAGAGCTTATTTCTTGGGTAGCATTGAAAATTGGGTTGGTCAAATGTTTGTTAGTGGGATGAATTGTAAAGGACCTGCCTAGTATGGGCCAACAGGCCTGCTGCAGTGTTCCTCCTTTCTTATGTTCTTATGTAACATAAGAAAGAAGGAACATTGCAACAGGCCTACTGACCCATGCGGAGCTGGTCCATGTCCCCCCCCCGGATTAGACCAATGACCCACCCCCCGGAGTATCCCAATGACCCACCCAGTCTGGTCATCCCCATTCAAGGATGGAGCACTGCACCAGACCCAGCAGCACAAGCTAGTTAGGTCCAACTTACACCCACCCACACCCACTCATGTATTTATCTAACCTATTTTTAAAACTACACAACGTTTTAACCTCAATAACTGTACTCAGGAGCTTGTTCCACTCATCCACAACTCTATTACCAAACCAGTACTTTCCTATATCCTTCCTGAATCTGAATTTTTCCAACTTGAAAACATTGCTGCGAGTCCTGTCTTGGCTGGAAATTTTCAGCACACTGTTTACATCCTCTTTATTTATTCCTGTTTTCCATTTATACACCTCGATCATATCCCCCCTAATTCTACGCCTTTCGAGAGAGTGCAGATTCAGGGCCCTCAGTCTATCCTCATAGAGAAGATTTCTGATACATGGGATCATCTTTGTCATCCTCCTTTATACGTTTTCCAGAGCATTTATATCCATTCTGTAATATGGTGCCCAGAAGTGAGCAGCATTTTAAAAATGGGCCCCTAACAAGGATATTTTGGTTGAAAAAACAACCTGAGGACTTCATTATTTATACTTCAGAATAAACCCAAAGAACTGTTGTTTTATTGCACCTAGTGCAGTTTTTTTGTTTTGGTTTATGCTAACCAGAACCCCAAAATCCTTTTCGCAATCAGTGTTTTAAAGTCTACTTATTTGTTTATTGTGGCATGGTTTGTAATGTCCAAAATTTTTAACTTTGCATTTTTTCAATATTTAAATGCATCTGTCACTTCCGACCTTTTCTCAGTCTATTTAAATCATCCTGGAGTGCTCAAAAGTCCCCTTTGAATGAAATTTTGGGCGGCTTTTTGGTGTCTCAGAAATTTTCTTTTGTCGATTTATTCCCTCATCTATTGTTTATGTAAGTTTGGGCCCCGCAACGGGCCCCAAAACCCGACCCCTGAGCAAAAACCGCTTGGACGGCCCACTTTTTGATTTCTTTCCCCCTTTATGCAAACTCCTGCTGCCTATTTGTCAGCCATGCCCTACCAGGAAAAAATTTTCCTCCTTTTCCGTGGCCTTAAGTTTTCTCAAAAAGCCCTTTTTGTGGAACTCTATCGAAAGCCTTACTGAAGTCCATATACACAATATCATATTCATTACCATGATCTACCTCCTCAAACACCTTACTGAAAAAAGTTAGTAAATTCCTAAGACAGGAACGCCCCTTTGTAAAACCGTGTTGAGAATCATTAATCAATCTGTGCCTGTCAAGATGGCTACGAATTGCTTCGGCAATTATTGATTCCATAAATTTTCCTACTGTGGAGGCATGGCTTATTGGTCTATAGTTCGAAGCTAAGGACCTGTCACCTGCTTTGTAAATAGGTATTACATTTGCCAATTTCCACTTATCAGGCACTATGCCAGTTTGTAGTAATATGTTGAAAAGAGTAGCTAAAGGTATGCTAAGTTCCTCTTTACATTCCTTTAACACCCTTGCAAACAGTTCATCAGGACCTGGGGATTTGTTAGGTTTTAATTTCTCTATTTGTCTGAGGACCATGTCACTAGTTACCGCAATCATGCATAGTTTATTATCGTCCTGTTCTACATAATCTATTATTTCAGGAATATCGCTAGTATTTTCCTGGGTGAAAACTGAGAGGAAGTAGGTATTGAGAATTTCACACATATCCTTATTACTGTCAGTGATCTGACCAGAGTTACTCTTAAGTGGGACAATCTTGTCCTTAATTTTACTTCTGTATACCTGAAAGAACCCTTTTGGGTTAGTCTTCGAATCCCTTGCGACCTTAGCCTCATAATATCTTTTTGTTTTTCTTATTCCTTTCTTTATTTCTCTCTTTAATTGAATATATTGATTTCTTAACTGCCCATCCCCTCTTTTGATACGCCTATATATGCCTCTCTTTTGACCAATGAGATGTTTTAATCTATTGTTCATACCATTTGGATCATTTTTGTTAGATCTAATTTCCCTACTCGAAACAAAAGTTGTCTGGGCAGCTAGAACTATGCTCTGAAAAACGTCATATTGGCAACCAAGATCACCTACTTGACCCATAGTCAGGACATCCCAATTTAGCCCACCCAGGTAATTTTTCAGTCCCGTGAAGTCGGCCAAGCGAAAATCTGGGACAGAGATTTGATTGCAGTTATCTGGGTAATTCCATGATATATTGAAACTAAGTGATTTGTGATCACTTTTCCCAAGCTCATCATTAACCTCAAGATTATTAATTAGTGACTCCTTCTTGGCACGAACCAAGTCAAGCAGATTGTTTCCTCTAGTTGGGTCTGTCACAACCTGTTCTAAAAGCAATCCTGAACTGTATCAAGAAAGTCACGAGACTCAAGATTTCTTGTCATATTGTTCCAATCAATTTGTCTAAAGTTAAAATCTCCCATTATCACAACATTTTCATATCTAGATGCCTTATGAATTTCGTCTCATAAAAGCTTACTGCACTCCCTATTAAGGTTTGGGGGCCTATAAATCACACCCAAAATTAATTTGTCACGACCCTCGATAAACTGCAGCCAAAACAGATTCTGTGCTCGATGTTTCTAATCTTATATCATGCCTAAGACAACAATTTAAAATTTCTCTGACATACATCGCCACCCCACCACCCTTCCTGTTGACCCTATCAGTGTGGAATAGTTTATAACCCTGTATGTTGCATTCAGAAGGCATTTCTCAATCTTTCAGGTTAAACCAGGTCTCTGTTATACCAATAATATCTATATTGCCTACACTTAACTAAGTGCACTCCTCACTAGACACTTAACTAAGTGCATTCATCACTAGACACTTAACTAAGTGCACTCATCACTAGACAATTAACTAAGTGCACTCATCACTAGATACTTAACTAAGTGCACTCATCACTAGATACTTTAAGTGCACTCCTCACTAGATACTTAACTAAGTGCACTCCTCACTAGATACTTAACTAAGTGCACTCCTCACTAGATACTTAACTAAGTGCACTCTTCACTAGATACTTAACTATGTGCACTCCTCACTAGATACTTAACGAGGTGCACTGCCCACTAGATACTTAACTAAGTGCACTCCTCACTAGATACTTAACGAGGTGCACTTCTCACTAGTTACTTTAGTAAGTGCACTCCTCACTAGATACTTAACTAAGTGCACTTCTCACTAGATACTTAAGTAAGTGCACTCCTAAGTGTCTCCTAAAACTGATTTTAACTAGCCTAACTTTACTTAAATTAACTTATCTAAACGAACTTCAACAAACCTAACTTTACTTAGCCTAACTTCAGTGGATCTGACTTTATTTGCCTAGCTTAAAATAAAGAAAAAATAACATTCGTAGAATTACAAGAAACTTTTAAAAAACCTGATTTGGGGAAAACACCTTTTAAAAAAGGAACTTTAATCGATTCCTCTCCAGACTTTTATAATTTTAATAAAATTGAGAAAAATATCTTATTACTTTACATTAATTAAAAAAATTTTTTTCCCGAATTTCAAAACCAAAACACACACCCCTACAAAAAACACACCACACACAACCCCACACCACACACACACACACAAAACACCCCACACACACAAAAACACACCCCCCCCCCCCGCACGACATACACACACAACCCCACCATATACAGGATTTCAAAAACTCTCATGTAAGTGCCCTTCCCCCCCAACCCTTCCTTCCCCCCTCTCTCTCCCTCCCCTTTCCCTTTCTCTCTCTCTCTCTCTCTTTTCTCTCCCTCTCTCCTTTTCCTCTCTCTCTCTCTCTCTCTCTCTTTTCCCCCTTTCTCTCCCCCTTCCTTTTCCTCTCTTTCCCTCTTTTCTTTTTCCCTTTTCTCTTTTTCCCTCTCATTTCCTTTCTCTCTTTTTCCCTCTCTCTCTACCTCTCCTTTCTTTCCTCTCCTCCTCTTTTACCTCCCCTCTTTTCTCTTTTTTTCTCTCTCTTTTTCCCTTGTCACTCCACCCCTCTCTCTTACCTTTTCCCTCCCCCACTTTCTCCTCTTTTTCCCCTTTTTTCCCCCTCCTTCTACCCTCTCCTTCTCTCTCTTTCTCTCTCTCTTTTATCTCTCTCTCTCCCCACTCTCCCCCCCTTTTTCTTTTTCTCTTTCTCTCTCTCCTTCACTAAAAAAAAAAGGTTGGGACTCGCAGGAATCGGGGATCAGATACAAGGGAACGGAGGGGGAATGGATGGAGGAGTATTGGAAAAAGATAGAGAAAAATGGGAGAAAAAATTTGGGAGAGCTTTTTGAAAAAAGGAGAAAGACCCTGTAAAATGGAAAAGGGGTTTGGGAGAAGGAGACAAAGAATTGGGAGGCAAAATCGAATGGTACCCAGGGTAAAGGGGCCAGAATTTGGGGTAAACGGGGTAAAGCAAGCCTCAGGGGGGGGAACCAGAGAAGACACACCATACGAAGTGGAGGCTGAAGGGGAAAAAAGGAATATGAATATGCAAAGGGTATTAGCCTGCAAAAAAAGGGCCGGGGAAGGGGAAAGGAAAGAGCGATGGGTGCAGGGGAGGGGGAGATAGGTAAATGTGACCCAAAAACCCATGCTACCAAGAGCTATGGAAAAATCAAGGGAGAAAAAATGACCACATGCAGACGGGAACCAAGTTCACAGAGGGGGGGCAAGGGGAGGGGGGAAAGGGCAAAATCAGTGTTATCCTGGGTTGGGAGGAGGGGGAAAAGGACACACACTGAAAGAGGCGGGAAGAAAGAAAGGAGTTTGAGAAAATCATCACGGAAATAGGGGGAGAAGACAGGATGAGTTTGTAAATTTTCAGAGAATATGGGGTACTTAAGGGGAAAAAACCGACCGATCAAGCTTTTGGGGAAAAAACATGCAGAAACGGACCCCAAGAGAAACCACGGTGAAAACCCGGGAAAGGGAGTAAAGAAGGGTGTTTTTACAGGGACGAACACAATCAGAGAGACAGCAGCTGAGGGAGAGGCAAAAAGCGAAAGGAGCGGGAAAAGGAGACAAGGATGCAACCGAGGGGTCATCAAGCAGAAAAGCACAAGGGCAAGACACAACAACTATTCTCAGAACCCCCAACCTATCACACCATCCAACACCAAAACAACCCCTCCACAGTTTCCACCCAAACCCCCCAACCAAGAACCCCAAAGTAGCTACCGGGGTCTACCCCCCCCAAAGGCCCCCTAAACCACGTGTTGGAAAGGAAATGAAGGTAGGTACACAAATGCGATGGAATAAAAAAAGTGGGGGGGGGAGTGGCACGAAAGAGTCAAAAAGGCATCACCAGACATCTGCGATCCAAAAACCCAAGCTTACGGGTATGATAACAATCCATTTTTCCAGGGGGATACCAGATCCTGAGAAAAGACGAAAAAAGGGGGGGGGGGAGGGCATTGCTGATCAAACACCGAGGGAAATTTGATGACGGGGAGAGGAGCAGCAAGAAAAAGTGATTACATGGGGAACGCTTCATTTTGGAGGTCCCCGGTGATAATTGCAGTGATGTAAACCCACCACGAACAGCAGGAGGCAAGGCAAGAGTATGACAGAGCAATGGGCGATGGTTGAACACTGCTGCAGGGGCCAAAAGAGCCCATGCTGCAGGGCAAAGCCCCGTCATGGGCGATTTTACCAAAAGGGGAGTCAAAGGGGAGAATTGGAGCCCATGGGGGCCAAGATACTGAAGGGCTAAGATGAGGAGGGGGTACTGGAAAACTTCATGTACCAACACGAAAGGGGAACACAAAAGAGAGGGGAGAGGATAAACCAGCAAGATGGACTTAGATTACCTTGAGTAGGCAGTATTGGGACATCCATAGAAAGCCCCCTTGGGGCCGCGATCATGTGGTTTTGAGCTTTGAATAACAGTAGAGCTACAAGTGGAGGGGGAAGCAGGGGAAAGGGCCGGACAAATGAAAACCAAATCAGGGAAAGGGGGCACACAGGGAAGAGGAACTTCCGAACGAGGTCAGTGGGACAGAGAAATGGAGGGAAGCCATTAATGAGGTGATGGAAAATTAGCAAAAATGTGCAAGGAGGCTGGGAAGGGGGTTTACCCCCAAAGGGGAACGAATAAGAAAAAGCCAGGGTGAGCCCAAAGGGTTTACCCAAAAAGCAAGGAGGCAAAAACCAGGGTAGGGAAAGGAAGAAATAAGAAGGGGAAAGGACCAGGGGAATAAGGAAACAGTCGTAAGCCAAAAAGATATGCCAGTAAAGGGGGCCCCAAAGTCAAAAATGAAAACGAATAGCAGCAAAAGCCAAACGACCCCAATGTTATACAGCCCATCGGGAAAAAAACAACCTTCAAGGGACCCGGTAATAGGTAAGGGAAGGAAGGAGGGGAGAAAAAACAAGAAAAGACCGTGAAGTATGTGAGGAACCAACAAAAGATTCAAAGAAGGTTCACGAGGAACAGAAGGGGGTCCAGAAAGAGGAGGGTGGGGTAACCCCATGGTGGGGGCACAGTACACAAAAAAGAGGAAAAAAGTGGAGGCTCTGGGGCTAGATACTCAAAGGCAATGGGGCCCGATAACTCTCTCCATGGGTCCAGGAGAGGGGGCAAGGCGCTATGTGTACCCCTAACAACAATATTCAATAATCTAGAACGAGAGATTCCTGGGCATGGAAGACAGCAAATGTGGTCCCCAAATTTTTAAAAAAGGGGACAGACTGAAGCACTAAACTACGACCGGTCACTGACAGTATGCAGCAAAACATGGAAAAGATTGTCGGGGGAAGAAAGGTGGAAAAATTTGAAAGGAATATCTCATCACCCGCAGACAAATGGTTTCAGAGAGGGAAATCCTGTGTCACAAACCTATGGGGGTTCTATGCAGGTGACAGCAGAAGACAAGAGAGAGAGGGGGGGGTGGGTTGCTTTTTTGGGGCTGCAAAAAGGCGTTTTACACGTACCAACAAGGATTATGCAAAAATTGGGGGACAAAGCAGGGGGTAAAAAGGGGAAAGGGACAGCAATGGAAGGGAATCTTTCGGAAGACGCACGAGTAATTGTACGTGGCGGGGTGAGGGGCCCTGGACCGCGGGGTCCCACAGGGTCATCCGGACCCGTGCTGTTTTTTGGTATTTTGAACGACATGACAGAAGGGAAAAAACTCCGAGGGGTCCCCGTTTGCAGATTACGTGAATTGATGAGAAAGGGTTTATTCGTCGAAGACCAGGCAGAACTACAAAGGATTGGCAGCTGAACCTGGTCAAACTGGTCCGGGGTTCAATCCCACAAGTGAAAGTCATGGGTTGAGGGAAAGGGCAAAGAAGACCGCAGACGGAGTACATCTAGGGGGCCAGAGACTACAAACATCATCAAGAAAAAAATCTTGGGGGGAATATAACACCAGGCACATCTACTGAAGGCCCCATCAACCAAAAAACTGCTGCGCAATGGGCGCCTAGCAAACCCAAAACGCATTCCCACATCTTAATAAGGAAACGTTCGGACCCCTTTCAGTTACGTTAGGGCCCTATTAGAGTAGCGGGAACCGTTTGGGAACCCCCACCTAGCCAGCACGTAAAGAAACTAGAAAACGCAAGGTTTTTCAACAAGATAGTCCCCCAGTTAAGAGGGATGTCCTTGAGGAGAGGTTAAGGGAAAACAACCCGACACACTGGGGGGACAGGAGAATAGGGGGGAATATAACGACTTACAAAAAACTGGAAAATTGCAAGGGGGACAAAAAACAGGAGTTCCCGAGACTGGACAGCAACAAGGGGGGCACAGTTGGAAGCTAAGACACAGATGAATCAAAGGATGTTAGGAAGTATTTCTTCAGCCCCCCCCCAGTGTCAGTAATGGAATAGTTTTGGGAAACGTGTATGGAGCAGGTCCTACATAGCTTTTAAACAGAGGTACATAAAACCGGGTTCAGGAGGTACCTATACGACCCGTGAAAATGGGGGGCCCGGGGCTTGGGCTCGACCCCCGCAACCTCAACTAGGTAGTACAACTGGCCAGTACACACACACACACCACACACACAACACACACACACTTAAAAATTATTATATATATTATTAATAATTTATTATATATATTATATATATATTATATATTATATATAATATTAAAATATATAATATATATCCGTTTAGGGGAAATTTTTAAATTTTTAACTTTTCAGAAGTAAAGATAATTGGAAAATAGCGGAGTCTTGCAGATGATAATTAAAATTTTTTAACGATGTTAATTATTAGGAATAGGTGGTTTTAATTTAAAGGGGTGCTCTTTCAGTGGTTCAGCCGGGGTTTTTTCAGGTGGGTTTAAAATTTCTCGGTTGTTACAGATGATTTTTTTTATAAGTTCTACAGGTGGTTTAATTTCAAGTTTACAGGTGGTTTAATACCAAGTTTTACAGGTGGTTTAATTACCAAATTTTTCAGGGGTTTAATTACTAAGTTCTTACAGGTTTTAAATTCCAAATTCTTACAGGGGGTTTTAAAAAAATTTTT
>NC_069402.1:85374392-85412738 GCF_026875155.1 Cherax quadricarinatus | reverse complement strand
ATTCCAAATTGTTAAATAAAAAAATATTTCCCCGATTTTTGACCTAGGGATGGACCTACACAATCTAATTAAATCTGCAAAAGGTTCTCCATCAGCAGGTATGGGTTTTGGAGAGGGTCCCGGGGTTTAATGGAATTTTCCAGGTTTCCCTACTTGTTGACATTCTCGGCAACACCGGATATGATTCTTCACATCCTGCTTTAATTTTGGCCAATAAAAATTTTTTGTACTTCTATACAATGTTTTAGTACTTCCTAAGTGACCTCCTAATGAAGTATTAGGAGCTATATTCAATATTTGAGGTCTAAACTTTGTTGGAGCTACTAACCTGTCAGAGAATTGCCGGCCCTCTATCTCCTTACCAGTCTCAGTGCAGATCAAATAGTCGTTTTTAAGTTTATACTTGACCGGATGATCCAAAGAGGATTTACCCATGGCTGCCTGGAAAGCGAAATTTAAAGAAGGGTCCTTTCGTTGTTCCTCCCGGAAGGAGAGTCCCTGGGGCATGGAAACAGATATCTGGCAATCCTGCAACCTTGGAATAGGAAGGCTTGATCTGGGTCTGTTCACTTGATCTACGGGGGGCCCTGGCCGGTTTTTCCCCTTTAAAAAACAACGTGGATTTTTCCGAGATCGGAGTGGTCCAAGGATAGGTCAACATTCTCGCCAGACAACCCTTGGGATGTTGCCCGAGTTATGGCCAACACCGGAGAAGAATTAATCATTATGGGTTCAGGACATACACTAGAAAGTGGTAATGTTATTACCCAGTAATAACATGGCATCTTTCATGGGGAATCCTTTCGGATACACCCACAGTCAAGTACCCAGTGTAATATTTGCAGTGTACATAAATTTTATGCAAAGGGACAGAATATATAGCTCCTCCAAATGCTTCCAACAAAACAGAGGAATTTAAGGAGGTATTCTTTGAAAGGGGTAATATTCCCTCTTATAAGTGAGCAATATTCTCCAGTATCTCTAAAGGTTTAGACTTCAGTTGTTTCGGAGTTTTCCTGAAGGGAAGTAAGACTTACAGTAATAAGGGACCATCCCTTTTTCTACTTTCAGGGACATGTTACTAGGGATATTAGAGATTTTCCCAATGGGTTGGGGTTTATGGGGGCAGTTGGGACGGATGTGACCTACTTTATTGCACAGGAAGCAGACGACAGGTTTTGCCCTTAACTCCCTGCTGATGTTGCAACTGGTGTCGCTCTGGCTGGTGTCTTTCTGGATACTATTGTCGAGTTGCACCATGTTGAGTAATTTGTCTCTCACCAGGTGGACCATAAGTTGAGAAGCGTGGCTCAGCAGGTGACTTAGTTGGCTTACGTTCTCCCTCCGGCTGGCACTTCATCTTCCAAGGTTGACGATCTCTCCTCATGCCAGGCTGTTGAAAAGAGATGGGACCGCTCGGACAAGGAGCGGTTAGTTTCAAAGGTATCAGCCAACCTGGCTGCTTCCAATGCAGTGGTTAAGTCACGATCCTGCAGAAAGACTCGAACCTCTGGTCCCACAGACTCCAGCAGGTTGTCAATCAGAATAAGCTGCACAAGATCATCGAAGGTAGCAACACCACTTGCTTTATACCAGCTGGTAAAAGCTTTAGTCTACTGTTGCACAAAATCAACCAGGGATTGACCAAGCTGTCGTCTGCTTTCTTTAAATTTTTCCGATACTTAGCTGGGATACAAGTATATGCTCTCAAAACTGTGGTCTTCACCACGTTATAATCGGAAAATTCAATGTCATTTAACACTGACGTAAATTTCTGTGCCTTACCAAACAATGCTGTGTGAACCAACGATGCCCAATGCTGTTCCGGCCACCTCAAGGCTCGAGCCTGATTTTCGAAAGCTTCGAAAAATTGTTCTGGTTCGGCCTCATTGAAGCGGGGAACAAGCTGTACTACTTTCTGTAAACTAAAGTCATTTACAAGATGCGAAAACTGCTTTCTTTCTTTTTCCCTATCAAACTCTTCTTTTGCAAATGCTCTCTGTTCCCTAGTCTGCTCAAGATTGATTTTTGCCAGCTCACGTGCCAACGCCGCTGATTCACCTTGACACAACCCTGCTGCACTAGTCTGACGATTTTGTTCCGTTGATATATTATCTTCCTCCTGCGAGAACATAGGAGTTTTATTCCTAGCTCCCGCAGAGGGAGGAGTCTGATGTGCCATCTTTTCCTCTCGAGTTTGTCATGATCATTGAACGAAGTGCGCAGACTGTGAGGGTGCTTCGTAAATCCAATGCCAACGAAACCGAGCAATTTTGCCAACATCGCTGTAGGACATTTGAGGTAAACAAGTATAGGCCGACACCAACGTCTGACCTCCGTCTAGATTGGCATACCCCAATGATAAAATTATTGCTAATCACAGTACGATGCAGATACGCATACGCTACAGTGGGTACCAATAGCAAAGCTACTGCAAAATCGTCACACCGAACAAGCTAGTAGCGAGCTGTTGAAAAACGAACATACAATAGCAAGCTGACCATAGCAAAGCACCTGACACTCAAAGTTTGTACAAGCGGTTGGCATAGCTAAATGCAATGCCAGGATCCCAAATGGCCTGTTATCCGGGTGTAAAGGGAGCTAAATAAACACAGCAGAAAACCTTCGAACGTATATTATCCTTCACCAATTTAGAACAGAAAGTAAATGTACACTATGTACAGTGATAGTATTAGTGCACTCCACGTAACAAGGCAGATAGAAGCCACAAGAGAGCAGACCGTAACTTCAACCAGCTCTAGTATGGAATGACAAGGCAGACAAAAGAGTGTTACCCACATCACCTCTGCGATTGCCCAAAACCGTCTTCTCATTGCTGAAACCTGGTACTGGTTGAAAACGGCCCATCGTCAACCGCCTAGTACCTGTTCTCTGGTTGGTGATGATAGCCTGTAAATGAGGTGTGTACATCGCCGAATAAATGTACGGACCTCTTTGCAATGCACACCCAGCGTGCTACTAACTGGCAGTCACACGGGGAAGCATGACCCCGATGTGCTACTAGCTGGGCAGTCACACACGGGGGGCAGTGACCCAGTGTGCTACTAGCTGGCAGGTCACACGAGGGGGACAGTGACCCTGGGTGGCTTAGAGCTGGCAATGGCCACACGGGGGGCAGTGCCCAGTTTGCTACAAGCTTGGCTAGTCCACACGAGGGGACATGACCCAGTGTGCTACCAGCTGGCAGTCAGACACACACGGGGGCAGTGGCCCAGTGTGCTACTAGCTGGCCGGTCACACAGGTACTGTGACCCCAGTGGGCTACTAGCTGGCAGGTCACACAGGGGCAGTGACCCAGTGTGCTACTAGCTGCGGGCGACACGGAGACTCTCCATAATGTTCGTAATATTCCGCCCAGTAGGAATCTTTTTTTTACTTACGAGCGACGCTGAGACGGATTAAATCTTGATACTCGAGTCACGCTGCTGGAGAAAAGAAGAGAGAGAGAAGAGAGAGAGAGAAGAGAGAGAGAGAGAGATAGAGAGAGAGAGAGGAGAGAGAGAGAGAGAGAGAGAGAGAAGAGAGAGAGAGAAGATATTTACGTTTTGAAATATTTGATGAAAATGGCCATTAACTCGAAAGCGATAACGAAAAAGAATAAAAGAGGAAGCAAGAAAAATTTAGATACAAGATAATGAATTAATGAAAATTCGAAATAAAAACAAGAGACGAAACTATTTAATTGTACTAGTGGGTTCTTGTTGTAGGAGGAGAGGATAAGAAGGAAGAAGAGAGGAGGAAGAAGAAGAGGAGGAAGAAGAAGAAGAGGAGGAGGAAGAAGAAGAGGAGGAGGAAGAAGAAGAGGAGGAAGAAGAGGAGGAGGAGGAAGACTATTTAAATTGCATATGTCTCTTTTACTATCGTGTCGCTATTTTATACCATTTCTTTCCAGGAGGAAGAGGAAGAGAAAGAGGAAGAGAAAGAGGAAGAGAAAGAGGAAGAGAAAGAGGAAGAGGAAAGATGAGGAGATGCGTCTAAATAATTGAGTTTTATCCTCCGTCACCTGTAAAATTAGCCACACCGAGACCTTGATGGATCCTTCCTTGACTCGGATCACCTGATGGATCCTTGACTCGGATCACCTGATGGATCCTTGACTCGGGTCACCTATGATCCTTACTCGTCACCTGATGGATCCTTGACTCGGATCACCTGATGGATCCTTGACTCGGGTCACCTGATGGATCTTTGACTCGCATCAACTGATGGATCCTTGACTCGGATCACCTGATGGATCCTTGACTCGCATCACCTGATGAATCCTTGACTCGGATCACCTGATGGATCCTTGACTCGGTTCACCTGATGGATCCTTGACTCGGATCACCTGATGGATCCTTGACTCGTTCACCTGATGGTTCCTTAATATCGTTCACCTATGATCCCGTGTCTCGGAGCACCTGATGGATCCTGACTCGCGGGATCACCTGTATGGATCCTTGACTCTGTTCACCTGATGGAAACTTAACTCGTCAACCTGATGGCTTCTTAGACTCGTATCACCGGATGATCCTGACTTCGGATCACACCTGATGGATCTTTGACTCGCATCACCGGTGGATCCGGACTCGATCACCTATAGATCCTTCACTCGCATCACCTGATGGATCCATGACTCGGTCAACCTGATTGGAATCCTTGACTCGGACACCGAAAGGATCCTTGACCTCGGTTCACCTGATGGATTCCTTGACTCGGATCACCTGAAGGAAATCATTGACTGCCGGAGCACCTAATGGATACTTGACCGGTTTCACGATGGATCCCTTGACTCGGATCACCTGATGGATCCTTGACTCGGTTAACCTGATGGATCCTTGACTCGGATCACCTGATAGATCCTTGACTGGCTCACCTGATGAATCCTTGACTCGCATCACCTGAAGGATCCTTGACCTCGGAGCACCTGATGGATTCTTCGGCTTGGTCAACCTATGATCCTTGACTCGCTCACCTGAAGGATCCTTGACTCGGGTTTCACCTGATGGATCCTTGACTCGGCTCACCTGAAGGATCCTTGACTCGGTTCACCTGATGGATCCTTGACTCGGATCACCTGATGGATCCTTGACTCGGATCACCTGATGGATCCTTGACTCGGTTCACCTGAAGGATCCTTGACTCGGTTTCACCAGATGATCTTGATTCGGACACCTTTGGGATGGATCCCCTGGACCTCGGATCAACCGATGGATCCTTGACTCGGTCACCTGATGGAATCCTTGACCCGGATCACCTAATGGATCCTCGCTCGTTTCCCTATGGAGCCTTGACTTCCCATCCACTGTGGTTTCTGACTCGTTCACCTGATGGTTCCTTGACTCGCATCACCTGATGGATCCTTGACTCTGTTCACTTGATGGATCCTTGACTCGGCGCACCTGATGGATCCTTGACTCGGATCACCTGATGAATCTTTGACTCTGATCACCTGATGGATCCTTGACTCGGATCACCTGATGGATCCTTGACTCGGTTCACCTGATGGATCCTTGACTCGGTTCACCTGATGGATCCTTGACTCGGTTCACCTGATGGATCCTTGACTCGTTGCATCTTATGGATTCCTTGACTCGTTTCACCTGATGGAGTCCTTGACTCGGTTTTTCACCTGATGGATCCTTGACTTCTCGGTTTCACCTGAGGGATACTTGTCTCGGTTCATCTGATGGATCCTTGACTCGGTTCACCTGATGGATCCTTGACTCGGTTCACCTGATGGATCCTTGACTCGGTTCACCTGATGGGTCCTTGACTCGGTTCACCTGATGGACCTTGACTCGTTCATCTGATGGTCCTTGACTCGGTCACAACTGAGAGCCTTGACTCGTTCAAGCTGATGGGTCCTTGACTCGGTTCACCTAATGGATCCATGGCTCAGCTCACCAACAATTACAGGCGCTATGCCCCTAAGTTTGACAGCTCCATCTAGTATTAATAACAATAATAACAAAGCACTAGTTTTATGAGGTGGGGCATCCCCAGTACACGAAGCAGTAGGTAACTAGAACGGTAACCCAGTCCCTTTGCACTACCAACAAACTAGGCAATATAAAATGCCATCAATAATACAGCATTTTCACCTACCAGAGACAAGAACAGCAGTAGAAGGTTGATTCCCGCAAGCAACTGCAGAGACAACAGATAGTCTTGAACCTACACAACTATTCATTCCAAATCATTACTCATGCCGTGGGAATGGTAATCATAACCATAACTTTCAAAGGGGTGTACTGGTAAGCATGAAGGCCTCTTTACAGATACCAAAAGTTTCCAGATTGTGGGTCATCAATAACAAAGATCCGCAACGAAACACTTGTCCTGTTTCCCCCGACGAGCTTACCTAACCTAACCGACTCGTCCGTCTCCGGAGAACGAACCGGTAAGGAACCTGCACTTATACCCCGAAAAAGTTACTAAACCTAACCAGAGTTCCTAACCTAACTTAACTTAACCCTAACCAACCTAACTTAACCTAACCTATACCTAACCTAACCTTAACCGAACTTAAAAACCTAACCTAACCTAACCTAACCTAACCTAACTTAACCTCCTAAACCTAAACCTAACCTAACCAACTTAACCTAACCTAACCCTAACCTAACCTAACCTAACCTAACCTAACTTAACCTAACCTAACCTAACTAACCTAACCTAACCTAACTTAACCTAACCTAACTAACTTAACCTAACCTAACCTAACTAACCTAACCTAACCTAAATTAAACCTAACCTGAACCAACTTAACCTAACTAACTTAACCTAACCTAACCTAACCTAACTTAACCTAACCTAACCTAACTTAACCTAACCTAACCTAACTTAACCTAACCTAACCTAACTTAAACTAACCTAACCTAACTTAACCTAACCTAACCTAACCTAACCTAACCTAACCTAACCTAACCTAACCTAACTTAACCTAACCTAACCTAACTTAACCTAACCTAACCTAACCTAACCTAACCTAACCTAACCTAACCTAACCTAACTTAACCTAACCTAACCTAACTTAACCTAACCTAACCTAACCTAACCTAACCTAACCTAACTTAACCTAACCTAACCTAACCTAACTTAACCTAACCTAACCTAACCTAACCTAACCTAACCTAACCTAACCTAACTTAACCTAACTAACTAACTTAACCTAACCTAACCTAACTTAACCTAACCTAACCTAACTTAACCTAACCTAACCTAACCTAACCTAACCTAACCTAACTTAACCTAACCTAACCTAACCTAACCTAACCTAACTTAACCTAACCTAACCTAACCTAACCTAACCTAACCTAACCTAACCTAACCTAACCTAACCTAACCTAACCTAACTTAACCTAACCTAACCTAACTTAACCTAACCTAGCCTTTGCTAAACGATGGCTAACCTAACGTAACATAACCGATTTTCGTTATATTCCCAAAATAAAAAAAAATATGCACAAAAAACACTTATTCATTCATGTACATAAGTTGTATGTATTAAGAAGTGTAAAATAAAGTGCAAGTTCCGCCGTGTAGTTGTCGTTAATTATAGCTAATAATAATAATTACTTTTTTTTTATATTTTATTCGAAACAGAATAATAATTACTAACAATTATGCATTCTGTTGGTGGACACACTGCAACTTAATCGTGTTGCAGTTTACATTATCGTTATGTTCTAGCTAGTTCAAGACTTTGCTGGCTTGGCTACATGCAATATAAACAGAGCAGAGTCTTCCAGACACAGACCTGCTAAGACGAGAGCAATGACCAGCAGATTTTTCGAACTGGCAGCTGAAGCGGGTAGTTACTTGTTCCTCCCCCCCCCCCCCCCTTCTTGCGTGTCTTGTCGAAGGTAGCTAAAGAAAAAGCATACAAAAGAGGGCTGGGCCCTTCAACTAGGCCCAAATGAATTAAACGGGAGTAAAATCGGGGTATACGTTATACCTGTAAAGAACAGAAATTTTATCCTATCATAAATAAGACAGAAAAATGAAGGTGATCCCCAACTTCACAGTGTACACCATTAAATTCCCCTTTTTTACAAAGTTATTAGATTATTATAATATAAAAGCCGACTTTTAAAAAAATTTATCTCTTTTCCATAATTCTTTTTATTTAATATTCCCAAACGCACATGAAATTGAACTTTTAAAAATTTTAACATTAAGTAACAAAAAGGCCAAAAACCGTGACCGGAACGTCATCGAAAACCCCTCTTTCCCCATGTGTAAATTTAAATTTGTGTAAAAATTTAAAACATCCATATTCTCAACTTTTAAAAAAAATTTAATGCATTTTTCCCCGCAGTAGTAGAAGGGCCCCTGGGTGAGTAATTTTTCCAAAAAGTAAAGAAAACAAAATATTCCCAAAAGAAACATTCCGAAATATTCCTCCGTCATTTCCCCTTTTCAGTAACCCTTTTTTTCTTCACCCGCGCTGAAGTACCGAGAAAAAATTTTTGTAATGATTTACAATAAAATTTTTGAGCATGTATAAAAAAATTAATATTTTAAAAAAGACAATAAAAAATTTGAAAACAAAAAAACTCAAAACGTAAACACAAGAACATCAACGACAATTATATAACAAAAATTTACAAATCAGTTTTTTTCTATAAGTGAACGCAAAGATGTTTACACCTTCTTGCTTGAAAAAGGGCTTTTTTGTAAGTGGGAACCCAACGGGCAAAAACAAAAAAAGTTGGTGCATTTTCCATTTTCCAGCATAAACATTTTAAGAGAAAGAGAAAATGTGTCGGGTCGTTTTTCGTTTGTGACCATTGTGTCTGTTGTTGTGTCCCCGGGTTTGTTTGCACACCTCTCTACCCCCCCTCTCACTGCCCCCTTACCCCTGCACATTCCCTTTTAAAAATCACCTTACAAAGTTGTTTGTTTTTTCCCCTTGCAAAAAAAATTCCCCGGGTAAATTTTTGTCACACTCCAACATTATTGAAAAGGGGTTTGACACTCGGTTTCCCTTTTTTTTTCCGAATATATAATTACTATTTTCATTTGGGAAGGGGTTTAAACCCGTAGTGGGAAATTAAGTGCCCCCCTTTTAAAAACCCATTTTTTTTAAAATTTTCAAATCACAACTGCTAAGGATACTTTTTTAGTCTATTTTATTTTAAAACCCCCTCACAGTTAAAAAAAATATCTCAGAATTTTTAAATTAAATTTGAATACCGAGATTTTTATATCGACAAGGCAAGTACTGGTTTTCCCTAACAGATTTTTGTAAGTGGGGGAACAGCCCTTTCCCAGGGGGGTTGAAAAGGGGTTGGGCCCTTTGGGGTACTTTAAGAAGAGACGGGCCAAATATATGGGGGAGGGCGGGGTTTTTTGTTTTGGTTGTAAAGGGTACGGGAGTTATTTTTTGAGTAGTTTTAGGTAGATTCTTTTTGAAAAGGGACCTGCCTCGTATGGGCCAGTAGGCCTTCTGCAGTTTCCTACTTTCTTTTTTTCTTATTTAAATTTTTTTGGATTTGGGTAGTCCCGGGGGTTTCCCCCAAAAATCTTCACGACAGACCCAAAATTTGCGTTACGGGGCATCTGCCGGTGTGCACAGGGAATGTGCACTCAATTTCCCTCAACGGGCAACCCCCTGCACACAAGGGATGTCTAGGCTCCAAGAGAGCCCAAATGAGAACAACCAACACCCCTTTCCCCCCGGCGACAGGGCTGACAGCAAACCGTACTTCACCTCACAGAGGACCTCAAATCTGCAATCAAATTAACATCCCCAGGACTCTAAAACACATCCCCAAAGAAAGCTCGCCTTCAAGCGCTAGCAAATTCACTACCTTCTGAAGAAAGTAAAAAACGATGCCCTTTCCCAAAAAAACAACCGGGCACAACTGCTGGCTTTTTGGAAAGGGCCTTTTTGGGCTGCCCCACCCCCAAGGAGGGACAAGTCACAAAGGAAAACCCCATATTATTGGGGCAAAATTTTTTCCCAAAGGGGATGAAACCTCGTCCGTCTCCCCCTAGGGCGACAAACACCCGCCGGGCAAATGCCAAAAACCGGGACACCAACCCCCAAAAAAATTTCAGAGCCAAAAATTAGCAAAAAAAAGAAGGGGGGTAAAACTATTTGGGGCTCTGAGGCCCTTTTAACCAGGGGGGAAAACCATCGCTCCCAAGGGCGTCAGCACGGCGCCCAAACCGGAAAGGAAAACATCCACCCCGGGTCCCAGTAACCCAAAATTGCCTTCCCCCCACATTGCAGCGGCGAAGAACATCTAACCTTACGGATGCTGAGTGTATAAAGCTGCTATGGCATTTCCCCAGGGCCTTTTGCAGGGGGTTTCACCGGTTTAAAGGGGCCCCAACACTTAAAACAAAAACTCAATCAAACATTGGGGAGGTTTCCCGAGAGGGGTACTGTCTGAAAACCCCCAAATTTTTCCCAAACCCGGCTGGCAAATGTCCCTGAGGCCATCAGACCCCTTTTTTTTGGGGGCCTTTATTTTTGCAAATCCGAAAAAAAGGGTGGCGGAAACAGGCCCCCTTTTCATTTAGTAAAAACCCTTTGGGGCCATCGCCAAGGCTGCAGTAAGAAAGGGGGAGTCAAGAGGGGTGCGTGCTGAAAACCCAAACCCCAGCCCCCGGTTTTTGGGGTTCAACAGGGCTGTGAAAACAAACTGGGCCCCCCAGCACGAGTATATAAACAAAAAAATGGGCCGATGAAAAAACCTTTGGGCAAATTGGGCTTTGCCAAAGCTTTCAAATCAAGTTTTGAAAAGGGGTGCTGCCTCCAAGCATTTTTTAGAAACTTTCCCCCTTTTCCCCTTTTCCCTCCAAATCGTGTTTTTAGTGTGAAATTCCCAAAATATTGTTTGGGGACCATGAAATTGACTCATGTGAGGGGGTGCAACAGGGGGGGCCCCCTTCCCCCCCCCTTTTATTTGTTTTGGGCACAAGTAAGTCACCAAAAACACTCTCCACGACTCAATATCTGGTTTTTTGGAAAAGACGGGACCCTAGCGGGACAACAGAAAAACTCTCCCAAGGGCAGCCCGTAAAAAATTTTTAAAACTGGAGAAAGCCTGGGCCTTTCTTTAAACCCCACAAATGTTTAAATAGTTTCAACCAATTTAAAAAGATGATCCAGAATATTAGCGGGCCCTTTTTAAAACCCGGGGCACGAGCCATTGATCCCCGCCCAAAACACTCTCCTTTTTCTTCCCCTTGGGTCCAATCCATCGATCGATCCAGAAAAAAAAGTCCCCAGACCTTTCCGGGCCCATGGAAAAACAGGGTGAAAAACATTGACCACAAGATGCCCTTTTACCTACCACCCGGTTCCTGTCAATCCCAAAATTTTCCTACTTTTTTTAGATTCCTCCCCAGCCTTCGCAGTCCAAAATTTTAAGGGAAAATGACTCTCTTTCCCAAAGAAACCCTGCTAGAGAGTGTAAAGAATTTTTTCCCCTTTAAGATGGGCAGGGGTTCAAACCCCACTTCCGTCAGTCTTGGGGGCTAGGATTTTGCAGATCCCCCCAGATTGCTCTACCACTTTTCTATCCTCTTCCATAAACAAAAAAAAATAGTTGATAAACAAATTTTTTCCTGATAACATAATGACTCAGCAAGGGAAACAAAGGGCCCTACTACGCCATGCCACACTGAATGGGAGACTCTTGCTGCTCCAGCACCCAAAACCCAGTGGGACACTGGGTCAAAAAACAAAAAGCTGGGTGGCCCGATCGGCTTGCCCAAACCCTGCCCCAAGGGTGCAACACAGATAACTGCCCCTTCCCCCTTTCCCGCTGTAGCGCACATCACTCCGGGGACTTCTTCCAAACAGGTCCCCCTATCGGGAATGGAACCCGACTCACCCAAAACCCTCCGTATTGCAGTGGCCTGCGCCTTGGGGCCCCATTTTACACAGAATATATGGGTATTTCGGGAAGCGCAAGCAGACCAAAACGGGCTACCCTGGGCTTTAAAATGTTCTAAAAAAAACCCAAGGGGTGCATGTAAGACACAAGAGGTCCAAAGACCCCCCTAAAAAGAACCCCTTTCTACAAACTGGATGCCCCGCCGAGAGGGAGCCCCCCATCACTACAGCCAACAATACCCACACCCCACAAACCGCCCCGACGGGATCACCATCAATTTCCCTTGGGAAAAGGTAAGCTCTTAGCAGGGGGCTATACCTGTGTTCCACACGGGTAACACCTAAAATCCATCACAGTGTTTTTTCCCACAGGGAGCTGCTGACCACAGGGGGAGTACAAAATCACAAATACAGGGGAAAAACCAACATATCAATTTTTCCCTGGGATCAGAGACCTTGGGGTCATGGGGGGAAAAAAAGCCACAAAGTTTTTTTTGAATTTTTTTTCCCCCCCCCCCCCCCCCCCCCATAATAAAAAAGGGGAAAATTTTTTTTTTTGGGGTAAATTTTTTTTTTTTTAAACCCCTTGAAAACCCGGGAACCCCGGGGCCCCAAACCTTTCCTGTTTTCAAAAATTTACATAAAATTAAAAAAAGGGGTGGTTGGGAAAAAAAAATTTTCCCCCCCCCCCGGGGGGAACCCGGGGTTTTTTGGAAAACTTTTCTAATAACCCCTTGTTTAAGGGGGTTTTTCCCTTTTTTTTTCTAAATTATTTTTATAAAAATTTAATTAAAATAAAATATATAAATTAAAAAAAATATAAAAATAAAATTATTTTCCCCAATTATTTATTTTTTAATAATATATTAATATTTATATTTTTAAAAATATATTATATAAATATAAAAATAATTATATATATATATATATTAATATTTATATATATATAAATATATAAATAATATTATATTTAAAATATATATAATATATATAATATAAAATATATATATATATATATAATATAATAAATTAATTTTATTTATAATAATAAAGTTTTTATAAAAATTAAATATTTTTATTTTAAAATTAATTTTTAAAATTGAAAAATTAAAAAAAAAAAAAAAAAAATTTATGTGGGAAAATCAAGAAATTTCCCCCGGGGCCCCTTGTTTCCTTTTGGGCCGATTAAGAAATTTAACCAAATTTTCCTTGGATAAAAAACAAAAGGGCTGGGCCTTTAGGGAAGGGGTTTAAGCCCTTTTAACCCCAAACCTTTCAAAACTTTCAAAGAAACAAAAAAAAAAAAACAATATATGTGTTAACAGTAAAAAAACCCGAATTATCTAGGCCGAAAATAGTTTCTTTTGCCTAGTATATAACGAAAATGAACCAGCTTTATCTCTTGGCATAAAAAACAAAAGGGCTGGACCTTAATGAGGACTGAGGGTAAGTGAAGCCTTGAACCCGGCGGCACCTTGTGGGCGTGTAATGTCTCACATCTTTATTGAAGAGAGCAATTAGCAGGAAACTTATCACTTTAGTTCTCAAATGCAAATTACCATTTTTTAGGCGGTGAGAGGAAGCAGTTAAGAGACGAAGGAACATTCTGATTAATGTTTTATTTATTATTTTGTTTATTTATTAAATATTTATATCAGTAAATCGTTTACTGATTCTTATGATCAAATGATTTGTTGCAATATTGTGACGGCATGATAGTAAAAAAACAGGAGCAGGAAAGCTGTGTAACTTACTTTGAGGAATGTACAATGCTGTGTAACTCGATGAGTGAGAGGAATGAAACTTATGTGTGTAACTAGAGAGGAATGAACGATGCTGAGAAGCTGCGTGCTCTCGCTGGAGTGAGATCTTGTCGTTTATCTCGCTGGAGAGGCATCCTGTGTATCGTGCTGGAGTGAGAGGCTTGTTGTGTGTCTTGCTGGAGTGAGAGGCTTGTTGTGTGCCTTGCTGGAGTGAGAGGCTTGTTGTGTGTCTTGCTGCAGTGAGAGGCATGTTGTGTGCCCTGCTGGAGTGAGAGGCATGTTGTGTGCCTTGCTGCAGTGAGAGGCATGTTGTGTGCCTTGCTGCAGTGAGAGGCTTGTTGTGTGTCTTGCTGGAGTGAGAGGCATGTTGTGTGCCTTGCTGAGTGAGAGGCTTGTTGTGTGCCTTGCTGGAGTGAGAGGCTTGTTGTGTGCCTTGCTGGAGTGAGAGGCTTGTTGTGTGTCTTGCTGGAGTGAGAGGCATGTTGTGTGCCTTGCTGGAGTGAGAGGCATGTTGTGTGCCTTGCTGGAGTGAGAGGCATGTTGTGTGCCTTGCTGGAGTGAGAGGCTTGTTGTGTGTCTTGCTGGAGTGGGAGGCTTGTTGTGTGCCTTGCTGGAGTGAGAGGCATGTTGTGTGCCTTGCTGGAGTGAGAGGCTTGTTGTGTGTCTTGCTGGAGTGGGAGGCTTGTTGTGTGCCTTGCTGGAGTGGGAAAAAAACCCCCCAAACCTTTTAAAACCCCCCCCCCCCCCCCCCCCCCTTCCCCCCCCCCAAAAAAAAAAAACCCCCAAAAACCCCCCCCAAATCCCCCCCCCCCCCCAAAAACCAACCCCTTCCCCCCCCCCCCCTTTTTTTTCCCAAAAACCCCCCCCCCCCCCCCCCCCCCCCCCAAAAAAACCCCCCTTTTCAAACCCCCCCCCCCCCCCCAAAACCCCCCCCCCCAAAAACCCAACCCCCCCCCCCCCCCCCTCCCCCCCCCCCCCCCCCCCTTTTCCCCCCCCCCCCCCCCTTTTTTTTAAAAAACCCCCCCCCCCCCCCCCCCCTTTCCCCCCCCAAAAACCCCCCCCCTTCCAAAAACCCCTCCCCCCCCAAAAACCCCCCCCTTTAAAAACCCAAACCCCCCCCCCCAAAAACCCCCCTTTTTCCCCCCAAAATTTTCCCCCCCCCCCCCCCCCCCCCCCTTTTTTTTCCCCCCCCCCCCCTTTTCCCCCCCCCCCTTTCCCCCCCTTCCCCCCCCCAAAAAAACCCCCCCCCCCTTTTTCCCCCCCCCTTCCCCCCCCCCCCCAAAATCCCCCCCCCCCCCAAAAAAACCCCCCCCCCCCCCAAAAACCCCCCCCCCCCCCCCCCCCCCCCAAAAACCCCCCCCTTTCCCCCAACCCCCCCCCCCCAAAAACCCCCCCTTCCCCCCCAAAAAACCCCCCCCTTTCCCCCAAAAAAACCCCCCCCCCCCCCCAAAAAAAAACCCCCCCCCCCAAAAAACCCCCCCCCCCCCAAAAACCCCCCCCCAAAAAAAACCCCCCCCCCCAAAAAAAACCCCCCCCTTCCCCCCCCCCCCCGCCCCCCCCTTTCCCCCCCCCCCCTTTTTTTCCCCCCCCCCCCCCCCAAAAACCCCCCCCTTTTCCAAACCCCCCCCCCTTTCCCCCCCCCCCCCCCAAACAACCCCCCCTTTTCCAAACAACCCCCCCCCCCCAAAAAAACCCCCCCCCCTTTCCCAAAATTTTCCTTAAAAAACCCCCCCCCTTTTTTTTAAAAAAGGGGCCCCCCCAAAAAACCCCCCTTTTTCCCCCCCCCCCCAAAAGAAAAAAACCCAAAAAAAAAAAAAATTTTTTAAAAAAAACCCCCCTTTTCCCCCCCCCCCCCCCTTTTTAAAATTCCCCCTTCCCCCCCCCCCCCAAACACCCCCCCCCAAAAAAACCAAAACCCCCCCCCCCCCCTTTTTTTTAATTTTTAAACCCCCCCCAAAAAAAAATTTTGGGCCCCCCAAAAAAAAATTTTTCCCCCGGGGCCCCCCCGGGGGGGAAAATTTTTTTTTTAAAAAAAAAGGGGTTGGTTTTGGGGGCCAAAAAGGGGGGGGGTTTGGCCCCCCCCCCTTCATTTTTTTTGGGGTTTTTAAAAACCCCCCCCAAAAAAAAGGGGGAAAAGCAAAAAAAAATTTTTTTTTTTTAAAAAAACCCGGGGGAAAACCCCCAAAAACCCCTTTTTTTTCCCCAAAAAAATTTTTTCCCGGGGGAAAAAAGGGGTTTTTTTTTTTTAAAAAAAAAACCCCCCTTTTAAAAAATTTGGGGGGGAAAAAAAAAAAAAAACCCCCCCCCTTTTAAAAGGGAAACTCCAAAAGGGTTTTTCCCCGGGCCCAAAAAAAAAAATTTGGGTTAAAAAACCCGGGTTTTTTAAAAAAATTTTGGGGGAAAAAAAAACCCTAATTTTTAAAAAAAAAACCCCCCCGGGGGCCCCCCCCCCAAAAATTTTTAAAAAAAAATTCGGGTCCAGGGGGAAAAAAACCCCCCCCGGGAATTTTCCCAAAAAACCCGGGGGGGGAAAAACCCCCCAAAAAATTTTTTTCCCCCTGTAAAAACCCCCCCCCTTTTTTGGAAAAAAACTTTGAAAAAAAGGGGGGCCCCCGGGGGGAAAAAAACCGCGGGAAGTTACCCCCGGGAAAAAAAAAAAAAAAGGGGGGGAAAAAAAAAAAAACCCCCCGGGGGGCCCCCCTTTCCAAAAAGGGGGTAAAAAAAGGGGGCCGGGGGGGGTTTTTAAAACCCTATTTTTTTTTCCCCCGGGGCCGGGTTTTTTTTTCCCCCTTTTTGGGGGGGGGGTTTTGGGGGGAAAATTTTTAAAAAAAACCCCAAAAAAAAAAAGGGGAAAAAAACCCCCCTTTTTTTTGGGGGGAAAAAAAAAACCCGGGGGGGAAAAAATTCCGTTTTTTTTCCCCCGGGAAGAAAACCCGGGAAAAGGGAAAAAAAAAAAAATTTTTTGGGGGGAAAAGGGGAAAAAAAACCCCCCCCGGGGGGGGTTTTTTCCCCCTTTTTTTGGGGGGTTTGGGGGGCCGGGGGGGGCCCCCGGTAAAAAAACCCCGGGCCGGGGAAAAACCCCTTGGGTTTTTCCCCCCGCAAAAAAAAAAACCCGGGAAAAAAAACCCCCCCCGGGGGTTTTTAATTAAAAAAACCCCCAAAAAAACCCCCCGGGGAAAAACCCTTAAAAAAAATTTTAAGGGTAAAAAAAACCCCCCGGTTTTTAAAAAAAAAACCCCCGGTTTAAAAAAACCCCCCCGGGGGGGAAAAACCCGGGGAAAACCCCCAAAAACCCCCCCCCGGGGGGGGTTTAAAAAAAAAAAATTTTTTTTTTAAAAACCCCCCGGGGGTAATGTTTAAAAAAAAAAAAAAGGGGAAAAAAACCCCCCGGGGGAATTTGGGTTTAAAAAAACCCCCCAAATTTTAAAATTTTTTCCAAAAAACCCCGGGGGCCGGGGAAAAACCCGGGGGAAAAAAAACCCCCCCAAAAAAAGGGGGGGTTTTTAAAAAAAAAACCCAAAAAAAAAAACCCCCCCCCCCCCCCCCCCCCCCCCAAAAAAAAAAATTTTGGGCCCCCCTTTTTTTTAAAAAAAAGGGGGGGGAAAAAAAAAAAACCCCCGGGGAAATTTTTAAAAAAAAAAAACCCCGGGGGTTTTTTTAAAAAAAAAAAATTTTTTTAAAAAAAAAAAACCCCCCCCCCCTTTTTTAAAAAAAAATTTTTTTTAAAAAAAAAACCCCGGGAAAAAAAAAAAATGGTTTTTAAAAAAACCCGGGGGGTTTTTTTCCCCCCCAAAAAAAAAAGGGGGGAAAAACCCCAAAAAACCCCAAAAAAACCCCGGTGTGGAAAAACCCCCCCCGGGGAAAAAAATTTAACCCCCCGGGGGGAAAAAACCCCCGGGGGGTTTTTTCCCCCCCCAAAAAAAAACCCGGGTGGGGAAAAACCCCCCTTTTTTTTTCCCAAAAAAAAGGGGGGGGAAAAAAAATTCCATTTTGGGGGTTTTTCCCCAAAAAAATTTTTTTAAAAAAAAAAAAAAAAAAAAATTTTTTGGGGGGGAAAAAAAGGGGGCCCCTTAAAAACCCCCAAAAAAAATTTTTACAGGTGTAAGAAAAAAAAAAAAATTTTTTTAATTTTTTAAAAAATTCCCGGGGGGAATACCCAAAGGGTTTTTTGGGGGGGAAAACCCCCCCCCTTTTTTCCCCCCCAAAAAATTTCCCGGGGGGAAAAAACCCCCTTTCCCTGGGGGCCCCCCCAAAAAAAAAAGGGGGGGAAAAACCCCCCCCCCGGGGGGGAAAAAACCCAAAAAAAAGGGGGGGAAAAAAAAAACCCCCCCTTTGGGGAAAAAAGGGGGAAAAAAAAAACCCCCAAAAAAAAAAATTTTTTTTGGGGGGGAAAAAAGGGGGTTTGGGGGGAAAAAGGGGGGGGGGGGGGGGTTTTTTTTTAAAAACCCAGGGAAAAATTTTAAAAAAAAATTTTTTTTTAAAAAAAGGGGAAAAAAAAGGGGGGGGAAAACCCCAAAATTTTTTTAAAAAAAAAAAGGGGGGGGGGAAAAAAAACCCCAAAAAAATTTTTTTTTTGGGGGGGGAAAAAAACCCCCTTTTTTTAAAAAAACCCTTCCCCCCTTTTTCCCCCCTTTTTAAAAAACCCCCCCCCCCCCCCCCCCTTTTTCCCCCCTTTAAAAACCCCCCGGGGGGGTTTTTTTTCCCCCCCCCCTTTTTCCCCCCCCCAAAACCCCCCCCCCCCCAAAAAAAACCCCCTTAAAAAAAACCCCCCCCCCCCAAATTCCCCTTTTTTTAAAAAAAAACCCCCCCAAACCCCCTTTTTTTTTCCCCCCCCCCTTCCCCCCCCCCCCCCCCTTTTTTCCCCCCCCCCCCCCCCCCCCCCCCCCCCCCCCCCCCCCCCCCCAAACCTTCCCCCCCCCCCCCCCCCCCCCTTCCCCCCCCCCCCCCCCTTCCCCTCCACCTTCACCCCCCCTTCCCCTCCCCCTTCCCCCCCCCCCCCCCCCCCCCTTTCCCCCCCCTTTCCCCCCCTTCCCCCCCCTTCCCCTTCCCCCCCCACCTTCACCTCCACCCCCCTCCCCCCCCCCCCCCCCCCCCTTTTTCCCCCTTTCCCCTTTCCCCCCCCCCCCCCCCCCCTTTCCCCCCCCCCCCCCCCCCCCCCTTTCCCCCCCTTTTCCCCCCCCCCCCCCCTTTCCCCCCCCCCTTTTTAAACCTTCCCCCCCCTTCCCCTTTCCCCCCCCCCCCCCCCCCCCCCCCCCCCCCCCCCCCCCCCCCCCCCCCCCCCCCCTTCCCCCCCTTCCCTCCCCCCCCCCCCCCCCCCCCCCCAACTTCCCCCCCCCCCCCCCCTTTCCCCCCCCCCCAACCCTTCCCCCCCCTTCCCCCCCCTTCCCTCCACCTTCCCCTCCCCCTTTCCCCTCCACCTTCACCTAAAATTCCCGCCCCCCCCCCTCCCCCTTTCCCTCCACCTTCCCCTCCCCCTTTCCCCCCCCTTTTCCCCCCCCCCCCCCCCCCCCCCCCCCCCTTCCCCCCCCCCCCCCCCTTCCCCCCCCCCCTTCCCCCCCTTCCCCCCCCCCCCCCCCCCCCCACCCCCCCCCCCCCCCCCTTCCCCCCCCCCTTCCCCCCCCCCCCCCCCCCCCCCCCCCCCCCCCCCCCCCCTTCCCCCCCCCCCCCCCCCCCCCCCCCCCCCCTTCCCCCCCCCCCCCCCCCCCCCTTCCCCCACCCCCCCCCAACCCCCCCCCTTTCCCCTTTCCCCTTTAAACCTTCCCTCCCCCTTCCCCCCCTTTTCCCCCCAACCTTCACCCCCCCCCCCCTTTCCCCCCCCTTTCCCCCCCCCTTCCCCCCCCCCCCCCCTTCCCCTTCCCCCCCCCCCCCCCCCTTTCCCCCCCCCCTTTTTCCCCCCCCCCCCCCCCCTTTTTTACCCCCCTTTCCCCCCCCCCCCCCCCCCCCCTTTCCCCCCCTTCCCCCCCCTTTCCCCCCCCCTTCCCCAACCCACCCCCCCCGCCCCCCCCCCTCCCCCCTTCCCCCCCCCCCCCCCCCCCAAAACCCTCCCCCCCCCCCCCCCCCCCCCCCCCCCCTTTTCCCCCCCCCCCCCCCCCCCCCCCCCCCCTTCCCCCCCCCCCCCCCCCCCCCCCCCCCCCCCCCCCCCTTCACCCCCCTTCCCCCCCCCCCCCCCCCCCCCCCCTTTCCCCCCCCCCCCCCTTCCCCCCCCCCCCCCTTCCCCTCCCCTTCACCTCCCCCCCCCCCCCCCCCCCCCCCCCCCCCCCCCCCCCCCCCCCCCTTTCCCCCTTTCCACCTCCCCTTTCCATTTCCCCTTTCCCCCTTTCCCCCTTTCCCCCGCCCTTTCCCCTTTCCCCCTTTCCCCCCCCCCCCCCCCCCCTTTTCCCCCCCCCCTTTTTTTTTCCCCCAAAACCCCCTTCCCCTTTTTCCCCCCCCTTCCCCCCCTTCCCCCACCTTCCCCCCCCCCCCCCCCTTCCCCCCCACCCCCCTTTCCCCCCCCCCTTTCCCCTTTCCCCTTTAAACCTTCCCCCCCCCCCAAAAAACCCTCCCCCCCCTTTAAACCTTTTTTCCCCCCCCCCCCCCCAAAAAACCCCCCCCCTTTTTCCCCCAAAAAAACCCCATTTAAAACCCCTTGGGGGGGGGGGGCCCCTTGGGGGGGGGGGCCCCTTGGGGGGAAGGGGGGGGGGGGAGGGGGGGGGGGCCCCGGGGGGGGCGGGGGCCCGCGGGGTTTTGGGGTTGGGGCCGGGTTATGGGGGGGAAAAGGGGGTTGCTTTGGGGGGGGAAATTTTTGGGGGGGGGGGGGCCCTGGGGGGGGGGGGGTTTTGGGGTAAGGGGGGGGCCCTTTTTGGGGGAGTGGGGGGGGGCCCCCCCCTTTGGGGGGGGGCCCCGGGGGGGGGGGTTTTTTTTCCCCGGGGGGGGGGGGCCCCGGGGGGGGGGCCCTGTGTCCCCGGGGGAAAGGGAGGAAAGCTGTGTGCCCCCCGGGGGGGGGGGTCCCCCGGGGGGGAAAACCGGGGCCTTGGGCCCCCCCCGGGGGGGGTTTTGGGGGTTTGGGGGTTGGGGGGGGGGGGCCCCCGGGGGGAAGGGGGCCCCCCCCATGGGGGAAAGGGGGGGGTTTTTGGGGGTTGGGGGCCCCCCTTGGGGGGGAGGGGGTTTTTTTTTTAAACAAATTTTTTTTTTAAAAAGGGGGCCCTTTCCCCTAAAAAATTTTCCCCCCCAAAACCCCCTTTTTCCCCCCCCCCCCCCCCTGGGGGGGAAAAGGGGGGCCCCTTTCCCCAAAAACCCTTTTTTTTCCCCCCCAAAAACCCCCCGAAAAACCCCCCCTTTTTAAAAGGGCTTTGCCCCCAAAAAGGGGGTTTTTTTTCCCCCCCCCCCCAAAAAAACCCCCCCCCAAACCCCCGGGTTTCCCCCCCCGGGGGGTTTTTCCCCCCCCCCCCAAAAAACCCCCCCCCCCAAACCCCCCCCCCCCAAAAGGGGGAAAAACCAAACCCCCCCTTTTAAAAAATTTTTTTTCCCCCAAAAACCCCCCCCCCAAAAAACCCCCCCCAAAAAAACCCTCCCCCCCCCCCAAAAAACCCCCCCCCCCCCCAAAAAACCCCCCCCCCCCCCCCCCCCCCCCAAAAAACCCCCTTTCCCCCCCCCCCCCCCCCCCCCCCCCCCCCAAAAAACCCCCCCCCCCCCCCCCCCCCCCCCCCCCCCCCCCCTTCCCCCCCCCCCTTTCCCCCCCCCCCCCCCCCCCCCCCCCCCCCCCCCCCCCCCCCCCCCCCCCCCCCCTTTTTAAAAACCCCCCCTTTTCCCCCCAAAAACCCCCCCCCTTCCCAACCCCCCTTTCCCCCCCCAAAACCCCCCCCCCCCTAAACCCCCCTTTTCCCCCCCCCAAAAACCCCCCCCCCCCCAAAAAACCCCCCTTCCCCCCCCAAAAACCCCCCCCCCTTTCCCAACCCCCCCCCCCCCCAAAAACCCCTTTCCCTTCCCCCAACCCCCCTTTTCCCCCCCCCCCCCCCCCCCCCAAAAAAACCCCCCTTCCCCCCCCAAAAAACCCCCCCCCCTTTCCCCCCAAAAAAAAACCCCCCCCCTTTTTTAAAAAACCCCCCCTTTCCCCCCCAAACCAACCCCCCCCCCCCAAAAAACCCCCCCCCCCCAAAAACCCCCCCCCCAAAACAACCCCTCCCCCCTCCAAAAAAACCCCCCCCCCCCCTTTTTTCCCCAACCCCCCCCCCCCCCCCCCCCCCCAAAAAAAACCCCCCCCCCCCCCCCCCCCCCCCCCCCCCCCCCCCCCCCCCCCCCCCCCCCCCCCCCCCCCCCCCCCCCCCCCCCTTTCCCCCCCTCCCCCCCCCCTTCCCCCAAAAAACCCCTTCCCCCCCCCCCCCCCCCCCCCCTTTTTCCCCCCCCCCCCCCCCCCCCCCTTTTAAAAAACCCCCCCCCCCCCCCCAAACCCCCCCCCCCTTTTTTTTAAAAAAAAACCCCCCCCCCCCCAAAACCCCCCCCTTTCCCCCCCTCCCCCTTCCCCCCCCCCCCCCCCCCCCCCCCCCCCCCCCCCCCCTTCCCCCCCCCCCCCCAAAAAAAACCCCCCCCCCCCAAAAAACCCCCCCCCCCCCCCCCCCCCCCCCCCCCCCCCCAAAAAAACCCCCCCCTTTTCCCCCCAAAAACCCCCCCCCTTCCAAAAAACCCCCCCCCCCCAAAAACCCCCCCCTTTTAAAAACCCCCCTTTCCCCCCAAAAAAAACCCCCCCCCCCCAAAAAACCCCCCCTTTCCCCTTTTAAAAAACCCCCCCCCTTTCCCAAACCCCCCCCTTTTTTTTAAAAAACCCCCCCCCCCCCCCAAAAAACCCTTTTTTTCCCCAAAAACCCCCCCCCAAAAAAAACCCCCCCCCCCCAAAAACCCCCCCCCTTTTTTCCCCCCCTTCCCCCCCCCCCCCCCCCCCCAAAAACCCCTTTTTCCCCCCCCCCCCCCCCCCCCCCCCCCTTCCCCCAAAAACCCCAACCCTTTTTTAAAAACCCCCCCCCCCAAAAAAACCCCCCCCCAAAAAAAAAAAAAAACCCCCCCCCAAAAGCCCCCTTTTTTTGGGGGCCCCCCCCCCAAAAAAAAACCCCCCCCTTAAAAAAATTTTTAAAAAAACCCCCCCAAAAACCCTTTTTTTAAAAAACCCCCCCCCAAAATTCCCCCCCCCCAAAAAAAAATTTTTTCCCCCCCAAATTCCCCCCTTTTTAAAAACCCCCCCCCAAAAAAATTTAAATTTTTTTCCCAAAAACCTTTTTAAAAAAACCCCTTTCCCCCCCCAAACCCCCCCCCCCAAAAAAAAAAATTTTTTAAAAAATTCCCCAAAAGGGGGTTTTTTTTTTTAAAAAAAAGGGCCCCTAAAGGGCAAAAAAAATTTGGGGGGGGGGAAAAAAAAGGGGAAAAAAATTTTTCCCCCTTTTTTGGGGGTTAAACCTTTTTTTAAAAATTTGGGGAACCCCGGAAAAAAAAAAAAAATTTTTTTTTTTTTTCCCCCCAAAAAACCCGGGGGGGTTTTTTTAAAAAAAAAAATTTAAAAAAAAAAAACCCGGGGGTTTTTTAAAAACCCCCTTTAAAAAAAACCCCCTTTTTCCCCCCCCCCCCTTTTTTTAAAACCCCCTTTTCCCACCCCCCCCCCCCAAAAAAAATTTTTTCCCCCAAAAATTTTCCCCCCCCCCTTTGGTTCCCCCCCAAAAACCCCCTTTTTTTAAAACCCCCCCCCTTTTTAAAAACCCTTTGGGGCCCAAAAACCCCCCCCCCGGGCCCCTCCCTTTTTTTAAAAACCCCCTTTCCCCCCCCCCCCTTTTTCCCCCAAAAAAAATTTCCCCCCAAAAAACCCCCCCCTTTTCCCCCCCTTTTTTTTTTTCCCCAAAAATTTTTTCCCCCCCCCCCTTTTTTTAAAAAAACCCCCCCCCCAAAAAAACCCCCCCTTTTTAAAAAACCCCCCCCTTTTTTAAACAACCCCCCCCTTCCAAAAAAACCCCCCCCCCCCCCCCCCCCCCCCTTTCCCAAAAAAACCCCCCCCCCCCCAAAAACCCCCCCCTTCCCCCCCCAAAAACCCCCCCCCTTTTTTTAAAAACCCCCCCCCCCAAAAACCCCCCCTTTTTCCCCCCCCAAAAAAACCCCCCCCCCCCCCCCCCCCCCCCAAAAAAAAACCCCCCCCCCCCCCCCCCCCTTTCCCCCCCCCCCCCCCCCCCCTTCCCCCCCCAAAACCCCCCCCCCCCCCCCCCCCCCCCCCCCCCCCAAAAACCCCCCCCCTCCCCCCCCCTTCCCCCCCCCCCCCCCCCCCCCCCCCTTCCCCTTCCCCCCCCCTTTCCCCCCCCCCCCCCCCTTTCCCCCCTTTAACCCCCCCCCCCCCCCCCCCCCCCCCTTCCCCCCCCCCCAAAAAACCCCCCCCCCCCCCCTTTTCCCCCCCCTTTTTCCCCCCCCCCCTTTTTTTTTCCCCCCCCCCCCCCCCCCCCCCCCTTTTTTTTCCCCCCCCCCTTTTTTCCCCCCCCCCCCCCCCCAAAAAAATTTCCCCCCCAAAACCCCCCCTTTTTCCCAAAAAAACCCCCCCCCCAAAAACCCCCCCCCCAAAAAACCCCCCCCCTTCCCCCCCCCCCCCCCCCCCCCCCCAAAAAAACCCCCCCCCCCAAAACCCCCCCCCCTTCCCCCCCCCCCCCCCCCCCCAAAAACCCCCTTTTTTCCCCCCCCCCCCCCCCCTTCCCCCCAAAAAAACCCCCTTTCCCCCCCAAAAAACCCCCCTCCCCCCCCTCCCCCCCCCCCCCCCAAAAAAAACCCCTTCCCCCCCCCCTTTTTTCCCCCCCCCCCTTTTTTTTCCCCCCCCCCCTTTTTCCCCCCCCCCCCCCCCCCCCCAAAACCCCCCCCCCCCCCCCCCCCCCCCTTTCCCCCCCCCCCCCCCCCCCCCCCCCCTCCCCCCCCCCCCCCAAAAAAAACCCCCCCCTTTTCCCCCCCCCCCCTTTTTTAAAAAACCCCCCCCCCCCCAAAAAACCCCCCCCCCCCAAACCCCCCCCCCAAAAAAACCCCCTTTTTAAAAAAACCCCCCCCCCCCCCCAAAAAACCCCCTTTCCCCCCCCAAAAAACCCCCCCCCCCCCCCCCCCTTCCCCCCCCCTCCCCCCCCCCCCCCCCCCTTTCCCCCCCTTCCCCCCCCCCCCCCCCCCCCCCCCCCCCCCCCCTTCCCCCCCCCCCCCCAACCCCCCCCCCCCCCCCCCCCCCCCCCTTCCCCCCCAAAACCCCCCCCCCCCCCCCCCCTCCCCCCCCCCCCCCCCCCCCCCTCCCCCCCCCCCCCCCCAAAAAACCCCCCCCCTTCCCCCCCCCCCCCCCCCCCAAAAAAACCCCCCCCCAAAAACCCCCCCCCCCCCCAAAAAACCCCCCCCCCCCCCAAAAACCCCCTTTTTCCCCCCAAAAAAACCCCCCCCCCCCAAAAAACCCCCCCCCCCCCCCAAAAAACCCCCCCCCCCCCCAAAAAAAACCCCCCCCCCCCCAAAAAAACCCCCCCCCCCCCCCAAAAAAAAACCCCCCTTTTTCCCCCCCCCCCCCCCCCCCCCCCCCCCCTTTTTTTCCCCAACAACCCCCCCCCCAAAAAAACCCCCCCTTTTTTTAAAAACCCCCCCCTTCCCCCAACCCCCTTCCCCCCCCCCCCCCCCCCCTTTTCCCCCCCCCCCCCCCCCCCCCAAAAAAAAACCCCCCCCCCCCCCAAAAAAACCCCCCCCCCCAAAAAACCCCCTTAAAAAACCCCCCTTTTTCCCCCCCCCCCCCCCCCCCCCCCAAAAAAACCCCCCCTCCCCCCCCCCCCCTTTCCCCCCCCCCCCCCCCCCCCTTCCCCCCCCCCCTTCCCCCCCCCCCCTTCCCCCCCAAAAAACCCCCCTTCCCCAAAAAACCCCCCCTTCCTTAAAAACCCCCTTTCCCCCCCTTCCAAAAAACCCCCCCTTTTTTTCCCCCCAAAAAACCCCAAACCCCCCCCCCTTTTCCCCCAACCCCCCCCCCCCCCCCCCTTTTTCCCCCCCCCCCCCCCCCAAAAAAAAACCCCTTTTTTTCCCCAAAAAACCCCTTTCCCCCCCCCCAAAACCCCCCCCCTTTCCCCCCCCTCCCCCCCCCCCCTTTCCCCCCCCCTTTTCCAAAAACCCCCCCCTTCCCCCCCCCCCCCCTTTTTTTCCCCCCCCCCCCTTTTTCCCCCCCCCCCCCCCTTTTTTTAAAAAAAAAACCCCCCCCCCCAACCCCCCCCCCCCCCAAAAAAACCCCCCCCCCCCCCTTCCCCAACCCCCTCCCCCCCCTTCCCCCCCTTTTTTTCCCCCCCTTTCCCCCCCAAAACCCCCCTTTTCCCCCCCCAAAAACCCCCTTCCCCCCCAAAAACCCCCCTTTTTTCCCAAAAAACCCCCCCTTTTTTCCCCCCCCTCCCCCCCCCCCCCCCTTTCCCCCCCCCCCTTTAAAACCCCCCCCCCCCCCCCCCCCCCCCCCCCCCCCCCCCCCCCCCCCCCTTTTTTCCCCCCCCCCAAAAACCCCCCCCCCCTTTTTTTCCCCCCCCCCCCCCCCCCCTTTTCCCCCCCAAAAACCCCCCCCCTTTCCAAAAAAAACCCCCCCCCTTTTTCCCCCCCCCCCCCCCTTTTTTTAAAAAAACCCCCCCTTCCCCCCCCCCCCCCCCCCCCCCCCCAATTTTCCCCCCCCTTTCCCCTTTTCCCCCTTTCCCCCCAAAAAAAAAAACCCCCCCCCCAAAAAAAAAAACCCCCCAAACCTTTTAAAACCCCCCCCCCCCCCCCCCCCCCTTCCCCCCCCCCAAAAAAAAAAAACCCCCAAAAACCCCCCCCAAATCCCCCCCCCCCCCCAAAAACCAACCCCTTCCCCCCCCCCCCCTTTTTTTTCCCAAAAACCCCCCCCCCCCCCCCCCCCCCCCCCAAAAAAACCCCCCTTTTCAAACCCCCCCCCCCCCCCCAAAACCCCCCCCCCCAAAAACCCAACCCCCCCCCCCCCCCCCTCCCCCCCCCCCCCCCCCCCTTTTCCCCCCCCCCCCCCCCTTTTTTTTAAAAAACCCCCCCCCCCCCCCCCCCCTTTCCCCCCCCAAAAACCCCCCCCCTTCCAAAAACCCCTCCCCCCCCAAAAACCCCCCCCTTTAAAAACCCAAACCCCCCCCCCCAAAAACCCCCCTTTTTCCCCCCAAAATTTTCCCCCCCCCCCCCCCCCCCCCCCTTTTTTTTCCCCCCCCCCCCCTTTTCCCCCCCCCCCTTTCCCCCCCTTCCCCCCCCCAAAAAAACCCCCCCCCCCTTTTTCCCCCCCCCTTCCCCCCCCCCCCCAAAATCCCCCCCCCCCCCAAAAAAACCCCCCCCCCCCCCAAAAACCCCCCCCCCCCCCCCCCCCCCCCAAAAACCCCCCCCTTTCCCCCAACCCCCCCCCCCCAAAAACCCCCCCTTCCCCCCCAAAAAACCCCCCCCTTTCCCCCAAAAAAACCCCCCCCCCCCCCCAAAAAAAAACCCCCCCCCCCAAAAAACCCCCCCCCCCCCAAAAACCCCCCCCCAAAAAAAACCCCCCCCCCCAAAAAAAACCCCCCCCTTCCCCCCCCCCCCCGCCCCCCCCTTTCCCCCCCCCCCCTTTTTTTCCCCCCCCCCCCCCCCAAAAACCCCCCCCTTTTCCAAACCCCCCCCCCTTTCCCCCCCCCCCCCCCAAACAACCCCCCCTTTTCCAAACAACCCCCCCCCCCCAAAAAAACCCCCCCCCCTTTCCCAAAATTTTCCTTAAAAAACCCCCCCCCTTTTTTTTAAAAAAGGGGCCCCCCCAAAAAACCCCCCTTTTTCCCCCCCCCCCCAAAAGAAAAAAACCCAAAAAAAAAAAAAATTTTTTAAAAAAAACCCCCCTTTTCCCCCCCCCCCCCCCTTTTTAAAATTCCCCCTTCCCCCCCCCCCCCAAACACCCCCCCCCAAAAAAACCAAAACCCCCCCCCCCCCCTTTTTTTTAATTTTTAAACCCCCCCCAAAAAAAAATTTTGGGCCCCCCAAAAAAAAATTTTTCCCCCGGGGCCCCCCCGGGGGGGAAAATTTTTTTTTTAAAAAAAAAGGGGTTGGTTTTGGGGGCCAAAAAGGGGGGGGGTTTGGCCCCCCCCCCTTCATTTTTTTTGGGGTTTTTAAAAACCCCCCCCAAAAAAAAGGGGGAAAAGCAAAAAAAAATTTTTTTTTTTTAAAAAAACCCGGGGGAAAACCCCCAAAAACCCCTTTTTTTTCCCCAAAAAAATTTTTTCCCGGGGGAAAAAAGGGGTTTTTTTTTTTTAAAAAAAAAACCCCCCTTTTAAAAAATTTGGGGGGGAAAAAAAAAAAAAAACCCCCCCCCTTTTAAAAGGGAAACTCCAAAAGGGTTTTTCCCCGGGCCCAAAAAAAAAAATTTGGGTTAAAAAACCCGGGTTTTTTAAAAAAATTTTGGGGGAAAAAAAAACCCTAATTTTTAAAAAAAAAACCCCCCCGGGGGCCCCCCCCCCAAAAATTTTTAAAAAAAAATTCGGGTCCAGGGGGAAAAAAACCCCCCCCGGGAATTTTCCCAAAAAACCCGGGGGGGGAAAAACCCCCCAAAAAATTTTTTTCCCCCTGTAAAAACCCCCCCCCTTTTTTGGAAAAAAACTTTGAAAAAAAGGGGGGCCCCCGGGGGGAAAAAAACCGCGGGAAGTTACCCCCGGGAAAAAAAAAAAAAAAGGGGGGGAAAAAAAAAAAAACCCCCCGGGGGGCCCCCCTTTCCAAAAAGGGGGTAAAAAAAGGGGGCCGGGGGGGGTTTTTAAAACCCTATTTTTTTTTCCCCCGGGGCCGGGTTTTTTTTTCCCCCTTTTTGGGGGGGGGGTTTTGGGGGGAAAATTTTTAAAAAAAACCCCAAAAAAAAAAAGGGGAAAAAAACCCCCCTTTTTTTTGGGGGGAAAAAAAAAACCCGGGGGGGAAAAAATTCCGTTTTTTTTCCCCCGGGAAGAAAACCCGGGAAAAGGGAAAAAAAAAAAAATTTTTTGGGGGGAAAAGGGGAAAAAAAACCCCCCCCGGGGGGGGTTTTTTCCCCCTTTTTTTGGGGGGTTTGGGGGGCCGGGGGGGGCCCCCGGTAAAAAAACCCCGGGCCGGGGAAAAACCCCTTGGGTTTTTCCCCCCGCAAAAAAAAAAACCCGGGAAAAAAAACCCCCCCCGGGGGTTTTTAATTAAAAAAACCCCCAAAAAAACCCCCCGGGGAAAAACCCTTAAAAAAAATTTTAAGGGTAAAAAAAACCCCCCGGTTTTTAAAAAAAAAACCCCCGGTTTAAAAAAACCCCCCCGGGGGGGAAAAACCCGGGGAAAACCCCCAAAAACCCCCCCCCGGGGGGGGTTTAAAAAAAAAAAATTTTTTTTTTAAAAACCCCCCGGGGGTAATGTTTAAAAAAAAAAAAAAGGGGAAAAAAACCCCCCGGGGGAATTTGGGTTTAAAAAAACCCCCCAAATTTTAAAATTTTTTCCAAAAAACCCCGGGGGCCGGGGAAAAACCCGGGGGAAAAAAAACCCCCCCAAAAAAAGGGGGGGTTTTTAAAAAAAAAACCCAAAAAAAAAAACCCCCCCCCCCCCCCCCCCCCCCCCAAAAAAAAAAATTTTGGGCCCCCCTTTTTTTTAAAAAAAAGGGGGGGGAAAAAAAAAAAACCCCCGGGGAAATTTTTAAAAAAAAAAAACCCCGGGGGTTTTTTTAAAAAAAAAAAATTTTTTTAAAAAAAAAAAACCCCCCCCCCCTTTTTTAAAAAAAAATTTTTTTTAAAAAAAAAACCCCGGGAAAAAAAAAAAATGGTTTTTAAAAAAACCCGGGGGGTTTTTTTCCCCCCCAAAAAAAAAAGGGGGGAAAAACCCCAAAAAACCCCAAAAAAACCCCGGTGTGGAAAAACCCCCCCCGGGGAAAAAAATTTAACCCCCCGGGGGGAAAAAACCCCCGGGGGGTTTTTTCCCCCCCCAAAAAAAAACCCGGGTGGGGAAAAACCCCCCTTTTTTTTTCCCAAAAAAAAGGGGGGGGAAAAAAAATTCCATTTTGGGGGTTTTTCCCCAAAAAAATTTTTTTAAAAAAAAAAAAAAAAAAAAATTTTTTGGGGGGGAAAAAAAGGGGGCCCCTTAAAAACCCCCAAAAAAAATTTTTACAGGTGTAAGAAAAAAAAAAAAATTTTTTTAATTTTTTAAAAAATTCCCGGGGGGAATACCCAAAGGGTTTTTTGGGGGGGAAAACCCCCCCCCTTTTTTCCCCCCCAAAAAATTTCCCGGGGGGAAAAAACCCCCTTTCCCTGGGGGCCCCCCCAAAAAAAAAAGGGGGGGAAAAACCCCCCCCCCGGGGGGGAAAAAACCCAAAAAAAAGGGGGGGAAAAAAAAAACCCCCCCTTTGGGGAAAAAAGGGGGAAAAAAAAAACCCCCAAAAAAAAAAATTTTTTTTGGGGGGGAAAAAAGGGGGTTTGGGGGGAAAAAGGGGGGGGGGGGGGGGTTTTTTTTTAAAAACCCAGGGAAAAATTTTAAAAAAAAATTTTTTTTTAAAAAAAGGGGAAAAAAAAGGGGGGGGAAAACCCCAAAATTTTTTTAAAAAAAAAAAGGGGGGGGGGAAAAAAAACCCCAAAAAAATTTTTTTTTTGGGGGGGGAAAAAAACCCCCTTTTTTTAAAAAAACCCTTCCCCCCTTTTTCCCCCCTTTTTAAAAAACCCCCCCCCCCCCCCCCCCTTTTTCCCCCCTTTAAAAACCCCCCGGGGGGGTTTTTTTTCCCCCCCCCCTTTTTCCCCCCCCCAAAACCCCCCCCCCCCCAAAAAAAACCCCCTTAAAAAAAACCCCCCCCCCCCAAATTCCCCTTTTTTTAAAAAAAAACCCCCCCAAACCCCCTTTTTTTTTCCCCCCCCCCTTCCCCCCCCCCCCCCCCTTTTTTCCCCCCCCCCCCCCCCCCCCCCCCCCCCCCCCCCCCCCCCCCCAAACCTTCCCCCCCCCCCCCCCCCCCCCTTCCCCCCCCCCCCCCCCTTCCCCTCCACCTTCACCCCCCCTTCCCCTCCCCCTTCCCCCCCCCCCCCCCCCCCCCTTTCCCCCCCCTTTCCCCCCCTTCCCCCCCCTTCCCCTTCCCCCCCCACCTTCACCTCCACCCCCCTCCCCCCCCCCCCCCCCCCCCTTTTTCCCCCTTTCCCCTTTCCCCCCCCCCCCCCCCCCCTTTCCCCCCCCCCCCCCCCCCCCCCTTTCCCCCCCTTTTCCCCCCCCCCCCCCCTTTCCCCCCCCCCTTTTTAAACCTTCCCCCCCCTTCCCCTTTCCCCCCCCCCCCCCCCCCCCCCCCCCCCCCCCCCCCCCCCCCCCCCCCCCCCCCCTTCCCCCCCTTCCCTCCCCCCCCCCCCCCCCCCCCCCCAACTTCCCCCCCCCCCCCCCCTTTCCCCCCCCCCCAACCCTTCCCCCCCCTTCCCCCCCCTTCCCTCCACCTTCCCCTCCCCCTTTCCCCTCCACCTTCACCTAAAATTCCCGCCCCCCCCCCTCCCCCTTTCCCTCCACCTTCCCCTCCCCCTTTCCCCCCCCTTTTCCCCCCCCCCCCCCCCCCCCCCCCCCCCTTCCCCCCCCCCCCCCCCTTCCCCCCCCCCCTTCCCCCCCTTCCCCCCCCCCCCCCCCCCCCCACCCCCCCCCCCCCCCCCTTCCCCCCCCCCTTCCCCCCCCCCCCCCCCCCCCCCCCCCCCCCCCCCCCCCCTTCCCCCCCCCCCCCCCCCCCCCCCCCCCCCCTTCCCCCCCCCCCCCCCCCCCCCTTCCCCCACCCCCCCCCAACCCCCCCCCTTTCCCCTTTCCCCTTTAAACCTTCCCTCCCCCTTCCCCCCCTTTTCCCCCCAACCTTCACCCCCCCCCCCCTTTCCCCCCCCTTTCCCCCCCCCTTCCCCCCCCCCCCCCCTTCCCCTTCCCCCCCCCCCCCCCCCTTTCCCCCCCCCCTTTTTCCCCCCCCCCCCCCCCCTTTTTTACCCCCCTTTCCCCCCCCCCCCCCCCCCCCCTTTCCCCCCCTTCCCCCCCCTTTCCCCCCCCCTTCCCCAACCCACCCCCCCCGCCCCCCCCCCTCCCCCCTTCCCCCCCCCCCCCCCCCCCAAAACCCTCCCCCCCCCCCCCCCCCCCCCCCCCCCCTTTTCCCCCCCCCCCCCCCCCCCCCCCCCCCCTTCCCCCCCCCCCCCCCCCCCCCCCCCCCCCCCCCCCCCTTCACCCCCCTTCCCCCCCCCCCCCCCCCCCCCCCCTTTCCCCCCCCCCCCCCTTCCCCCCCCCCCCCCTTCCCCTCCCCTTCACCTCCCCCCCCCCCCCCCCCCCCCCCCCCCCCCCCCCCCCCCCCCCCCTTTCCCCCTTTCCACCTCCCCTTTCCATTTCCCCTTTCCCCCTTTCCCCCTTTCCCCCGCCCTTTCCCCTTTCCCCCTTTCCCCCCCCCCCCCCCCCCCTTTTCCCCCCCCCCTTTTTTTTTCCCCCAAAACCCCCTTCCCCTTTTTCCCCCCCCTTCCCCCCCTTCCCCCACCTTCCCCCCCCCCCCCCCCTTCCCCCCCACCCCCCTTTCCCCCCCCCCTTTCCCCTTTCCCCTTTAAACCTTCCCCCCCCCCCAAAAAACCCTCCCCCCCCTTTAAACCTTTTTTCCCCCCCCCCCCCCCAAAAAACCCCCCCCCTTTTTCCCCCAAAAAAACCCCATTTAAAACTATACTCTCATACATTCCCCTTTACCTCCAGGACAGAGTTCTTTGTCTCCACAGACTCCTAAGTGCACCACTCACCCTTTTCCCCTCATCAATTCTATGATTCACCTCATCCTTCATAGACCCATCCGCTGACACATCCACTCCCAAATATCTGAATACATTCACTTCCTCCATACTCTCTCCCTCCAATCTGATGTCCAATCTTTCATCACCTAATATTTTTGTTATCCTCATAACCTTACTCTTTCCTGTATTCACTTTTAATTTTCTTCTTTTGCACACCCTACCAAATTCATCCACCAATCTCTGCAACTTCTCTTCAGAATTTCCCAAGAGCACAGTGTCATCAGCAAAGAGCAACTGTGACAACTCCCACTTTATGTGTGATTCTTTATCTTTTAACTCCACGCATCTTGTCAAGACCCTCGCATTTACTTCTCTTACAACCCCATCTATAAATATATTAAACAACCACGGTGACATCACACATCCTTGTCTAAGGCCTACTTTTACTGGGAAATAATTTCCCTCTTTCCTATGTACTCTAACTTGAGCCTCACTATCCTCGTAAAAACTCTTCACTGCTTTCAGTAACCTACCTCCTACACCATACACCTGCAACATCTGCCACATTGCCCCCCTATCCACCCTGTCATACGCCTTTTCCAAATCCATAATTGCCACAAAGACCTCTTTAGCCTTATCTAAATACTGTTCACTTATATGTTTCACTGTAAACACACTGGTCCACACACCCCCTACCTTTCCTAAAGCCTCCTTGTTCATCTGCTATCCTATTCTCAGTCTTACTTTTAATTCTTTCAATAATAACTCTACCATACACTTTACCAGGTATACTCAACAGACTTAACCCCCTATAATTTTTGCACTCTCTTTTGTCCCCTTTGCCTTTATACAAAGGAACTATGCATGCTCTCTGCCAATCCCTAGGTACCTTACCCTCTTCCATACATTTATTAAATAATTGCACCAACCACTCCAAAACTATATCCCCACCTGCTTTTAACATTTCTATCTTTATCCCATCAATCCCGGCTGCCTTACCCCCTTTCATTTTACCTACTGCCTCACAAACTTCCCCACACTCACAACTGGCTTTTCCTCACTCCTACAAGATGTTATTCCTCCTTGCCCTATACACGAAATCACAGCTTCCCTATCTTCATCAACATTTAACAATTCCTCAAAATATTCCCTCCATCTTCCCAATACCTCTAACTCTCCATTTAATAACTCTCCTCTCCTATTTTTAATTGACAAATCCATTTGTTCTCTAGGCTTCCTTAACTTGTTAATCTCACTCCAAAACTTTTTCTTATTTTCAACAAAATTTGTTGATAACATCTCACCCACTCTCTCATTTGCTCTCTTTTTACATTGCTTCACCACTCTCTTAACCTCTCTCTTTTTCTCCATATACTCTTCCCTCCTTGCATCACTTCTACTTTGTAAAAACTTCTCATATGCTAATTTTTTCTCCCTTACTACTCTCTTTACATCATCATTCCACCAATCGCTCCTCTTCCCTCCCGCACCCACTTTCCTGTAACCACAAACTTCTGCTGAACACTCTAACACTACATTTTTAAACCTACCCCATACCTCTTCGACCCCATTGCCTATGCTCTCATTAGCCCATCTATCCTCCAATAGCTGTTTATATCTTTCCCTAACTGCCTCCTCTTTTAGTTTATAAACCTTCACCTCTCTCTTCCCTGTTGCTTCTATTCTCCTTGTATCCCATCTACCTTTTACTCTCAGTGTAGCTACAACTAGAAAGTGATCTGATATATCTGTGGCCCCTCTATAAACATGTACATCCTGAAGTCTACTCAACAGTCTTTTATCTATCAATACATAATCCAACAAACTACTGTCATTTCGCCCTACATCATATCTTGTATACTTATTTATCCTCTTTTTCTTAAAATATGTATTACCTATAACTAAACCCCTTTCTATACAAAGTTCAATCAATGGGCTCCCATTATCATTTACACCTGGCACCCCAAACTTACCTACCACACCCTCTCTAAAAGTTTCTCCTACTTAAGCATTCAGGTCCCTTACCACAATTACTCTCTCACTTGGTTCAAAGGTTCCTATACATTCACTTAACATCTCCCAAAATCTCTCTCTCTCCTCTACATTCCTCTCTTCTCCAGGTGCATACACGCTTATTATGACCCACTTCTCGCATCCAACCTTTACTTTAATCCACATAATTCTTGCATTTACACATTCATATTCTCTTTTCTCCTTCCATAACTGATCATTCAACATTACTGCTACCCCTTCCTTTGCTCTAACTCTCTCAGATACTCCAGATTTAATCCCATTTATTTCCCCCCACCAGGACATCCAACTTCTTTTCATTCATAACATCAGCAATCATCTGTTTCTTGTCATCTGCACTACATCCACGCACATTCAAGCATCCCAGTTTTATAAAGTTTTTCTTCTTCTCTTTTTTAGTAAATATATATATATATATATATATATTTATATAATATTATATATATATATATATATAATATATATATATATATATATATATATATCCTGGTTCCCTCACTCTTGTGTAAGTGTGACTTTGTAAATGGTCGACATCGGACCGAAACGTCGTGGTAAGTTTCTCTTTCCTATGTGCGTGTTATTTGTGTATATTCCAATAATATTGATGTTAACCATAAGAAAGTTGATTCTTTATATACTTCAATTCAAGAAAAAATATATCATTAACTAAGAGTGAAACAAATACAGTTAGGTACAAAAGTCCCCCTCACACGCCTGTTGGTAGCAGATTTTAGCCTTATTCCAATTCATTGTCTCAGGCATCCAAAGAAGGCTTTTTGTCTACCACTGTAGTTTGGTACCACTGTAGAACGGAAGAGAATCCCAAGGGTAAAGTGGTACAAGAATGGTATATAATACTGACAAGATGAAAAATTAGACACATGTGCAACTAAATAAATAACTAAATAAATAAATAACAAAAAGGCACAATACCGTGACTGGAACAATACACAAATAACCCGCACATAAAAGAGAGAAGCTTACGACGACGTTTCGGTCCGACTTGGACCATTGACAAAGTCACATGTGTACATGTGCAACATCTGAGTATCTTTATTGTAGACGTTTCGGCAAGAGTAAAGTACAGACTCAATGACTCAGGAGTAGTAAATATTCTTTAAATGTAACAGACTAATTAAACAACATGACATACATACTCGGCTTTAAAAAAAACGTGATAATAATGGGAGTGAAAAGCGAGAAGAGGCCTTCTGCTGCTGCTTCCACCTTGACAATGGGCAGCAACACACTCGGTGGAACTTGTCCCCTCGTTCATATGCAAACACTCCTCATTTAAAGCTCATTTTGGTACACATAGCACTGTTGCACTTCATCCCTGGAAGAACCATCAGCTGGGGAAACAAGGCGGACCCTGAATACCCCAACGCTTCTACCTTTGCTAACTGCATGTGCAGCTCTGATGGTAATGTGGCTCTCGCTGCTATTATCTATCCACCAGGGAAGACTATGACTTAATTTTCACATTATGCCCACACGCTGAAATTATAACTGCTTCTGTGTGTGTGTGTGTGTGTGTGTGTAGCCACTCTCTCCTCTTTCTATCTCTCTCCTAGTTGTACTTACCTATTTATAGTAGAGGGATCGATTCTTGGCTCCTAGCTCCTGTTTTCAATTACATACAGTATAGAATCTACCTCTGCCACGTCTTTATTTAGATCGTTCTTGACTACTCTCACACTGAACTAATAATTCCTGACGTCCCTGTGATTTATTTGCCTCTGCAGCTTCCCTTAAGGTCCCCTTGTCCACCACCTAATTTACGCAGTCTCTCTGTCCTGTCCTGTCATTTTTTCTGAATATCATGCACATCGTAATTATATCTTCCCTCGTTCTCCTCTTCAGTGTTGTAAAGCTAAGATCCTGTAGTCTCTCTTTGTAGGTTATTCCCTTTTTGCTCCGGAACTAGTCTGGCCTTTTCCTTGTTTCTGGACATGTCTGCTCTGATGGACACCAAGTTGGTGTTGCAGACTCTGACAGATCTGACAAACGTCATATACAGGGTCCAGGAAGCCTTGTATGTCGTTCTTAGTTCGCAGAATAAACAATACACCAACTGATAGGCAGGACGAGAGTAAATTTTTGGGAATACACCTGGACAGCAAACTTATGTACAACACACACATCCAAAACATTTCTAAAAAAAAAAATCCAAAACAGTGGGCATTTAAAATAAAACTTATGTACCATAATTTTATGTGCCATATTTATATCGATTCCTTCAAAATTAATAATAAGCTTCACTTCTATGAAACGTACACTAATTTCACTCATTGTCTCACCTTATGATCTTATATAGTTTTCGCACAACTAAAGACTCCCCTTCCCTCACTTCCCTAAACTTCCCACCCAACTTTGGGTAGTTTCCCAAGGGTCCACAACCTTTCTACCGAACTCTGGGTACTTTCCTCACTTTCCGAGTGACACTATTTGACTTTATTGGGTTACCTCTGGTTAAATCTACACAGTGTACTTATTAATTTAACCATGACACCTGTGTGTCCTTAAAATCATTATAAAACAATATTCGTGTTCTATATACAAAAAATCTAAAAACTTCAAGATTTTCAACGAACTTGAAGTACTCTCCCTCACTTTCCACGACCCTTCGATATCATTTTTCCACCACTAGGCTCCTGAGGCGCCACCTGCACCCTCGCAGCTTCCACATTACCCACGATGCCACACATTAAACCGTTTTATCACATTTTTTCGCCACGTTTTACTGCCCTGGTGACGGGGGACTTGATCCACTCAAAAGTGTTCCATTTAAAGTTTTTTTTTTAAATATTTATACACTTTCAAACTTTTAATAAACCATTTGGTAACGATTTACCAAGATTTACGTTACAATACTATATTTACGTTGTTATAAATCGTCTGGTACTCTCATCTCCAAGTTTTTTTTATACAACATAATATTTGGAGAGGCAAATGAAGGTAATTTTATTAATTTTATGATAGAAATAGATGTAAATAACTACCACAACAGGAACGTAAATTTAACTTGCACTCAGCTTGACTTTAGTATTCAAGACAACGGCAGAAGCCAAGAATTTTTTCACACTAACTATGGCTAATTCTGAAATAAAGAAAGTTACCTATTGACAGTGCGATTTTGTGTCATTAATTCACTATACAAACAACTAAACTTTTTGTGTCGACAGTTGTTTAAAACACGTCCGCTGACCAGACGACTGTACGAGATTAGTTGAAAGTTACAAACAACGCAGGCATATGTTCAAATTGCAGTTACAATATGAATAATAAAAAATAAATTTCGGCTGCGTGTGTATGCACTAGGGACACGCATCTCACGAAAAGAATATGAAAGATGGATTTCTGTCGTTGCGCTTGCCGAGGAAGGTAATGACGTATTCGAAAACTGCAGTCCTGTGTCTTAATGTGCATGACTGGAATAGTGCAGAGTGCGGTATAAATTGATGATGCAGTTAAATATTAGCGTTGAAGACTTGAAGGAGGTCAGAAGAGACATTCACAAGTCATCACATGGAAACAAATATCCAAATTTCTTCAGTAAGAATGATAAATTAAGACATACACAGACTAAATCTAATTCAAATCTCATAGCGGCCATTGTCCTAAAATACACAAGCACATTAAAGCTTGAAGCCGTTCAGTTGAAGCTAATCAGATGCGGCACTCAGAAATTATCTCATGAAAAGCAGTATTTTAATTGTTCCATTAAAAAAAAAAGGAAACTACAGGCAAAAAATCAGTCCAAAATTTTCTATAAGTCTAACGGACTTTTAAGAACGTATATACCTCTCAGTATATACCTTTCAGTATATACCTCTCAGTATATACGAGTATAGTGTAAATGCCCTGTGACTCATTTCACGTAAATCCCTAAGTGTTAAACACAAAAAAAATTAAAACATATGCTAGTATTTAATGAAATTAGACGGGTGTCCCCTAACAACCTTGTCAACATTTGAAAACAATCTTTCCATTAAAAACTTATCAGAATTCACGG
>NC_069402.1:85359392-85369392 GCF_026875155.1 Cherax quadricarinatus | reverse complement strand
GATCACTTTTCTAGTTGTAGCTATACTGAGAGTAAAAGGTAATGGAATACAAGGAGAATAGAAGCATCAGGGAAGAGAGAGTGAAGTTTTATAAACTAAAAGAGGTAGGGCAGTTAGGGTAAGATATAAACAGCTATTGGAGGATAGATGGGCTAATGAGAGCATAGGAAATGGGGTCGAAGAGGTATGCGGGTAGGTTTAAAAATGTTAGTGTTATGACGTGTTCAGCAGAAGTTTTGTGTTACATGAAAGTGGGGTGGCAAGGAGGGAAGAGGAGCGATTGGTGAATGATGATGTAAAGAGAGTAGTAAGGAGAAATAGTAGCATATGAGAAGTTTTTACAAAGTAGAAGTGATGCAAGGATGGAAAGTATATGGAGAAAAAGAGAAGAAGTTAAGAGGAGTGGTGAAGCAATGTAAAAAGAGACAAATGAGAGAGTGGGTGGAGTTTGATCAACAAATTTGTTGAAAATAAGAAAAAGTTTTGGAGTGGAGATTAACAAGGTTAAGAAAGCCCTAGAGAACAAATGGATTTGTCAGTTTAAAAATAGAGATGAGATGTTATTAAATGGAGGAGTTAGAGGAATTGGGAGAGATTGGAAGAATATTTGAGGAATTGTTAATGTTGATGAGTTAGGGAAGCTGGTGATTCGTTATAGGCAAGGAGGAATAACATCTTGTAGAGTGAGGAAGAGCCAGTGTGAGTGTGGGGGAAGTTCGTGAGGCAGTAGGTAAAATGAAAGGGGTAAGGCAGCCGGGATTGATGGGAGATAAAGATAGAAATGTTAAAAGCAGGTGGGGATATATTTTTGGAGTGGTTGGTGCAATATTTAATAAATGTATGGAAGAGGTAGGTACCTAGGATGGCAGAGAGCATTGCATAGTTCCTTTGTATAAAGCAAAGGGGATAAAAGAGAGTGCAAAAATTATAGGGGGATAAGTCTGTTGAGTGTGTACCTGGTAAAGTGTATGGTAGAGTATAATTGAAGAGAATTAAGAATTAAGACGGAGAATATGAATAGCAGATAACAAGGAGGCTTTAGGAAAGGTAGGGGTGTTGGAACAGGTGTTTACAGTGAAACTTATACATGAACAGATTTAGAAAAGGCTAAAGAGGTCTTTGGGCATCTTATGGATTTGGAAAAGCGTATGACAGGGTGGAAGGGGGCAATGTGGCAGAGTTGCAAGTGTATGGTGTATAGGAAGGTAGGTTACTGAAAGCAGTGAAGAGTTTTTAACGAGGATAGTGTAGGCTTCAAGTAGCTGTATGTAGAAAGAGGGAAATTTTTTTCCCAGTAAAAAAGTACCTTAGCAAGGATGTGTGATGTCACCGGGGGGGGGGGGTAATATATTTAAGATTTTAATGGGGTTTTCAGAGAAGTAAATGCGAGAGGGTTTTGGCAAGAGGCGTGGAGTTAAAATATAAAGAATCACACACAAAGTGGGAGTTGTCACAGCTGCTTCTTTGCTGATGACAACTGTGCTCTTGGGAGATCTGAAGAGAAGTTGCCAGAGATTGGTGATGAATTTGGTAGGGTGTGCAAAAGAAGAAATTAAAGGTGAATACAAGGAAAGAGTAAGGTTATGAGGATAACAAAAAGATTAGGGTGATGAAAGATTGAATATAGATTGGAGGAGGAGAGTATGGAGGATGAACGTATTCAATAGTTGGGAGTGGACGTGTCAGCGATGGGTCTATGAAAGATGAGGTGAAACATAGAATTGAGGAGGGAAAAAGAGTGAGTGTGCACTTAGGAGTCTGTGGAAACAAAAGAACTTGGTCCTTGGAGGCAAAGAGGGGGAATGTATGATAGTATAGTTTTACCAACGTGCTTCTTATATGGGTGTGAAGCGTGGTGATGAATGTTGAGCGAGGAGAAGGCTGGAGTCAGTGGAGATGTCATGTCTGAGGGACAATGTGTGGTGTAAAATAACTGAGAGAAATTCGAAGTTTGGAAAGTTAGGAGGAGGTGCGGGAAATTACGAACAAAACTGTTGGTCCAGAGGGCTGAGGAAGGGTTGTTGAGGTGGTTCGGACATGTAGAGAGAATGGAGCGAAACAGAAATGACTTCAAGAGTGGTATCAGTCTGAAGTGGAAGGAAGGCGGGTAGGGGTCGGCCTAGGAAGGGTGGAGGGAGGGGGTAAAGGAGGTTATGTGTGCGAGGGGCATGGACTTCCAGCAGCATGCGTGAGCGTGTTTGATAGGAGTGAATGGAGACAAATGGTTTTTAATACTTGACGTTGCTGTTGGAGTGTGAGTCAAAGTAACATATTAGAAGGGAATCAGGGAAACCGGCAGGCCGGACCTTGAAGTCCTGGAGATGGGAAGTACAGTGCTCTCACTCTGAAGGATGGGTGTTAATGTTGCAGTTTAAAAAACTGTAGTGTAAAGCACCGCTTCTGCAAAGAACAGTGATGGAGTGAAAGATGGTGAAAGGTTTTTCTTTTTCGGGCCCACCATCTGCCTTGGTGGGGAATCGGCCGGTGTGATAATAAGAAAACTAAATATATATATAGTGTGTAGTGTTTGTGTGGTGTGTGTGTGTGTGTGTGTGTGTGTTGTGTTAATAAAGAAAAAGGTGGGCGAGGGTCTAAAAAAACCCGCGGTCAGTCAACAGGCCTAGAACCGGAAGACCTGAATCTGGGACAGGGCCTACGGGAATGAATGACCCTCGAAATCATTTCAAATGGAATAAAAGACATAATCAGATCGAGCTTTACTGTGACCTGAAGCATCTTCGAGCACAAAGCTGTCACTATAAAATCTTGATCTGCACGTAGAGTATGTCCTTTAACGCAAACTTAAAATAAGATATGTAAAGCTGCAGGTAAACAATGAGAAATACAGGCTCATATGAGAGAAGATGAAACGGAAGCATATGACCAAGAAAAAAGAAAGCAAAAATTAGGAAACAACCTAGTCGAGCAAGAGAAAATACTTCATAAAAAACGCGTTTTACAGAAATGCTCCAAGACAAGCCAAGAGTGGCATGTGCAATGAGAGGCTCCTGCTGAATGTCATGACTTTAGACAAGTGAACATAGAGGTCATGACATAACTTATACAATTTCCACAACGTTAGAGAACTAAAGATAAAGGAATGAAAGTCGGAAAATATGAAGAAATGCAATCATATTTAGAATACCACTCGCCTCGGTATATATCCCTGTATAACATCTCTCCTCAGTTTAAACCCACTATAGTACTCTCCCTTCAGTTTATATCCCTTAAAACACTACCCCTCGGTTGTATATCCCAGCATAAGACTCCCCTTCAGAATGAGGGGAGTGATCAAGGCATTAAAAAACAGTATTAAAAAAAAAAAACAGAATTACATAAAACTAACAGGACCGGCAATAAGCCACATCAGACAAGTGATGACAAGAGAGTTCTTTAACTGCCGACTGTAGGTACTTTACTGCCACTGAGACTTTACGTGCCACTGGTAGGTACTTTAACGCCACTGCAGTTACTTTACAAAAAAAACTTTACTCTGGCCACTGTAGGTTACTTTACTGCCACTGTAGGTACTTTAACTGCCACTGTAGGTACTTTAACTGCCACTGTAGGTACTTTACTGAGACTGTAGTACATTTAACTGGCCACTGTAAGAATATAATATGCCACTGTAAGTTACTTTAACCGCCACTGTAGGTACTTTACTGCCACTGTAGGTACTTTACTGCCACCTGTAAGTAATTTAATGCCACTGTAGGACTTTACTGCCACTGTAGGTAACTTTACTGCCACTGTAGGTCCTTTACTACTATGCCACTGAGGTACTTTTACCTGCCACTGGCGGTACCTTTACTGCCACTGTGGTACTTTACTGCCACTGTAGGTACTTTACTACCACTGTAGGTACTTTACTGCCACTGTGTACTTTACTGCCACTGTAGGTACTTTACGGCCGACTGTAGGTACTTTACTGCCACTGTAGGTACTTTAACTGCCACTTAGGTGCTTTACTGCCACTGTAGGATTTAACTGCCACTGTATGGTACTTTACTGCCACTGTAGGTACTTTAATTACCACTGTAGGTACTTTACTGCCACTGTAGGTACTTTACTGCCACCTGTAGCACTTTAACCTTGCCAACTGTAGGTAACTTTACTTGCCACTGTAAGTACTTTACTGGCCACTGTAGGTACTTTACTGCCACTGTAGTACTTTACCTGCCACTGTAGGTACTTAACTGCCACTGTAGGTACTTTATTACCACGTAAATACTTTTCACTGCCACTGTAAGGTACTTTACTGCCACTGTAGTACTTTACTACTGCCACTTAGTACTTTACGGTGAGACTGTAGGTACTTTAATCTGCCAATGTAAGTATTTAATTTCGCAATGTAGGTACTTTACTGCACTGTAGGTACTTTACTGCCACTGTAGGTACTTTACTGCCACTGTAAGTAATTTAAAATGCCACTGTAGGTACTTTACTGCCACTGTAGGTACTTTACTGGCCACTGTAGGTGCTTTACTGCCATTGTAGGTACTTTACTGCCACTGTAGGTAACTTTACTGCCACTGTAGTTCTTTACTGCCACTGTAGTACTTTACTATCCACTGTAGGTACTTTTAACTGCCACTGGTAGGTACTTAACTGCCACTGTAGGTATTTCTTTACTGCCACTGAAGGTACTTACTGCCACTGTAGGTACTTTACTGCCAACTGTAGTGCTTTACGACCTGTAGGTACTTTACTGCCACAGTAGGTACTTTACTGCCACAATGTAGGTACTTTATTACCACGTAGGTACTTTACTGCCACTGTAGTACGCTTTTACTGCCACTTTGTAAGCACTTTACTGCCACTGTAGGTACTTACTATATGCCACTGTAAGTACTTTACTGCCCACTGTAGTACTTTACTGCCACTGTAGGTACGTTTACTGCCACTGAAGGTACTTTACTGCCACTGTAGGTACTATTATTACCACTGTAAGTACTTCACTGCCACTGTAGGTACTTAACTGCCACTGTAGGTACATTACTGCCACTGTAAGGTACTTTAATCACACTGAAGTACTTTTCACTGCCACTGTAGGTACTTATACTGCCACTATACGTACTTTACTGCCACTGTAGTACTTCACTGCCACTGTAGGTACTTTACTGCCACTGTAAGCACACTTACTAAACTGCCACTGCAGGTACTTTACTGCCAACTGTAGTACTTTACCTGCCACTGTAGGTACTTTACTGCCACTGTAGGTACTTTACATACCAACTGTAGGGTACTTTACTTGCCACTGTAGGTACTTTTCTACCACTGTAGTACTTTACTTACTGCCATGTAGTACTTTACTACCACTGTAGGTACTTTACAGCCACTGTAGGAACTTTAACTACCAACTGTTAGGTACTTCACTGCCATCTGTAGTACTTTACTGCCACTGTAAGCACTTAACTGCCACTGCAGGTACTTTACTGCCCTGTAGGTACTTTTACTGTACTGCCATGTCTGGTACTTTTACTGCCACTGTAGGTACTTTACTACCACTGTAGGTACTTACTACCATGTATGTACTTTATCACCAATGTAGTATTTACTGCCACTGCAGGTACTTTACTGACCACTGCAGGTACTTTATTTGCCACTGTAGGTACTTAACTGCCACTGCAGGTACTTTAACTCTACCACTTCAGTACTTTATTGCCCTGTAGGTACTTTTCTGCCAATGTAGGTACTTTATTACCACTGTAATACTTTACTGCCACTGTAGGTACTTCACTGCCACTGTAGGTACTTTACTAACCACTGTATACTTTACTGCCACTGTAGGGACTTATACTGCCACCTGCAGGTACTTTACTGCACTGGTGGGTACGTATACTGCCACTACAGGTACTTCTAACTATCACTGTAGGTACTGTTATTGCCACAGTAGGTACGGTTTACTGGCCACAGTAGGTTCTTCTAAGCCACATGGTAGGTACTTCTATCACTGCAAGTACTTTCTACTGCCACTGTAGGTACTTCTATCCTGTAGGTATTTCTACTGCCACTGTAAAGCACTTCTAATGCCACTGTAGGTACAATACTGCACGGTAGGTCCTTCTGCTCCCACTTGCAGGTACTTCTACTGCCCACTATAGGTAATTTACCTGCCACTGTAAGATACTTCTACTAACACTGATAGGTATTCTACTGCCACTGTAGGTACTTCTACTGCCACTGTAGGAAGGTAATTTAACTGCCACTGTAGATACCTTACATGAGTCCACAGTAAGTTCTTCTAAACTACCCACTGCAGGTCTTCTACACCACTGTAGGTAATTTATTGCCACTGTAGATACTTTCTAACTGACACTGAGGTACTTCTACGCCACTGTAGGTGCTTCTACGTGCCCACAGTAGGTACTCCTACTCCCACTGTAGATACATCTAGCTGCCACTGTAGTACATACAGCCACTGTAGTACTTCATTTGCCACTGTAGGACTTCTAACTGTCACTGTAGGAACGTCCTACTGCCACTGTAGGTATTTTATGCTGCCACTGTAGTATTCTATCACTATAAGTACTTTTATCTACTGCCACTGTAGGTACTTCTATCACTGAAAGGTGTCTTCTACTGTCCACTGTAGGTACTTCTATCACTGTAGGTGCTTCTACTGCCAACTGTAGGTACCTCAACATTCAAATTCAGATTCAAATTTATTCTCTATAAGGATTACAATGCTGAGTTAACAGAAATTTGGTTATTGTGTGGTTTACATAGTAGTAAAATAGTGATTACAGGAGTGTACCACTAGAACGCCTTAGCATGGCTAGGCATTTCGGGCAGGACTGTAGTTTATTCTTAATAGTAAAATATTACAAATTATGAGTAAGTTGGTATTATGGCTATGTGACTAAAAACTAGTTGTGAGTTTATAGCAATGTAAATGCTTTTGTTTTTGGCACAGTACATAGTGTTCAGTATGGATTATCACAGGGTTCATTATTTAAAGATTGAATTAATATTTCTGTTTATGGTCAAAGTGAGTGAGTGAGTGTAAGCGTGAACCACCAGTGGAATTCGTTAGTTTAGTTTTTTGATGATGGGTGGTAATCAGGGAGATAAAAGTTTTCTAATGGTAGTTTTGCGAAGGAGATGAATGTGTCTGCAGTTCTAGAGGTTCTCAGGTAGGTATTCTCAGATTTTTAGGGCCTTTGACATATCATTGAATTTGTTGTAAAGGTATAGTCGGACACGGGGAATATCGTAGAGATGTTTGTGTCTGGTTTTATGCCTGTGGGTTCTGTCACAACTATCAAGAAAGCGTTTTAGGTCAAGGTTGATATAGAGTTTAAGGCCCTGTATATGTAGATTGAGCACAGTAGTAAGTGTGGATGGTACTGAAGCAGGGAGTAAGTTTAGGTCTATGAAGAGTGGGGGGTGTGATTTTGCCAGGGGATGGATTAAGTGATTATTCTTGACTGCTATGCTTTTGTTGGGATTATTATTGGCTTTAGGTGTGTTGCTGCAGTTGGATCCCCATAGGTGAGGTAATGGATAAATAAAGTGAGTGGTATAGTGTGAGAAGGGCATTTTGTTGGCACGTAGTATCGTATCTTGAGAGATCCCAACCGTTTTGAGATACTTTTTGGTTATAATGCTGGATATGGTGGCTTGAAATTCAGGCCATTGTTGTCAAGGTATAAAGCCTAGGAATTTGCCCCCCATTATTTCTGTAATTAGAGTGTTGTCAATCTTAATGTTAATTTGTGCATCCCCTCTGCTCTGCTAGCAAACATAATATAGTAGGTTTTGTCAGTGTTATGCGTAAGTTAATTGGCTGTCATCCAAGTCGATATTTGATCAGCTCCTCATTCACAAGGTGTTGAGGGTGGCATAGATTAGGGTGAATATGACATAAGTCGTGACGTCAGCAAAGAGAATGGGTTGTTCAGGTGTAGGGATACGTTTGGGAAGGTCATTGATGTATATGAAGAAGAGCAGGGGACCAAGACACTAATTCCCTGCGGAACTCCAGTATCAATGGCCGAGTTGCTGATGCTGTGTCTTCAAATGGTGACCATACTGAACCTATTAGTAATGTAAGAATTTGAAATAAGCAAGCGAATGGCGCTCTGCCACTGAAAGGTACAATCTAATCATATGTAGGAATTCTACTCCCACTGTAAGTACCTCTACTTCCACTGAAGGTACTTCTATCACTGTAATACATCTACTGCCCTGTAGGTACTTCTAATCATTGTAGGTACTTCTACTGCCACTGTAGGTACCTCTACTGCCTGCCACTGAAGGTACTTCTATCACTGTAAAGTACTTCTACTGCCACTGTAGGAACTTTCTATTACTGTAGGTGCTTCTACTGCCACTGTAGGTACGTTCTATCACTGTAGGTACATCTACCGCCACTGTAGGTACTGTCTACTGCCACTGAAGGTACTTCTATCACTGTAGTTACTTCTAACTGCCACTGTAGGTACTTCTACTGCCACTGTACGTACTTCTATCACTGTAAGTTACTTCCTTAAACTTCCACTGTAGGTTACTTCAATCACTGTAGGTACTCTACTGCACTGTAGGTACTTCTACTGCCACAGTAGTACTTCTACTGTCAGACTGAAGTACGTCAATCACTGAGGTACTTCTACTGGCCACTGTAGGTACCTCTACTGCCCTGAAGTACTTCTATCACTGTAAGTACTTCTACTCCACTGTAGGTACTTCTATCACTGTAGGTACTTCTATCACTGTAGTTACTTCTACTGCCACTGTAGGTATCTCTACTGCCACTGTAGGTACTTCTATCACTGTAAGTACTTCTACTGCCACGGTAAGGGTACTTCTATCACTTAGGTACTCTACTGCCACTGTAGTACTTCTACTCCACTGTAGTACTTCTACTGCCACTGTAGGTACTTCTGTCACTGTAGGTACTTCTCTGACGGACTTCTATCTCTTAGGTACTTCTAATCACTGTAGGTACTTCTACTTACCACTGTAGGTACCTTACTGCCACTGTAGGTACTTCAATCACTGTCAGTACTTCTACTGCCGCTGTAGGTACTCTATCACTGTAGTACTTCTACTACCACTGTAGGTACTTCTACTGCCACTGTAGGTACCTCTACTGACCACTGTAGGTACTTCTATCCACTGTAGTACTCTAACTGCCACTGTAGGTACTTCTATCACTGTAGGTACTTCTACTGACCACTGTAGTACTTCTATGCACTGTAGGTACTTCTACTGCCACTGTAGGTACTTCTATCACTGTAAGGTACTTCTAGCACTATGTACTTCTATCACTGTAGGTACTCTACTGCTCACTGTAGGTACTTCTACTACACTGTAGGTACTTCTATCACTGTAGGTACTTCTACTGCCACTGTAGGTACTTCTACTGCCACTGTAGGTACTTCTATCACTGTTATACTTCTACTACCACTGTAGGTACTTCTATCACTGTAGGTACTTCTACTCCACTGTAGGTACTTCTACTGCCACTGTAGGTACTCTACTCCACTGTAGGTACTTCTATCACTATAGGTACTTCTACTGCCACTGTAGTACTTCTCACTATACTTCTACCTGTAGGTACTTCTACTACCACTGTAGGTACTTCTATCACTGTATACTTTCTACCATGTAGGTACTTCTACCTTAGGTATTCTCTGCCCTGTGTACTCTACTCCTGGTACTTCATCATTAGTATTCTATGCCAAGTAGTACTATATCACTATAGTACTTCTCTCACTAGGATCATCACGTAGAACTTACTCCCCATGTAGTACTCTCATTGACTTTACCCCTGTAGTACCCCTCATGTATACTTCTACTCCATTATACTCTCCCACTGTAGGATTCTACACTGTAGACTCTACCCACTTAGGACTTCTCATGTAATATTCTACTCACTTAGTATTACTACACTTATACTTCACTCCAGAGTATTTCTATCATTTACTTCTAACCCACTGAATTTTTTTTAAAAAAAGGTATTTTTTACAATTGGCTCACATATTCCTTCAAACAC